>JAWMRA010000078.1:16642692-16692635 GCA_035584735.1 Pseudotriccus pelzelni
GAGGGAGCTGGGGTTGTTTAAACTGAAGAAGAAAAGGATCAGGGGAGACCTTATTGCTTTCTACAACTACCTGAAAGGACGGTGTAGTGAGCTGAGGGTTGGTCTCTTCTTCCAAGTAACAAGCGATAGGACAAGAGGAAGTTACCTCAAATTATACCAAGGGTGGTTTAGATTGGATATTAGGAAAAACATTCTTCACCAAAAGGACTGTCAAGCATGGGAACAGGCTGCCCAGGGAAGAGCTTGAGTCACCAACCCTGGAGGTTGCCCAGGGAAGAGCTTGAGTCACCAACCCTGGAGGTATTTAAAAGACATGTAGATGTGATACTTAGGGATATTTTTCAGTGGTGGGCGTGGCAGTGTTAGTTAACAATTGGACTCAATTATCTCAAAGATCTTTTCCAATTGAACTGATTCTATGTTTCTAAATCTTAAAGACAAAATAAAGAATACTCTCATTTGAGTAATATCCTCTGTTTCATGTCTTGCACGTTTCTCGAATCCCAGAAGCGTACTTTTTCTACATATGTCTTTTGAGATTAAAGAGTTGATTAAGTCATTTAGAGCTAGAGGTAAGCAAGTACTTTGACCTTAGAGATGTAGCCAATGCATAGTCAAGCAATCTTTGAAGTTATCATTCTATGCTATTTCCTGTTCTCCACCACCTGGAATTTATTGCCATCACTGATAGACAAACTAGCCTGCTTTACTTCCCTCCAATACAGTTTCAGTGCAGTGGTCTAACCAGGTGTTTTCTCTCAATCAGTCATTACATCTACCTAAATCCTCATTCGAAAACCACAGTCCTCAACACCCTCCCTCAGCTCTGGCTATTCTTAATGCCTAAGCTCAGGAGGTACTTCCCTGTCTCACTCTAAACTTCATTAGGACCTCCAGTTTTCCCACAGGACCAGAACTACTCCAGTGTGAGTATCTTAAGTTGAACCAGTATACGTGAACTACTAGTAGTGTCCACTAAACTAAATTAGGCATCAGTACTAAAGTTAGTCACTGTCCTTGATGACTGATAGAGATCTAGTCAACATATTCAATAGCTCTTAAGGCAGATTCATCCTAAATAGGTATCTAAAATGGAACTGCACCTTAAAAATAACTACTTTTTTCTGGACCAAAACCAAAGTCTGGAGTTGCTGGCTTATATATTTGCATTTACACTGACATCTAAAATGTGTGAGCTTCTCCACATAAATCCACATGCCAGGCTAGGTCTGACAGATACTACTGCAGCAGACTGAACATTAGCAGAACTAGACATACCACAAAACACAGCCACCTTTTTCTTAAAGTGGTTGAAGGAACAGGCTCATCTCCAGTAACATCTCTATAACCAGAACATTTTGCCTGTAAGTGGAAAAGGCTTTTGAGGAAGTTCACAAATACAGATTTTTTAGTTCAGAAGTGGAACCCTCTAACCTCTTGACTATTATATCAGGAACTGGCACCTCTATCATGTCAAATAAAATAAGGAAAATTTATTTAGTTTTTGAGAGTGTCGCTGCAGATGCTTACAGGAGCAGATTCCAACTACTAGATCATAAGATAATTATGGCCATGATCCCTGTACTTACTTCATTTTACTGTCCTGCTCTAACAACCTCTCTGCTCAGCGTGAAGAGTTTCTTAGATTGCAAATCTGAGATATGCACTTATTTCTAGCCACTACACTTTTTTTTTTAAACACAAGATGATCGCTATCAAGTGAGCTTCAACAAAAAAAGAATCTATAAACCATACTTTGAAATATGAGGAAAGTCTTCTGGTTATTTTTCTGTTTGAAATACTGAAATCTTATAAATTTTCCTTTACGGTATGGAGTATAAATATATACTTTTAGAGTCCTGTTGCATACACTTCAAGACCATATTTCGTAGTTTTAAATCAGACAGTGCATTTAGAACACACTATCCATTCCGTTTGCTTCTTTCTGTTTTAAAACCTTAAATAACAGACACAGAAACCTAGAACTCTGCACATACTGTGAGACTTGAAACAAAGAACAGGAATAAGTCAAAGCTACAGCCAGCTGTGGAACTTACCTCTTAGTCAAGGAATCGAAGGTCTCTTCTGAGAGCAATTACCCCTGTGGAAAAGCAGGGCAAAGAGAAGGATTTAAGGATAGTTTCTAACAAGTTATATATTACATGATCCACTTTTCAGATTAACTGTCCTATGCTTTAAGACAATCTGAAGATGTGTTACTGCAACTTGGCCATGATTTTCAGGTTCTTCACAAAAATGATGCATGAGATTCTTTTTCTCTTGAAGTAATAATTACATATCAATTTAGTCGAGCTAGTTTAATGGAAGTCTGGCTGTTTAGTTTTGTCTCACAGAAACTATTTTTTTGTGTGTGATAACAGTGGAAATTGCCATATAAATTGGGCATTGTCATTGATTATTTAAAATGATTTCTGTATGAACACTCTAGGTCTGCTGCCTTCCAAAGTAATCAAGAGATAATCATATAATCAGCAGACAATCTCACTCCTTTCTTGAGTCCATAAACTAGTATGTCCTTTGTATGCCAGCTTAAATATACTCATCATCATTCTCAGATAGCTCTGTCTTAATGAAGAGAACAATGTGGAATAATCTTGAAACTCTTTTCTTTTTCCCACATTCTTCTTCTATGTTTTTTCTGTCCAACTCCTTAAGTATGGATCAACAGACTGTCTTTGTCATGTTGTAATGACAGTGCAAGAATTAAAACACTATTAAAAATCTCCATAGAAGAGAGTTCAAAAGAGATAGCAGGTCCAATTGAATATTCAGTTCCTGAAGATAGATAGATAGATAATGAAACTAATATATTACATGAGAGACCAATTAAGTCAAGACCTTTGAATTTGCCCAGTGTGTATATTAGGCAAAAAACGATCAGGAATTTTCACCTGAACATGAGGAAGAACTCCTTTACTGTGCAGGTGACCACACACTGGAACACGTTGTCCAGGGACATTGTGGACTCTCCCCCACTGGAGAGATTAAGGAACCATCGGGACACAATCCTGTGCAACGTGCTCTGGGATGACCCTGCGTGAGCAGGGAGGTTGGACCAGGTGACCCACTGTGGTCAATTCCAACTTGGCCCATACTGTGATGCTGTGAGGATTAGGTCAAAATTTAGCTACCATGCAAGAGACGTTAACTAACCAAACTTACCTAGAGTCTGATCCTAAGAGACAAGACAATATTTTGATTCAACTGGACAAAGTTCATCCCATTGCAGAGAAAAAAAAGACTAAATGTACTCTGATCATTCTGAGTTCCTTTAAAGATTCCAATTTTTTCCAATGATCTATGCATTTATACATTAAACACACACACAATGAAAGAATCATTAAAAATACTGAGAGATGCAGAGTGGAGTACCGTGCAGACAAAGTCTGAAAACCAAAATAAATTTGTAGTTAGATGCCAGGTTGAAAAAATAGCTATGAGAAAGAAAAGGTGGTGATTTAAGGCAAGCTCAAAAATAATATAATTATTTATTTAAAATCTCAGAATTTTTAAGATACTATTACACTCTTTATTTGCATTCTGATATCACATTAACATTCAGCTGAGTGATACTTTCAAAAGCCCAGGATAGATGCTAAGATTTTTAACAAAAGCCAAGCTCTCAGATATTTGATTCCACAATCTGATGCTGTGAAAATACGTGAAATTTGCATAAATTTGCATAAAGGTTGTACATGAGTCATGTACAGCCTCAGATTGATAGACAGTTTTTTCATACTGCCCAAGGACCATAGTTCACTGTTTTCTGAAACTGAACAGCTTGGTAAACCTAGCAAGAGGTGCACTAAGTCAGGAGTGTTTCAATCATATTGAAATACTAAGCTGTAGAGGAGAATGTATTTTCCCATTTCAACAGTGTAAAAGATGATGTATGAATGTTCATAAAAAGAATTAATAGGAATTAAAGGATATGATAGCATTCTTTCCAAATCACAGAATAAGCTCAGCACAAGAAAGCTCCTTCAATAAACAGTCTTCTTTGGCTGATCAGTATGCAGCCAGAATGGCAACAGCCAAATGCTGCTGATAGTTCCTTGAAACTATCCCAAAAGTCCGATTTCCTCCATTTGTTACAGGGTTTCTATTTCCCTAAAGTAACAAGGATTAGATTTTCTAAACTTTTTATGTTCTTCCTAACAATAGTAGCCATTTTAACTGTCCACATGAACACTTAATCCTTTCACTCTTCTTTCTTAGTCTGACTTGCTACAGCACAGGTCCAATTGTCAAGGGCACCGTATAAGGAACTATACCTTAGATTTAAAAAATATGTAAATAGTTTAAATGTGTTATTCAATTCAACACAATAACCCCTCATTCTTCTATTACAACTTTAGGTAAGAGGTGCTCTGACTTGATCTTTTTTACTTCTTTTATAACTCACTGTACATTCTGATTTATCACCTAAGTCACCTTAATTATTTTTTCCATATAGCTTTTCCAGACATTTATGTTTCTTGTCTCAGAGTCCCTCTGTGACTGTTAAATCTTTCTCAGATATGATATACCCAACCTGAAATACTGTAATCAATTCTAGAACACTACTGACTTATTTGAGAGACATTGTAACTTTTGGGGTATTTATTTTTACCCAATTTCCTCAGTGAAGATTTTCACTCGGCTATCCACTATGGTAAACAGGTCATTTTCCCAGCTGATCACAATTAATTTAGGTTCACTACTGAAGAGAATAAAGTGCTCTAAATATTCCTGACATTATAAATTACGCTGCTTTCATCAACAATTAATTTTATCTGTCATGGTGTTACCAGTACACCTAACTGCAGAAGAGCTCTCAGAAGCTTCCAGCAGTCTTCTTCAGTCACAACAAAATTATTTTATCTCACCAGAAAATTTTAGTTTTGCTATGTTATTGGTCACATATTAAATAACACGAGACCTAAGATCCACCTCTGGAAAATCCAAGCTGAATGAAGGTGATTTTTAGAAAGTACATGTGTGATTTTGTCTGAGACATATAGTGAAATCCCTCATCTCACGAGAAAGAGACTAAAGAAAACTTAACCTAAAACAAATGAGATACAGCAGTTACACAACTGTCTGAGCAGTTTCTTGTTTCCCAGTTCACATCTAAAAATACTGGTCAGTTATCCTCTGCTGAAGGCGTCCACTCATGTCTTTCCCTACCTTTGCTTCCATGAATTCCTAAACTCCCAGTTTCTAGTATGAAATAGTGTCAGGAGCCCCCAGTGCAGGATATGTGCCATCTGGTTTTAAATTTTATTTATGTTCTTGCCAATATACTTCAATTGTTATTAAGCCTCACAATTTTAATATAAATCTCGCAATTGTCACTGCTTCTCTTAAAGGCGTATATGCCTTTATCAAGTCACCGGAAGTTTTTAGGATTTTTTGGTTGTGGCTGGAGAAAGTTTCAATGTACGCCTTTAAAAATCATAGAATAGTTTGGGTTGGAAGGGACATAAAAGATCACCTCGTTCCAACCTCCCTGCCATGGGCAATGACACCTTCCACTGGACCGGGCTGCTCAAAGCCCCATCCAGAGCCTGGCTTTGAACACTTCGAGGGATGGCGCATCCACAACTTTTCTGGGCAACTTGCTACAGTGCCTCGCCACCCTCACAGTAAAGATTTTTTTCCTAATATCCAACCTACACCTACCCTTTTTCAATTTGAACCCATTCCCCCTTGTCCTGTCGCTATATGCTCCTGTAAATAGCCTTGACGCACCTTTCCTGCAAGTTCCCTTCAGGTACTGGAAAGACGCTACTAACATAAAAGTAACGATGCTTTTGCAGCTTTAACTTACTACTCCTGAAGTCAGGTCTACGGACACGTGGCCCTCGGCTCACTGACCGGCGCCGGGGAGCCAGACCGGCGGGGCGCACCGGCCGCTACAGCGCACCTCCGGCCCGGGGCCGCACACGGCGATTGCAGCGCCTCGGCCCCTCCGCCCACCCCTCCCGGCGCCGCCGAGCCCCGCGGGCCCTGCCCGGGCTCCCCGCGCCGCCCGGGGGCGATCGTACCGCGCCGCACCGCACCGCCCGTTCCGCCGGTTGCCGGGAGACGGCGGCGGCCCCGGCAGGGCCCGCCCGAGGCAGCCCGAGCCCGCCGGCCCCGCGCCGCCTTCCCCCCGCTTTCCCTCTGGTCCCTGGGCAACGGCTCCAGGCGTTGCTCGTTTAATGGCAATTCCCAGAAGTCCCCGGGGAACGATTGCGCCGTGACACTTGCATATAATCCATTTCTTCACAGTTTACGCCGACTCCGAAGGGGTGGCGACACCTCTTTGAGGGAAACTTTTAGGTCGTTGGTGCTGATGGGCCCGGGGTAGTGATGGAAAAAAGTAATCAGTTATTTCTGCTAAAAGGGAAGGCTACTTTCTCACCCACAGAACACTTATTTCGGAAAACTACTGAACGGTTACAGTCTGACTAAGATATACACGTGGCCATGTTCACGCCTTCCTTTTGTTATTTCTGTTTGTTTGTTTTGGTTCGGGTTTGTTTGTTTGCTTGTGGGATTTTTGTTTGGTTTTGTTTTGTTTTTTCTCTTGATCCTGTGCCACTGTCTATTTTCAGTGCATTCACGGGAGGGGGGGGAGTTGAAAAAACCTTCTGTTTTGGGGAAAAACAGATAAAACCACTACACGACTTGGGGCGAGGCACAGGCAAATCTCTGTCGAGCCCCGTGGGCAGAACATCAGTCCAGAGCCGCCTCAAGGGTCCGGAGGGGTGATCTCCTCTCTCTTGTCAGCTCTGGGTTGGTGATGGAGAACACTTTGCTGTATCGAGAATTGTGCTATTCTCAGCATAACAATTCATTCTATTATTATTTGCTGAAGTCTGAAATAAATAAAAAAAAATTCTACTTGAAATGCAGCTTAATTGCTATCAGTAACAGCAGAAATGACAGAAAACAAGCAAATCTAATGATTTCCTGGCCTCAAAGTCAGGTAATAATAGGTAAAGAAATTACAACTGCTAATATCTCTCACCTGTGATTCCTTTTAATCATTGCTTTCTGCCCAAATTTGTTACAACATTGCACTGCAAGTACTAATTTAGTTCTATATTTATAAGCCATATCAATCTGTTGAGATCATAGCACAAACAGGTCCTGCCATGACACTATGACAAATGTGTACCGTCGTGACAGAAGAGCTGGTGGGTCATTTTCAGGCATAGGCGAGCCACATGTGAAGGTGTCTCGTTCCACTTTTAACACTCCTATATAAAATTCATGGAGATTTATAATCACCTTCCCTGGAAAGTAACTGTGCTGGCAAGTGAAGAACCTTTACACTGACTGGTGTCTCCACAGGCTGAAGAAATCACACTGAACTTGATGACTGACTGTCACTCCACCAAGTCCGGCCAACGGATGTCTTAGGCTTACAGTAGTTTAAGTAGAGTCTCACACTGGCAGGGAAGGAAGGAAGGAAAAAAAATTTGGTACAGGCAAATCACCTGCTCCCCAACTTTTTCATGAACCTTTATGTCTCTAAACAGAGTCTGCCATTACAGTGCTGGGCTGTTGCGATAAATGTAAGAGATGGATGTAAATAGTAAAGGCAAAGATTTGGTTTTCACCCTGTGCTGGGCCTGGCTAGGGTACAGAGAGTTTACTTCCTAGCAGCTTGTATGTTGCCATGTTGTAGGTTTGTGATCAAAACAGTGTTGATAACGCTATTGCTAAGCAGTGATTGCACAATGTCAACGCTATTTGTTATGCTGCCCTGCCAGAGAGGAGGCCTGGGGATGGGCAGGAAGCTGAGAAGGGGACACAGCTGGGAGAGCTGACCTCGACTGACCAAAGGGGTATTTTATGCCATATAACATCAGGCTCAGCAACCATGCTGGGAAGTGATCTTCCCAAGATAGTGGTTGCTTGGGGACCGGCTAGGCACTGATCTGCTGATGGAAGATGCTGAGTGATTGCTTTTACATCACTTGGGGATTTTTGAAACATTTTCTTCCTTCATTTATTAAGCAGTCTTTATTTTGAGCCACTTGTTTTTTCACTTCTGTTTTTGTAATTATTTCCCCTATCCTGCTGTGGCTGTGGGGGTATAGTGAGCAAGCAGCCCACAAGTTCTTAGTTCCTGCTTGGGATTTACTCTTCCCAAACCCAAAGATTTCCATGACTGGGGAGACTTTTCTTTTTCTTGTCTTCAATAATGGTAGTTCTTATGACTATTTCAAACATCAGGCTGGCCAAACGTTAGTTGGTTAGATATTTTCTTTATTTCATATGAATGGTCACCTAAAAAATATACAGTGATGCAGAGTCCCTGTGAAAGACAGGGTAATTTGGTGCATAATTACCCTGTGTTTCTATACACTCATGGAAGAATGGGCTCAGTTGTCCTTGAAGACTAAAGTGTCCCATGCAGAGAGGAAATGCACAGGTAGTTTCAAGCTCAGAGCTGGCACCTTCTCACAAATTTTGTGAAGACTATGCATCTGTTTTGTGAAGCAGACAGAAAGGAAGACGGACAACAGCAGATGACCAGGAGAAAGTTGGGCATGCTGTTCCCTCCCCAACTCTGTTATTTGTGCCATGGTTACATGTCTAACCTTCAGGACCCAGAAGGACCTCCAGATGTGTGCTTTTGTGGCATTTTGACTCTGTGACAGGTAAGTCTGTGTTCATTAGGCCAGTGTTACTTGCTGTTCAGTTGTGTGTCTGGGAGTTAAGGACTATGAGCATGTTGTGGGCATCCAGCTCCTCCTCCACAGTCTAAATAAATGTGGTCTTACCATTCTGTGGAAGCGAATTCTGCAGAGACAGAATAAAGACTTTCTGTCTTTATTTTTAACTGTGTTTGCCATGAGAAGAGGCAGTCAAGCAGTGTGTGACAGCCATATAATGGCAGCATTTTTACCTGTGTTTTGGCAAAATTATGCAAATATATCAAGAAAAAATTTTTAATTTAATTTTGTGAAAATATTCTGAGGGTGTCATTAAGTAACAACATACTAATAAGAAAGCAAAGGAAGAGGACTAATGAGGAGAACAGTTACAAAATGTCATGAAAATACACAACTGACAAATAGTCACAAATGACAGAAATCACAGAATCACAGAATTGGAGTTGGAAGAGTCCACAAGGATCATTGAAGGGTCAGCCCCAAGAATCACAGCATGTCTCTAAGAGCATTGTCCAAATGCTTCTTGAACTCAATATCTATTGAAATATAATTTATTCTAACGTTAAAAGATATACAAACCAGAATAAACCAAAATTGTTTTAAAGATAGAAGATTATAAAATTAAACAGCTTTCTGAGATTAAATACCTAATAAAGTGACTAAGGACTTTATTAGCTACAAAGACCTTATTAACTACACATTTTAACGAAATTTCGTGACTTAGCTTTTGATAGAGGCATTGGAGAATTTGTGTGGTGTCCTATGAAGGAACAGGGTCAAATATCCTATCAATTTGATTAAATTAAGACTTCTGCAAAAATAAATCAAGTATGGACTAGAAACATATTTGAAAGAATATTGGGGAACAACATTTTAAATACTTAGTTTCAAAAGGGATTTAAATGCATAAGCTACTGCCAATCTAAAGTATTTGTTGGAAATTTGCATGTTGAGGTGTGTGAAATTATCTTTCTACTTTTACTGGAAGTACCACTGTGGGAGTCATTTCTCATTTCTGAAACATCAGAAGTAGAATTACTATTTGCTGGATTGCTTGCCTGAAATAATTCTTTTTTCCATTAAAAAAAATCAGTCATAATTTATGCTTTAAGAAATACCTGATGACATACAGTACAAGCAATCTTGTCATATAACTTGTTTGATATCAGTCTCAGAAGACACTTAAAAGGAACTTTTCCAACAAGAAGCAGCTGTTTTAGGGAGTGATGAATTTACAACACAACATCTTAGCATTTCAGTTTGCTGTATTACTTCACACATTAAAATACTCAATATCAATGTAAATGGACCTCTTTCTCCATGGGGGGAGGGGATCAAAGCAAAGAACAAGCCTTTTCTTCTTTTGACTTGCAAGTGAGAGTTTTAAGTCTTCATTTTTCACAGCCACCCTGCCTAAACCAAGTGTACAGTGTGGAAGTATTGAAAAATGTCCCCCCAATGTACTTGTATTCTCTAGTCAGTTTTCTTCTACGCAAAAATAAAATTAAATTATTTAATTGATTATTTTTAGCAAATGTATTAATCATAATTTGCAAATGGCAAATTGCATAGCACTATCATTTAGAAACTGATTACTTGCAGCCACAGCTTGTACCTAGGCCTCGGACTGCCGGTAGTTGTATGTCACATCAGTGCATGTGTGTGTTTGTACTTCATAGCTTCAGAGACTCTCAGAAGAGGACAGGTGGTTCAGCAGTGAAAGGTTTAAGCCAGGAGTTGAGACCATAGAACTTCCTGTACTATCCTGAATAAGGTGCATAAAATGAAACCAGTTTGGTTGTTTAACGGGAATGGCCAAATACTTCAGTATTTCTGTAGTTGAATTTCTGCCTATAAAACTGGTCTCTTCTGTCCTCATCATACAGCATTTTGAGATGAAGTTCATCAAGGTTCTCGAAAATTGTTGCTGGAGCATATAGGCATTACAAAATCAGGAAGGCTGTGCTTAGATGGTGTCTGGTAAATCAATAGGTGGCACACTTGTTTCTTAGGGCATATATATCCCAAGAAAATGAGATTGCATTTCAAGTCCCCATGACTATCACATTTTTTGTTTTTAAAAAAGAGTAGATTAGGAGTGACCATCAAAAGTTAACATAAATGAACATACACAACTGTGGTTTTTATCTAAAGTGGTATTTGAAAACTGTAGATGTTATCAGAGATGTTAACAGCTGACTGTAAGAAAGGATTGAAGGAAGGGAAGGAACAGAACATTTCACCTTTTTAACCTTCCATCTAACACAGATCGTATAATTCTGCCTAAATATTTTTGCAGTCTCTTAGCAAAAATATTTTAAAATATCACCTGTTTTCCCAAGACATGGATTTAAAGGCTAAACTGAGTGAGTTCTCTGGGATACTGTTAAGTGTCATCCTAGAGAGACTGTTTGATATTGGGTGTTCTCAGAGGCCATAATTTGCTGTGCTGATGAAGGAATACATGGATTGTGTTTTAAAAACCCAAGATTTTTCTTGCCCAAATTTCACTTTATATCTTCATTCTTCAAAGATGAAACATTCTGTAGTGTCCTCAGGACAAATTGTGCTTTATTTTTTCCATTCTTGTAACAGCACTGATCCTCTGAAGCCTTGCCAAGGGCTGTGTTTCAACAAAGAGTGACAAGTCTGTTCTTATCTGGGATTTGAAGGCTAGAGTCACAAAATATACAGGATAGTTTAATGAATATTTTTAAGTTGATTCAATACTGTAGCATTCAAATTGGATTTTTTTTTTTTGTCAAAGTCTTTGCTCTTTTAATTATAGATTTAGAATTCTCAGAATTTGAGCATTTGGTCCCTTTCTTATTCTCCCTGTTTCTTTCTGGTTCATAGGGGAAACTGGGAAATTTTTTCACTTTTCTTCAGTTCCTCTTCATTAATCTACTCTGTAATTTACATAACTTTCCCAATTCTGAAAACATTAGGGAGTGTGCAATTACAGTTGCATTTTCCTTTTTCTTACTGTGTAACTTTTAAAAACTTGAGGCGAAATATATCTGCAGCTGAGAGAGAAGAAATCCTTTATGTAGGGATTTTTTTAAAATTTGGAAATCAGAAAAGAAAGAAACATTTGAAAGCTTGAAGTTATACACACAAGTCATACAAAAAAAATTTCCTGAGAATGATGCTAGTAAATTTTTAAGTCAGATATATGTATTTAGGGATACCGAAGTATTTTCTAGCTGGTTTTTTCCCTTTCCCCATCACAGTCATTTAGGGGAATTTTTATAAAATTGAGAGGATCTATTTGTTCCCTCATCCTACTAATTTTTAAAGGAATTCTTCCTTTGCAGTGCTTTTTCCAGACTCACATTAGATATGAGAATCCAGCATCTTGCTGGCCAGCTGCTTAGTAAGCCCATGGGTAACTTGAAAGGAGCCAGCACTGCAATCTCTGAAGCCTGGTTGCAGTACCAGGCCTTATTATTAGAATAGTGTAATTCATATCTTGAATTAGATCTAGATCTATCAGCCAAGCTCTTCTTATATTTTTGCCCCTATAAATGCTAGACAAAGTGGAAGAGGAGCACAAAAAGCAAGATCATTGACCTCGAAACTGCACGGAAATGAAACAGGGTCTTGTTTTGATTTTAAATTGTTTCGCATTTCACATGTTTCCTAGCTTGATTACTATCCAATTCTTGTTTTGGCATTATTTGTGTTGAAAATTACTTTGGCATATTGTCAGCCTACCAAAATGTTACCTATTTCTGAATGTTAAGAAATTTTATCAGCCCAGTCATTTTAGGTGTGTGTCGGAGCGTATTCAGGAGCTTTTGGTAGGGCTTCTGCACAAAATTGTTTCAGAGTTGCATTTAGTTTAGGATGCTAATTAGTTAAGATGCTAATTAACACTTTCAGCAATACAGCCCTCCTTTGTCTTCTGCTTTTCCTATGTTCAGTTACGGGTTGTTGGATCTTGCACTCCCTGTGATTCTAGAAGAACTTGGGATTTGTACTTGCCCATTCCTCATTTCTGAGTAGATACATACTAATGACCTTTTGCTATGCTTAAATCAGAATAGGACTAAATGCTGTGTGATTTTGCAAAATCACTGTTGTCCAGAGCAGCAATAATTTCAGGTCACTTGCCTTTCATGATTCATCTATAGAGCACAGCAGAAACTTTTGAAAGAGTTTGATAAGTCCAGACCTGAGAGTATGGTTTCTAGTGCAGAGGGTAATGGTACAGAAAAGGCTTTTAGAGTATATAATTGGGGTTTACTACCTTCCTTGTAACTAATGAGACACACAAATGACTGTACATAGATGGAACAAGGGTTGTCTTTGTGTTATCTCAGGATCTTGCTCTTTTCACCACTCAGATTCAGGAACTGTCTTGCGGAAACGAAAGCAGGGGTGCGGAGGGGCAGGATGCAAGTTGGAGAGTTCATGGGTTTTAGTTTCTGATACAAGCCACACGAAGCTCAGCACACTTGATCCAGGGTGCTCAGAAGCATTCCTGGGCCCCCGGTTTAAGCTAGTGAGGTTTGGTCCTGTACCAGTTCCAAGGACTTCCGTTCTTGGGAACCTAGTGGTGTGCAGCATTCTATTACAGTAGCATAGAGCAGGATCTGAGAAGTTACTAACTAACTGTATGTCTCTCTGTTTTGGTGATCATTTAAAATAGTTTCTTGCCATGACATGACTGCTTAATAGATCAACTTTTTCAGAGAATTTGTTGCGGTGCATGATATAGTGTCAGGACAATCAAGGCATCAGACCCAGCCAGACATGTTTAGGAAGGGTAGGTTATGTATAACCAACCTGAGGTCCTTTTATGACCAGGTGACCCGCCTAGTGGATGAGGGGAAGGCTGTAGATGTAGTCTACCTGGACTTCAGCAAAGTCTTTGATACCATCTCACAGGGCATACTCCTGGAAAAGCTGCAGCCTGTGGCTTGGACATGTGCACTCTCTCCTGGGTTCTGAACTGGTTGATGGCTGGGCCCAGAGAGTGGTGGTGAATGGTGCTGCATCCAATTGGCATCTTGGTGTCCCCAAGGGATCAGTGTTGGGACCAGTCCTGTTTAATATCTTTACTGATGATCTGGATGAGAGAATTGAGTCTACCATTATCAAAGTCACATATGACATCAAGTTGGGTGGGAATGTTGATCTGCTGGAGAGCAGGAAGGCTCTGCAGAGGGACATGGACAGGCTCTGTTAATGGGCCAACACCATGAGGTTCAACAAGGCCACGTGCCAAGCCCTACCCTTTGACCAAAACAACCCTGTGCAGGGTGACAGGCTGGGGGAAGAGTGGCTGGAAAGCTGCCCAGAAGAAAAGGATGTAGTTGTGTTGGCCGACAGCAGCTGAACATGAGCAGCAGTGTGCCCAGGTGGCCAAGAAGGCCAGTGGCATCCTGGCCTATATCAGCAGTAGTGTGGCCAGCAGGAGTAGGGAAGTGATTCTTCCCCTGTACTTGGCACTGGTGATGCCGCACCTCGAGTACTGTGTCCAATTCAGGAAGGACATTGTGGTGCTGGAGTGTTTCCAGAGAAGGGCGATGAAGCTGTTAAAGTGTCTGCAGTGCATGTCCTATGAGGAGCAGCTGAGGGGGGTGCAGTTGTTTAGCCTGGAGAGGAGGCAGCTCAGGAGAGACCTTATTGCTCTCTATAATTGCCTGAAAGCAGCGTGTAGCCAGGTGGGGGTTGGCCTCCTCTCCCAAGCAACCAGCAGTAGGAAAAGAGGACACAGTCTTAAGCTGCACCAGGGGAGGTTTAGGTTGGAGATTAGGAAGAATTTCTTCACAGAAAGGGTGACTGGATATTGGAATGCACTGCCCAGGGATGTGGTGGAGTCGCCATCCCTGGGGATGTTTAAGGAAAGATTGGACATGGCCAGTGGACTGGACTGGACACTCAGTGCCATGGCCTAGTTGACATGGTGATTTTCCGTCATAGGTTGGATTTGATGATCTCGGAGGTCTTTTCCAACCTAATTGATTCTGTGATTCCGTGATCACAACATTGCATCTCAACCTGTAAAGTTTTGCAAGTCATCTGAGATGAAATAAGAAGATAAATGCAGCAATTATATATATTTTCATAGTATGCACCTCATGTCCTCATTAACCAGCCCAGGAAGCCACCAGCGAATGAAGAATTCTGTACCAAAAAGGTACTTTTAGGCCAGGTGGTCTTGTCTCTTCCGATGTGGTCATCCTGAAGTAAGAGATGCCATCACAGCCATGGTAGAATCACTAGCCAGTGTTTAAATACTGCTGGTTTTCATATTGCCTGTGTATTTTATATATTATCTTCCCTGTAACATGTGCTATTAGCTCTGTATGATGAAAAGCAATTACAAACACTTGTAAAATCTTGTGTTTTGAGGTGGTTCCTCTTGCCACAACAAGAGAAATCTCCTCACTTGTAGTGTCAAGTGTCCCCCACAGACAGGGCTCTCCCAAAAACTGTTCATCTCTGGGTTATGTTACTACTTGCTACACGTTGTTTAACCTGCTGCTTTCTGTACCTGCTTTGGAATCTTAGTCCATTTTTCCATTCAATGACCACTTGTATTGGCACCTATATTGGGTCCTAGTGTCTGGTATGAACTTAGCTCAGTCATTGGCAGGTTCTAGGCCTGCCCTATATTTTGGGCAATGGCTCTTAATGTTTCTTGGTTTGGAAAGTCTCTTGCTATAAAAAAAAAGGGGATTTAACATGTGTGCTGAGTGTATGGCACCTGTCACACCTATGCACTTGCATGAGTGAGTTTTAATAGATTGTTCTTATAATATGTCATCTTCTTCATGGGTTTATAAATTATTTTTTATTTTAATAATGCCAATGCAAGGTAATAAGAGCTAAAGGTAGTGGTTGGAGACTTCGAACAGCTCAAGCAAAAGGATAAAAAAATAAGTGATAAGCAACAATGATCATAGTAAAATAAGCTTTGTAAGGAAATAGGATTGGAGTTAGAAAGGGGACTAAGTGGAATTTGGCCATGCTTAGCACCCATGATGCAACGTAATGTTCTGTTTGTGATACATCTGGGTAGTTGCACCAATCTGTCTCTCTACAGACTGTATTTGCATCAGCCTTGATAATGTGGAGTCTTTTAAATGCTGGTATTTGCTGGATTATCTGCACAGTGGTTCAGTGTTGCACTGGCATTCCGTTGTACCTGTGATCTGCTGCAAATCCTATGAAACACCAGATAGAGAAACAGGCTAAGTTGGGGGTTTACAGGAGTTATTGGTAGGCTCTCCTTACCTAGCTGGATGAATGCGCCAATACTGATTCTGAAAGAAATAATATTTGTATTTATGATTGCAATTATTTTTAAGCTCTCTCTAAACTACATTTGTTCATTTTTAATGTGCACTGCTACCTCAGAAAGCATTGCTTGTATATAATTTCACTGTTGCAAATCAGGCTGTTGTGATGTGTGTAGCAAACCTATATCTTACAGCTCCATCTAATTTGCCCTTACAGGAAGTCATTTTGGTGATTGCTTGGGTTTTGTTTTTATTCCATTCACTGGAATGAAATTGCCAATAATTAAAATGTGGCAAGATAGACTGACACCTTTCTCCTGAGCTCTCTTTATAAAAATGACTGCTTTGGAGATGTGCTGGATTTGTTATTATTTACTTTCTAAACATTTAAATCCATTTGCTAGCATTGCGTTTTGTTGCTTGCTGGTTGATTGTGGTAGTGTGTTAAACCTGAGCAGGGAGGAGAGAAGCTTTCTTCCTTGCAAAAGGAAATCAGATTTTAAAAGCATTTAGAAAATGATGGCTGGAGTCTGCTTGCAGGCCTTCCAGCATATTTTAAACATTGCCTTCATCAAATTCTATTGGAGGCCATCTAGTCTACTGATACCAAAGTCTGTATTTAATAGCTTCTCACATAAAATTAGGCAAAGATGAATGTGGTCATTTTTTTCTTGTTCATCCCAAGTTTTGAGACGTATTTTTGTTGTAATAGCTGGTCATGCAGCCTATGCAGTTAAGCAATGGGTTAACTGTTTCCTTGTGACAGTTCCTCAGTTGCTATAGATTAGTGGAGCTGACTTCAGCAGAACCAGATCTATTTCTAGCAGCTCAGGATATGGTCTCTTGAGCTATATTACAACTAAACAAACTTGTTCAATTAGCAACAATTACTTTTGACAGTGAAAGGATAATAGAGGATTTTGCTAACAGGTGTCTGTCTTTGATCTTAGTCCATTGAAACATTTAATGATTCTGTTTGGTTTGGTGCTGCAAGCTATCAAGTAGAAATAAAAAAAAAAAATTAAAATTAGCTCTATAATTTTCAAAGGGCTTTGCCATTAAATGCTCATGCCTAAATCTATTTGTGTGTGACTCTGGAGGCAGCAGCAGCAAGAAGAGCTTCAGTGAAGAACAGCAAAATGAAAAAAGGTGCACAGAAGAGGCTGAAATGGATTGCTTGATGACAAAGCTGAAGCATGAACACTCAGATAAATAAATCAAAGAATGGTATTGCTTATTCTGTTGGATTTTCCTGTATTTGTGCAGAAGGCAGGGACATATGCTTAGGATTACAGCTAATGTGCCTTTGAAACAAAAAAATAATTCTCTGGGGTTTTTGTTTTCTGTTCTCTGAATTTGTGAATTCAATGTTGAAATCTTTAGCAATTATACAGGAGAAGATAAATCTCCCTTCAGGTTTCCCTGATTGGATCTAAAGAATCTAGATGCAACATTTCCCCAAATGACAGCTTGATGCTAATTCTTATCTCCAGCTACCTCAGCCTGCATGCTGTATTAAAAAAAAGGCTAAGAGTAACACAGTTACTGAAGACCAACAGAGACATACTGACATTTTATAGAACGAGTATTACTTTATATTGGGCAGACCTATAGATAGCTAGAACTTTTTTGTTTCTATTTTCAGGAATACTGTGTCTGTTGTCTTACTTCGCTGTCATGAACAGTAAATCTGTGCAAAGTAAGACATAATGAATCATGCTTATTAGCAATTAGTATCTGATAAAATTTCAAGATTACTGGAAAATTTAAACCACTGGTAAGGATTTATATATTCATATAAATTACATTTAATGTTATTCATAATATTCAGTTCTATATTTCTTAGAATAATATGGAAACCCTATCACAATGATTAACTATATGTATTTCTGTTATTATTCTGACAGGTTTATCAGAACAGCATATTTCAGATTTCTGTAAATTATAATAAGATATGACAGGCAGGCCAGATAAGAAAGGATAAACATCATCATGAGGAAAAATTGGAATAGTTATACTGTATTTGTAAAATGGATCTCATTGGAAAGAAAGATGAGGAAAAAATTATAACAATTTCAAGGCCATAGACAATTTTAACTACAGATTCTACTTATTTTCCAATTGGCAACTATTTTATTAGCTGTAGCATAGGGAGATCAAATGGAAATAGCAAACAGAAAGCTCTTTCACATTGCAGTCAACTGTAAGGGGTATTGCAAACAAAACCTAGTCATTTTTATTTGTCCCTTTCATTGTGCTAATGAGACTCTCTTGCTTATAAAGGGTTTCACTTGACTATTGAGCTTTCTGCCAGTTTAGAAATTGGCTAGTACTATATAGTTGTATTGTATGTTTTAGCACCTGTTGTTATGGTCATTACTCAGGGATAGTGACAATTGCCCTTTGGTCTTTTGTACATGTTGTTCTTTCCAGCCTCTCTATGGCTTATTGTTTTTCCTGCTCTGAACCTGTCATCTTCCCAGCCTGAATAATTTTCTCGCTGTAGGACAGTTAGTGTCTCATCAGTCAAATACTTCACTCTGGAAGTGATTTATTCAAAGCCGTGGGGTTTTACAAAACTATCCAGATCACTTTCCTGAATGACACAAATGATACCATTACTAAATATAATACAGAGGGATTTATTGCACTGTCTGCTTCATAATAAACTGCGAGTTCTGTGCCTTGTATGGTATCGGATATCGGTGCTTTCAGGTCCCATTTATTTCAGTACCTGTGAGAATGCCGTGCGAGGCCAGGGGACAGAGGGAGCACTGAGTGATGGGCTAGCATGCAGCTGGGAAACTGGGCTGCATCCAGAGAGCATATCTCCCCGGCAGGACCTCTGTGAGCAGAAGGCTCCATTAAGATGGGATGGGCTTGCGACAGCTTCATTCCTGCTCCGTGATCTCATGAACCAAATCAAAGGATCTGTGTAAATGCTGAATACATGTGTGTGTTGGATCCCCAGCTGCAAGAGAATGCAGGCATGAGCCAACTGTGTGAGCCCTGCGAGCAGTGTGAGATACTTGGCAGGTCTGAATTCTAAATTCAGTTATGCAGTGGATGCCACAGAATAACATCTTGTACATTCACTCACATCTTTTGGATAAAAAAGATAGAAGGCTGTAACCACATTATGCTTATTATGCCAGAAGCAACATACACCAAGAAAGTGAACACCATCAGATATTTTCAAGTTCTCTGCTAAGGAAGGAAAAAATGGTAATAATATTAAAGAATATAGAGACTGTTGTAACAAGTGATCTAAATCCAGATAATAATCCTTTACTATAAAAACAATGAGGGGTTAAATTCCATGTCAGAATGCTTTTATGAAGCTGGTCATAGCTGTCAAGTTCAATCTGTAATTATTATATTGTGCTGAATAATGATTATGTGGATGCATTTGGGAGTATTTTGGTTAGTTCAATATGCAATTCAATTGAAGTATTATTTAAGATTTTGCCATAGTTATATTCACAGAGCTATGGAGTTATTTATGGTCTAGCACTTTGTAGTCATTTGATGGACAAGGCTTTCTATAGTTTTGATGAACAGTACATCTTTTTTTTTTTTTTTTTGAAACACTAGGTTTGTATTCCTCGTCCTTCACCTTATTTTGAACTTTGCAGTGAAGACTTTCAGGCAAAAAAATTATCAAAAATATAGAAAGTTAGCACTGCTCTATTCCTTTGAAAATAGAATCAAATCCACATCTCAGTTCCAGTCATTGGGTTTGAGTTCTCTTGACTGCACAGTTTGAAGTCCAGCCACAAACATTCCTAACTTCCCATTACCATAAACTCCAGTAAAAAGCTAATTTATTAGTTGCATTACTAATCTTCCTTTACTGAAGCTGTTGTTTGTCAGTCCACTTTGAAAATGAGGATTTTATTTTTCTGTGTTGATGTATCAGTCCTGAATTTATTTCTTCTCTTTTTATATGGAATAATATAAACCAAATGTCAGGTTTTAGAGGGCTGATTGTTGGTCCAAAATGGGCAGAGACAGTACAAAAGAAGATGTAATTATTTGTTGTCTTATCCCAAAGACATGAAAAATTGAGAGTTTTTGTCTAGTGAGTGCTTCCATTTTCTCTAACACCATTGTAGCCAGATAGTTGGTGACTTTATAACTTCCAGCTTGATTTCCAGCTTGATTGATATAATTCTTTAAAATCATGGCCTAAACACCCTCCAAAAGAATGGGAAGAGTGTGAGAAACAATCAAAATTTCTATCTTTCCAGGCAAATATGTGTATCACATCTATCTATGGGTTATGACTGGTTACTGTGTTTGGCTGTTAGTTGAAAGAGCGGTAGGTGACGAGTGCCCAAGGACAAAACTTGTGAGTCTGGAGACGATTATAGGTTGTTGTGCCAATGATGGCAGGGACTGGACTCACCAGCACTGGGAGCTCTTTCCACTCCAATGTGCCAAGTACCGATACAGTATCGTTTGAAACTGAATACCTGATTATGTTTTTTTGTTGTGGTTGTTCCTCTGGATTTCTTACAACATTCTTTTAATAATTTCAGTGTATTTTGCAGAATTATTTCCTTTGCTATTCTATTATTTTACAACTTACATACAAACTAGGGACTAGGGGCTCCATTTTAGTTGCCTGTATGTAAAGGTACTCCATATCTTTTCAGACATCCCAGAAGATCTCAGACACCCTCTGGTAGCTGCCAAATGTAGTGTAGGGTTAGTTCTCTTTCTGTAGTGCCCAGGCAGAAGCCATGGGGGGTATGAAAGAAGCTAGGACATCTCAAATAGCATCACCAGGTGCCTGTGTACAAGTCTGTGAATCAAACCTTTGTGACGGACTTTATTTTGCAAACTTACATATCTATAATAGAAAAACATCCTACAGTCCTCTCCAAAAACATAAAATCATCAAAACGCCTAAAGAACACTGGACTTAAAACCAACTTTGATTAATAAAGATCCTTTGCAGTATTTTTATTGTTGTTATCTAGACTCTTCACCAAGCATGTCCCATAGTATCTGTGGGAACTCATACACTTTGAAAAACTGCTGTAATTATTTAATTGAAGGTAAATAATTTCTGACATACCAGATTAGAAGATTAGGGAGTATGCAGAATATATAATCATTTTAAAGAAAGAGACTGACAAACACCATGACCCTTCTGGTTACGCATCACCTGGCAGCTTCTTCAAAAAAATCACAATAATTGAACTCTGTGCAGAAGAATGTGGAAGGCTGGAAGGCATTTCTGCACCAGTTCAGAAGGACTGGTCACGGCGCATGATTTGCCATGCAGATCTGCCAGCACAGGCAGATCCCAGTGGCAGAATCTGACAAATGGGCAAGCAAATCCGCTGTGCTGTGGGGGGAGATAAGCAGTGCTGTGATGAGACAGAGAAATGCAGTAACGTCAGAATTGTGGTCAGGGAATATCAGAACCACTGTATCTTGTGTATACTGAATTGGGGCCGGGGGGGGAGGGGGCAGGGGGAGAGAGAATATGTATAACAGATGGCCTGAAAGCACCAGTTTTGAATTAATCAGGATGCAAGATTATGAGGATCTAGATGACAAATGTAGTGTATAGATGCAGAAAAGCTAGATATGAGAAGTATTACTGTGGTGGGAGTAGCAACCCCTGCACAGAGGCTTAGAATCCAGTTGGAAAGGACTATTGGAGGTCAACAAATACAGTCCCTTGCTCAAAGCAGGATCAGCTTTCAAGTTGCACTTTGTAGTCCTGCTGAATTCTGAGCATCTTCAAGGATGGAATCCTGCCCTTTCTGGACAACCTGTTCCTGTCCTTAAGTACTCTCCAAGAGGAATTTTTTTCTGTATCCACTCAGAATTTCCTTTATTGCAACCTGTCTTTTCCTTGTGCAGCTCAGAGAAGAGTCTGGATTCATCTTTTCTGCAAGCCCAGTCAAAGCAGAAAATGGATTCCCACTCAGTCGTCTCTCCTCCAGACTGAACAAAGACACCTCCGCTTCTTTTTTGTTGTGTTTCTAGTCCCTTAAATATCCTGGTGTCTGCCTGCAGGACTTGGTCCACAATGCCTTTGTCAGTCTTGTACTTGGGTTGCCAAAACTGGACGTGGGTGTCGAATAGAAGCGACCACTCCCTTCTGTCAGCCAGGCTGTGCTGCTGCTAGTGCAGCCTGTTATGGCATTAGCCCTGCTGCTGCACTGACACTCAGAGCCAGAAAACAGGCAATCTGAACAGAAGTGGTCTTTGTAACTCTAGTTTCTGAGAACCACTGAAAAAAGGCAGATCCCATTAGGGCCCTTTTATATCTAGCATAATGTCGGATAACTCATTTAAACAGAGAACTGAGAGTTCTCCTAGCAGGCGTAAGTAGCCTAAATTGTATAAAGGAAACTGTAACTGAAGTGCTCACAGATATTATGTGGTTGTTCATCAATTATGTTTTTTGCTAACAAAATCCAAAGTTAGTGAATTGACTGAGGCATACAATACAAGGACATTGTGAAATCTGAATAATAGGAGAAAAGTTATACGACTCCAACAAGAAAAGTGAATTTTATATACAGTGCACAAATAAAAAACTGTATGTATTTTAAATCCAGTTTATCTGAAATCTAGTATATGAAAATTCAGTAAGTCCATCCATGACTAAAAAGAAACAAAAATAAATACTTTGTTTTTATAAAGTTCTCCATAAAACTGTATAACAGAAATTTATCAGTAAATATTACGACTGAAGTTTATCCTTGGTAACTTAAAGGACATGGATGTAAAGTATGCGAGTAGCAGAGTATAAGTAATAGTGCTTATTTTTACAGGATGCAGGCAAGAATCATATATATTAGGCTTGTTTTCCATTTACAATGCTCTCATGAAATTATTGAAGGTCTCTTGAAAGATGCTGAGGACCCTCAGTTTCCACTGTTGAACTTTGTCTTTAATTTCAATATATATTTTAAAGGAGTATGCAAGCTCCTACGTTTCTTAGTATATTGTAACAAATGTGCTGTAAAATATTCTTCTTTTTCAATACAAAACAGATGGTACAGATCCATGATGTATACAGAGAACTTAATCTAAAGCAGCCTTGGTCTGTGTCTGTAGTCCTGTCATAATTTATTTTCTTTTAGAGGGTGATTTTATTGCAGACTGATATCACAAGGCAGAAGTCAGAGGTATGTGGAAACCTCCATTTCCACTTTTTAAATTCTGGTCAATAATACTTGATCAAGTCTTTCTTGTTCCCTTTTAGCAAGGACCATAGAGGATGTCTCTTGGGCTTTGTATCAGACTAATTTTAGGCTCCATCATGATTTTCTCTTTAGTTTACTCTTTGCAATCTGCAATATCAGAAGTTGCTGTGCTGCTAGAGGATGACCTTCATACTGTGAGGTGCACTAGGACAAACTCGGGAAGTATATGGCTCAGATTTTTTCCCAGTTGTTTTAGTTCTGATTAATGCTAGCATGAAATCAGAATCAGACCAGCAGAATTATGGCGGATTTGAGTTCACTTATGTATTTATTTATATTTCAGTGACTCTACTTTTAATTCTAGATGATATACAGAGATAAAGAAAAACCCCACAAAATTTAATCTGATACATTAATAAAATAAAACTGCATTTGCAGGATTTAAGTAAACCATCAGTAAAAGCTGTATGATGGCATTTTAGTCTTAACTAAGCAGAGCTATAAAAACCAACAGACCTTCTCAACCCATTCCAGGGTCTCCATAGTAGTAGGTCTCCCACCTCTCCCCACTTGCATCCTTAGTCAGTAATGCCACAGAGTTAAAGCCACAGAGGCATGAATGTAAGTGTTCCAATGTAAAAATTGTGCTAAAACTGCATATATTTTTTCATAGGTCTAAAATATCTGTCCTCTGGTTGGTATGACTAAGCATCAGAGGCTCCTGTCTAATGGCAAACAGCACTCTGCTATGTCCATGTTATCAAGTAATTTGGTGCAATAAAAGTAACAGTTAGTGAAGTGAACAGTACTGAGGCCTGTGCATCTACATTATGTGCAGTTCAGGGATTTTACTTTGGAGCAATTTAAGTTGGTCCCCTGAAATACCACAATCGTCGTGACCACACATGCAGTCTGAGACGATCTGAGGCTGTGTTTAAGTAGCACGTAGTGTGCTGCAAGAAAAGCGGGTCTGCAGAGTGAAGTAGCTGGTGCCAAGGACCACATTCTCTGTGTTTCAGCGGGGTGTTTCAAATTAGATCTCATCTGGTCTTATGCACTGAACCTCCATTAGTAGGTGCAGTGCCCTAGGAGAAACTCCTGAGGTACATTTTCTAGTTTAGTTTCACCTACAAGGAATCCAGTGTAGACTCTCTGAGACCCCTCTGCAGTGCAAATCAAAGAGTAAGTGGGACAGCCGGGAGATCTGCTCCAAACACACTCTTATGTCAGAACTGAGAGGATGCAATGGAGATGAGCTCCGAAGCAGCAAGCACTGTTACAGGCTCATGTGTCCCCTGTAGGGGCTGAAGTGCAACAGGTGGCCATATGGAGCACCACCATCAGGTCAGGTATCCCTGAAAGGAAGCCCAGTTAGTGTAAACACTGTTCTGTAGACTGCACCAATGTGCAGTAAATGAGGACAGTCGGGATTTGCATTGCCTCAAAACACAACACTAATATAGGATTTTGTGGCAGAACATTCAGTGCTTCTTGGCATCTAGAATGGAGCTGCAGCAGAGCAAGCCTCTGCGCTGGGACCTGGGAGGCGAAGATGAGAAGGATTTCTGGACATGGGTTTGAAAATTAATCTGTGTGCAGATGTGACAGTCCAGTGCCTTGACACAGCCCTAGGCATTTAATGAGATCGTACACCATCCAAATTTTCCCTCTGTAGAATAACACTGGTGAAGGAACTTCCTGGGCTTCTGAGCCAGTGGTCCCCCATCCTCCCAGAAGAACAAGGGCAGTGACCCCTGGAAGGGGGCCAGTGCTTCACTGTGGAGTTTCAGGATTTGGTATGGAATTTTTTGGCTTGTTTGGTTGGTTGGTTGCTTTTGTTGTTATTGTTGTTTTTTGCTTTGGGGTTGTTTTCTTTTTATTAAACAGTTGCCATTAGGTAAAGATTCCATTTCAAAGACCTTCAGCTGCTCCTAGGTCACAGGTGTTTAATGGCCTACAGCTGTAGTCTAAACAGGTTGCTTTGAGTTTAAGAAGGGCTATTATAGTTGTTATTAAGAAGACAAAAGTCTTTAATTACAAATTCTCTTTCTTAGATACCCTGAAAAAGTCTTATAAACAAAACTCACTTTGGCTATTTTTCAAGTATTCATCTATCATTCTGTACACATTATAGTTTGTTCCAACAAAATGTAACTGGCCCCAAGAACAATTATAAGTAAATAAGAGGAGTATTTGCCTCACAAGCAAAATAAAAACTGGTTTATGTATCTAGACCAACTAATAACATTTAATGCATTATACTTTTTAGCTGAGGAATGCCATAGAAAACACATAAATTGCAATGTGGTCATGTTCTAGGCCTTGTAAGAGACATCAGAACTATCCAGTAGAAAACTATGTATAATTACAGAAAGCAATAGGCAGAGACAACTGTTGTAGTGTCAGTAATGATTAGTAAGTTGTTCTGATTTTATCGAATTGAATTTTCTTGATTTCCAGATTGTTTTTTTAAGCTTTAATATTCAAGTACTAATAAAATCCTTCCTTGGATCATATTCCCAGTGATTCCACTGAAACTAATCAGAAAAACATATGGTTATTTAACTTTGAGACATTCTGAAGGCTAGTTCCACACTGAATTAGCAGTCATTAAGAAGTATTTTAAAAATACATAGATTTTTGATCCATGCTGCTGTTTAGAAACTCTGTATTTTACAAACTTGCACACCAAAACTTAAAAATGTTTTTTAACAATGTTATAGCTCAAACAAGATTTTTTGAAATGTTTATGCTACACCTTGAAGCCTTTGGGTTTGTTTTATCTACACACCTGCCCTAATGTTTACCATGTAATAATTCTGTTTTCTTCTGTCGCATGGATCTGCCCCATTAAACTAAAGTCATGAGACCTCATTCACTCTGTTAGAAATGGAGCAAATAATTTGTGTAGAAGTATTAAGTGAAGACAGGAGAACAGGGAAATGCTAAAGCCAGAAACTAAAGTTGCTTCAAAATTATAGTCTTACAGACTTATAGACCTGATTTGCTCACATACAGTGCTTTATAAAATGTTTTTCATAGAGATCCTGGTGTGTTTCCTGTGGAAATTATATGTGTTGATTTACAGAATTTCAGTTAGATCTAAGCACTAAGGTAATTATAACAAAGACATGTAGGCTTAAATTAAAACAAAGAAAATTCTAATCCGTTGATTGATACACTGTGGCAAGTGTTTAACCAGCTCACTTATTAACAGTTGTCAGCTAATAAACAGCACTTTAATTAGTTTAATCAAGTACCTTATTCAGAGTGGTGATAGCTGAAATTGTAAAGTGCTGTGCAAGGTGAGTGTGTCAGAGCTCTCCTAGACACCCAGAGTGGGAGTGAGGTCAGGCCAAGAAAATCTTAGAAGTATAAGGAATATTGTTATTTATTTATTTCTTACGCCTCCCTCCCCATCCTCTCCGAGTTAAACATTACACAACTTACTTTTGAACTTGTCCATTAACTTATTAATAGAAAAAGTAGCCTACATCTGTATATAGACTGGTCTTTTTGAAGAGGCAGACGTGCTTCATGTACTGCAAAGTGCTAAGGAATGATCAGCTTTTGTACTCACTACAATGGAAGCACAAAGCAGTGTGCAGTGTGTAGGTAGGGCAGATATTTGCAGGAGGGCTCCAGGAGGGATGTGAGTGCATGTGCTGCACATGGTGGCCTAATGGTGCAGGAAGCAAGGAAGAAGGGTTAATCTGCACTTAAAACAAAGTGACAGAGACAAAAGAGAACAATGGTTGGTATCACCAGCGTAGGATGAATTTCAGAAGCTTTTATCTTTAATGAAATGTTGCTTTAATTGTTTCTCTTTGAAACGTGTCTCATTTATGCTGGCTGTTTGTGTGGAGAAGTAGCAATGTTCAGGGTTTAATGCACTGGATGGAGATCTGGGATTTATCTGTCTCTGATTCCCTGTGTGACCTCCAGCTAATCGTTTCCTCTCCCTGTCTCAGTTTTCTTATCTGTAAAGTGGAGTTAATAATCCTTTCTATCTCCCACTGTGTAGTGAAGTTAGACAATTCAATTAATAGTTGTAAAACTAATTTAGCTTCTGGGGCAGAAAGTGATAAAAAACTGTAAGAAATTATTCATAAATGTAGTAAGCCATCACTGTCCAAATCTGAGCAACAAATGTTCGGCTTCCTATTTTTCTCAGCTTCTTCTGACTTACCTGCAAAACCATTTCTCTTTCTCTTCACCCAATATATTTTTATTAATGTAAGGGAAATCCTTTCATATGGAATACTATAATAGCTAACTGCTAATATCAAACAAAATTAAAGGTGTGGGCCATATTCTCCCTCAGTAAAACACCACTGATTGTAAGTTTAAAGTTGAGACTCACTGAGCTATTTGGTGGATTTGGCTTACTCTTTGATGTGGTTTTTGGGTTGTTTTTAACCAAATAAAATATCATCAGACCATGGACTGCAAACAGTGTTTCACACTGGTAGTAACTTAATATATTTTTGTTTTCCATTGTAATAAACATACATCCTGAAGACTGTCAGAGACATTAATGTAGCTGAAAGATTTCAGTTTACTAGCTAGCAGTACAGGCTTCTGTAGAAGTAGACAAACATCCATTGTGTCTTTAAATTGTTGCTTCTCAACATGCAATTGTGTGTACGGGAGGAAGACTAGAAGCATGTACAATATTCTGTTAGCTGCATGGCTTTGATACGCAGGTTGCAATAAAGAGTAATATGGGATATGCTTGTGGAAACAGACCTTGTTGAAATTATAAGACTTTACAAAAAGGTTTATTGAGATACTGCAGGGCTGTGAGAGTTGAAAACGTAGAATCATGGAATATGCTGAGTTAGAAAGGACCCATCAGGATCATCAATCCAACTCCTGGCACAGAACACCTCAAAAATCACACCATGTGCCTGAGAGCACTGTCCAAATGCTTCTTGAACTCAGACAGGTTTGGTGCTGTGACCTCTTCCCTGGGGAGCCTGCTCCAGTGTCCAACAATGCCCTGCATGAAAAACTTTTTCCTAATACCCAACCTAAACCTCCCCTGACTCCGCTTCATGCCATTTTTTTGAGTCTGTCACTGGTCACGAGAGTGAAGAGATCTGTACCTGCCCCTCCTCTTCCCCTCCCAAGGAAGTTGTAGACTACAATGAGGTCTGCCCTCAGTCTCCTCTTCTCCAGGCTGAATAAACCAAGTGACCTCAGCCACTCCTCATGAGGCTTCCCCTCCAGATCCTTCACCATCCTCATGGCCCTCCTTTGGACACTCTCTAATAGCTTAATTTTTTTTATATTGTGGTGCCTCAAACTGCACATGATAGAAAAAACTCTTCAAAAACCCAGGAGAATAGAGTTGCAAAATTTGTGATGAAAACCATTATTGAAACTCCCCACCCCCCCAAAAAAATGTATCAGTTATTAGCTGTGATATTTTTTCCAGATGAATATATTATGCTGCTTCATGACATCAGCATAAACACCAGCTTTCCCTTTCTGTGTCTGTGTCTCTCATGAATGCCCTACACTGGCAGTACGAATAGTCTCCTGATGCAGATGAGGGTTGCTGGGTCTGCTGAAGCTCCTTGATTTCAAGACTAATTTCTTATTAGCCCCAGCCTCAGCAAATGGTACTTTGTAGGAATACAGAGTTACGTGTAGCCTCTCATCCACGAAATACGAACTGAAGTGGCCAGGATGCAAAACTGCTGTGACCAGATCCAAAACTCGAGTGTGCCTCTCACGTCACAAGCCAAAGGATGGGCTTGGGGCAAGAGCCGTAAGTCCCTACCAAAAGGGACTTGCACCATTCCTGAGCTTTGAGTGACTAGAGCGAAAGAGGAGAGATTACAGGGAGTGGCAGGAGACAGTCAAGCTGTTGCATACATCCAACACTTACTGTGTTAAGAGAAGGAAGTAGGGTAACATGAGTTCCTAGTATGGTACAGTGATGATTTTTGTCTATAGCAAATGGGTAAACAGCATTTCAAATCCCTAACTCATTGTGTTATGCCCTCTATGCACAACATTATATGCAGATGACAGTGAGGCAGGGCAGAGAGCAGCACAGCTGTCAGGGGCAGCTGATACTTTCCATTATAGACTTTTGTTCCCCGGTTACTTGTAGCTTTGCACATCCCCAGCAATTTGAGCTAAAAATGTCCATCTTGTATAGAAAATAATATTCAGGCAACCAATTTTTCCTTCTTGTAAGATTTGTAAATTCTTGTAAAATCATAGATTGGTCACACTTAGTAGAGGAATTTGCATTATTGAAACTAAAAAATGTGCAAATTCCACTTTTCCTAGGCTACTCGTGTTTGACAACTCCCAGGATTGCCAAGACTTCACAAGAGCATCTTTCCAACCTGAGGACACAGGGACAAAGCTCAGCTTTCCTTACGATGAGCTGTGCTTTGGAAGAGATGAGGCTGCATTTGAAGTTGATCCTGTCCTAAGTGAAATCCATTAACACCCAATCAATAACAAAACACACGGAATTCTGGGCAAAGTACTGAGAGCTGAGAGTATTTTACCAGGGAACTTGTAGGATGATGGCAAGCTTGCCCTGTGCTCATATGATTTCCCAGGCATGTATCCCATCAGTAGACAAAGATAACGAGCCAGAAAAGCACAGTGGAATAGGAAAGCATGAACCAGAAAAACCCAACGAAACAACTAACAAGCAAGTGGGAGACTGGCAATCTAAACCATTACAAATATGGTACAAATGTGCATGCAAATGTTTTTTCCTTTATTAAATAAATATTTCATGGCAAATCAGTGTGTTCAGAAAATCCCCACTCAGCCCTATAAACAACATTCCAAGTCATGAGGACTTCTGAGTCTCTTCTCTTTATTCAAGGACTTCTTTCTCTCACGTTTTATCTGCTTAGTTGAGGCAACTACTGCACCTGTGAGAAAGACTTAGGTACAAGAAGAATGAGGGTAGTTACATAAAAGCAGCTCCATTCCAGTGTAATCATGCAAATGGGTTGGAGCTGATGCCCTAAAAGCTCTGTCTCAATATAGACTATTCCACAGAATGATACTATGAAACCAAATACCAATTAAACTTTGAGTTTTCCAAAATACTGTGAGGTTTGGGGGTTTTCCCCCCTTTGAAAAAACACTCTAGATAACACTCTATTTGCCAGTCCAGATAGACACATGATCATCCACTGGAGTACAAAAATAAAGCGCATATTTTCGAAGTCATAAAATGGAAGCATTTGAAACAGAAATAATTAAAGAAACAGCCAGTACACTTCCTGTGAGGAAATTAATTTCTCTTGGTTGTAGCATTGACCCGTCCTTACTGTTCCCTGTAATAGGAAACAAATGCCAGATGCCCAATAGCGTTACTCTCTTTAGGTTGCCTCATCAGAAACAAATCTTTCCTCATGTATTGGTTTGATTTTAGTTTGGTTTTTTTAAAGCAGGCTGATCTTCCTTCATAGCCAAAGCTGGCAGTTTCCAGTGGCTCTTTTGTAGCCGATATACAGGTAGGGCTTTGAGAGAGCTTCATCTCTGACTTTGCACGGCAGCAGCAAAAGGTTTCTGTCAGACCAAGTCGTCCTAACCTCCTTTCATATTCCACTGAGAGGAAACAGAAACTTTCCAGGCATAGTCCAACTGTCCTGCTATAGGATGTGATCACTGGATCTTCAGTGCTTAGAAAGGAGTTCAGATTACTAGTTCAGATGAAGAAGCCTTCTGAGTTAAAAAAAAAAAATGAAGGCAATGTGCTTCTAGACACAAAAGCAAATCTTTTAGAGAAGGAAGGCAAGGGAAGGGAAAAGGAGCTTGAGGGAACCAATGAAGAAATACAAGGTTTCTTTGACTTATTAAAAGCAACAGCATTTCTTTTGAAGATTCTAATAGTGAGGGATATATTTAGGTTCCAACACTTCCAAAGGAAAAAAGAAAATAGATATATCTGAATAAACATATTTAAGAGAATAGCTGTAATGTCTCACAATGTTGATGTTAGCCATGTTATAACAAGAGAAAGAATGAGTGACAGCAACTCATTGAAACGACATGCTTTAATTTTGCAGATCCAGACATCCTTAAAATAATACTTGCAGAATAAATACTAGATGAACTCAGAACATTAACAGAAAATATAAATGAAATAATGTATTTCAGTAAGTGAAATATAAAGTATTATATGCTTTCCTGAGCATTTACTTTCTATATCTAATGAAAGGTACTAATGCAGAATAATTTACATAATTTTCTGAATATAATGGGAAACTCTGAAATTGCTTCAAAAATGCATGAAATGAGAGCTTAAATAATTGGTTTGACAAGTCAAAGAAAAAAGTTAAACTTACTTTTTTGGTATCTTCCTTCGGTACAATTTCACAATCCTTACCAGTCTTAAAAATCACAAATCACTGCAATAATCTAATTACTTAAGAAAGCACAATTTATTCTGAGCACAGAAAAACTATTGGGCTTTATTATAAACTGTTAAAAAATGTCTGTGATGTGAAGAATAAGATACCCCATTCTGTAAGAAGTAAATGGCGAGTCCAGGTGCACAAATTCTACAATGATTTGATAAGAATTTTCCTTTCTATTTTTTGCTTTTGTGATATTCATTATTCAACAAAGATTTAAACAGGCCACAAAAATATCTAGAATTATCAAAATTTCATAGCAATTTATGACCAAAATGTAAGTCGAAGATGTGCTTCAGATGCTTGGGTGTGATCTTAGCTATCATCACTTGATTATTCAGGGTCATTAGTTAGTCAAATTACAGAAATGTCATTGAAGTCACCTTGTAAATGTCAGCTGAATGTCAGCTGACAACTGAAACGGTGACATTACTAAAATGCTTCATATGAGGGTACTTTTTGTCACAGTAAAAATGTTTTCTGTCCACTGAAACAGCTGTGACTCAATGCTACCTAATTTTACATGTACAGAGGAACAGAAAGGATGGTTTCTGCTTTCAAAGACTGCAGGGGAAACAGCTGCATGAATTTCAGTATGAAAATGTAATGTAGAACCTCTTCAACATTTCAAGTTGCACACTCCAAAATAATTACTTAATATGTTACTTAACATGATGTTGGTGACTTTTGCTGAAATGAGATCAATAGGTTCATGTTCCAACTTCAATATTTCTTTTAATTTATTAGTACCACCCCTAATTTGGGGATGAGGGGGTTAATTCCACCCTATTTATCTAATTGTCTACCCATGCTGAAACAAGCAGAGCAGCAGCACTGCACTTGAGCGTAAAGTGGAGGAGTTTTTGATTCTGCTGGCACACTGGAAGGCATTTGGGCCATTGTGCAAATTATAGTATAATGCAATACCCTAGAAGAAATAATTATACCCAGCTGCTGTAAGCCAGGAATTGCACACAAAAAACTTGGGCCTTTTAATTTGGTCACGTATAATGCATGAAATGCAGTTCTTCCAAAGCTAATGGAACCAGAGGGAGCATTATGATTATGACTCTCTTAATATATTTTTCCATTTAAAAACTGGGGTCAGACCTGAACAGAACAAAAGGATGAAGTATGATTTGAGTGCTGGAGCCCGGTGTGCAGGATAATATGGAGGGAAAAACACAGCGTATGAATAACTCCTTGGTGCCGTTGCATGTCTGAGTATCTGCTCTGTGAGCTGCCCTTTCAATAGTAATACACACATTAGGGGCATGACAGGTAATACCAAATCATTCCCTCGTGGGTTTTTTGCAAATCTTCAGAAAAGGTAAAGCATAATATTATTGTCTGTGTGACGGGGGTCTGTGTGGTTCTTTTTACCATTTCTTTAAAATAAACCATGAAAAAGCTACTTTGCTTTGTTGTGGCCAAGGCAGATTCTGATTAGTTATGTACCAGTACAGTTCTCAGGTTTCTTGAGCATCTTTGCTTTTGACATGTTTGTAGTCAGTACTGTAGCAGGTTCCTATATTGCAAGAAGTGGAGGATATGTTCTCATTAATTTAGTAATCTTGGATTGTACCTGGTTTAGCCATTAGCACTTTTTTAATTTAATAGCCATATTTAGAGAATGAAGTGTCCAAGTTTGGCCCGTTGCAAGGGAGGGATGCATGAAAGGCTCTGAAAGTGCAAAAAAGGAGTAGTGTTTCAAAGAGTAGAAATGGGACACTGGAGGCAGTGTGCCATGCTGGCCTCTGAAACCAAAACTGCAGTATCATCGTGGCATGCGTGATATGTGTAAGATGCTCAAAAGGCTGAAATCTCCACACAGTAAGAACATTTTAATGACATGTGATTCTCAAAATCAGTGACATTACACTGAAATATTTCTATTCCTAAGACAAAAGAGGGGAAGGAACTGAACACTGCATGTCACTGGAGGCGCCGTCTCAAGCAAATTTCAGGTTATTCCATTTCATTCCCACAAATGCTGAGTAATTAATCCACACCTTTAATCAGAGTAGAATCAAAGAGATCCAGAAATAGAGAAATACCGTGTTCCCAGAGAGAGAGAGAGAAGATTTTCAGAATTTTATTTGACTCTCTCTGCATATCCAGTGGCAACCAGAAAACCTCCAAGTTGAATATATGTATGTTGAAAGGGAACTTACTCCTAAATATGACATTTTAGAGGCACAGTGCTGATGAGATGAGTCCTGGCTATTGTGGCCAAAAGACGCCTCAGAGCATGCCTAAGGCTGTAATTTCCTCATAAATTAACCCTGCCTGCCTCCTCGCCTCTCTCTTATGCTGGTGTTGGTGCTCATCTGATCCACAATGTACCAGTTCCCTGGACTTGAACAAGCAGAAAAAATCTTGGGTTTGTGAACTGGATCTCCCCAGGTTGAGCCATGCAGCAGCAGCACAAGGGAGGGAAAGGGGGTGGGAGGGGTAAAGAGCAAAGAGCTGAGAAACTGTGATGAAACTGCAGCCTAAGTGAAAGTTAAGACAAAAGATTGGTAGTGTCATGTTTTATACCTGCAGTTACAGAATCACAGAATGGCTGAGATTGGGTGGGGCCTCTGGAAGTCATCTGGCCCAACCCCTCTGCTCAAGCAGGGCCACCTACAGTCAGTTGCCCAGGAACGTGTCCAGAAAGCTTCTGTATATTTCTTCTGTAATTATGTCAAGAATAATTTTTTAAATTTCCATATTAAGCTTTACAGGAGTAAAATGAACTCATGGGAAGCTGACAGACAGACGATATGTTGCCCCCCTGAAAGGAATGAGCATGGCCATTACAAGAAATGCTTTGAACGTCTGTAGGAATTTTCAGATTTCGGACTCACAGAAGTTGGGATTCCCCTCACATGGAAAAGTACTGACAATTGATTAGACCAATTTCAGTTAAGGAAAATTGTTCCCAAGGATCTAGATTTTAATCCAGACAATGATGCTCTGGAACCCCAAATCTGTCCTTCCCTAACACCAGCAATTGTCCTTGTAGGTACAATTAGACCTGCTGGTTGGGCAGAAATCAAGCCCAAGGGGCTGACCTTGCAAAATCACATTCCTCATAGTAGGCAGGGTAAGTGTTGGCATTGGCATCCACAGATGGCAATGCAAAGAGCCTCCTCTACAGAGGAGGGGGGATGCATCAGAGAGGCTGCTTTTAAAATGTCTTTAAAAGTTGTGTGTTATCCAGAGAGACATGCAGAATGGATTGTCTGATTCCAGCCTGAAAAGGGAAAAGTTGGCAGATTTTAACAAACTGATGACAGGCCAAGCCATAGATTATAGACTATTTAAGATGATTGTATTGAACAGTTATCTATCATACCTGAAATACCTTGGCTGAAATTCAGAGATCTCAAAAAATTAAGAATTTGAATCATGTAAATTATCTCATCAACTTGATGACTTTTTAGATAATTACTGTAAGGGTTAATGATTAAAATGCATTAGTAAACCTAACTGCTGTGGATCAGATCTGAAAGGCTTTTGACACTGATGTGAAGAAAGAAGCTTGAACTTAAATATTGAAAAGGCAACAGTGAAGGCTTTTTTGTACATGAAAAATAAAGTCCTTCACTAAGCAAAGAGGACTGGGGTAGGGGAGTAACCATGGCTAGACCATCCCACTGCCAGGATGAGGGCCCTCCCAGCGAGCAAAAAGCAGCACCTCTTGGCAGGAGGCAAACATGGAGAGCGAGCACACCATACCCTGTTAACCCATATTGTCACAGTGGCACAACTGGCAGAGACTTGTGCCCTCTTTGCCAAAAGATACTGATTCATGTTCCTGACTGCCATTAGCTTGTATGGCCAATTTATTCTAACCTCTGTTTTCCCCATCTGCTGTGAATCAGTTAATTAAGAAGTCAACTGTCATTTGTTCCATGCTTTAAAAAGCTAATATGTTATCTAAATACCAAATAATATGAGTAACTTCCTTAGGGATACTTTATAAAACTTCTCCTAAGATAACAACAGGTTCTATGTGTCCTGTCAGCTAAAACTCCAGGTTTGTCTCAGCAGAACAAAGCCCAGCAGGCAAAATGTCCATTCTGGAAAGAGCCCCGATGTTGGCAATTTCTCCCTATCAGGAAGTTAAGAATGCCCAAACCAGTTGTTTTTAACCTTAGAATTAGGAGGTGCATCGTTTCGTTTCATTTCAGACATTAAAGCTGCCTGCGGCTTGCTCCCTCTTTTCCCTTGCAGCAGGTTCCCATGCTATGGTCATCTGCTGGGCACTGAGGTCTGGCTGTATGAGACACCATTCCGGTCCCAGTGTTGTCTTCCTTTTGCACTGTGCCTTTCCTTTAAACCGTTCATTTTCACTTCTAAGGCAAAAATGTTTTTGTCAAGGCCAGTGTAAGTAAGTCTCAAGGCAACCAATGGATCTCATGCTTCTTTGGACAAAATTCTCCTCAAAGTAATTTTCCTGAGTGAAAATTAAAAGAACCAGTCCTCAGATGCTGCTGTTCACATTTTCTTCTCTCTTGGTACCAGTTCGAACTATTTTTCAGGAAGTTCTTTTTATCTGAATGTTTTTCAAGTGCACTTTTGCTCTGGTGATAAATATATAATCAATGCCACTTTCCTACTCCTCAGATCCCTTCTTTGTGTATCTTTGGTGTGATGACTCTTTACTGAAGTGGTTAAAACATTGTTACAGCGCTTCACTGTCACCTACAGCACAGAGCTCATCTTTCTGAAAGGACTTCTGGTGTGTGACCAGAACTCTTTATTGAGGTCCAACCCAGTTTGTTCACCAGGTGAGGTCACTGAGGGCATCATTTATGCTGCTGAACTTTAAGTGTCAGAGGTAAGTGGGGAAAAGAAAAGAAATCTTCAAATTGGAGGCTGAGTTCTGAGATTGATCATTACTTTTAAACTTGAGAAATTTCACCTGGAAATCATTGAAAATATGTCTGCATCTTTATGGACAGTTTTCAGGATGAGATTTTTAGAACTAAAAATGTTCTATTAATGTGGAAATCTGTTATGAAACTCTCCAGGATGGTGGTGAAGCTTTTAGAAACTGGAGCTTTTAACTGGTTCAGCCATCAACCTTAATCCCTTATGCTCATGTTATTTACATGGCTGTACACTTTCACAGGTATCCTATGTTCATCTTGTATCTAATGTATCTATCCACTTTGTTAGACTGTTGCCTAAAATTGTTAAAGCATTGTTCTTGAAACAGTTGGGAATAATCTCAGGGCTGCAGGACAGAGAAATTCCTTTCTCCTATAAATTTTATAGGAGGATCTTTTTATCTTTTCGGTGTTTAATATTGCTATTCATAGCTAGTACTTAGGTATTACTGCTATTATTACCTAACAAGTGGTGAGGTATTTGAAGGAATGTTAAGAATTTAGTACATAATTTCCTTGTGCACCAGCTGGGATACTCTAACACTAGACAGCAAGTACTGTCAGGGAACAGTGTCTCTGGAATGGTGTCTGTGATACTCCTAAAACATAATCAAGAGCTGACCAGTGTAGCTTTCCATGCATGGGAGAGAAGGGGGCACATTTCCCTCTCCAGCTTGTTAGGGCTAACCACAGCACAGACCGCTCCCTTACCACACACTGTGCTCTCTGACATGTCAGTATTATTTTCTTCATAGAAACCAAATTAAGATGTAAAAGACTACATATATTTTTAAACAGTTCCTCACGCTAAAGATACTCTGACTTGGCTTTTTTCCTGCTTTTCCTTAGAGACTGTTGGAAACAACAACATTTCAGACTTGTTGGAATGCCTAGAGAAGTACATATTTCTCCTTGAGAGATTTGCTTCAAGCTAGTAATACTTTCTGACAGTAAACACAGGGAAGGAAAGAGCCAAGAGGAACCTGGTAACTGATAGAAAACATCCCAGTAATGGATGAGAAAGCAAATTAATAAAATACTGGCAGGATAAGTCATACAAATTGTTTATTATCTCTGAGCAAAAGGGGAACCATGACTTGCTATCTGACAGAGTAGGTCACTTTGGTGGCAAATTCATGACACCTGCAATCCCTGCAGAAGATATTTGATTTCATTTATAAGGTAATGCTTGTTTCAAAAGAACAGTCTCATTCAGGGTTTTTCTGGTACTCTTTTTTTTTTTTAATATCTAATGCCTAAACCTCCAAAGTAATTTTCTTGTCATAAAAAGTGTGCAGAAGAGAAGAGAAAACACCCACTGCTTCCTCCCTCCCTCTTCTTTATATTATGTACTTGTCTCTCCTCCATTTCCCTTTTTGTGACACCTTTCTCGCCAGTCCTTTCTGACTCGTGTATTTGTGTGTGTGTGTGTGTGTGTGTGTGTGTGTGTGTGTGTGCCTGGTTGTGCAAGCAATAAATGACAAGGGATAATATTTTCTTGTAATTTTTTAATAGTGCCTTAACACTATTCTTTGGTAGTCCGATAATGACCCTGAAATATAGATTCTGCCTGACAATTAGGGAAAAGAGTTGACCTGTTTGCCATGTGTAAGAGTGGCTAAAATCTCTCTATTGCAATGTTCAGCAACAAAAACAATGGAAAAAGGACATAAATATCAGGTTACATAGTTATATTTACTGGAGTTTTCTCTGCTGTGGAAGTAGAAGAGATTCCACAATCTGCCACAGATTTTCTTTCCTCCCCTTCTGTCGCAGCAGGACCTGAACAGAAATCATGTGGTCTGCAAACCAGGAGCAGGAGGGAAATAGTTTCTTGCCCCATCACAAATATGTAAGCATGTCTGATTTTATTTTTTTTTAATTTTCTGTGAGTAAATACTGGTTCTAAACTGACAAGCAGGATCTACAACAGTGAGTGTAGTGTTGGTCCAGTGTCACCAATAACCTGGCTCTGTATTCAGCAAAGCCTTTAGGCCTTGGAGCCTTTCCCTTCTGTGAGGTGGCAGTTTAAGATATTTCTTAAACTTGAGCTCAAAACAAACTATAGTTATTCAAGGAACTGGAAAACACACTGGAACACATGAATATTTCATTTGTAGACAGTCTCTGTTTATCTTTGCTTCAAAGCAAAACAAAACGTGTTGGCTTCCTTGTTGTCTTCTTCAACATAGGATGGGAACTCTGCCTTAGTTTCTGCAGGACTGTGCAGTACCTGACATCAAAGAGCTGATATTTATATCAATATGAAAACTCCTGTAGCGCTGCACTTATTCTGCAGTTTGAAAGCTTCTTGACTACCTTTTCTGCCTGCCTTGCAGAGGAAATGTAGTTGCAACTTCATCTGCAAGGGTAAAAACAGTGACAGAGCAAGAAAGCTGAGGGCCAAATTAGCTGTGGTTTGTGGTATGTCTTCTGGTTCCATTTGCTGCCACTCTAATCCTACTCACCTCACACATGTAAGCCCGTATGCTTTAGAGAGAGCTTTGGGCATATATCAGTTGTCCACCTGTGATTTCAGTCCCTCCATCCACCCCTACAATGAATCTATCACCAAATCTAGCTAAATCACAGATAAGATGCTGTCCTGGTACTAATCACTGAAGCTTCTTTGACTTTAAAGGAACTATGCCTTTTTTTTTTTTTTTTTGTGAGGAAAGGAACTGGCTGGGGTTAAGATGTGTTCTGTGCTTAGAAAAGGCATTCTTTTTTGCTTATAGTAACTTGCATGGATAATTCTATAGCCTGACTTCCTCTGTGTTATGTCAATTGTCAGTCCACTCTGATGGATTGCTGGATTTTGCTCTCATGCAAAATAAATACAAACTGGCTTCCTGAACACTAAAAAAAAAAAAAGTAAGAAAAATAGTTAAAACCAACAGAGAATATACTAATGTCCAATTTTAAGCTATTATAAATCACATGACTAGATTGTGTCATTTTAAAATAAAACATGACTCATTATTTGACCATGTTTTTACCACCACCAAAAAATGGGGTAAGTCTACTTTCATTTACTTCTCAAAACAATATTTGCAATGTAAATTGTGCTGGTCCTAGCCCTGGCCATATCTGCCTTCCCAAGTCCTTTACTACATATTGAATAATTTTTGGTAGTGATTTAGCACAATGAATTTGGAGCAAACTGCTCCAACCTAGAATGGCTCTTTTTTCACCAGGGGACCACCAGCTGAATTCCTGGAAATTATCATGCTTCCCTAGTGAAACTGAGAGAACCTAAAACCTCTGATAACAAACCTTGTGGATGTGCTGCTGAAGACTGCTATGGAAGTTTTCACTGATGTCGTATAATGATCAAAGCTTTGTCTGCACACAGGTCACATTGTTTGAACAACACTGATAATCCCTACTAATTAATCTCATACCAGGACTCTGGTTACTGACACCAAGCCACACATGCAGACTGAGCAGTATTTTATCATCCCCATGATCACCAGGAAGTGCCACCTCCACTACTAAAGCTTACCAAAGAAGAAACCTTGGCCAAAGAGGCACCTCTTCAGCTCTAGAATAGCTGCAATTATTTTGTTTAGCCTGCTTCTAAAAACCAGAATAGGCAAAGCACTACAGTGTCTGAGGGCAGAATATGTCATATGTGTAAAAAGGTGCTCTTGTGGTGTAGCAGCTTCTCCTAAGAACAGGAAATAGCCTACCTTTTCTAGCAAAATTGTTTAATGCAAACAGCTGCAGCCAGCTCTGCACCTGGGTAACTATTTACATCAGAAGCAACACTACTCATCTAATGACAAAACATTAGAAAAGAAATGTGTAGCTCAGGCCTCATACACAGGTACGTTCAGACATGTTCAAGAGGGAAGAGTTTTAGTGAGCTGAACAAAACTCTTACCACAGCTTCACACCGGTGGCCTTGTGGGTTGTAGCTGCCCAATCCTACCAAAGAGGAGCTCGAGCACAGGTTTGCAGCACAGGACGATGCACTCAAAAACCTTCCTCTTTATTCAGGTCTACAGCATTTTATGCGGTTTCTGGGAGATGTCACTAGAATCGTTTGGTCGTGTGCCTAAGAGCTCTACACCAATCTTCCCTCTGCTCTCCTGAGAAATCACTTTCACTTTCTCTGAAATCCTTTGAGTCTTATGTAGTAATTACAAAGTAGTTAGATGGACAAGTTTTTCTTCATATCATTTGCTTACTCTCTTTTCTTATTCTGGTGTTTACCAAGCTGACTGCTTGCATTTATTATATATAAAATATTATTTTAAATATCTACTGGCATCAGGAAAGCTTTTTAGTAGTTAAAAGCAATTTAAAGAATTTACTATGTCTAATTTTCATTTTCTTAAGAATATTTCTTGGAAAACATGTATTTGTCATGCAAATCAAAAGGATTCTAGACAAGATTGTTAGCTAGGCTAACAGTTTCTCTAGCAGACTCATATCACAGTTTACTGAAACCTAAATATTGCAAGGTTTTTTTACACTAGAATATAAAATTTCCATAAAAGAGAGACCTGATAGATTCTAACCCTCTAATAGCACATCAGGGTCCCATTGTAATTTTTTAATTGATTGAAATAATAATATATCACAAAGAAGCCATAAAGAAAAAAGAATGTAAACTCACATCCATCTTTGAGAAGGACAATAAGGAGAATTTGAGACAGTACAGGCCACTCAGCTGAACTGCACTCCCTGGGAATGTTATGGACTGAATCTCCTACAAGCATTTTGAAGTGCAGGAAAGATAAGAAGGTGATTGGGAACAGCCAGCACAAGAATTACCAAGTGTAAATTATACCTGAATAACCTGATTTTCTTCTGTGATGAGATAACTTGCTCCGGGATGAAGGGAGGAGCACTGGATGTTGTGTACTTTGATTCTAGCAAGGCCTTTGATATGGTCTCCTGTTATCTCCTCACAGCCAAATTAGTGGGGTATGGACTCTGTAAGTGGGTGATAACGCGGGTAGAAAATCAGCTGGACCACTGTGCTGGAGGAGTTGTAATCAACAATATGAAGCAGAACTGGTGACTGGTTGTACAAGTGGCATGCCTCAAGGACTCATAGTGGGGATAACACTGTTTAATAGCTTTATTCGTGACCTGGGTGGCGGGATGGAGTGCACTCTCAGCAAGTTTGTGGCCAGTATGACATTGGAGGGAGTACCTGCATTTCAAAGAATCTGTATAGATTGGAGAATGATCTGACAGAAACTCATGAAGTTCAAGTGCAAACGGGATCTAGGATCTTGCATCTGGGACAGAATAAATGGGTTCTATTAACCACAGTGTGGCCACTGCATCTATTCTCCTCTCTCTATTCAGCACTTACGAGGCTGTACTCTGGAGTGATGTGTGAAGTTTGGGGGTACCCAGGACAAGAAAGGCATTGACATACTGGAGCAGGTGCAGTGGAGAGCCATCAGGATGGTTAAGGGGCAGCATGACGTGCTGTGCGAGAACGGACGAGAGATCTGGGTGTGTTTAGCAGGGAGAAATGAAGGCAAAAGAAAGGTGCTGCTGCTGCTTCCAGATACCTAATGGGACAGGAGCACAGAGAAGACAGAATCAGGCTTTTCAGAGGAGCCGAGTGACAGGACAAGCAGCAGCAGACACAAGTTGGACCATTTGGAATTCCTATTAGATTTATTGAAAAATGTTTCCCCTGTGCAGGTGGCCAAATACTGGAAGGGTCGCAGGATTTCCTTCTTTGGAGATTTCAGAACTGGGATGGATGAAGTCTGGATCTAACTGATCCGTGACGAAATGGTGACCATGTGATTTCCTTAAATGTAGATAGGGCTTTTGTTTAGATACTGTTGGATACATGTGAGACCTGGTTTTCACAAGGTTTGGTGGGGCTTTAATATTCAGTTACTGTCAGTGATCAGGGTCTTGGTATCTGGTGTTTTCTGTACAAAATGGAGGCACTGGAAATAAAAGGATGTCTTTGTTAACCGAGCTTTGAAAACTTTGTATCTTACTTTTTCCTGACTTTCAGGAAATTTCCCAGGGCTAACCTAGTCAGTATCAGTGTAGCTTTTCAATGTCTCTGACAGAATAATGCTAGAAAGTCCTAAAGCAACACTGAAGAAGTGCACAAGCATAACCTTCTCTCAAAATGAAACCTGCAGTTCCAGGGACACCTGTCTAAATTAGAACACATGGGAATGACTGTAGTTCTCTAACAGCTCTTCAGCTATTGCAGTTCCTGTGATTAACCACAGTAAGCACAAAACCCTAAAATGGCATATGCTAAGGAAGCTGTATTTCTGGGCTACAAGTTGAAAAGTCTTCTGAAATTTTGCAAATAATAAAAATAACAGCCAGAGGAAAATGGAACCTACAGCGTGGGGTTTTTTTACAAAATAAGATAAACTCTGCACCAAGCATTTTTTATTAAAGGATTTGCAATTAAAGAATTAAATGCTACATCTTATTTCTTAATCTGTTATTACATTGCATGTCCTTTTATGTTTTAAAGGTTATTAAAAGCAGATAAAGGAAGCTTAAAATCTTTCCAGTAAGATAAAGAGCATATTTGGGGGAAAAACAGCTTTTATATAGGCATGACTGCAATCAATAGATTATTCAAAACTATATTTATTACCCAATATTGAGCAAAACACCTTTCAAGTTGAAGAGTAAAATAGATGCATGTACAGAATGTCCTTATTACACTTACATTTTGTGCCATTTGTAAAATATCATTATTTTAACAGTGAAATCTATTAACTTTGAGGTATTTGCTGGGAAGAAAAAATATTTCTATATTATTTTATATACTGCCCTCTAACCCCCCAGCTGGAGTACCAGTGTACAGGAACAGTTCTGCGATTTCCTAGCTGACTACACCTGATAAAATAGGAGTTGGATCAACAGAGAGACACTAGAAAATCCCAGTTAGTCTAGGAAGCTACACACAAACAACTCAAAACGTTAAGCTGTACGCCCTGTGAACCTACAAAGGGTTAAAAGCCTTCTCTACAGAAAAAGGAAGAGGTTAGCCCTTAAAGACTATATAAGCTGCAAAACCTGGCAGTTGTGGCTTGTTAAACTGCTGGGAGGTGGAACTGGCAGCTGTGCTGCCAAAGTGGGGAAGTCATAAAAGGGAAGCAGAGGGCCCCAGAGGGAGAGGGACAGTTGGGCTTTTGCGTTTCTCTGCCTGGGGAGAATTGACTTTGTTTGAACTAAAATGGACACTGCTCCTGCTGGATGCTGATCGTAGGGAGACTTTTAGTTGGCTTGTTTATGGAGAGCTGAGCAAGGTGAAAATAACTGTCCTGGCTTCCCCTGTTTTTAGGATTGTGATTACAGGAGCTGCACCTGCCTGCACTAATTTCCCAAGCCTAGACTGAAATGGCATGCCTATTTTTTCACCTTTAAAAAAATCAACCAAACAAAAAAAGAAAGCATCACTTATATTAGATGCCTGATTTCGAACTGGGGCTGATAGTCTCTTTGAGGGCTTTGGTTTTGGATTGTGCTTCCTGTTGAGGAACAAAAATAAACAGGTAGTGCTTAAAATGAAATGTCAGAATCCTTTCTGCTTAGGAAATTATTACATTTATCTTCCTAAATTAATTTTAACCTTTCTGAATTTGTATTTTAAATTGTTCCATAGACTGTTTGGAATCTTCTGTAATAATGTGAAATTCTATGAATCCTGTAGCTCTTGATGGCACATCTGAAAAGGCAGATGATGCTTTCTGCCTGTAAACATATGTAGCCAGTAATCATTCCCACATACAGATTGTATTTGTTCTTCTGAATACAGAGCAATTAAGGAGTCTGCATTTTAAACAGTTGGTAGATACTGGTTTTCTATTTCTCCTTTTCTGTTTTGCAAATGAAGGAAAGTGTTTGTCTTCAAAATAGTTGGTCTGGTATTCATGTATTTCCAAAAATAATGGTAATGGTTAATAATTTGAAATCCTTGTAGGTTCTGTGCTCTTGTAGAATATTAACTCACTTCAGACATTATTTATTTTCATCATGTCTTTAAGCCATGTTCTTTAAAAAAAGAGGCAGCATTTTAGAACTACAGGGTAGATTTAAAGTAACCCAGTCTGGCTTGAAGTGACATGTGCCCAGACCAATTTATGGAGTAATGGAACAATTTATGAGTCTGCCTTAGCTGAAATTAGTTTCTATGGCAGTTGGCCCAGGGAAACTCTGTGAGCCTTCTGTTCTTTGCAGCTGCAGAAAATAATTGTGAGGGGAAATATCACCTTCCAGTAGCTAGGCAAAGCTTCACTTACAACCTTTGTCATACCCCTTTCCTTCAAATTGGAGACCCTAACTTACCAGAAGAATTGCTCTTGGTGACCAGTGAAAGAAAAAGCAAGTTATTCATATATTTTTCATAGTGGAATAAAGTAACAAATTAGTGTTATGTTTGTTTAAACAACAATGCTAAACAAAACTTTGTGGCAAGTATCCAAATGTGCAAACAGATTTTAGAAGCGAGCTTGCTAAGTCATGGTTAACCCCAGGCTTTTCTTAAAATTCAAGGTGAGAGCTCACACTCTTTTTAAAATTTATTCTAACTGTTGATGACGTCAGTCAAGGACAGCCATTTATTAGCACAGTCCTGCTAGATCATTTTTGATTCTTCTCTGTCTCTTGTTCATCAGTTTCCAGCTGAGAGTCTCTTGCACCAGAAGTGGGACAAAGCAAAAATTTTAGTACCAATGACAGAAAAAATGGAGCAGACTGGGCAACACAAAATAAATAGTTTTCCCCAAGCCTACCTTGGTCTCGTGAATTCTAGTCCAAGGGTCAACCTTTACTTTGGTTTATTGATACAGCTGTGTGGTGGGTTGACCTTGCCTGGATGCCAGGTGCCCATCAAGTTATGCTGTCACTCCCATCCTCAACTGGACAGGGGGAGAAAAATATGGTGAAAGGCTTGCAGGTCAAGATAAGGACAGAGATCATTCACCAGTAACTGTCATGGGCAAAACAGACATAACTTGAAGAAATTAATTTAATTTATTGCCAATCAAATCGGAGTAGGATAATGTGATACAAGAACAAATCTAAAAACACTTCCCCCCACCTCTCCCTTCTTCCCAGGCTCAACTTCTCTCCCAATTTTATCTACCTCCCTCCCTCCAGTGGTACAGGGAGATGGGGAATGGGGATTTATGGTCAGTTCATCACACACTGTTTCTGCTGCTTTCTCCTTCTTCAGGTGGAGGTCTCCACACACTCCTCCCCTGCTCCACTGTGGGGTCTCTCTTATGGGAGACAGTTCTCCATGAACTTCTCTATCGTAAGTCCTTCCCATAGGCTGCAGTTCTTCACCAGCTGCCTCAGCATGGGACACTTCCACAGGGTGCAAGTCCTTCAGGAACAGACCACTGCAGTGTGGGTCACCCACAGGGCCACAAGTCCTGCCAGAAAACATGCTCCAGTGAGGGCTTCTCTTTTCACAGGTTCTGCCAGAAGCCTGCTTCAGTGTGGGCTTCCCACGGGGTCGCAATTTCCTTTGGGCATCCACCTGCTCTCATGTGGGGTCCTCCACAGGCTGCAGGTGGATCTCCGCTCCACCATGGACCTCCATGGGTTGCAGCGGGACAGCTGCCTCACCATGGTCTGCACCACGGCCTGCAGGAGAATCTTTCCTCCAGTGCCTGGAGCATCTCCTCCCCCTCCTCCACTGACCTTGGTGTCAGCAGAGTTGTTCCTCTCACATATTCTCACTCCTCTCTTCCGGCTGCTGTTTTTGCAGAATTTTTTTCCCTTCTTGAACACGTTATCCCAGAGGCACTACCACCATCACTGATGGGCTCAGCCTTGGCCAGCAGCGGGTTCATCTTGGAGCTGCCAGGCATTGGCTCTATTGGACATGGGGGAAGCTTTTGGCATCTTCTCACAGAAGCCACCACAGTAGCCCCCAACCACCCCTGACCCCCCCTCCTCCACCAACTACTGAAACCTTGCCGTCCAAATCCAATAGACACTAGTGTTATGGTCAGGATTAAAAGAACGAGCCTAGAGCTGCAGTGAGAGGGGGGATAGAAGGGAGGTGGGCTGCAAGGAGAACTTGGCTGGGAGACCATTTTGGTGTGGGCATTAAAAGGGGGACTGCAGCACACGGTTATGTTTACAACAGGATTAGAGTTAGGGCTGGGAGAAAGAGAGAGCCTAGCATTCCAGCAGGAAGGGAGTTAGAGAGGGGCTTTGAAGGGGAAGTCCAAGTTCTAGGAGAGCTTGGCAAGGCTGCCTGGTCTGAGGCTCAGCCTGTTATGGCTGGAGTTACAGCTGGGATTATTTTTCACAACATGAGAGAGTCTAGTGCTGCCGTTAGAACAGGCCTAGGACACATGGGGGGTGGGAAGAACTTCGTTGCAATAACTTTTTGTTGTGAATGCTGCTCAGCAGTCCTTGTCTGAGGCTCACCATACAGCTAGCATGAGGGTTAGGGCTGGTGCTAGGAATCAGAGAGCCTAGAGCTCCAGGTGGAGGGAGGCTTGAGAGCAGCTGCTAGTGAAAAGGCTGGGCCACAGGAATAGCTTGGCTGCAAAAAGTTGTAGGTGGAGGCACTGGCTGTGGGGCCTAGTCCAAGACTCAGCATAACTTCCAGGTGTAGGGTGAGGTTTGAGGTTGTGTTTGACAGAAGGAAAGAGAGAACAGCTGCAGCTGGCTTGGGGCTAGAAAGTGACTGTCTCAGGGAAGTGTAGGCTGCCAGAAGAACTTGGCAGCAAGAATTTCCTGGTGTGGGTACTGGCTGGAAGCCATGTCCGAAGCCCAGCATAGGGTTTGTTTGAGGCTTAAGGTTAGAGTTGAGTGACACAGAGGACCTGGAGGTGCAGCTGGAATAGAGCTAGAGTGGAGCTTTGAAAACACAGGGTGTGAGGCAGACAAAATGTGGCAGGGACAACATTTTATTGAGGCCACTGGCTGGGGGTCCTGGTCTAAGGATCTGTTTTAGTGTTAAGGTGGGCATTCAGACAGAGAGAGCCTAGAGCTGCAGAGGGAGTGAAGTTTAAAAGGGAACATGCCAAAGGAAAGGATAAACTGTGAAGAGAAGGTGGCTGTGGGAACAGTTTGATGTGGCAATGGCTGGGAACCCTGTGTTATGACTCAGCATAAGATTAGGTTTGCTCTCAGGGTCAGGGAGAGAGAGCTCTGGAGCTCCAGCTGGAGGGGAGTTAAACGTGGTTTGAAAAGGAATTCTAGGCTGCAAGAACTGGACTGGGGAAATTTTACTGTGGGCACTGGTTCGAGGCCCTGGTCCCAGACTCAGCTTCTGTTTCCTTTTATTTTAAGGGGTAGGGTTACAGATGAGGGAAAGAGACTTCCCAAGGGGAACATAGGGTGCAAGGGTAATCAAGTTTTGTCCCTTCAAGCAACCCTTGTGTCCAGCTGCATCTATATCATGGGTTCAGGAGAAAACCTGTGCCCACAGTGGTTCCTACAGTAAAGACAGGTATAGACAACCATCCTGTTCTTGGTACTTAAAATTGGAGAGGACAAATCTTTGCCTTGGACCTTGTCATGAAGATAGCCCAGGCCCTTGGGGTTTTTTAACTGTGCTGTAATGTAATGGTCAACATCTTCTGTTCCTCTGATAAAAGTGAAGAGTGAGAATTTATATCTGCGGGGAAGAGCTCTTTAGAATCTAGGCCATAACAAGAAAGTCTTCTAGAAAATAGAGCAACTTCGTTCCTCAGCCTTCCCTATAACAAACCTATGAAAATGTTTGTTATTTATTACTCATTTATAAACCAAAATACTTCACTATATGCATTTACTCTGGAAAGCAGATGAAAGACACATATGTGACAGACATTAGCTATGTTGTGTTGACGTGTGCAGCATTGTATGATGCTCAGATGTCATGTTCGAAGCACAATGTAAGGAATAAAATGGGTACTGAACTCTTCTGAAAGTCTGACTTCAAATCTATATTTAGGCATCTAAGTGACCTGCTTTTATTCAAAGGTGCTGACTGCAGCTGCTTCCATTGACTGCAGCAGAAATATAAGGGATTTTTTTTGTTGTTGAATCTATTTTCAAGAACAAAGATTAAGTCTCTCTGTAACTCCTAAGTAACTCCGCTCAAAAAAACAAAGGACAGAAACTGAAATATAACATCTTTGTTTCCTGTTTTCTCCCACTCTTCATAAGATGCAGGAAAGAGACCATATAACAAATCCCAGTAACTATTTCCATGCAGGAGGGAGATTAAACCCTACTGTTTTGGATTCCAGCATGATAGATATTTTTGCTCTTGATCACAACAGCAAAAGAGAAGTGGAGAGGTGCAACAAGTTTTTAAATTTATGAGCAGCTGTGTAAGTCTGGGGCCCCAGACTGACGTACTGACCTTGGTTGCCCTGAACAACCACACCTAGGAACACTTTTTGCCCAGGACCTCCATTTTAGCTCAGGTAGGGCACAATTTAGGTCTTTGCCTGAGCTGTGTTGTAGATATATCCATCTCAAGCACTGTATCCTGGACATACCTTGGGCCTATCTTGTAAGCAGCTTGCCTGCACCTCAGTTTCCAGCCCTGGATAGACCCTGTGCCTCCATCGTGCCTTCCTGGATGAACCCGGATCATCACCTAAGCTTCTCCAGGACCACTGGTGTGTGCTGAGCTCAGGCCCTGTGGGGCTGTGCCTTGTCACTGAGTGCACCGCCTGCACTGGGACGACCTTCAGCGGTGTGTTTGAGGCTTACCCTACCTCCTGGAGAATGACCTCGTGAGGGTTTCTCCACCCTCACAGCGCAGCCCTGCTCTTGCATCTTCCTAAGGATCTGGTCACCTTGCAAAGTGTCAGCTGATGAACAAAGCAAGATGTACAGCAGGCAGGTCAGTTTGTATAATTCAGGAGCTGTGAATGCCCAGGGGGTGTGTGCTCTTTGTTTCCTGTTTGTACTGACCCCGAACAGTCAGGGCAGATGTCATGGAGGTTCCGCATTATACAGTGGAGAAAGTGTACGTTGTGTTCGCTGTTTCTTAGCTGGGCAGAAGTGCCTTTGCAGGATGTCACTGACCACATCCTCTGTGAGGCAGTCAAGAAACATACTCTGCTGTGGGTGTAACAGGGCAGCCAGGCCACATGGGTGCAATGCCCCTGCAGCAGACCCAGCTCTCCGTGCGTGCAGCTCCTCGGCTGAGGGAACCGCCGTGCCCGGGAGCAGAGCTGGGGCAGCGGGCAAAGCCCTGCCAAAGAGATCCCTCTCACTCCCGCAGATCCCTTCACAGAGGCAGCAACTGGAAACCGGAGTAACCATGACACAAACTGCACAAAGTAATGGTGTGTGCGGATAGCTGGGTAAAGACCAGGGCGATGGTAGGCTTTGCTTCTCAGAGGGCTGGAGATGAGTGCGAGGGCGGGGGGGGGCGGACAAGAACCACCTCCATCCACGGGCCGCGCCGAGACCCGCCCGCAGCGCTCTCAGCTCGGCGGAACGGCGGGACCCGCACCCCCGCCCTCCGCCCCCGCCGCCAGCCCCGCGCGCAGGCGCAGGCGCGGCCCGCGGGGACATGCGCAGTGGTGCGGCGGGGCCGGCGCTGCGCGGCTCCCGCGGGGGC
>JAWMRA010000078.1:16692819-16760226 GCA_035584735.1 Pseudotriccus pelzelni
CCTGCCTCCCGCTCCCGCCCGACCGCCGCTCTGCCCCCACCGCCCTCCGCCTCTGCCGCCGGCAGCGCCATGGCGGCCCCCAGCAGCATCGTGCCCGTCATGGCGAGTAAAACCAAGACCAAGAAAAAACACTTCGTGGCGCAAAAAGTGAAGTTGTTCCGGGCTAGCGACCCGCTGCTCAGCGTCCTCATGTGGGGGGTCAACCACTCGGTAAGCGCCCGCGGCTCGACCCGCGCCGCCCGCCCGCCCCGCCGGGGCATCGCCACCCGCGGGCTGCGGGGGCTCGGGCGGCATCGGCGGAGGTACGTGGGTACGTGCCGCCGGGAGCCCCCCGCCGCTGCCGGCTCCCGCCCCGGCGGGGCCGAGACCGCGCTGCCGGGAGCGGCTGCGGTGCCCTACCCTGCCCGGGCGGGGTGATGCGCTCCCGGGTGCCCAGGGGCGCGGGGCCGTGCCCGGTACCCGCGGTGCTCGGGGTCCGTCCCTTCGACCCGCGGGACGGCTCGGGGGCAGCGGACGGGGGGTGCCCGTGAGGGGACGGGGCTGCCAGCGGAGCCCGAGCCGCCCCGCTCCTGGCGCCGACCGCGCACGGGCGTCGCGTGGATGTGCTGCGGCCGGGAAAAATCCCGGTTATCAGCGGGAACTGACCAAGTTCGTCCCGTGTCCGTGCAGTTCGCCTCGGCGGGCGTCCGCTGCCGGTGTGCGCGGGGGAGGGGAAGGAGGGAGGGTTTGGTGTGGTAAGGCGGCAGAACTGCACCATTGGCGAAGTGCTCCATCACCCTGCGGGGACGGGCGGCCCGGGCTCCGGGAGAGCCCCCGGCCGGGCGCTGGTCTGCGTTAAAATTAGGAGCCCTGGTAAAGATGTCACATGGTTTGGGCATTATGAGGCTCAAGTCGCAGCTTTGCATCTTTAAATAGCCACAGTGGCAGGTTAAAAGTGTAGAGCCCAAAGATCGCCAAAAATCGGGTGTCAGGGCAGTCGACCCAAAAGCGTATTCCCTTCTCTTGGCGGCGCGAAGCCTGTGCGCCCCGGTGTCGGGTTTGCATGGGTTACTGGTGCTGCTGTGTAACGAGCCTGTAAGAATGTCAATGTGCAATTTAAGATTAGACTACAAATTTTGTAACAGCCACATGAAACCGGCAGAGCAGCCTGTAGTATTAACTCGCTGTTCCTTTTGTTTCCTACACATCCGTATCCCACTAAGTTTTTATACTTCGTGCACGTTTCAGTAGTTGCTGCCCAAAGCCTGCAGTTTCTGCATCAAGACTGGGCACTGTTAGAGCTGTGTTTGAGCATCCCACTGCCTGAAGTGATGATCTGGGGCAAATGCTTTGGCTCTGTGTATCAGACAGAGGAGAAGCTCTAGTGAGGTTCAATAGCCTGCTTAAGGTACCCCTGCGAGTCGGTAGGAAATGGTGACAAAGGGTTTCAGGTTTTCTGTAGGGCAGTTGTAAGCGGTGACGTCCTATGTCATGGGTTGATAAGAAAGTAGTTATCTGTCTACAGAGCAGAAACATCTCTAATTGTGTAAGTGCGTTATACGGTATTTGCCAGAATTGGGCTTGAATACGCAGATTTCTTTTGCTCCTTCTTTAGTGGCTAGCGTTATTTGTAGAAAAATTCTCAGAGGCCTCTTTAATGAAAGAAAGCAACCTGGTAATTACAGGGTGAGAGACTTGTACTGAATGGCAGCGTGTGCTGGCTGTCGGCACTCTCTCCCTGAGGAGAGAGGGAGAAGATTGCTGACGAAGACTGAGATCTTCCTGTTGCAGCAGCTCATTGGTATGTGTGTTCATACTGGAAATACCACTACTTTTAGAGGAAAGACCTCTTCAGTATGAATAATAACAAAGTAAACAGTGACAAACACAACACCATAGTGATAATCACCATCCTGTGATCAATGTGCTGTGGCATACATAGCTATTCCCAATAGAAAATGTAATAAAATGTATTGATTTAAGCAACGTGAAATTCAAAATTGCAAACAAAAAAATCCTTTCCTTGCAGGGCTCAAAGAGCAAGCTCAGCAACAGAGCAGGCTCAGAGAAATGTGGCTTCGTGTTCACATAAAGGTGATGGTTTTAGGTGTGAATATCTGTTGTGATGACTTGTAACAGCAAAGACTAATTCTGCAGATAGTATTTCATTTCTTTACCCTGCTGCAAGGTATAGGCATGAATAATGCTTGGGGGCCCTGCAGAAACAAAATCCATCTGAATGAGAGAGCATGGGAAAAATTAATTTAATGCATCCAAATTTAAACATCTCTTCTTGGCCAAGAGTGCAGCATTGAAGTGTTGCAGGCTCTCCTGTTAGACGCTTTTCCTGTCATTTCATAATGCTTGATGTGGCACTGTCCAGCAAATGAAAATATGTATGCAGCATGGTTGAACTCTTTTTATCACAAAGAATTTCTTGAGGGATAAACTACGTGTGAATTAATTAAAACAGGAATTAAAGGATACTTAGGTTTCTTAGCAGAATAAACAGAAATCCATAAGCAAAGGCTAGAGTAGTAGCTGAGCATAGATCATAGTCCATGGTGATAGTAATTAAACTTAGAACATAGTAATCATCTGAAAAATTATATTTAAGACTGCTTGCAGTGCATATCAATTAATGAGACAGTAGAAGTCTCTGAGTCTTACTAACTGTCTTGGGGAATAAGTGTATATTGAAATAGTAAAGCTGAGATTAAGTTCCCATGTTTCTGACGTTGCTGTGTATATTGGAAGCAGCATTTCAAAAAGATAAAAAGGAAAAAGCAGATTTTTCTGCAAGTTTATTAACTTTTTAATCTCAGGGCTGTACTTGATAGTTGAGTTTTGGAGTATTTTCAGAGTTTGTAATTGAATGTGTGAAGAAGCTAAGGAAGAAGTTATAAAAACTGTACTCTTAACTCCTGTCTTAGGAGGAAATATGACTCGGTAAATGGAAAAGTTGAGCGTTGGTGTCACAAAGCTGAGGGCTTACAGAAGAGATGTGAATTCTTAATGAGGGAAGAAAATCTGCAGGTGGGTGTCTGTTACTCAGGGTTCTTATAAATTACCCCCCATTCAAGAAACTGTAAGCAACTTGCTTTGGTGGTTTCAGTTGTTGTTTACATAGAAGTAGAGAGAAACCTAATGCAAAATCCTGCTTGGTAATGCAGTAAAACTCAGTAATAACTTTGAAAGGCATATGAGGGGAAAACATGTGAACACTACCCAAATGTCTTATGAAGTAAGAAAAAATGTGTTCACATTCAGAGCTGTAAATTCATTTCTCGGTATTCTGACATATGCTGTGGAATGAAATTCGCTGCTAAGTGAAAGGGAAAGCAACTGTGTCCCATATTGTAGATCTGATTATAATACTGATGACTTGTAACAGCAAAGACTAATTGTCAGTGCTTGGATCTTGCAGGCATCTGCATCATTAACAGTTGATTTTATCTTGGTCTTTTACCCTGTGTCAAAGATAATCTGGCTGTGCTACTGAAATAAATACTTACTTAAACTGTGGTTAGTGTGACTTAGAGCTATGTTTTTAACTATTTAACATAATTGTAATATTTCATTTAAACTGATGTCCTTATTTTTACTTCTATACTGTTATTGTTGCCAGATTTCTAGTAATTGTGAGAAGAAGGAGAGGGAAGGTCAGTAACATATAACTTGTTGCCTAGTGCTTTTGGAAGTAATTCTTCCATCTTTGCTTTCTGTGCCAAAAAATGAAACCCACAGATTCTGTGTTTTCTGCATCCTATGGTGATCATCCCAGGCACAATGATGCTCTTGCTGGAGTGGATTGGCTGCTTCTGTTAGGAGCTTGTTAGGAAAGCTGGGAATTTGTAGGCTTGTGTCCTTCACGTCACTCTCAGAAATAGAAGAGAACTAATAAAAGTGGGCTTTTTGGTATCTAATTTTGAGGCAAAGAATAGGCTGCTGCAGACCTTGCCTACTGTGTCAACCATTAAATTAAACATATTTAGGAGAAGAGAATGAATGCCTAATGAAGTTATTGAGCATACTGTACAAGTTAAGAAAAACCCACAACCAAAAACAAACAGCCCCCCCCCAGCCCCTGGAATCTGTAATCGCCATCTGTTTCTTGGATGATTACAAGCTGATCTAAAAATTTAACAGTGCCTGACTTCTCAGTGGCACTGGCTCCCTAATAAGCAAGTGGAACAAGAATACATGGATAAGCCCCCACCTCCAACATTCTGTAGAGTACATCAGAGTGTGGTTTTGGTGGGTGAAGAATTCACCACATAATAAACTCTATGCCCTTCTTCAACTGCTCACTGTCAGCCTGATGCTACTGTTGCACTCTCGGTTGTAATCTCGCTTGATCTTTTTTTACAGAAATGGAACAACATTGTGACAGAGTAATAAAAGGAGAGCTGCGGGACTCCTATATACCAGTGTACCTCCTGGATTCCTTCACCTTTTAGAGTTAGAAGTTGGGAGGGGGAAACAAAAAGGCATGACGAGTAAATGCATCTTTCCCCCTCACATGCACTAGGATGTTTGATTAAGAAAGCTTCCGTATCTCCACAAAAACCTATAAAATATTTGTGTTATAGTCAGTTTTTAGTTTGGGCATTTTCTTAGCTAGCATCCTTGTCTTTCCTGTTACAAACTTTATGCAGACAGATGAAATTAGCTCAGTTGTGTAGAGCCTGGTGCTAAACACCAGGGTTGTGGGTTTGATCCTTGTACAGGCTGGGCCATTCTCTTTAGAGCTGGACTTGATGATCTTTATGGGTCCCTTCCAAGTCAGAATATTCTGTAAAATATACAAATAGCTCACTTATTCATGCCTGTCCTTACATTTTATGGAACCTCTTGATTGCGGCATAAATCACGTTTTCTTAGTCCTGACTTAGCTAGCCTCTCTCATTAGAACTTCCTGTCCTGAAACACTGTATGTGTAGGAAAATGACACTGAGAACACATTATTGACCAATTCCTTAGAAAGATGCAGCCTAAATAATTAAAAACTATGTTATGCCCTCTGGAATAAAAACTACATGTTTGATTGGTTTCCTTGAAAGGAGGGGTCGGGCCAATTGTCAAAAACAAATGCACAGCACTTACTGTCAGTGGTGTGTCTTCATGAGTTACAGGAGTTGGTAACTTCTGGGTCTGTGTTTTTAATATACTTTTAAGTGATGATGAGGCAGGTGACACCCAGAGGTGTCAGCCATAATGTTGACTTGTGGCATTGACTGTCAGCACAACTGGTTGATTGGAAACTGTCTTGAGATGGGGAGGGCTACTCATCACTTGTGTTGTCAGCTACTATTTGTGTTTAATGTAGACCATCGCTGCTGCAACTGTGCTCTAAGTGGCTTTTCAAAACTGAGGCAAAGTAAAACTGAAGTTGCTGATCTTAGAGTTTACTCAAGATTTTAAACAGTGAGCTTGGAGGAAAAAAACTTATTGTTTAACGGAGGTGATGTTAAGACTGCATGGAAGAAGGCTCTTTCTAAGAAGCAGGAAGAAACAATGTATTAAGCATTGATTACATCAGAGCAGATAATAAAGCAATTAAAACTATTTTAAAATAAAGTCAGCTGGGCACTCAGCCCAGATGTTTGTATATAGAAGGAAGTAGAACAGGAAGAGCTATTTATTGAAAACTTGGTTCTGTTTTAGGTGTCAAGTGCTGTCTACTGGAGAAGTTAATTTGATACTGCTTTTGCAACTGCATGGACGGACTAGTAAAAATACAGATTGTAAATATTTATTATGGTTAGGCTAAGGCTAGTAAACATGCCTGTATGAAATACAAATGGAACTGATATTTTATGTACTTCTCTGAACTATTGAAAGGGACACATACAATAGGTTCTGTTAGGTATGAAAGAGCTGTGAAAGAGCTTTTACAGCTTTCTATAGTTTCGTCCACTCTACAAGGTGGTGCAAAGGCTAGGGTGGGTTTTTTGCCTATAGGTTTTTGAAATTGAATTTCATTAACCCCGGCAGAGAGGACTGGGCAATGTTCAGTGTAGCAAATAAGCACCACAGATTTGTTTTGCTGACTCAGCTTAGTTGTCTTATTTGAGTATCCTGCACCAGATGCTTTAAGGAGTCTCTAGGGGATTATTTTTGAATTCTTTGCTCATTAAAGCAGACACTCGCATTATGCCCATTGGCCAAAGCCTGCTTAGATGTTTATTTTCCTCCTGTAGTTTCAGGGTGGCAAACTTTGTTTAATATAACTGACTCACCCCGTTATGTAGTTCCTGCTGTGCAGTCCTGTTCTCTGCTCTTCCTTGAGAACACCTTGTGTTGTAGGGATTGGTAGGCTAGATGTATGTTGGGTGACCTCGTGACAACTTCAGAGTAAGGTGAAACCACCCATTATTTACAGTTCTTCAGTGTAATCTTGCTAGAGCTCAGCACTCAGAGTTGTAGTGATGTTGGCTTATGGATATAATGACTTGTTAAGAGCTTAGTCATCTTGGCTGTTAACTCTGACGTTTTAGAGGCTTGAAAGAAGTACACATTTATCTTCATACTCCAGTGTGAATTCACTATTTTATGTTTACTTCCAAGGCATATTTGCATGGTTTTCCACTTCTTATATGTGATACTTACTATATAAATGTCTAACACAAAGTCCTGATTTCTCTTCCTCATTTTCACTGTTGGTAGAACGTGTGTTTGCATTTAGCAAAGTAGTTGAAGCAGTCTAAGTAATTGCTGCCTCAGCTATGGGATGGAAACTACAAACCTTGTTAGCTTTCCTGGTCTGCATCCTGGTACATGGTGAAAGGAGTTAGCTTTTGATTGTTGAGATGGTGACTTCTTGCATGTGGTTTGCTATGTGATCATCTGTCTGATGATCTTTCTGTAGAGCCTGGGCTGTTCTATAATAAGTTAATTAGTTTTGTCTTGAGAGATTGCGTAATAAAGGTGTTGTGAAAATCATTTGAAGTAGCTGAATGCTGTCATGATGGATCTCAAACTGAAAAGAAAACATTAGCTTTGTCTTCAGAGAGTGGAGTTGAATAGTTTGCAGTAGAAATACTTGATGGCCATACACCTTTTAGAGTACTTATTTTTCATCAGGCTTGGTGAACAGCTACCTTGTGTACTGAGACAAGGTAATTAGTCTAATCCAGCTCTTTTGTGTGCACTGTAAGTTCCTAAGGCAACCGTTAATATTCTTAACACAGTATATGCATGATTCTTCTAGGTTGTAAGACAAAAATGAAAAAATCACATTCCCTTATGTGCCATTATTAGCCTGAGGAGCTCCTTGGTGAGGCTGAGACTTGGAGAACCACATTGCAGCTGCTTGAGTTAACTGGTTTAGTCTTTCACTTTTCCTCACCTCTCTCCTGATGTCTTAGTCATACACTGTCTCAACTCTGCTATACCTGTGTTTGCACTTCATCAATCAACTCTGCCGTTCCAGTCTTCCTGGTTAACAAGTTCAGCCATATCTGTTTTTCTTATCAGTAATTACCCAGGTCCACAGTAATAATCCAGCAAAAATGATACATTTTGAGGGGTTTTTTAGCTGGACGGTAATGCACTGAAGTTCATGGTCCAGCTATGCAAACAGCTGGGCCAGCAGAAGAAATGTAGAGTTGATGTAAAAACAGAAGATATGGGGGAAATAACTTCTTTGTAAGGAAGTGCCAGTTTAAGCTGGCATAAGGTTAGACAAACCAAAGCTAGGGCTGCTGGACTTGTTTCCATTCTCTCTGCTACTGATGTGATCCTGTGGCAAGTTCGTTTGGGGAGATATGCTAAAGGAAAAACTAATGCAGAAAAGTGAATAGAATAGGGGTTTTATACTACAAAAGGCCACATTCACAGGTCCAGTGTTAGAGGAGCTGCAAACACTGCAGGGAGCATGGCAGGAAGAGTTGGATGTACGTGTACTTTGAGTTTTTATAGCAGTGTAGGACAGTTGGAGGGGCAGACATAGCTCTAGTGTGTACTCTTTGACTGGCCAGTGATCTCCTCTCAGTTTCGTGTGTGGTAACTTTGAGTTAAACTGTTGTCCATAGTAAAAAAGCCCACTTGAGTAGAGAGCTCCCACTGTGGATTCTGTACTTTCAACAGGGAGGCCTTTCTCAATGATTTTAACCTCTTGAATTTGTTGTGTATTTTGAAAGAGACAGAACTGTCTGTATTGAACCCATTGGTTTCAGATTATCTCTTCAGTCTTGTTTTTAGGAACATGCTGAACCATCTAACTTCATAATTTGCGTGTCCAGAGACCCAACGTCTTCAAAAAAGTTGTAATGGCTTCTTAGGGGCTGAAGTTTTTGAGATTCCATTTAGAGATAAATACTAACATTTGGGAGACCTTCTAAACAATAACTATTCTTCAGAATCCTACCTTAAATATTCTCTTGCAGGCTATCCAGCATGTCGCTGTAGCAGTTACTGACTTTTGTTTGGTCTTTTTGTTGGAGGAAGAAAGGAAAATACCAAACTTGGTTAGCCTAAGACCAGTTAAGGAAAGCAACTTATTAATAGTTTTACTATGTTGATTTGAAATTGAGCAATATCTGACTAGCTTGTGGTGCCAACCCTCAATAATTCTGTTATTAAGCTACCAGTTCTGTTAAAATGGCCTTTATCTGTGGCATAACCTCTTGCAAAGTATACTTAAAGCTGGTTTGCAGAGTTTAGTTACGCATTGATCATGTTGCCTGTGTTTTGTCAGCTTTTATTAACATCAGGTGAGTACCAAAAGCTTTTTTGGGACAGCGGGTTCTGATGTTACAGTGTTGCTGGCTATGTTTTTTAGTTGTTCAGTGTACTTGCTTTCTCTTTCAGCCATGTCTGTAGTTAGTGTTTATTGGTGTTGTGGTGTGACCCTCATCGTGGGTTGGGCTCTGGGTGATTATAGCAAAACTCTACAGAGGAGCTCAGAGAGAAATACTCTTTTAAGTGTGTGATTGTTTGGCCTCTTACAGCATGCAAATCTCATGCATTATGATTTCCTAGAGCTGAGGAAAAGTCAGAAGATTGACAGAACAAAAGCAAGGTTGCTAATCTCTGGGCTTCCCACTTCTGTCTTTCTGACTTGGATTTTGAGCTGAATCTAGAGCTAGTTTTAAGAGACCAAATTGCAAAATACCCAAAATTGAGAAAGCAGTTGAGTTGAGGAATGGTATATCTATTTTTACTTCTGGAAGAGGAAGGACTTATCAACACATGCTGTCTCAGCTGGCTATTCAAAAGAGCTGGTTGTCTCTCTGGGAAAGACAGCAGTCTCAGATGAGCTGACTTTACTGGAAAGCCCATACCCAACCTCCTCCTCAGTCACTGCAAACTTGCAGTTAGAGGATTCGGAAATGATTCACTCGAACTGAAATGCGGTGTCAGATGCTCAGTGAGGTGCTGCAGCCCAGCACCACTCTCCTGTGCAGCAGCTTGGGGTTGATGCAAACTAGGAGTCTCCCTGCTGCCCTCAGTGTTTTCCCCCCTCTGTTAGCAGAGGAGAACTGAAAAGACATTTTCTGGTAATTATTCTTTTAGGTCTTAAGCAGAATTTTCAGATTAGTGAGTTTCCAGTCTGACTCATGATTCACTTTGCAGTCTGTGGTGTGTTAACCAGCCTTCTCCTGTGCTTACACAGTGGACAGGACCAAACAAAAACAGCTTTCTGGATATTCCCTAGGCTCACAGAAGACAAGTGGTAAAAGTAATTTAGATTAAAAAAACCTTACTGCTTGACAACGAATCCATGTACCTGCTTGCAGGCAAAAAGCACTGCAGCCACTGATTTTTGGAACCTCTTGCCCATTCTGTTCCTGATATAGCAGTTTCTCCAGCTGTTATTTTGGGCTTCAGCTGATTCAACAATGCTGCTTTCTCTTTCCTACCTACAGCTGCAGGCAGTTGTGGCTGGTTATTTCATTTGAGTGAGCAATGTCCTTTGGGCTATGTTGGCTCAGGGAAGTTAATAGGGTTCAGATGTCTCCGGGCTCACAGAATCCTGCACTCCTTGTCCCTCCTCCACTTGGTCTGTTGCAATACATCAAAGCAAAACAGCCTTGAAATATTGAGCATCTTGAATCTTGGTAGTGCACTGTGCCTTTTTCTTGGTGAGAGTGGGATGGATTTCTTTTCCTTCTCCACAACATCTTCCACCTTCGGCAGTTTTTTTCCCGTTGTACAGCAATTATCTGTGGTTGGTATTGGTGTTTTTAGTTCACCTTTCAAGCTAATCGCTCCTCAGACGTTTTTATACTGGCTGAATCTTTCAGAGAAGGTACATTGCAAGTTTCTCCTTGAAAGGTGTTATTTGATAGGATATTTTTAATATTCCTGTCTTGTTGAGAAAATCTCCTAGGCATTCATACATAAGTTTTTCATTTTCCTGTGAATGAGTTCCTGAGGTTCGTGGCTGAACATGACGTGCTTCACAATTAAAGGCTGAGTACCTAAGAAGTTACTGGGAGAGCCTGAAAGTAGTGATTCTTCCTACATGATGTATTGGTCACCTGAAAGATGAGGATTCACTGGGGTGTAAAGGGTGATGACTCTTACATTGGGCTTGTTCTTGCTAACTAGCCTGAGATCTTGTTCATGCCATTATAAATGCCCTTTGAAACGTAGAGACTCTTCCTTGAAAAGCCATGTTTCTAACTCTTACAAGTAATATCTATGTAATGATGGGTAGTTTGGAGGGTGTCTTTGTATTGCTGAAGTTGCTAAGCTATCCTTGTGTTATTTGGCATGTAAAAATGCTTGTTTGTCCATGTGTCTTAAGAGTTATTAGGGTCACGAAAATATTCCTTTTGTTTTAATTTGTCACAAGATACATTCTATTCTTCTGGTAGTACAGTGCTGAGAAGTTCAGAAATTAAAAACAGGGAGATGAGGGATACAGAAATCTGTCTAGCTGGCAGACTGTAATTCAGTCACTGAAGTAGCTGTTGCTCTGTGCATGTGATTATCTCAATAGCAAGGCTAAAATTCACTTCAAAACTGCATTCACAGCTTAAGGGATCCTTTGTGTCTGTATTTACAAGGTGAAGTTGATTTAAACCGTCACATTTTAACATGTGTTACTTTGTGTAGTTGAGTTGGCCAAGGTGTCAGCTGAAACCCCAACACAAGAGCATAGACATCCTTGTGCTCAGGTCATGGAAAGTAACACTTGAAGTAACCTATTTGCTTTTATTTGTGGTGCCATGGGACCCCTCTTGAACTGAAGACAGCATCCAGGAGATCTGTGTCACATATAAACACGTAAATGAGATTTCAGGATTGCTTGTTCTTCAGTCACACTTGGATTCGGACCAATAGTGGCCTTTTGATAAGCAAAACTGAAAGGAACCTGGCTAATCTGTGACTTCTGATAGACTCTTGAAATATATATAGCCTGTTCCTCAAAAAAAAAAAGGAAGAATAATAAAAAGTGGAGGAGTTTAAAATGCTCTGTGAACATTGGACTTGCTGGTCAAAGTCTTTGAAAAGTGTTAACTTGAGACACTCATTTCTGAGATGGGAAGCATTATATTTAAAATACAGTTTAAAATTTGGTTGTGTGGAGTTCTCAAGATGACCTTTTATAGCTGCTCAGAAAGACAAGTATTTTTACTGCAAAGGCTTCCCCATTTTTCTTCACCTGCTACTGAAAACGGACTCAAATAGTGGTGCAAGTTGTCATGGATCACTTGGATGATGAAATTTAATACTACGGCTTCAAGTAGGTGGAAGAAGCAACAGAATCAAGATAGTAAAACATGATCCTTGAGCTGCATTTTCTCTACTACTTACCGCTGCTCCCCTAGCTGACAGGTTGGAGCTCAGAATTGGTTTGTCAGGTTCATACTAGCTATGTTCTGGGCCATTTCCCCCTTTTTTAATGGACTTGAACCCTGTAAGTTTTCGCCAGAAGTTTCTGTGTAGCCTCCCCTGGCAGGCAGCTCTGGGGGATGCAGATACTCAGCTTTCTGGGTACTGTGCAGTATGTCTGAAGCTTTGCTCCATGCTTCTCATGCACCCTGCTTTTCCATATCAGATGGCAATATGGGCTAATAGTAGTTGTCTGGGTAGTCACATTTTTCACTTTCCTTGTGTGCTTGATATGTCAAATACTTTACGTATAATTCTGCAGGCTATAACCATATAGAGTGCTTAGTTTATGGAAGTGATCTCTCGGTTATTGAAATTTATTTAGCCCAGGAATGCTAAACCTTGTTACAGAGCAGCTGTTGATGTAGATATGCCGTACAGCAATATCTCTACAGTTTGTGCTAGACTTGTTAACCACTCTTTGAAAAACGCGTGTCTAACAAAACGAACTGCACTTAGTTATATTTAAGTTTTCAGATGTGTCTGATATCTTAGAACTTCAGGTAGGGTGAACAAAAGGGGCCAGACAAACCAGGAGTGAAAATGCTCAGCTTTTAGACTCCTTGAACATAAAATGAACAGTGTGCGGTGAGTCACAGCACTGCCACTGCATTACTGAGGGGAGCTTGCAGTTTAATTTTTTTGGTAGAAATTAACTACTCAGAAGATTTGTATTGTTGAAATTTTACTGTATATTTCAGGACAGAACAGCTGATTTCCTGCCTAATTAACCTATTACTTTATGAAGTGTTTCCTAAAGCCTTGAGATCCTGTGCATTTACATATATTTGCATAAGTAATGCACAAAGGAAAGTGCTCTGGAGAATCTGACTGGGGCTTCTGGTGGGGTTGGCAGTATTCACTGTTGCACTAGGAACCAGTTTCCCAGCTCCCCCAGTGAGCAGACAGCTTTGCAGCTGCCTCGGAGGGGTGTGTTAAATGGAACAGTGATCGAAGCGCAGTCAAACAAATCCAGCCTGCAGCTCTGCTCCAAGCCTAGTCCTGCTGGCACAGGACACTGAAATCCTCTCTTAAAAGCATACAGGGTGACTGATCAGAGAGGTGCTTATGCTGTGGATGTCTAAAGTTTCGGAAAGATAATTGCCACCAAAAATTTAAATTAAGCAAAAAATAACGCAAGATTACTTCAAAGCTAACCACCAATGGAAACTCCACAACATTGTTAATCGTCTTCAACTATCCAGACTATGACTGCAAAATTGTTGCATGACTATTGGGAATATAAAATATTTCCTGTGTGAATATAAATACCTTTTATACAAGTGACACTTTCCTTGTCACTTAGCTCCAATGGTATGAAACCTAGGACATTTAATCCTGTTAATTTTTCCATGGTGATTTACTAATGAACTATTTAAATTATTTATTAGCTCTTTTTTTCTTTTTTCTTTTTTTTTTTCCTTTCCAAGGTGTGCTTAAGGTCAGGAAGCATGAAATAACTACTCCAACACCAGTAATACTGCAGTGTAACAGCTTCACTCCTTAAGATTTCTGGAGATATAAAGCTGGCATTGCACCTTCATCTCTCCATCTGGAAGGAGAAGAGTGTTTCACGGGACAGAGGGGAATTTTGTTTGGGGGTTTATGTATTTTTAGACAGTTCTATTTCTCTGATTTCTGGCCAAGTTGTTGTTAAATAAAGGCATGGTTCAGCATGAGTGTGGGCCTGCCTAAAACCTGTCCTTCCCATGGCTGAGCCTGGCTGCCAGCAGTGTGTGTGTGTATATCTAGTCAGCTGGGTCAGCTACTCATCCTGCTGAAAACTAACTCTGTCTGGAAGCGGGCAGGCAGGGAGGGGCAGAAAGGACAGTAGTGGGATGCAAGTTGCTCTTTAAAATAATGAGCAAAATGACTTTTTGTGGCCTTTTTGAGCACTGCTGGGATCAGTGGCCAAGAGAGCACACTGGTACTTGGGTGTGTGACGCTGTGCTGCAGAGGTAAGGCTGTCTTGGTCTATGCCAGCTGTGAGCCAGGTCCTTTTCTGGACTGTGTTGGTTTCCCTGCACGGAGGGTGGTGATTTTGAAACTTGGAAAGTGTTAGGGGTCATCCTTGAGGGGAGGAGCAGTAGAAGAAAAAGTGAAATCTCTTAATCGGCTGCTGTTTTGAGTTTCTGCTCCTATAGGTTTTACCAGCAGCCTTATCCTAATAAGCCACTTTATTCTTGAGCTTGTCCTCTAGGAACAGACACCAAGTCTCTTAACACTTAATCAATATTATGCTTTCTATGTCATGAAAAGAACCAGTAAAATCTGATGACTGATATTGCCAGTTTAAATATCAGGCTCTTAGGGGAAATGTTTTTAGATGTATTTGCAGAAAATGCTAGGGAACTAAAATGTAAAGGAAATGAAGGTGTGATCTCTGTGGGATTTTGTAAAAATCACTATGAAATACAGGTAGTCCATATCCATGGTGACTTTTGGGGATCTTGAAAATGCTATTGTTTGTCCCAGTGGGAGATACTGGCACCAATTTTAGTCTGTTGCTGAACCTAAAAATGAATGTGTTGGATCTAATCCATCTTAGTATTCTGTCTTTAATGTTGTGGGTTTTGCCATAAGTGATAAGGAAACCTGAGCAAACTATTCCCCTGCGTCTTTGTCAAGAAATGGGAAAATTATTCTACTTTCAATTAGTCCTGTGATGAGGCTCCTTCCTGGCATTATGTGAGACTATGGAAAGTCTTCTTTACAGAAAAGAAATTATATCGTTTTTTCCATGCCTGGTGTCTCTTCTCTTCTATTTTTGAATGCATATCACATCTCTCTGGCTGTGTCCCTTTCCAGTCTAGGGTTGTGTCTTAGTAAATCTTTCCCCTGAGGGACAACTTATGCTTACTCTGAATAACAATTTGCTGGATAGGTAATGCTATATTAGCTTGCTTGCATCTACATGTCTTTAGGGAATCTGACTATATGCTCCTAGAAGGAGTCTGGGATGGGATAACTTGTGGTTCATTTTTAGATGTTACTTCATTTTCAGCAGCAGTCGTTGTTTGTCTTGGTCCTGTTCTCTCCTTTTTTTTTTTTGTCTGTTTGTTTTTTGTTTGTTTGGGGTTTTTGTTTTGTTTGTTTGTTTTCCACTCTTCTCAGTATTGTACCTTTGACCAAGCTGTTTAACTTCCATATTCAGCAGGAAAAGTACCTTTCTAGGGAGGAGGAAATATTTTTAGGAAATTAAGTACTTAGTTTCTGGTGAGATCTGACAGGTACCCAAGGCAGCGCAAAAGAGACAGACAGAGCTGCCTGGTGGGGTGCAGGGGTAGCTGGTCAGTGAGTCTGTCCCCTTGTGATGAGAGCAAGCTGTTGGCTTCAGTGTCAGGCTTGCATCTCTTCAGTCTCATGCACTTCACTCATATTGGGTACACTGCTCACTCTCGCTCTCACAATTCTATAGCTGTCTTGGGCAAGCAGGTATACTATTTACATGGACCAAAAAAGTACGAAAACTCTATTTCCAATTACATACGTTTGTGTAGCTATGGAGCACTGCAGTGTGTTTTGTATGGTACATCTGGTAGTTAACTGACTTCCTAAAAAAGACCTTCAGCATCTACTGCTAGTCCAATGCACTATTTTAATTTGTCTTTGTTCAGAGACTGATGTTTCTTCTCTCTGCCACATCAGTGAGAAACATGCTTCATATTCAAGTGGTTTCTCTCTTGACCTGTTTGTATTTTCTTTTGCAGTCTTTCTATTAGACTATGTCCCATCAGTATGAATTGCAGCAGATCGGCAATGCTACCTGTGGCTTAAGATACAGGGATAAATAACTCTGATCAAGCCCTTCTCAGCTGTGTCTGTAGCTTTAATAAAAGGAGGCCAAGTTCCTACTGCTTAGTTTTTGCTGGCTCTAGTATTTGTCTGATCATCCAGTAAATCAGTTCAGCTTGCTAAAAGACCAGAGACTAATCTGGCAAAAAGTCTGTGTTTTGGACTTTTGTTTTGTTCTCATTTTTGCTGCATTCATAGTTTGAATCGACTCACTTCCTGATCGAAGGGGTTGGTAGAAAGGGGAAAAAGAGGCAAGACTTTTCTCACTTGCCAGGTGGCAAATCGTGTAATGCACCTTGGCTGGGAAGCAAAAGGTGACCAGCCTGAGCTGGTCTTGCTGCTGGCTACTGGCTGGGTAGGTCACCAGCTGAGCTCAACAAAAGGCATGTTGAATGCCAGAGGGGTCAGAGGCTGGATCTGGCTGACAAGCTGGCTCACTCTGCCACGGAGCTGCAGTCGGAGAAGGCGATGAGCAAACGCTGCAGTGCTGCACTGTGTTGTACAGCAGCCTCCCAAGTTTGAAGAAATTATTCTGACAATGAGTATTTTCACTTTCTTATGGTGTTAGGCTTCCGTATATAAAACCAGATACCTGGCAGTACTTAGGAACTGATGTGCTTGCAGGGGAAGCTTCTAGTCTGTGTGAGTTGTGATATGCCCAATTTGTGCAAATATTCTAGCTCTTCCTTTTTCTTTAATGGTGGCAGATCTTGGTGTGGGCTTGGGTAAGTCAGAGCTGAGTTAACTCCACATAGGACACGACCATCAAATACTTCCAGAGTATTCTGGATGTGCTTCCAAACAAGCACTGTGCTTTGTGGAGTGTTTTCTGCTTTCCTTTCTATCATTGTTTCTTCAAGAGTTTTTAGTCATTACTGTCTACCTTGCGTTTTATTTCTTTCTTTTCATAACCTGAATGTTCTCTGATACCTTACATAAATAAAATATCATATGACAGTCTCCAGAGAGCATTGTGACTGCATGCATCTGCAAGTGTTCTTGGGAGATATTACACTCCCCACATTTCTTGGTATGTGGCCAAACTAACTTATCTCATGTTCATATTGTATCATAAAGATGTTTAGTTATTTTGATTAGTTTTAACGCTTCTTCCTTTCAGCGTTTTCTGCCCAGTGCCATTATAAGAGCAATGTATTAGTGCATGCCATGACTCTAACGAACAGGAGACTTGAATGGAGCTTTTGGACAATAATTTTGATGCTTGGCTCTAACATACTTGTAGATAGTGCCAGTAGACACTTGACAACTTTCATTTCTGTCTCAGTAAATGTAATGCAAATTTTAGATGCTAGTTATAGTTTGTTTGTATTAGGTGTCACTAGTGACTTTCTTAAAGCTCATTTGCAAAAAGTACCAAGCATATTTGCAATTTAGGTGGCATTAAATATGTCTGACTGTGTATGTCTGTAACATGCAGGTGTATTGGTGCTGAGGTAGACAGCTACTTTTTATTTGTGCAACAAAATAAAATTGCAAGTACTGTACCGAGAGTGGAGAACGCCATATTGAAGTAAATCCTTGTAATTTCAGGGGACTTAAAACACAATCAGTGGTCTTGGCAGATGGCCAAGGGCACAGGCGGCTTTTGGAGTTTTTCCAGCTGCTAATGGAGTGTGGATTCTGATTAAATTCAACTGTGGCCGCTGAGTCTTGGTCTGCTTGTTTCTGTATGTGTTAATGTATGCTTTTCTAACAATATTTGATTTAAAAATCTGTTTTAATACTCGAAGGCAGCTTTACAGTATCCTCACAACGTGGATCTCTCCAGTGTGTTAAGTATAGTAAAGACAGAAACACCAGCAGTCCACTGCATTACACTATCTAGGGCTCACTTATGAAAACTAGCTGTTGTAAAAACTTTGAAATATTCATGCTGGCAGCCTTGCAGCCTCCCAAGAAATGCTGCTGCATTAGTTATGTGAAGTCTGTTCTATTGTTGACATAATTAACCGGTTACAGAAAATAAAATCTAGTGTAGCAGAGCTGTTGTGGTCAATGGGGCCCTTGACAAGACTCCAGGCTGGGTGCTTTGGATGCAAAGCCCACTGGATGGATTGCCCAGCCATTTTACTGCAGCTGAAATTCTTTCTAAGAAGTGGAATGACAGGGTGATCCCTTAACCTTCACATTTATCAGTGAAGGGAGGAACATATTAAAGCAGGGTGGCAGGATGAGGTTATTCTTTTAATTTAATTTGGAAGAAATGTGAAATTTCCTAAACTTCAGACCCCGAAGAATAAATACATAAGAACTGTTAGGCTAATGTCAAAGGCAAGTCTAGTTCTGCTAGAGCACTCTTGTTAAAAGGTTGCAAATGCTTTTTATGTTGATACCACACATAGTTTGGGAGAAGGAGAAAGTAGATTACTGTAGCATTTATGTGAGTGCTGGTATGATCCTACAGAGTAGGTGGCTATATATTGGATTATTTCAGCTCTCTACATAGAAGTACATTAGGACACTGCATAAGTGTCTACAAAAATGAATGGTTATGCCTCTGTAAGCTTCTTTTAAAGAATTGCTGATGAGAAACCTTAAAATGAGGCAGTATCTGTAAGAGAAATAAAGTCACCCATCTGAATGATTTGAGAAACTCTTTAGGTTCTTGTTTAAGTAGGTTTTGTTCGCAATTGTTAATGTATCATTTTACAAAACAGTGATGTAACTGCAGTGATGTCATATAGATAGGTTTGTGTCTTTGAAATGTGTTTTCATACCTTTAGTTTGTTAAATTCTGCAATATTTGCAATGTTGTAGGTTGCTATTACATACAATATGTTATTGAAATCTATGAATTTTAAATAATTTTTTTATTTTTGAAAAAAAAATTGATCTGATGCATTGCTGCATTTCTCTCTCCAGTCTCTCGTTTCTTGCACTGGTTAGCTTGCAGATTGTTGGAAATGAACAGACACAGGTCTGTTTGTGTGGCAAGTCTTTGAAGTTCTGGCCAAACTTCTCAGAGTTTCTGATGGCACTCCAGCAATATTTACAGCGTTGTATCCTTAAGCAAGACTGAAGAGATGAACAAAGACTATAGTGAGGAGAGGCTCTTGTGTGCAGAACAGTACCTTGACTCCTAAAAGCATGGGAATGGTTATTGTGCAGAGGAGCTAGAAAAATGAAATTGAGACTAAGACTAAATCTAGGGGATGTGAAACTAGAGAGCTGTATTCTGCCCTTCAGTGAAAAATTTTAAGTGACTTGTTAGTTACTATGTTGTGGTGAGCATTAGATACACCTGTTTCAGTGTGTTTTAAAGCTACTGTTCTATTTCTAGTCTGAAGGAATATCGAATATTTGGAAGTAAAGTGTGAATGTCAATTGGGTGTTACATATGCCAGGTACTAAAATCTGATGTTAAACACTGAGGTTTTGGGGAAAGACTACAGAAATAAAAAATTAATTTATTTTTAATATTTCTGAACATTCATTGTGTCTTGTGGGTAGATCAAGGTCATGCCTTTACACTCTTGAACTTCGAGGCCACCTGTTTTGTAATGCATTAACCTCATGCTAAGCACTGTTATTCTAGAAACTGAGAAAACCAATTCTAAAACTAATGCAAATTTAATGCTGTGGTGTAAATTATAGCTGTTCATATCTCTTTTGTATAAGAAGTGATGCACAGTCTGCAGTCTGTGGGTGGGAAAACGAACAATTTGTAGTTCTTGTAGACTCTAACTGTTGTGCAGCACAAGTTTTGTTTTATAATTTGAATGTAGTGTTATTGTTACATATGAATTACTTATGTGGAAACTGGATTTATTCCAGTGCCTATATTGTGCAATAAGAGAATGAGTTGGGGAACAAATAAAGTTCAGCTACCACTTTATGTAGTTTAAACAAAACAAAAAACAATCCGGCAGAGATTTAGGAGAGCCATAACGTTATCAAATCCATGTTTGTCTTTGGATTTTTTGTGTTGTCCTCCCTGCCCCTGCTTTTCTTTTTTTTTTTTTTTTAGGGTATTGAAACCTAACTTGAGTCAATGGAAGTGTCTGCTTGTGTAACACATACTGTGGTGTGGACTAGCTACACACTTAATCACCACACAGCATGGCTCAAAGAAATGGTAGGTGAGAACAGACTATTTTGCATTCTTTAAAGGAAGATTTAAGCCATTTTAGTCTTTTTTTATGTCATCAAATACATGTTTTAAAGTGTGTCTTGCTGAAAAGATGGTATAAAAATAGGAGGGGAAAAAAGCTGCTCAAAAAGGAAGTAACCAGACAGCTCTTAAGACTAAATCTCTCAAAGTGACCCAGAGCATAGTGAAGGAGATGGAGATAGATTGTGGAGCAGAATGCCAGTGTGTGCCATCTAGCAGAATTACAAGAGAGCAGAAGAAATCTGGGTAGTATGAAGGAAACAAGGGGAAGCAAGACAACTGCCTTCAAAGCAAACAAAAAAAAAAGGCAGGAGGAATGTTCAAATGTGTTAAAATCATGAGTCTAGTAGTCTAAATGTAGAAACACAGTGAGAAGTTTGTGGTTAACGAAATTCATCAAAACTGATAATGCTTTCTTCCTACAGGTCAGAATAGTTTCACGCTGCCTACAGGAATTGCTGATGATCAGGATGTAAATGGAGCACATACAATAGATGCAACCTCTGCAGGGAAATTAAATTGTCTTTGTTCATTAGGGAGGAAACTGGAAGTGTTTCAGCTTCTGAACTCTTCTTTGTGGGGGATTCCTTCTCTGGTGGGTCTGACAGAGTAGAGGCAGGAGAAGAGTTCGTGGATGTAGCTGATAACATGATCAGCAGCAAAGTACGAGGACAGGGTAGTATTCACTCTGGTTCTAAAAACTCAAAATAGCAGAATTGCTTGATGGCATGTACATTTTTTTATAAATCTACTGTGGTGCCAGGAGTATAGAGAATGGCAGGTATGATGCCAGAACTTAGGTAAGGGAGACTCTGTAGCACTTGCAAGTGCTGGAAACAGTCCAGTTAGTAGTGTTATTTATGCAGTTATCCACTACTTTTGTTCTTACAGTCTCTGCTTGGGAAAAGTCAGTGTGACTTTTGTAAGAAAACCTGTCTTGCAGGCTTCTGAAGACTTGCAAGGGTCAAAAACCATGTGGATAAGACTGATTTAGGTGTATTTAATTTCCAAGTGAATTTTGAGAGGGTCTCTCACGACCTTTAAAGGAAGTTAGTAAGCCATAGCATAAGATGGGAAGGCTTTTGTATTGATAGTTTCTTAAATTATAAAGAACATAGGGTAGAAATGAATGCTTGGCTGTATCAGTAGAAAAAGTCACTTCTAGGCAGGACAAATTACTGTGGGAATCTAACATGTTGCTAAATTACCTGGAAAAACCCTGGTGACCAGTGGGGAAGAAAGCTTGCTGCTGGTGTTAACTTATTTGGGATAGTAACAGTGAGGTACAGCTGCAGAGAGCCACAGAAGAACTCATGTGACTGAATTTCCAGTGTTGTCATTTGTCGGGGTGGCTACCTGAGGAGAGCAGCCCCAGTTTGCATAAAGTGGTGGATGCTAAACTGGCCATAACCATGCAGGAGTGAGGTCTTAATATCATGCCATTGTTCAGTAGGAGCCAAACAAGCAATTGTCCATTACTAGAAGAGGAATCCAGACTAAACTAGAAAAGGTTGCTGTGCTATTGTGTAAATCCAGCTTGCATCTGCATTTTGAGTGCTTTGTATGGTCCCCTCCTGCTAAAAGGTAGAGTAGAGCTTAAAGCTCAGTTGAGAGCAAGAGGGATGATCCAAGATATGGAACAACTTTGATGTAGATAGTTGATTAAATGTCAGAAATTGTCACGATGGAAAAAAGATGCTTGAAGGAGATCAGAAGTCTCAAAAGTCATGAATAAGCTGAGAACAGGACAGGAAGTGATTTCTGCCATTTTCCATGAAAGATGTAGAAGCCAGGTTCAAAACCACCAAGTAGTTCTTCATGCAGCAAATTTAAGGCTTTAGAAGATTAACCTAACAATATTTATTTAATCTTTGGCAAATCATTATGATGTACTGTAGACTTGCTGGTTATGTTGCAAGAGTAGGACTGGATGTTAAACTATCAAGGTGATGGACACCTACTTTGTCAATGACAAATTACTGCTGCTATTCCAGCTCAAAATTAATGCATGTTGTCTGTGTTATTTTTTAAACAATTACAGCACAGTAGAAACTTAACTGAATTCTAATGATTTTGCTGTAATGAATTTGAAACCAATCCAAAGATAATTCTACTTTTGTTTTAAATGTTCTTATTTTGTTTGCCTTAAAGGCTTTCCTAGCTAATTAGTTAAAGTAGTGTTGTGTTTCATATTTGTTAATGAAATTATCTAAATAAAAATAGTACTGATTGAGAAATGTTGGAATTTGTAGTTACTTGTACAAGTTTGCACAGAGGATGCTAGTCTGATAAAGTTTAATGTTCACTTCATGACTTTAAGCTGTGAGACTTCAATTTTATGTTAGACACTGTACAGAAGGTTGATCACCCTGAGGGGGATAATTGATAATCAAGACCTGTGTTTGTTCTTTGCTTTACCATCTAGTCTTGGTGCTTTCAGTTGTCCATCTGAATAATTGATGTGATGACCCTTCTAAAAGGAACAGATGGAAGGAAAGCTCTGCTGAAGATTTCATCTTAAGAAGTAAATCTTGCTCTTGTCCTCAGCATACCACCTCAGCTAAAATTGAATGTTACTTCATTACAAATTGCTTCCTTGAGTTAATTCATGTAACCAGCAGCTTGGTTAACTAGCTTTTTTTCAAACGTGGGGATTTTACAGTTGATGAGTTTCAAAACTTCACCTGGAATGCTTTGTCATCCAAGAATGGTGGTGCCTTCTTCCATGGACCACTGGCTTCCTTTGGCATATATGTATTTGTGCTGCTCTTCTACTTTCATCCCATTCTGGTTTTTTAAAATGTGAATAAAATCTGGTCTTTCATGGAATAATATCATTGACTCTGTGTGTTGATGTTTAAGAATGAGATGTAATTTTCATTTTTTCCTACAGCTCTTAGGAGATGAATAAAGTACAAAATTATCAGAAGCGACCTTTTATCCAAGTCAGAAGCTACCACTTGTTCTGTTTGAATTTTAATGAAAAAATGTAATGATGAAGTGAAATAAAGGAACTACAATGAGAGGTCAGAGGTGAAAACTATGGAGTCTTTTTACAGTATCTAACAAAACCAGTAAAACTGCTTTGATGCTTTTAGTTAGGCTTTAACAGGATCTGAGCAGTTACTAACATGACTTTATGACATAAAACAGTCAAGTATTAAAGGAAATCAATTAATTACTACTTACCTACTTCTCTGTAATATGTGATGTGCGGTTAGAGGCTTTCTGTTCAGTGTACTTATTTATGTGAAAGGTTTTTTTAATTATTTAGAATATTTTAATTTAAAAAAGGCTTTCAAATGACAGTATGAAGTTTAAATGCCTTGCATTCATTATGTTCATGGTGGACTTGTAGTTTCTGGATAGTTTGTGATCAGATTCTGTTCCCCTCTTATCATAAACCAGATCTTATGTGCTCTGTAAAACTATAATTTAAATTGCTTAGACTGAGCTTACAGGAAAAGATGACTTGAAAACCTAGTAATTGATATTGCTGGAAGTTAGACATACTTCTTGATATAAAACCTCTTAAATCTCATTGATATGGCCATATGCAGTCTCAGTTAAAAATAAATTTCCATGTATCATCAGCAGTTTGTCACTGTGGTTGCTATGCCTGAGAGAGAATGAAAATGTACTTAAGTTTTTTCCTTTATGTGATAACTTCTCCCTGTTTCCTGTGTTTCTTATTGTTTCATTTGAAATTCAGGCAAGTTGCCTACACACTGTGGCACTGTAATCTGAACATATTCTGTCATCTTTGGTTTGCCCTGTAATTTTGCTTTTTAGGGTCTGTTTCTGTGAGCAAGCATTCTGTGTCAGAAGTTGTACTGATGAGTCTACAAATGGAAATTGAGACAATACTTTTGCTTTTCATTAGTCAACTTGAATATTAACAAAATCATCTTGAACATGTAATCTCAACTTCATTTTCGAGTAGGAAAATTGAGTGTGCTAAGAACATAAAGATGGCTTATTTTCTCTAATGAATTTATATTCCCATTTAACATGCATTGACCATTATTGGAGATAAATAACAGTAAGAACTGAAATGACAGAAAAATAATGATTCTTATGAGAAGGTGTACTGTGGCTTCCCTATGGAACAAACCATTGTTCGACTGAAGCACAGTAGAAAGCATTGCTATAGAATCAGATATCTAAGGCTTTCTCTAGTTTCCAGTTAAATCAATAAGACTAACTGATCCTAATGGAGTTCTGATTCTCACTCTGTCCATTTGCTCATGGCTTTGGGAACACAAGGGACTTGATTTTTCTCCTAACTCAATGTAAAAATTATTTCTGGCACTCCCCTGTCATCCCAGATCTGACTCTGCTGCCAAACGGACTATTAGCAACTTTGTCTGGACCCAGAGTTAGAACTGCAAAAGCAAAGTGTGACTTGGATGTGTGTTTGCTTTATGTGAAGCAGAGATGTAAAGGTACATCTGTTTCACGTTCCCCCCGTGGGTGCTCTGTGCAGCCGCTTTAGATCTGGTGCTCATCACATCTCCCCACCTAGGCACAGGAATTTGTCCTAGTGCTTCAGGAAGTGAAATGTATGGTTGAAGGATAAAAATAGCAAAAATAGAGATTCTTGCCTAGGGTTTGAAAAATAATGATTTTTTGAGAAGGTAAATGTCTCTTTAAAAGGAGATGCAAATGAAGGCATCACTTAATGTCTTTATGCTAATAAGGTATTCAAGTAAGCAGTCATCTCTTACACAATATGGTTGAAAACCCACGTTAAAATGGTTTTTGTGTGTGTTTTTTTAGTGTTTAATTGACTTAATAGGCAACACTGTCACAGTCTTTTTCTAGAGTTGAAAGTGCTAGTAGCTACAGTAGTTGAAATTTTAAGTATTGTAAGGTATTATTTTGTCAGACTGTAAGGATCAGAATATTAAACTGGAATAAAAGCTCATTTGCAGCAAATACCTTAATTCAACCTTTAGACTATTAAAACCAGCTTTACCTGGCAGAGGCTTATTTCTAGGTTTTGAGAGGTTGGATTTTGTTGGGGTTTTTTTGTTTTTATTTTCGTGTGGGTTTTTTTTTTTTAACTTAAGCTTATTTTGCTCAATATTTTTAAAATTACAAGAGTATTCCTTTCTTGTTCCACATATGAATAAAACTGAGGTATGAGAGAGTGAAATATGCTATCTCCAAAATCTTAAAAGAGTGATTAAAAGTAACCAGGTTCGGTAGCAAAGGACAGATAACTTAAAAATGTACCTTTGCTAAAGTCATTCGGCAGGACTGTGTAAGGAGTTATCTTTAGCCAGTTTCCATTTTAAAACTATTTTTCAGTAAACTATACAAATTCTGAATTAAAAAGCTGCTTTTTCGGAACAACTGTCAGCTGTTATTTCCTAATATATACTGAAAAGCCAGGGAAATCTTTCGGGTTTTTTGTGTTCTACGGTTTACATGTGTGCTTGCATGTACCCTGTTACACAGCAAAACACAAAAACCCAAAATGAATGCAGCGGAAAGTATATTTAGTCGATGGTAAATGAAAGTAAATACAGCTCAAGCATTAAGATTAATATGTGTTATGTAAATCAAAGGATTTTTGGCGTAGTTGATGCATCCCTTCATGTTGTACCTCTTCTGATTTACACAACAGTAGTCTTCTGTTTTGAAATATGCTCTTCCTCTGACCTCCTGCTGTTCTATTACTGAACAGGTTTCAAGATTACAAGTGGTTAGGTGTGATGTCACAAATATGGTTTTCAGCTTGAGATAGTGTATATATACTATTGAGGATTTAGATGCAGGGGCGAAAGGAGAAAAACCAAGATGTGTTGTGTTTTGTGTCTCCTTTCTCTAGCAAAACTAAACCACAGAAAAGCTTGAAGATATCTTAGAAACTTAATCCTTTAAGTGTATGTAGGCATGAGCTCTGTGGTATTTTCAAAAAGTAAAAGAAACATGAAAATGGATCCAAATTCAACATGAACAGAAGTGTGCATAGTAAGGGTCTTAGAAAACTGCAGAATAAAGGGTTAAAAATGTGGCCTGTGTTGATAAGCGAGGGGCATCATTCTTAGCTGTAACGTGAGGAATGTGCTGTTTATGTCAAGGCCAAGAGGCAAAAAGGAAGGCCCTAAGGATGCTGCATCCCAGCAGGAGAAGAGTCATGAAGGAGCGACACATCCCATGTGCTCCCCCTGTTCCTCTGACCTGGGCGGGAATCCTGATAATGGGCAGACAGCCTGACCTAGTGCTTACCAAGACTGACGTTAGTGATTCTGAGACAAAGGACCACCTGGTATTAATCAACAAAAATAAGCCTAAAAAAACCCACCACACCACAAAAAAGTGCCTGAAATTCACTTTTTACCACCAGCTGGGGACTCAAAAAATTTCAGTAGGACAAGAAGAGTTGGTTTCCGTCTATATCAAAACTTGTGGTGGACACAACATCTCGTACTTGGGATTATGTGGGAGTGAAAAGCGACTGAAATCTGAGAGTGTGAAGGTGTCAACTTGCCTTTTTTTTTCCCTTTTTATCTTATCCTTCCTGTAGTCTTGTACTGAGCTGTATGGTGCTAATTTCCTCACAGCAGCTTTCTGGTGGATGATGAATATGTAACTTGCTTCTATTTTATTTATTTTCCTATTTTAAACAGCTGAAATTGTCAGGGAAATGTAAGTGTGTTAAAAACGTGTTGAGAGACCCCCCCACAGTTGTGAAGGGCAATACAGTATCAAGTATCTTTACTTCCAATCCGACTTTCTGCAGGCAGGGAGGTCAATATATAGGAGTATATCTAAAAACTCTGTGGTCTTTATTACAGAGAAAAAAAGACGTGATCTTACATTTTGGGTTCTTTGTCATGCTAATAGTACTTACTATAGTGAAGTATGTGTCCTATGGGAGAGGCTAAGATTTCCTCTGGGACTTAAGTATTTGTGACCCTCATCGTTCATGTTGCATCTTCTCTGCCATTCTCCTCTAGGAAAGGACTATCCTAATGCTCCTGGTGAATCTTCTTGAAGTTCAAACATTTGTCTTAGCACTTATGATGAAGAACTGAGGATAAGACGGAGGTTAAGAGCATCTGGGCTGTTGCCTGAGTATGGTAGTTCTGAAAGATTTCTGGAAAACATTCTGCAGTAAAACATTTGAAGCCTCGGTGTGTTCTCATCTGCCCTCATAGTTGTAGCATTACATGAACCTACTGAAAGTAGTAAGGAACACCAAGCGGCAGAATAAAGATATGCCAGATGTACTGGCATGTGAATCTACCACAATCAACTGTGAATTAATGAAAGTGGATACAGGAACTTGCAAAACCTTCAACCTCCCCCCGCTGCTCCCAAAAAAAGCTCTAGTTTCCAAGAGAGGAGGGGTGGTTCTCAGTGGACCAATGAGCAAACACTGCCTGTGGATCTGCATTTGCAAGGCACTGTATGACCAAATATGAGGACAGGGAGAAAGGGAAGCTCCACCTCATTCTAGGAAATAACCTTTTTTTTCCCTAAAAATCAAGGACTTAATGGCATTTAATACTTCTGTGGAACCAAAAATGTTGATATTACTGTGTAAGTATGTAAACGTGGTTCAATAGCATAGCTAATTATTCATGGTTGATGAACATTCATTTGTCATCACCATGACTGAGAAATAAGAAAAAAGTAATCCAAAATTCTCTTAACAAAACCATCAGACATTGTTTTGTACAACACCGTGAAAGCTTTACTTTTCATTTCCTCATATTAATAAAGCATTTTTATTAAAAAATCTGGAAGACCACAGAGCTGGTTTATCAAACAACCTGCACCAGGCTCAAGACTTACTGCCTCTGTTGAAAGAGAATTTTGCAGTGGTTATTCAGTATAGGTGTTTGGTCTGCAGGTAAAGCAGAGCTTCTGCTAACCACTGCAGGTCAGGTCTGTGTGCTGCTGCACAAGCCAGAGTGAAGCCACTTAAATCTAGGGGAAGGAACTGGTGCAAACTGGTTTGTGGTGGGGCGGTTTAATATCTTCAGTTCCCAAAAGCTGTACATTTTAATCCATGTGCATTAGAACCTAAAAAAAACAGAAGTTCTGAGTTGTTTTGGCAGTGCTCATAGACCAGGTGTTTCTGAATAGAAATTTTACATCTGAACGCTAGTGTCAGTCTGTTTTATTTTCTTAGCTGAGATTTACTGTAAAATTCTTGTACATGCAGGGTAGTTGTTATGATAGCATCTGACTCAAGGTTTGAATGGAGGATGGGGGTGTTTCCTGTAAGTAGAGAAGGGTTAGACTGTACTGTGGTTCTATTTAGGATTATAATCACTTTACACCACAGTTTTCCATTTTGGACTGGAGTTCTGTATGGTTGCCTTTAAAGCATTTCAATTTTATTTTGTTAGTGACTGTTCATAGTGCATGCTTTTGAGATATTAAGAGGAATTTGATCTTCACTTTTTCTTACAATTTCAATTAATACTGCAGGGCTTCTAAATGGATCATAAATAACAGCTGTAACAACTTTATCATGCCTTTCTTTTTAAATGCTTTTTGTAAATGATGAATGTTTAGAAAAACACCCTTCTGTGACAGGAAAATTAGAAGAAATCTAGCTTACAGACCAGCATTTAAATATTTTAATGTGTAAATTAGTCTAGATTCTACAGTTGCCTCTGTAGTGATGGAGAGAGAAACCAGACAAGCCTGGTGGTGTTTATGCCTCAGAGTACTGTGTGTGACAGTTAATGACACCATGTTCCTCCCGAGATGGGAATGGCTAGTACAGATCCTGTGACAATGAAAAAAACATCTTTGTATGAGGCGGCAATTGAAGATTTTATGAAAGTCAAACTGACAATAATTTCCATTGAACTCTCATTCTAAACCCTAAATATTGAGGCCCCAGAAGAAACAATAGTGAGCCAGTTGTAGCATAACCTTTACTCAATAAGTTACTTGTTTTTTTAGAATACAGTGCTTTGTTTACAAGTTTCTGTGAAAACTTAAAAGCATAGGGAATGTGAAATTCAGAGTTAAATGGCTCGTAGAAATGGAAGTGGAATAGAACATCAGTTCCTGTTTGCTCAGAGAATGAATGCTGTCCTTTAGGACAGTGTGTTTCTGAAGTAAATAGCAAATAACACAGGTTCCTGCAGCAGGAATTGGTGCAGTGTGACCGTGTGTGGGATTTCAGGCTTTCCTTAATCAAATAGTCTTTACACATGTGATATACTCCAGTGAGCAGGTCAGTTTGCAATCCTAGTGATGGTCTGAATATATGCCCTCTATCCTAAACATCTATAATAACAATAATAAAAGAATAAAAAGAATGCTAATAATTGTTCTGATACCTGGTTGTGTGAATTAGGTGAGTGATAGAGTTGGGGGTTTTTTTTCATTGTTTTATAAGCATCTCTGAGATAAAGATTGCTTAGGAGCAAACACGTGAAAGATTTTTTCTGCATAGGTCTCTTGGTGCTAGAAACAGCACTCAATTCCCATTTTTACTGTTTCCTTAGGGGTTAAAAATGTTAGGTTTTAACTAACAAGTTATATCTCAGTAATGATGTTACCTGTGCTGCTTTCTCCTTCCTTATGAAGTTTTATCATTATAATAGTTTTTGTGTGAAGCTGAGGGGGGAAAAATCATTATGTTAATCTGTTTGTCTGAAGATTATCTACCAGAAAATAATGCATGTTGAGAAAAATTATGTAAATGGCAAAGGATATTGTTACATTACCAGCAGTAGATGTTTAAGGACTGAATTTGCTTTCCCAAGAGGGACCTCACTTATTAGTTGTAGTTTGTGTTGTAGCGGGAGTAGGAGGTGTTCCATTGCTTGGGAGCTGAATACTTGTACCTTCATCTGATTAATCCTTTCTAAGGTTTTCCCTTCTTTATATTCTCTGATACATTTGAGATAACATGATGTTAAAATTCATTGCAGTAGACCTCAGGAGTTTCAAGCTTCTCAGTTTCTTGTTGCCCATTGTTACTCTTCTATATACTTTTATCACAGTCTGTAAAAGTTGGTTTCATGATACAATAACCAGTGAAAAGATTTTTCAGTCATCTGGTTGCAGAGAGTAAGTGGAGCCTCCAAAGACAAAATGTAGAATGCTGGATCATGTTGATACTGCTATAAGCTGTGCTAGTGAGCTGTCAACTTTAAAAGAAAAGCAGAAAATTTTCTTTAAAAGAAAAAAAGAAAATCTTCTGCAATTTTTCCATAGAAGCGTTTAGAAAATGTGATGGTTTGATCGAGCACCAGAACAAACAAAATAAAAATACAAAATGTGTTTTTATGGGTTGAAGGAGTACCAAATATAACGAATTCAGTGATATCAATGAAAAAATCTTACACAAGCACTGTCATCTTCCTAAGAAATATCAAATCATTTCTGTTGTGATGTTTTGTTTTTTTAAATTATGTGCATCCTTGTCAGAGCAGTATCTACAGCTGATCTGACAACAAGTGGTTAGCAATTAAATGGATCCTTTGATTTCTGCCGTGCTGTCAGCTGACGATAGTTGGCGTGAAACAAAACAGGGATTCTTGTGGTATTGTGATCTCTACAGCTCAGGATTGTACAGAGGGGAAGAAAAAATGCTCCTTTTCATTCTGGCATCGTGCAGTATGTGATCAGAACAGCACAGTCTGCTTCTGTTAGCCTACGCTCATCTCTGATGCTTTAAACAAAAGTCCCTGCATCTTTCTGAGGTAATTTCTGAATATTGTCATTGTCCTTGTCGGGATTCACTGTCTTGCTGTAGCAGGACTAGCTGCAAGAGAGTGGTAAGGCAGGTGGCAGTGGTCCTGATTGTTCCAAAACATTCCCAGCAGCTTGCAGTGCTTGGTGGTGTGGGAGTTAATCTTCCAAAACTGCCCTTATCCAGCAGCCTCGAAGGAGCTGCACAAGCCACCACATTTTGCTTGTCATCAATACTGTAGGTGGAACAGCAATTTTATTTGTAGTCAGCTTAGAGGTTTGGAAAATGGTGCTTTCTCCCCTAAAATAACAAAAGATGAGTCAGACCAGTGGCCCATAGGCACAGTAACTGCTGCTGAGTGATGTTGTGCTCCCTGGTAACTCAGCCAGAGATGGGACAGGGATGAGCTCTGAAAAGCCTGGGATACCAAACCACAGCAGTGATGGTGCTTCAGGAATGAATAAAGGGATTTCCTCCATGTGGAAGAAATGATTCATGTAATGACCAGTCAGCTTCTTATATTTGATGTGCCTCATTTTCTTATCAACAGTTACTTGATAAGACAGGACAAAAACCAAGTCTGTAGTATTTTGTTATATTGTCTTCTCTGAATTTCGCAAGCTGTGCTGCAATATGAATGTATTAAAATCTGTAAAATACAGCTTTTCTAGATCTTCAATTTCTTATTTATCTTATTTAACTGAAAGTTTGGAAGTGTACATTGAGTGAAATATAGTCAAACTCTACAGTCCTGCACTACATCTCTGGTCCTAATGTGTAGTCAAGGACACAGGGTGAATATTTTGTGGTGTGACTGTACTATTCATATTTTTAGATATGTCTTCATTACTTTGAAGTCTTTGGGATAATTAGTAAAGCTTGGCACTTATTCCTTTTTAAGAAAAAGTCCTTAAACCTTTAATTCAGTCATAGTACATGCTTTGCTGCAGCACCCTGTAGTTCTCAAAATGCACAGTAGGGATGCATGAAAGTGAGGAGCTGGCAGAGCGTGTGCCAATATGTTCCAGTAGGTTTGCACAAATGTTATCTTCTCCAGCAATTCTGGGGAAAAATGCTGATCTCAAACTCATTGCTAGCCTTTTCACCGATCTCCAAGAAATTTAATGCAATTTTTATACATGAGAAACTCCTGTTGAAAAGACAAAACAAGGCTGATTTAAGTGAGAATAAAAGGACTCGTTAGGAAAGTCTACTCCAAGGTTCTTGCATCTGTTTGCAGTGATAAATATTTATCATGAGAAGAAAACTGTTGTGTAGTTTCAAGTTTTTAAATTTGAGCGAATGTTGTTGGTTTGGTTTTTTAATGTGCTAAAATAATGAAATAACAATAGTTGAAGGCAGACTCAACCCTTCTGTTTTTGTCCTCATTCTTTTTGCTTTGAGATGAAGCCATCAGTGGAAGATAGCATCCAGCTCAAAGGCTTCTCCCTTGGTTCTGACACCCTTACGAACACTGACAGTATTCTGACTGACAGTGGTGTTAGTGCTTGGACTAATCTGTTGCTACTGCTGGTAGTGTGAATGCAAAAGCAGTACATAGGTTTGTGCTTCCTAGAAGTGCAAGCTGCTGGGATGGGTTTTGTAGCCCAGGTGAGTCCTCTGAGTGGGCAGGGTTTCACTGCTGTGTGGGTGGGGCCTATTAAATAGAGATCTGTGTGACCTCCTGTTGCTTCTGTCCAGACCTAAGTAAAATTTCAGGTCTGATAAGGTCAAAATTACTTGCATGTTCCCAGCTTTGCAGCTTGCTTTCCAAGTGCTGCTGGAGGAAACTTGAAAAACTTGCCTTGTGTTTCCATATCTTGTTGAAGGTTGATTTGGATTGACTTTAAAGATCTGAGCCATCTGAGGGGCTTTTAATCATTTTATGTTTTTAAGTTGGGGGGCAGGTACTTTTTAAACTAAGCTTTCAGAAAGATTAGTGCTGTAATTAAATACAGGATTTCTCATAAGAATCCCTGATTTCATGGTATTTTTTAGGGAAATCGAGGTAGCTTACTACTCAAGAGTGTGGAGTTTCACACTGTTTGGTGTTAATGCTGCCTTTAAACAGACAGTGAAACACAACTTAAACAAAATGTGATTTTCCTAATACTAATCGTGCATTATGGTTGTATGTAGGTAGTACGGTGGCTGTTACTACGTGAGTTAATATCAACCAATAAATGTCGTGCTTCGTAAAAATTTTTATTTTACGTCTTTCAAATAAGTAGAAATTATCTAAAAAGGTAAAGTGAAACAGTGAATAAACTATAGACCCTGTGTACAGCATCAAATACCCCTGTTTAAGCAAGTTATAGAGGGATTTCCTGCAAACATTTGTTTTTGGTGGTGGTTTGTCTTGGTTTTTTGGGGTTTTTTTTTTAATGTTGAGAAAAAGCATCACTGCATTTCTTGGTTAACTGAAGGTATCCCACAGTAATAAGATACAAGAACCTACTGCTAGCATAGCAATACAGGGTAATATGAGAAAAATTAGTTTTATTGATTCAGTCTTTAAAAGCTATAGGTAGATCTCGTCAAACTTCTGGAGCTTCAGAAAATTATGTAGCATGTGCTGTGTCATTTGTGGTCCAACAATTTAGACTGTCACAGTCATGTCCTATCCATCTCCTGAAAAAGTCCCCCTCAGTCTGAGGCAAGACACAATTGCTTAGATCCAGTTGATAACCTGGCGTGAATGAATGAGTGGAAAGCCTTGAAATGGACAGAAGGACTATAGTGGGGTCATGCTGTGGACTGCTCAGGAGGAAATACTGTACAATAGAATAATATCCTGCTTAATTCACTACTTGCCATCATGCCATGTATCGTCCCATCCCTCTCTCATGCTGGCTTGGGCACTGACGTGTTACAGCGTTGAACCACTTCAGCCAGTTAACCTACTGAAGGGAGAAGGAGGAATCACAGTCACTGGTTCCTGTGGCTCAGCAAGAGCAGAGCACCGGTGGGACACTGGCTGAGGGTGAGTGGGGAGCAAGGGGAGAAGCATAGAGGGCAGATGCACTAGGATTGTCTTGGACTGTTTGCGGCTCTCCACCGAAAATTGCTTTGATATGAGGTACAACAAATGATTTGTATGGAAAGCGGTTTTCAGGGAAAAAGGGAATACCACTTTGGGGGCCTTTTGTAATTTCATCTTACTGAGGCTTTACAATTTTTGTTGTTCAGCTTATAGAAAAGCAGTTAAATTTAATTCAGAAAGCAGCTGACTTAGCTTTTCCTTGCAATAATAAGATTTAGGTCAGAAAAGATTGGAACAAAAATAACACTGTTGAATTTGCAGTGCTTTACTTACAACGTAGGATTGCCATTTTACTCCTATTATTGCTCAGTCTTTTGTTTCCCTTCCAAATCACTGTGTATGAAAGGCCAGGTAACCTTCTGTTGGTTTGTTTATTTAGAAACATGCACAGCTACAAAGATAGTTGGGCAGATGATTTGTCCAGAACAACTTGTAATTCCGAAAATAGCTGGTTTAGGTTGAGCGTCATGCTGATACCTTGGGGGTTGCCTGGATTTTATTTTTTTTTTTGCTTTCTTCCTTCCTACTACTGAGTTTCGCTCTCCTTCATTTAGTTTGTTTCTACAGCTCTTGGCTTTTCTTCCCATTAACCTGTCAGTGGCAGTGGGTATTTCCACTAATTTTCTGTAGTTCAGATTCTGCAGCCTAGCCCTCAGTCTCTTGGCTACATGGGAAGACAAAACACTGAGCGTCTGGTTCACCTTGTTATTTGAGTGTGTTTATGAGGCAGCTCCACAGACATCATTGCAGATATCTTTTATGCACTTGCTTTGGGAGCAGTAGCTTAGAACATGGCTGTGCATCCTGTCTGGTGTCAGGGAACACCAGTCTGCTACATTTTGGCTAAGACACACTCATTGCTATAATTATATCAAACTCAGAAACACTAAGGGTCTCTTCAGCGCTGCTTACCTGTCTGAAGGCATAAGACTCCAATCAAAGGCACCTTTACTTTGAACATCTTGTCTTTAAACAATCTGTCCTACCATGTAGGTTCCATACAGTATTAGTTTGTCTTGAAACTGAGTATTGCCATCAGCATTAATTCTGTTATGCAAACAACGGAGGCTTCCCCCCCCCATCTAGATGAAAAAATTGTTTTGTTCTTTCTGTTTTAAAGGCCTTGGCTTGTTTTATCATGAATCCAGTGTCTCGGTGTGGCATTTCAGAGAAAGAGGAAAGCTACCCACAAGAAACCTGCTGCTAAACTAGTTTAGTCTGTTCTGCTTTCCTTAGTTACTAATGATTCAGCAGAAAACCAAGAGATTATTTTGGAAGAGGCCCTGACATACATTTTAAAAAGGTACCATCGAGATGAGTCCCCATTCTTGACTGCCAAAAAACATTTGCAAGGAATTTTTCTTGTAATTGTAAACACACATTTTTCATAATAATTGCCTACTCATCTTGATTATGTCCACAGCCGTAGATTTTTATGTCAGACCCAGTCAAAGGCTTCCTGCAGAATACAGTTTGAGAGGGAGGGAGAGAAGGAAATCAAGATGTTTGGACTTAAATGTTGCTTTGCCCAAAGGCAGAGATCTTTGCTGGAGCTGTAGCACTGGGAGGGGAGTGACTGTGCATTGTGAACAGAGCATCCTCCCGGGATGCAAATCCAACCTGTAATCAGTTAATTATTTACACTGCACATAGAAACTATATTTACTATATTTTATCAGGTGCATTCTTCCTTTTGTGATAAGGTAGGTTACCGCTTCTGGAGGTTGTGTGTTTTGATTTTTCCAGAAAAAGAAAAACAGTGGATATTTTTAGCACAAGCCTGTTTTGCAGGTTGTTGTTCACCACCATGTTGCTACATGGCTCCTCACCAATGCAGCAGCAGGTTTTTGCCTCTGTGCTCTTAGGATATATTTGTGTTGCTTTTAATTTTTAAGAGTTGATCTTAAGGCCTGTTGAATCCTTCCTAAAGGTATGGTTAAATACCTTCAGTTCATTAACCATTTCTTAGTGCTCCAGCTAGAAATATTTTCATTCAGGCAGTGACAGATAAGGAATGCACAGCTTCTCCTTGAATGGCAGCACTCTTCAGTAACTCAGATTTCCTAACTAATGAACAAAAAATGTCACTAAATCAAAATTGATGTGATTATAGGTTAAACAGTATACTCAGGATTTTATATTTAAAGTGTTTAGAAGCCTTTTAAAAATTAGAGTGGAAGTAGGAGCAAATTACTGCACGAAATAGAAAGATTTCTTGTGAAAATTACAGATGGTAATAATTATATACTAATCAAAGAATTAGACTCACTCCACATGAGGTGGAAAATCTTCTGGCATGGTTAAGACTTCAGAAAAGAGTAAATAGTTTTTGGCAGTATAAATATGTTTGCTAGTTGCTATTTCCAGTCTAGGATTATTTTGGCTAATTATTTTTTTCCCTTTTCCCTACCTTTCCTATTATTAAAAACCAGTTAACAATCCAGGGCTAGTTGTAAAATACTATTTTAAGACTTCAGGAAACATAATACTCTTATTTTTAAAAAGAGAACAGATCTCAAACTAGTTACAATGTAAATGACTGGTAATTCAGAAGTAGACTTGGGGCCAGGAAAATATTTTTTGTCAATAGCACTGCATATTTCATGTTCAAAGGTGTTGACAAGACACATGCTTATGTATAAAAATCGCATCGAATGAAGTTTAAGAAACCAAAACTAAGGCTTTTTACTTCGTCATCTTTTTCCTTCTTTCTCTTTCCCCTCCTCAGCCTGCAGTGAGAATTACTGTTAGTTCAAAGCACTTGCACAGGTCTAGTCCTTGCAAAAAGAGCAGCTGCTCACAGGCCTTTTGCTTGTTCTGGTTTGAGTTTTTTCTCCTGGCACCTTTGCATGTCCCCTTTGCTGTTTGCTCATGTGACTATCTGTATTTATATTCTCTGTGAGGTAAAATGTATTTTGCATAAGAGTCAACAGTCTTTATCCTTGGTCTCCAAAAATTGTTCATACTACATAATAGTTCTCAGTAAGTAGGTGCTTTGCAAATATTTGAATAACAGAGTAGCAAAGGAATGATAAGTGAAATCCTCTGTGCTTCTGCAGCGGCAGATGTCTAGAACTGAACTAGTCACACTCAACTCCACTTAGAATTGAAGCACCCCTTTCTCTGTGCTAAGGGCATAACACCTTATGGCCTGTTTTAAACACTTCACCATGACAATATCATTCTGGACTCAGTTTATTGTTGAGTAGATCTCTGTCATGGTAAGTGCCCTGAGCCTTGTGCCTCATCTCACATTATTTCCATGGTCAGTTGAATTTTGCTCAATTAATAATTGCAAAAATTGCTTACAACTTTATTTATTGCATTGAATCTTAAGGCAGCCTACAGTTAAATCTTTAAGTAATGTAGTTTCTGCCTGGAGAAAACCGAAGTTTGTTGAAGGAGGATAGAGGAAGGAGAGTGAAGCAAGTGAGAAATTAGGTAGGTATTTGCTGTATTTCCTGTAAATCAGGAGTTATTAAAGGCTGATTTTGGAGAAGATGAAGAAGAGAGGAGGTTAAGAGGATAGTAACAACTTGGTGTGAACACTTCAGATGCTTGATGGTCACGATATAGCTGTGAGCTGGTAACAACCTCTGGCAGGTTGGATCTTGGATTTCATTTACACTTGTGAATGGGAAATGTTTGATAGCAACCGAAACAGCAACCAGTCTGACCGGTAAGTAGATGCTAGTGAAGTGTCTCGCTGTTGTTTTGGGTGTGGGGAGTTTCTTTTTTAGTAAAAGCGCTCAAATAAACTGCATTCACCTCAGCTAGTGAATGCCAGATTTGCTTTTGGCTTTATGGCTTGCCCGGAGGCACTAATGTAAACAGGGCACTTAAGGGTACTGTTAAAAAGCACTTTGTGGCCAAATTCAGCCTGCTATTCAGATACATTAGTAGCGTAAGGAAAGAAGGCAATCTGTAACTCTTAGTAAGGTAAAAAGCAAGTTACATAATTTTCTTCGTTGAAACAACCTACTTAATGTTTTAAATATTATTTTCCTCTTTATTGCACCAACATACTTTTAAAGTGTTAACAACGAAGTGCGTGCTTTAAGGATAAATTAAACTTGTATTTTTCCCAAGGTTCTGTAAAACAACAAAGGTGGTAATTTGTGAGCTCAGAAATGTTTTTCCTTTAAGCACCCTCCTTTCAAAGAATCTGCTACAAAAAATATCAAAATGATCAGTTGTATGAAAATGGGATAGATGCTGTTAAAAAGCCACATAAGCATTTCAATAATTTTAATGCAAATGCATTTCTTCTCTCTGAGTAGAGCCTTAAGTCCTCCTCATGGGCTGGACTTTCTGCTTTCTTCAGGGCGCTCATTAAAACAGAGCTGAAATGTCTGGTGTGCTGAGATGGTCTCAGGAGCTGAAAGAGAGGTTATTGCAGTGATACTAGTTTTAAACAGTTGTTCCTTGTTTTTGAAAACAAAGAAAACTTAAAGCTGAGGACAGTTTGTGGGTTAGAGGTTCTGAAAGGGAAATTGGACAACAGTTATTTTCATATCAGTCTCTCCAGCATTTGCTCTATCAGGAGATTCTTTAAATAGCAAAATTCTTAATTTCTGGAGTTAAAGTTGTTCCTGTTTTATGTCACTGGCCTTTAATTACTTTCTTAGGCTATAAGAGCCATATATTTTATAGAAAAAACATGTCTTGCACAGTACTAGTAGTCAACAGTAAATTCATCGTATGGTGCTAGGTTATTTATATCTGTTTTGGATTTTGACTGTAACTTAGATTTCAATTAATGCTACTTCAGTTTGAAAAATGAGTTAAATAAATCTCTGCTGGTAAGGTTTTTCTTCATGTTCAGACCTCAGTCAGAAATATCATCTAGCTAGTTCTTGGAAGCACAGACTTTCCATAACTGAACACAGGTCAGCGGGAGCTGTTTCACTTGGATGTTCCTGCAATCCAGGCGAGGACTACTCTGAAGTGGGCAGCCAAAAATCCATGGAAGGCTGGGTGCAGAAGACCCAGGTGCACAAGCAGAGCTGATAGAAAAAGAGCTGTTCTGTGTTTTCAATTTGCTTGTGAAACTACTCCTTCCAAAACAGCTTGTACCAGTGTCTCTGGCTCTCATGAGATGAAGTAAGCTACAATGGCAGAAGTGTAACTTTTTGCTGGCATAAATTAGACTTAATTTGTGGTTTACTGGTGACACTATCAAGTGCAGAGCTAGCTTTCACTACATTACAACCTGAATAGAACGAATAATTTTCAGATGTTAAACCATTGTAAAATAATATGAGAATACAGTATTCTTTATACACAATTTTCGTGTGTACTAAAATCTCAAAAGAAGTAACTCAAATGCCTTCCTGGCTGGTACCAGTCCTTAATTCCACCTTACTTCTGAGGAAATTTGGCTGCTTTCCTTGTGGGATTCATCAGAACTAGTCATACTCTCTTTGACATGTTTTTTTTCATTAAGGAGTCACTGAGAAACAAAACCTCTGCTTCTACAGAGAGGGATAAATTATCTCAATTCTTTGTGAGTTGCTATATATTGGTCCCTCTAGAGCCTATTTGCACGGCAGGTGATGCTCAGGGGCCCTTGTGGTGGAGGAAATGGAGGACCTTTCCTTTTAAGCAGTGGAACAAATATGGAACAAAATGCTTATTCTTGCGTCTAGATCTTTCAGTCCTGTGTCTGGGAAGCGCAATCACTGCTACAGTTAGAGAGATCACAGTGTGACAGCATCTGTTTATCCATCATTCAGTATTTTAAGAGATTAGTACGAGGCTATTCTTAGCACTGGCAGATAGATGGTATGTTATTTTAGAATGTGTATTTATTTAGTGTTTTCTTTGATGGTATCTGTGTTAGTATTTGAGGTCACTTGAACCAGCCAGGGCTGTATGAGTCATCTTTATCCCACTGAGTTACACATTGTGGTCCGAAACGTTTCTTTTTACCTCCTTTTTTTTTTTTTTTCTTTTTTTTTCCCCTGGATTATGACCCCAGAAAAACAACGCATTCTTGTATTCTGCCAAGTGCAGCTCTCCTCAAAATTTGCTTTAGTTGATCTGTCTTGCCTTCTGGGCTTATCTACTACTAGGCAGTAGAAGTGGGAGGGAGACAATACAGAAAGGCTGAAAACAAGAAGATGTCCTTGCAGTGCTGGCAGCCTTCCTGTGTTTGAAGCCTGCAAAGATGTCTTTGGTGTAAGGAAAACAGAGACGAGAATTGGAAAGATAATCTTCCTAGCTGAAAAGTTCAGCAGAGCTTTTGGTTTCGCTGCTGCTTGAATTCGAATTTCAGAGTTTGTGATACAAAGTTGTTTGGCTGATAAAGAGTTTATTGATGGTCATACATAACTGCAAGCCTAGGCAGAGATAGTGTGCTTCGCTGTTTGTTTGTTGCTTCAAACTTTGAAGTTCTACAAACCTAGTCTTGAGTTTTTCTTTTTATACTTTGAGTCACTGCAGTAAATGTATTTTTTTTTCTTATAGCTGTATGTCCAAGATAGGATACTTCTGGTTTGTGTTTGATAAATATATAAAATTTGTTGTGAGTTTTCTTTTATATTAAGACAGTAAATTTATCTGGTAAAGATGTGTAAATATTGAAAACCTGTCATACAGACTTGAGTTAAAGAAGGAAAATATTTTAAGACAAAAAGAAATCTCATGCTTTTCTTTTAAATAATATGTACTTTTTCAGTTTTGTTGATGCTTAGGCATGGCAGTTCTTAGCCAAGCATTCAGGATCATTCCATTTTCTTGGTGACTGCTTAGCAATTGTAGATATCCTTGCTGTGAAAAAATAAAATTCTGTTTGCTTGGAAATTAGAGAAATCTCATCCATTCAGGTTCCAAGAAGTAGCATGAGATCAAAACCACATCAAACAAGGCTCTCCTTAAGTGACCTATAGAGCTGAGGCAGAAGACTGTAGTGAATTTTCAACAGAAGTTTAAATTTAAATGAAGCTTAAATTGATGAGCAACTGATTTTTGTTAATATGTATCTGATTTTAATTATCTTTTGCATTTAATGAAGTCAGTACTATCTTTAAGTAGGAAGGTCCACTGTATGCCCGTCTCTGAAGATTCTTGAGAGTGGGCTGGCAGGCAAGGGTTTGTTTTTTAACAGAGAGATCCTTTTTTAAATCCTCTTTGTCAAGCTCCATCTGATAAATTACGAAGCAATGTGCTAAACTGGCATTCTTTTTCCTAAGTTAAATAAAACAACCTTAAATATCCTGGATACACAAAGTGGAAAATAAGTTAATCAAACCAAGTTACATATACTTGACATTGTAATATTTTTTTTAAACAAAGGAAATATTATCTGAAGACTATGATCAGTTCAACTCACAGACATGCCTTCAGATTTCCAAAGTAGATCTCATCTTCCATAACATTTTCTAATTAGGGGGCCAGAAAAGGAAAACAAGTATTTTCTGCTTTTTTGACTCCTAATTGGTTTCTCAACTCTGAATGACCTATCTGTTCAACTCTGTTAGCTGAAATGAAGAAGATATTCTGCCTGCACCTGAAAAACAAATTGGTAACCCAAAGCTGGTTTTGCAGTTCAGTAAGCTCTGGGGTTTTTTAAAGTACTTAAATGTTGGCAGCAAAAAGAAATGTCAAAATTGGTTTGTGTGCAGGAAGTTCAGTCATTAGTGCTGATTACTGTTATTTCTGATTTTGTGATATGTTTTACAAGCATTGAAGTTAAAACTTCATTTAAATTTCAAAATTACTGTTTTGGATGAATTTTTATTCACTGTGTAATAATCACATCTAAGACTGCAGGCAGCGCTCCCCATTTCAGGGGCTTTAGCTCACAGTCCAAACACTTAAGGAATTGCAGAAGGTAACACTTCTCTCTCCCTTAGCTCACCTGCCACCTTGCAGTGAGCAGGTTTGGCAAGTCATCCAAATGAGCAAAAATTCTTTTTTTGGCAAGTTTAGTTTGGGTTTTAGCTCTGGTTTGTCACACAACCGACTGCACACCCATGCAAGTCAGAAGAGGAAAAATTTTGGTGCCAAAGCAGTCAAAAATGGGGAAGATAGTGTTGCTTCTGGGGGTGATGATGGCAACACTGCCTTGTTTGAAGCATCGGCCTCTGTGTGTTTTCTGAAAGCACCTGTCGCGCGGTGAACCTGTTTTCCTCTTAAGTCCTTTCTTGTAACTAGGTAGAGGTGTCTCTTCTAGAATTCCTGGAAAATGCCCCAGTATTAACTGTGCATTTTCAGTCAAATTTGTACAAAATCATAAGTGCTTTTACAAATAATGGGGGGGAGGGGGGATCAAATACAAGAAAAAAACCTCTGAGCTTACAAAGTTGAAGTAGATACTTTTAAATCCATCCTGAGTTTTGTGTGTTTCCTAATGGATTAAAAGCGACGAGCACAATCCTTAACTTGTGCATGTGAACTTCCCTCTGACTCCTGGTGGCTCAGAGGGCCACCACCTCACACCTGACCCTGCAGCCACGCCACCTTTCTGCTCCTGTAGAAATTAACTAATAGCAGGAATCAGTGGCTGTCTTGTCATTAGTGCAGTTTACTGTTACTTCTCATCTTATGATGCATTTGACAAAGTATGGCAGCTTGTGGTCTCAGTTTTCTGGAGAAAAATTGCAGTAGCTTTTACTCTGAGTTTCTCTTTCAAGAAAAAAAAAGTGTTTTTCAGTTCTTCATATTCAAATTGAAACTAAGGGTATTATTTCCTTTTTAACACTGTTTTTCAGAAAATATTTCTTAGAAAGACTGAAAATGGAAAAATGAGTTTGTGTGCACAGAGGAACGTGGAGGGCATGAGGGTGCACGTTCCAGATCGCCTGTGCTGGTGCAGTGATGCAAAGCAGCTGTGAGTCGAGTGAACCAGCCCTTGTACTGTGCAGGCAGCCTGCTCCTGCCTCTGGTCCCAAAAATATTGCTTGGCTTGATACCACGTGACTTCAGCTCTTCAAAAATGCAATGTTGTGCTCACTGCGGGTGCATTATTCAGAACTCCTAATTTTTTTATAGATTTTTTTTTTTTTTAATTTGCATTAGAGAATTTCTTGTATTGTGATTAGCATTAATGGTGGAAAATGTGTGTTGGTAGCTCAGGGCTTTTTTTATTAAATTATTTATGTGTATATGTAAAATATGTATGGATGTATATGAAATTTGTGCCTAAGGGATAAATTAAATCTATTAAATGTCTTTAATTCGGATTTCAAGTATGGAAGTAATCAAAAAGCTAGGTTTTCTTTCTCATACTGTTTGTCAGCAGTATATAACCCGAGTCAAATGTCAGTGATGAGAGAGAGTTTCTGTGGGCTGGTTCTGCTCTCTGAGTCTCAGAAATGTGATTCCTGAGTCCAGGAGAGGAAATGAGTGGCAGCTGATCAAATACTGGCACCAATTATCTCATCATGAGAAATGCTTTTTGACTGGATTTTGGAGCAGTGTTACCATGTGTAGCATAGTAAAAACTGCTACAGAAAACTTATCATTACAGTTTGGTTTTGTCTTTATCTTTACAGTAAAGGCAATGTTTTGTTGTCACTGTGCTTACTGAATGATGAAGTTTGGCAATTTCTGTCTGATCTCCTTTCAGAGGCACTGTGACACCAGTGCATATTCAGATTAACAGCACTAAAACCACTGGAGTTGCTTTTTATTTTTGGTCTATAAGAAATAAAAATAGAAAGCAGATTTATGTCATCTTGCCTATTGAACATGTCCTATTGTCCCTCTAAGCTCATGAAATCCTCTGATAGAAAAGTTCTGACCTGTAAACTGAGGAAAAAGGTCGTGCAATTACATTATGTTGCTTTTAACAAATTATGTTTTATTTGGCATCCAGGGATATAAAGAGATGTTTACCATGAGTTGTATAATCATTTCAACTCCCAATTTAATCGGACTAGGAGGGTGATGGGACTTGGGAGCCAGTGAGCCCCTGGCGGCTTCACTGCACCCACCCCTTACTCCTCTCTTCTTCTGCTGGGTTGGGTAGGCTCTCTGTGGTCATAAAATACTGTAATTTAAGTACTTGGCCTGCAGCAAAATGAACATTGCAGTTGTTACATCTGGGCAGTTAATATCTCATAAGTAATGATAATAAATTCATGAAATTTTGTATATAGCATTACTGCCAAAATAAATTAGGATTCTGTGAGGAGAGAGGATATCCAGAGCAGAAGCAAAACCTGGCTTGTTATAAGCACACCAGGATACCGTTCTTTCCCAAATACTGAACAACTGGCACATAAACTCATTGCTTCAGTAGCCGGTAGCTGCAGATTATATATCTGAATTAATGTGTATTTTAATATCTGTGAGAAGGGCTGATTGATGCTTGTTTAGAAACGATACATATGAGAACAAGTAAGGATTCCTGACTCAGCGACCAGGAGATGGAGAGGGAAGTGTTTGCTACCCAGCTCGGACTCTTTTTGGTTTTCCTGGGACTTCAGGCCTTTCATGTTCCCCCCCAGGAGCTGTCACACTGTCCTGACCAAAAAAAAAAAAAAAGCTTCTGCTTTTGCTCTGACAGCATTTTCATAAACAGAGCCCATACAGTGCTTTATGCAGCAAAAACTGTCCGGATGGCATCCTGATAAAACCTGGAAGGCTGGTAACCCTCACAGGTGCCTACAGACCTGTTAGCCTGACCCCAGGCATTACACTACTTGGAAGTAAAAAGTTTAATGGTAAATGCAAGAGGAATACGGTAAAACCAAGATGCATCAGAGAGGTGAATGGAGAGATTTCTCTAAACTGAGGAAATGCAATTCTTACCGATTTGGACCTCTAGTGCTGCATGGTGCTGCAGAGAAAGTTATTACTTTTCCTGGATGATAGAGATTGAGGCTAAAAAAAAGGTTTTAGCTGCAGGCTGACACTTGCTGTCAGAGCAAGTTCTGTCCCTTGTGCCAACAGTTACCCTGTTGGTCCATGTTACCAAGAACTGCTGCACCACTTTATGGAATACGTGTAGTATGACCTTTGTGTACTTGCTTCTGGTGTCACTGTTGGTCAGTTAATTAACGTTTAAAATGAGATTTATGTAATGCAAATGGCATTACAGCTATTTCAGAAAATTTGCCTCACAGCTTCAGCCTTCGCCTAATGCGTAGTCAGAAATTACCAACAGAAATCAGGTTTTAATGTCGTCTTTTCACAAGTCAACAGTTTCCTAAATAACAACATACTTGTGAAGTTGAAATGCATAACAGCACATTAAAGCCTGTTCACAAGTTGGTCTTCTTCCTTCTTTAGTGTTACTACTAATACTACTAGTAATACTAGTAATAATGTGAAATTAATTACCTTCATTATACCAGTGTAAAAATAGCCCAAAAATTTGGCTTTTCTACATTTGTTATTACATCTGGAAAATAAAGAAGCACATCTGATGCCTTAAATTTTTGCTTTATGATGTTTGTCCTGCAGCCATCCTAGTTTGTTGTTCTTAGCCAAGATACTCTTAAAACCTTTCTGTTATGTGCAGAGTGGTTCCTTCAGTTTCTTTTCTGATTATACTTTGCCTTTCTTTGGAGAGAATTTTGTTCTATGGATTTTCATCTTTCAGTTATAGTATTCAGGTAAAACTACAGCATCTCCATATTTGTTCATCTACTTACTGGGACTTTATATTTAACTGCATGGACTAATCCTTCTTGTTCAGAAATGTTATACTTGAAAAATATGATCTTAAAAGCTGTTATTTAGTAGACTTCTTTACATTTGTTTTCTGGTTGGTTGGTGGCTTTGGTTTTTCTCCAAATCTGAGTAACATGATGCACGGAATATAAGTGTAATTTTATTTCATTTTGTTCTTCCTTGTTGAGCTCTTCTTCCAGAATCCACAATAAATAGATAATTTAGAAAATCAGCAGAACGTTTATCTGTGCGTTGTGTATTACTTTGTATATAAAATTGAACTTATCTTTGTTAAACCTTACCCTGTGTAATAAGAACTACCTGATGCATTCTAGTGTCTTTCTCTCTTTAGTCATTCTCTTGAAAAGCTTTCAGGACACAGCCCAGTGAACTAAAAGTTTATCTATTGCCAGATAAGTGTTTTGTTCTTTAATTAGAAAAATCTAGTCCAGATGGTTATTAGGCCTTGTGACAAGTGTGTGTATTTTAAGTCAGTATTTCAAACAATGATTGGAGATGTCTATTGATATGAAAGATTGTGTAAAAGTCCAGCAACTTCCCAGCACAAACTGAAGTTTCAAGAAGGTATTTCTGCTCAAAAAATAAATGTTCTTTTATGAGTTTTGTGGCAAGCCCACTAGCTAATGGCTTGCAAATTGTTGTCTGAGCTTGTGTGCCTTGTCTTGTTTTCTTCTTAACCATTGCATCAGCAAAGAAAGATGAGCTCATGTGTATTGCCTGCATTGCAACTCTTCCAAATCTGAAGGAGTTCCCTTGCTTTAAAATTTCCTTTTGAACTGAGACTGCACTTTATTTTTCTGTGCCATTTGGTATTAAAAGTGTTTAACATGTCAAAAATCTCCACTATAAATAAGTCACATTTCTATTTTGCAATTTTTCTATTTTTCATTTCATAAATGTGCACTGATATATTTGTACTTACTATGGTGTTTGACCTAGCTTTTTAGGAGAACAAGGGATTATCATGGCAGACATTATATCTGAGCTGCTTAATTTATTTTTGGCCTTTGATTATTTGGCACATTATGAAGTGTTAATTTTTGCACTCGTTGAAAGATGTAAGCAGATTCACAGGAAGTTTAACCAACTCTGTAGAAATGTGACTTTACGCTTGTCTGACTGTATACAGTAGCTGTTCCGGATATTCTAGATAGTGCAAATGTCCCAGAGACTTGAAAGACTTAAAAACTTGCATGCAAACGTTTGTGAAGGGAATGTGATTTTGGTGCTTTTGTTATAGATTCTTTAAACCCTGTCACTCCATACTGTCTGAACAGGACTGATAACCAATCTATAAAACCCTTTGCTTGGATTTTGGGCCATGATGTTCCAGATTTAAAAAAAAAAACCCACACCTGAATGCTCTTTGAAAACCACTTTTTTTCCCTCTCTTTTGGGACTGTATTTGGTATGTCACAATATCCTGTTCAGAGCTTTCTTGAGTATGTCACAATATCCTCTTTTCCACGTGGGTGCAAGTACTACAGATCTTCCCTGCCCAAACATGTCCTTTTACTGTGGAAAGCAGCAGCTAAGAAGTCTCACAAAAGTATCTGGGGTTTGCCATTAAATTTTTTATTTTAATTTGGGCTTTTTAATTCTAAGACAGACCATAAGACTTCAGCAAAGTCTTGATAAAAAGTAGAAGCTGTAATTGATATGTTCATTTCTCAAAATTTCTAAATCTGTGAAGTGTATTCAATACTTCTGCAGAGTGTTTCAGATATTCTGTGTTTAGTACTTTGGGAAAAGTATATATTTAGGCAGTTCGAAATACATTTGTTTGGGTTGGGCCTACTTTTCTAGTATTAGATTATTGAATTTCATTGAGAGCCAAAAATCTAATTACAGGCATCAGCTGAACTGTAGAAACACAAAGCTGCTCTGGTAATTACTGGTAGATATTTTGGGACATAAAACTTGCAATGCCTATTACCCGACGCTAGGTGGGCTTTTAAGTTGGTTTGATTTTTATTTTTTTTCACTCTGCATGCATCTTAAATTGAAATCATCCTAAAGACTCGGGTAAAGTTAAATGCTTTGCCCTCTTTTTTTCTTAGTCATATAATTGTTTTAATTTCAAGTCTTGATTTTGAATAGGTAACTGGAAGCTACTTACATAGAAATCTCCTATGCCTTTTAAACTCCTGGCACATTGTGGACTTAATAAAAAATAGTCTGGGTAGATATTTTTTTACTTTGGAGGTGGGGGGAAGGGAGGGGAAAGAGATGAATTTTTGTGTGATTGAAATGATGAAAACCTCATTTAAAACAAATTAAGGAGTATTTTGCTGAACTGATTTATTTTTCTGTAGCAGAACTTAGCTTAACCTTTTATTTCCCTTGCAAGAATAGCTTTGAGTGTAATTTAAACCGTCAAATGGTATTTATCAAATGATGGTTTTGCCCTGTAACAGGCAAATGTCTTCCACAAAATTGATTAGCTGCTGACCTCATCCACCCTTTTCAGACCCTTCAAGGTAGATTTCAAAGAGCTGTAAAATAATCACTTCACTTCCGGTTTATACTTCAACACAAGGCGTTTACTGTCCTGGTAGCGATACTGCAGTGTGTTCCACATCTGGGAAGGAGAGGATGTAAATGCCTGCCTGTAGTTCTGCCTGTCACCACTCGGCCCGCTGTGCTTTAACCTGATCCCCTACTCCTTGCAAAGTAGGAACAGCTTTGGACATGGCTTTTCACGGGACAATAGAATGAATTAGAGTCAGAAACTTTATCTGTGTTTTAGTGATCAAGAAAGTGTTCTGTTTGGTAAGACCTGAAGGGTGTTCAGTTATCAAGAAAGTGCTGGAAGAATGAAGGGTAACAGTCTCCTAAATGTGACATTTTATGCCCTAAACAGTTTTCCTCTGTTGTGTTCCTGTTCTGCAGCCTTGTTTTGTAAGAGCAATCCATTAGAAGCCCCATAGGCTTGCTTTTGTAAGCGGTAACCTCACAGTAAAGGAGTTAACTGTGCCTTTGAGAAAGTTTGTAGCCTGTTCAAAATGGTGACTCTGTCTGAACGAAAAGTATTATTCAATATTTTTTCTCTTCAGATTTCTGTGCAAGTATCTTTGCCAAAGAAGAAACTGTGATGCAAAAAGTAAAACCATGAACATAAAAATCTCAGAACTGTTGGTGGTGTTAAAAGTTCAATTCTATTTTTAGACCTCAATAATTTCTTTCTTCCAAAATCTCTACCACTCCTACTTCTTCCAAGATCTGTGTTTAAAAATACACAGATACACAAATTTGTTAAAAATGCACTTGACTTTCTCTCAGAGTAACAAAGCCAGTTGTAGCTTGTTTGTCTCAGCAGATCAGACTGCTGTGAGTTGACTCTCAGTACAGAAAGACCTGAGATTAAGCAGAGCTGAAAACAAAGTAGCACTTGCACAACTTCACCTACATCCAGCGTTGGGAGGAGCAGGGATTTTCCCGTGCGTGAAACTGCCAAGAGCTGTAGCTGTGATTGAGATGTTTTATCAAGCTGTTTGGTGTGAAAACACCTCATCCCTCCATATTTTCAGTGCATCTGGCTGGCTGATATGTTAAACTAAAAGGAAACACTATTTGTGCTGTATACTAAAGTTGCAATATGAAATGCAAGGAACCCTGTACAGAATTAAGGCTTTAAATAGGAAGGGAATTTCAAAAGGAACCACCAGTTATTGCGAAGTAGTCTGAGTGTGATTTGTGATGTGCTTGGGATGAAATTTTGAACATTGTTCGTGACTTCTTTGGTTTTTATTTTATGGTTTGTTGGTTGGTTGGGTTGGGTTTTTTAATGAATAATACCAGTTGTGATGTGTTACTCAGGTTTCTTGCTGTAGCATTGTAGCAATAGGCATCAGCTTCTGTCTGGTGGAGAACAGGATCATTGTCCTGAGTCCTAACTAAACACGCAATATATGCTGTAAATTGCCTTTATTGTATGCTGCTTAAATATCTCATTGTCTGCTTTGCATACAAGCAATTTATTGCTGCTTATGTTCTGACAGAATGAAAACTAATGCTTAATTAAGCATTGCCCTAGTAATGTGGTGTTTAGGGTGAATGTATCTGAATTAAATAAGGGCCATTAATAATGCCTAACAATTTATGATATATTCATTGCTTGATTTCAAATCATATAAATTAGAGAAGCTTATTTGAAATGTCACCAATATGAAGATGGCTTTGTGGGAACACCTCTCTGTGTGCTAATTTCGGAATCATTACCAGCTGAGTCTTACTATTTATTCAATGTCCAGTAGGCTTTTATTATTCCCTTATTTGCAGTTTAATTACAGCCTCTGTTTTCTTGACAGTGTGAATTCAATCCTAAACCTACAGGAGCAAAATGAGTTGCAATCAGTCGTTTTTTTGCCTGAAAGCTTCCTTTTGCTTCAGGTCCCTCCCACCTACCATGACCAAGCCACCACTCTGGGCAGATCCCTACTGCCACAATTTTTTGTACCGTGTGTTTAAAGGGGCAATACCAGTCTTAAGGCTTTTAAAGTTCTTCTTCCTTAAAGCTTGCAAGTTGTTGTTTCCATCTCGCATAGCCACCTGGGTTTATACTAATATCATAGAAGATAATTTGAAATTAATTTCTTAAAGAGAGGTTTCTGGGTCACTTATTAAAATCTTGTGTGCGTGAGTTTACAAACATTATTAATACACATGAGGTACTTATACATAATATGCATGGTTACTGTGCAACTAAAATCTTAGTCATTCATATTTAAAACACCATTCTCTAAGGCTATTATATGAGATTTAAATTCTTAAAGATATAGCAAGCATTGTCTGTCTCAAATAGCAAGACAAACTTAAGCAAAATTTTTCATTAGCTACAATAATTTGAGGCAGTTAAAGGGCATAGGTTGCAGGACTAGAGGAACTTTCCTTCTCAGTATGATGCACGTGCATTTATTATGGACGTGCTATGCATTTGGGTTCTCGTATAATTGTTAAATAAATATTTGATCCTGAGCCCTCAGCAACAAGTCTGTCCTTTGTCCGGTGAGGTCTTTTTGCTTCATTTACGCTTCTCCGTTATCTCTTGCAGGAAATTGTTTCTTGCTTATGATTTTATTACATTCAAAAGCACTCCTTGGAGGAAAACGGGTATTTCTTATGTAATTATTACAGCTATTGTAGCACAGTTTCTGTTGTAATTGGATGAACTTTCATCCTCACAGACCCACTTCATTTGCTATTGCTAAGGAAGCTAGCTGTATTTAATGGGAAACATGAAGAAATGCGCATAGTACCTGCCAAAGGTATCACATGCATCTTAATGCAGTTTCTGTTGTGCTTGACTTTCAAACACAGACAAAATTTGCATGTGAGATAAGTGGGGGGCTCAAAATGTTTTCTTTACATTTCATGTTTAGTGTCTTTCAGAGTGACTGTTACTTCACACAGTGATGGCAGAGAATTGATCCCTCTGACCTTTCTCTTTCCTTTTAGCATTTCAAGAGCTGTTTGTGGGGGAGTTTTGGATATTGTTTCTTCTCCCTCCCTCCTCTCCCGGTGTGGTTCCAGTTTCCACCAAGATCTAATGACGCGGGTATTCCTTTCTGTCTTCTGTGCATTTTCCAGTCTGGCCTCATCAAATCTGTCCAAAAAATGTACTGTTGCACAAAGAACCAGACCTTATACTTGAAAGGTTTAAATTAATTAATGGCGTGTGCCGCTGGGACATGCCATTACTCAGCTGGTGTGCTATACCACAGGTCATTTCTACTGTGTGTTCATCACCTGCTTTTTTATTTTCCTGTTCTGCTAGAGAGGAATTCCCTAAAATATTAGAGAAATTACTTCTACATATCTCAGAGTTGGATGAATCTCAAAAAATCAAAACAAAACCCCACAAACAAACAAAAACACAAACAAACAAAAAACATCAAGCCCCATAAAATGAGAAACCATCACCCCTGGGAAAATAAAACCCTAAGCCAAAACCCCAAACGTTCTGTTATTCTGCATTTTTCTGCCGGATTGGGGAATGGGCAGAAAACATACATTCACATCTTGTAGGGAACTTCTTAGGAGAAGTATTTTGGAATTTTTGCTTACAATGGATGAATCCCTAAAGTATGCACATACAAACACATTTGGCTTTGTTATTTCGCTGTGCAGATGATTCTTTTAAGGCCTAAGGTACAAGTAAAACTGTGCCATTATAGCACAAATTTTAACTATGCACAGCATGAATGTATGTAGAGAAACTATATCAGCAAATTAAGAAAGCAAATTCGCATGAAAATTTGATGAATGCAGTTTTGATAATCTAGTGTGCAAATTTGCAAGCAAACTTTGTTGTTGTAGATAGCTGAAGATGTTTGAATTCAGCATTTTTGACAGTGTTCAGCAGAAGGTGTTCTTGGGATCGCTTTTGTCTGGATTGTATACGCATGTAGATTTCTGCTGGCTTTCGTTCCAGTATGGAATTTGTTGTGTGATCTGGCAATCTAAAAGAGAAGGTAATTCTGTATTAGCAAATCTAAAGTTCCATATCTCTGTATAATATATCTACATGTCCCTACTTTTACTTGTGCAGCAGCTACCCTAGTTGTGCAGACTGGTGAACCGCTCTGTGGTTTCAGGGTGAGACTGATGTACGGCAGTATCAGCTTCAGCATGGATGTTGGATGTAGTGATTTTCGATCAGTGTTTTGTTACGTTATGTTGTATTTAATGAGGTGTCATCGTGATTTATTAGGTTTGTACAGCTATGTTTTCAGAAATTTACTGGAGTTTCTTCTTTCTCTCCCTTTGGAAGAGCATTCTTCCTACAACTCCAGGGAGCAGAGCACATTCAGCTCATCCCAGATATCGTTCTGTTTCCTTTCTCTGTTCTGCTATATAGCTGCCAGGCCTCTATATAGAGCTTTTCAGGGATTTCCTAAGAAGTATTTTGTGAAGTAAATTCAACAGATTTCGGAGACTGCAAGGATCTGAATAATAAAAATGAGACGTGACAGGGAACATTACAGGGACTTTAAAATATTGAAAAGTAACAAGGGCACCTGACCTGCCTGTGTTTCTTTCCTCTGCTTATGAGCTAAAAGGCTCCTCACTGTTTTCTTACTTTGTTTAACCTCAGTTCTGCAAAAGGTCATACTTGCAGGGAGTGCATTTTTTTCCTCCTCTATTTATAACCTATGGCTGCTTCAGGGGCTTTCTCCAAAAGCCTCTATGAAAGAGAATAGCATTTACGGGTGACCAACAGCTTCCTAGTTGGAAAACAGTGGTGGATAAGCATTGCTAAGAGCAGTGTGCATTAGTATTCATATAGAGTGGGATTTCCCTCTAACCCCTGTAGAAAACTGCTGAAGCAGAATGTGCTCTGCACGAGCAAAAACATTTGACTGGGTAAATCAAGATGCATGACCAGGGTGTAGAATACTCTAAGAACATAGGTAAAATGTATGCTCTGGGTATTTGGTGACTGTTGTTGTAATGGGGATCTCCTTCCTGGTTTGGAAGCACCACTGCAAGCTAACAGTTCTCTGTCTTTTACTTATCATGATTTAGCTAATTTTTACTAAAGTGAGGGTAGATTAACACATGCAGTAATAAAAACATGCCTGCAAACTGGGTCATAGTAAAGTTGTCTATATTTTATCACAGAGATGTGGTTGGAAGTGGATTTCAAATATACGTGAAAAATCCTAATCTGGACAGTACTGGCAGCATTAATTTCAAAGCTAGAAAGAGTAGATGGTCCACATAAATATAAGAAAATAAGGAAAACCTTAGGACTTGCATGTCCGTCTATTTCTAAGCAAAAATTCAGCTATTTAAATACTTTTTCCAACTTGAACAATCAAAAAATGTCTGAATACTGTGACTTATTAAAACTCATCTGAGTTCTGCACTGCTGTAAGAAATAAACCTGTGGTTATTGAGCTCAAAGTGTATGCAATCACATGTATGCAAAATTTCATTTTATTTTCTGTAAATAGTTCAAGACACAGTAAGACTACTTTGTAAGCTACAAGGGTAAATAGAAATTGGAAATACAGAATTTGAATTATTGTTGAAAAGCATCACTCAACTGAAGAAACAAGAATAATGTGTTGGGATAGGAGACCATTTTGCTGGCATCCTTGTTGACCATCCGTAAAAAGTACACTCCAAGTGTGCTTTGAAGCACTTTTTTTTTTTTTCTGAAACAAATATAAATATGGAACGCGCTTTCTTCCCTTTCAAAATATCAATCTTGAGATTGCATTTAATCTGAAAAGAATAAAACTGGGTTTGCATTCTTCTGTTACTTACATTCACTCCCAGGACAGACAGGCAAGTAGTCGACTGGATGGCATTTTCATAATTAAGACACATGCAGCATCTTTGCAAAGACATCAGCAAATAAATATATTCTGTTTTCTCTAGATCAATGAACTGAGCCATGTTCAAATCCCTGTTATGTTGATGCCAGATGATTTCAAAGCGTACTCAAAGATAAAGGTGGACAATCACCTTTTCAACAAGTAAGTACAAGTAACAATTTTGTGTGGAAGTGGACAGTGGCAGTGATATTTTTATGAAGTACTATGAACTCTGTTATTTTTCAGCGCATGGGACTGAAGTTTTGATGATTAAGTTAATCCTGCGATAAACATAACCATCTGTGCTGTTCTAAAAAGCAACAGCAAAGGATGTTGGGTAGAATTTTTCCTCCATATGGTTTATTATTGCCTTATGAGTATCTTAGATATTGAAGGCAATCCTTTCTTGGTGTGGTTATTTATGGCTGATATAAGCTTTTATTTGGATATTTTTAAAAACATAAATTCATGCACATGCACTTTTTATTAAATGTAATATTTGAATAAGAATGAGAATCTAAAGCATATATCAAATGTGAATAGTGTTCAGCTTTTCATATTCCATAATAGAAAGCCATACCAATCATATAGAAGCTTCAAAAGTATTAAGGTCATTTCATGTACTATCTCTGTCTTTTAAAAATAAATCCACCATAAGCAGTGTGTACAGACATACAAAACTGTTAATGCTTGTTCATGTGTAACCTGAATTTTATTCAAGAATATATTGGCAAAATGGAAGAATTCTGCTACTTCGGGTCTACTGCTCTGTGGCAAAGGTCAAAATAACTTTTCTCTTGTATAAGCACTGGGATATTAATATTAGTTATGTATTGAATGAATCAAATGTTCTTGAAGCTTTGGCACTGTTAATACTCTTTGGTGTCACAGATGGTGTAGTAATTCTTATATAATCCAATCTAAGATTTCACCCTAGAAGTAAGTTTAGGGCAATGGGAAAGCATTCTTTTCTGCTTTTGAGTCAATGTTTCAAAGTTGTCAAAATATGGTTTGTGTTTATTTCATCCTTATGTTGTAGTTCCTTAGTGAATAGCTGACTTAATAAATATGTATACATTTATTAAACACTGTGAAGATTAAGAAATAACACAAGGAGACCAAATTTCATAGAAAAAAAGAAAGCATTGGAAGAGAGATTGTAAATCTCCTTATCCTCTGCTTTCTATGAACAGAATTGAGACAGAATTCTTTAGAGATACTTGTTACATATGCACATGAATTGAGTTGATTTGTTTTTATATTCTTTCAGAGAAAACATGCCAAGTCATTTCAAATTTAAAGAATATTGTCCAATGGTTTTCCGTAATCTAAGAGAGAGGTTTGGAATTGATGATCAAGACTTTCAGGTAAGTTCAGTTTGAAGCACCTAAACTGGTGATACAGAGACTTTAAAGGTTAGTGATGATGCAGTTGTGAACAAGCAGGCCAGTGTGCTGAAATACGGTTTTGTTATTTTTGTGTAAATTGGAGGAAAACTAAGAGAAAAAGGTCCTCTTTCTAAATATTCCCCCACCTTCAATCAGAACATTTCTGGTTTACCTCTCGGCCTGCCCTAGCTGTCTTCTGATTCCTACCCTTCTGCCATCTTTCGTCTTCCATGTTTCCCATTAGAGTGCCTCCCAGTCATAAACCATGTTATTGAATCTGCAGGGTAATACTTCTTTCAACAGAAGGAGAAAATAATATCTGGACACTACTGACAAGATATGCTCTATTCAGCTGAGTCACTTAGATAATAGTTGCTTCAGTGGCCTGTCTGTGTGAGATGTGGTTTCTGAAATGACCACAGCCTTTTTTTAAATTTTTTCCCCTTCATGCTCTTTTTGGTTAGAAAAGAGTGACCTGTGGCCTACCAGCTTCATCCTACTTCATCACGTCTCATTTTCCTGTTGTTAAGAGGATCTGGAAACAAATCGCTTGCGTAAAGCAGATACAACAAACCAAGAAATTGCTCTGGATTTGACAGAATTGCTCCATGCAGTCAAAGCTTCTTTCTATCTTTGCAAAAGAAAGTCCTTGAACTCTGCTTCAATCTGATTTCCAGTTCTCACTGACAGTTTCCTTTTGCATTAGCAGTTCCTAATGCCCAGTGTTGGGTCACAGGGATAATTCCTTCTGCTGTCACACTGCAAGATGTCCTAAAGAATACTTACTGTGTAACACAGCACCACTTCCTGTCATGCTCTTTTTAAAATTATTTTGATGTGAGCAGCAGTTGTATTTATAACTTGTCACTAAGTTATATTGAGAGAATATTTAATAAATGGTTTTAAGTAGCTAAACAAATGGTACAAAATGCATTCATACAATAACGCTCTCGTTCTTGCTAATAGAGCAAACTGAATACTGCAGCTGAAATCTGCATCTGAGTCCTTCAGTGAGGCTCTTTACCAGTTTTCCCCCTTATTATCAAACGTGTTAGAAACACATGGGTGGGTTAAAACATGCTCAGATGGAGATTATGAGTTTATGAATCTCAGGATACAGCCACTGTAACCTTGGTAAGACATTTTGCCAGTCAGTGGAGAAGGGGGTTGGGTTGGTTTATTTTGGTACAGCTGTTGTGGTCATATTGCGTGATTTTTCATTATCCTGTTTACTGTAAGAGGAAATACACTGAGACTCAGGCCAACAGTCAGAACAGTTGTATCCAGTTGCATTCCTGGTTCAATTTTGCTGATGGACCGAAGAGGATCCTATTGTTTGGGAAGTTATTTGATCCCTTTATATGAAGATTTCCTTTTTCTTGACAAAGGAAAAGGATGAGTGTCAAAGAAGGACATGTGATTGCTCCTAAACTTAAAATTGTGGTGTCATCTCATGCTTGCTATTTTTTAGAAGGTGGGCTTTTGGCATTACTAGACAATTAAAGTTAGATTTCATTAGATATATATTAGAAGACTTAAGATGCTGTCAGTACTTCAAAGTGGCAAACTTGTCATAATCAAAAATGTTGCATTCCACAGCACAGTGAAATGGTTCCATCTGCACTGCTGTTCTGCAACAAAAATTCCTGTTCTAACTATGTTATACTGCTGTTTGGATTTACTAATGATGACAATGGTAAAACAGCGTTAAAGAACTGTCACTGGACAAACTGTCCATGTTTTCAGATTAAAGCCAAAAATACATCTTTGTAGCTACGTATTTTGGGTTTTTTGGCAATGCAACCAAAGAACAATCCAAAATAAGAAAATATAACAACATCCTGTTTTTTGATACAACAAAATTATTTATTAGTTAGAAAAATATCTCAGTGCTATTTAGTATTTAAAGTATATTTAGTGAAAAACAAAAGATAGTTAATTTTAACCCAAAGGAAGACAGTGTCTGCCTATTGTTTTTTGACTCAGCCCAAGCAATTTATCACTCGGAATTCTTACTCAACTGGACTAGTCTGATTAAAAAGAAAAAAATCTTGTGAGCTCAAAGTATTAGTGTATTTTGAACACACTTCCAAAATTAAATTATTCTTATAAAAATACAGATAAAGAAAATTCATGTCACCCCATGTGTAAGATAAGGATTATCCCTATTAAAAGTAGAAGTTGCTTTCATTTTAGTGTTACAGTCTCTGTGATTTAAGAAGGAAATCTCATTTGACAAAGGGAGATTCACAGAATATAGTTTTTTTCAGATAATCTTTATCTTCAAGGAAATTATTCCAATTAATATTGGTTAAAATGATTGTCTTATACACAGAACAAAACATTAACTTGAAAAATTCTTTGCAGTGTTGAACTACGGGAAAGCTTGTAGAAGAAAGATCAAGTAACTTTCTCTGGACAGTTTTTCTTATATAATGATTTTCAGGAAGGGAGTCCTAATCAATTGTGAACAATGTCATTCCCATTATTGAGCAAGATAGGATTGGTTTAGATAAATAAACCCAATTACTTTGTTCATTAGTCAGACACATCAGTTTAAATCGGAAAGAACATTCATTTTAAATGTTTTTGGTTTCAGAATGTTCTATAGGTATCCTTGATGAGTTGTTCCAGAGGGCAAATAGTCTTTCCTTATGAGTGAGCATGAAAAAAAAACATAACCTGTCTCATGGAAAAACTTGGTAGTGTATGCTCTAATCAGTGGGCTGTACTAATTTTAATTCTTTACATTGTGTTTATCAATTTAATAATAAGTAACTTTTTGGACGACTTCACACATAGACTTAGTTCATATATGGAATGGTTAATGTATGGAACTTCCTGCAAGCAGTCTGACTTCAGAGTCAGAGGAATTCCTTAAATTGTATATACTTCGTGCCTTACAGGAAGCCATTTCTAGTAATGGCAATTACAGTTCCTGGCATGGACTCCCTTCCTTCACATAATGAAAACCAACTTCTTTTTTTTGAGACGTCTCTGATAATCTGTCCTGCCTCTGTCTGTCTTTCATAGCTAGTTGGGCATCTCCAAGAGACATTTAGTGCTAAACTAGAATTAAAGTTTCATGGAGATACATGTGTGTTGCTGAGTGGAGTTTTTTTGTGATTCATTCCCTAATATGGACAGCAGTGTGGAATATATAATATGAAGTTATTGAAGCCTTGAGTTTTATTCAAAGGTTGCGCATAGAAACTTGTTATGACAATTAAGTCTTCATTGTAGGTTAAGAAACTTTGTTCTTATGTTAAAAAAAAAAAATTCTAAAATATTTATTGCGTCAAATTAAAAACTGGTCTGGCTGTTTTTCCTTAGAAGTGGGAACACAAGCGGTGATCAGTCAATATGAATCAAAATTTCATTTGAATGATGGAAAAACTTTAAAACCGTTTTAATCACTTACAAAGACTATAAATTATCAAAGGGAAAGAGACTGTTGTTTCATTTTGTGCTGTTAGATGTTACAAGTACATATGGATCTCAGATTGAAGATGATTTTTTAAAGTGTCAGAATAATTCCATAAGCCAGAGCATTAAGTAATGACAGATTTTGCCTTGATAGGGTAAATTACGTATTTCTGTTAGTGTTTTCTTATTTAATTAAGAAGGAATCCTTCTAACATTGACAGAAAAATACCTTAGAGCATTAACCATTCCTAATAAAAAAGAAAAAATTTATTAGAAAACAGATGTTGTAAAGTAAGTCCCTGACTAGAGCACTAAATTAATTTTTAATTTCTATGTACCCCCTCAGCTTTAGACATTGGTTCTGTAAAGGTTATTTTACAAAAGGTCTGGATTTTTTTCCAAAATAAATGGGGTTGCTGTTGACCCTTTGGTGTTTCTTTTCAATTCGGTTGACATACTTTATCTTAGAAAAGCCAAGAGTGCAGTTCTGGCAGAAGAATTGCAGGATTAGCATCTGTAAACTGCAAAATTATGGGAGATTAACCAGCAAGCAGCTAGCCTGACGGCCCCCAACAGTCTGTAGAAAAATAGGATCTGCTTCTGCTGCTGTTGCTCTGGAAAGGGAAACTTGTTTTACTGTGCTCCAACACATCTGTTCTTGCTTAAAGTTATTGCTGAATCCTACATCTGGATTCTGCTAGGCAAGAGAGGGAGGCTGGGTTCTTGCCCAATAAAGTACAATTGCTCATACCAGAGGGCACCAATGTCCCAGTGTACCTAATGAGCCTTCTTCTGGGGATGGGGCAGAGCACAACCCATTTCCCTTGAAGTTTTAGTACTTGGTGTAATAGGAGACAGGCTCAGATCTGACTTTTCCTGTCGGCAGGAGCAGTTTGTAGAGATTCTCTATACAGGACAAAGAATTCATAAAGAACTTTGAGCAGATGATCTGTAAGTTCTTTTTAATTTAGTACGCTTAAATTTCTCTAAGCATTTTTCCATGTAAAAGATCGAAATCTATGAGAATAATTGAGAATTTGATTTTGATTTGAGTCTCAATTGATAATTGATAATTCCCTCTTTGAAGCAATTTTCCCTAATAACAAACCATGTTAACTTGGTATTTTCCACTTCTTCTGATAAGGGTGTCAGTGAGACTTTTCGATATCTCTCAGAGCTTTCTATGCAAAGGGGTTTGTAGTCCAGACTCTTAATATGACATCAGGAAAACAATGCAAATTCTAGGTTAATTTTTCAGATGTCAGCCTTTAATATAATTTTAAGTGTCTAAACCTCAGATCATCAAAATTCTTATCAATATTTAAATATTTTTGTTCATTTTGCATGACTTATCCAGTCCTAAGACATCATCTTAAGTGCTTAAAAACTGTTTTGCAATCTAAGATCATATGATTCTTCAGACAAACAAATATTAATCAGAGCTCTCTGCTTCTGCACAGAAATTCATGCTTCCAATTATTGACCCTTGTTTTGCAAAAGAACAAGCCACCTCTGGCATCAAACTACAGACAGCAAGGTCAGCAACAAATACATCAGTAACAACTATGTTAGGAGTTGGATCTTATTCCTAAGACATGATCTTTTCAATTAATTTAATAAAATGCATTGAAAGTCCTGGAAGCAAGAACTGTTGTGAGCAGAAAATTCCTGTGCTGGTCAATTTAGCATGTCAGTGCATGAAAAATTCTTTGGCTCATCTGTTAGATGAGATTCCTCTAGCAGAGTATACAGTATGTGGGTCCAAATGGGCAATTGACACCGAGGTGTTCAAAACTGCTGACATCTTCTTTGATATGGGAATAGGCAGTAGCAGCAGTAAAGTTTTGAACCAGCTGCAATATCAAAAACTGTGGTGTTTGTGGTCTTTCCAGCATGTAGAAAATGAAGTCTGCAATCTATATCTTACATTCTAGGATTTGATGCTTAAAGAATGAGCCAAAATAGAGTTTAGTGCTGGTAGGACTTAACTTTAGTGTGTATGCAGCAGAAATCTTAACTTCTGGTCTCTCTTAGTTTTTACTAGAGAAAACATTTGATTTCCCTTGCTTTTGAGCGTTCCTTGCCTAAACTAAGTATCATTCACAACTGGGCATTCAAACTTGAAAATAGTTACTTAGCATGTGCTGGCAACATCAAAAGAATGAGCTGGTAGACGCTGCCTGAGTTCTTGCGGAGATAGCTATTGAAAGGGAGGCATCAAGCCAAGCTTCGCAGGGCTGAAGGGAAAAGGCTCCCAGAAAAAGAGCCCTAACTCTTTCCAAAGCAAGTGTGTATGCCTTAAGCTGACAGCTCCAAATCTAGATCTATAGTCTCAAAAGAATAATTTGATTTAGGAAAGAATCTCATGTTTTATTCATTAAACTCTCATTCAGCGAAGTCAAGGAACCCATAACCTTTCTCCTGGAAGGATAGCTCAGAGCAAAAAAGAAAAAGTTGGTGTTTCTCCTCTCTCTATCAAAGTCTTTCTTCTCAGTAATCACTCCCTGAATGCAATTTGCTTATAAATGTTTATAGGTGTTCAGAGTGTGTGTATATCCACATCTTAACAAGGTCGTAGTAAGGACTCAGTATTTCAGATGGGTGCAGCACAGGACCAGTGGTGTCCTGTTTTCATCTTTTGGAGGTTCCTTGACGTTCACCGTAGGTCCTTTGGGAGCCGTGCTCGTGAGCTGACAAGAAATCATCGTGCAGTGTTGTCCATACATCTGCCAAAGGCCAGAGGGCCTGAATGTGCTTGTAATGTGTGTTACTGGTCAGGTACACTTTGCTCCCTGCCAAACTTCTTGAACACTTTTCAGTGTCAAAGATCAGTGTTTCTGATCATGCTTCCTCATCAATGTTTCTAAGAACCTGCTTAATAGCAAGAATGTACATTGGATTTATTTTGTATGCTGGCAAAGTCTTCCCTACTCGTGCCTGTATGACAGACCCAGACACCTCTGGGTTTGGTGCTTCTGTTCTTACATTAAAACACTAGTGCTTTGCCTTTCTTCCTTCTAGAAGTCACTGACAAAACGTCCTGAACACCATCCCAGAAGTCTGTTGCTTGTTTCAAATTACAGCGAAGAACCTTGGAGCATCTATGATGCTGTCCCTCTGATACACTTCTTAATCAATAATCCAGGTCTAAATCATCCACATCTGTGATTCCTGAGGTCTTGTAAAAAGAAGAAAAGGATGAGGGAAGCTGCAAGCTTGTGTTGTTTAGAAGCTCTGTCTGGGCCAGAGAGCACCGCTGTAACTGCTGCCACAGGAGAACAGCCAGACCGTGTGTACAGCATTCTGTAACAGCAGTGAACAACTGCCAGGCTTTCCCACTGACCTATGATTTCAGTCATCACAGAGCATCATCTGTGCACTTGTTTTTGCCTGTTTGTTCATGCAAAACTTGCCCAGGGGCACTCTTAAACAGCCTGGGATGTGATCTGATTTGTCTTTAGGGTGCGTTGAGCTTGCGAAGCTTGTTATAGTGTTCCACGACTTTCAGATGAGATCACAGTACCAGAAACTGTTGTTTGCCTTTGTTCAGACATCGTGAAATGGGAAAGGTTTAAATCAATGAGAAGCTGTTAAGCCAGTCAGTTTGAAAGATTACTGTTCTTCCAAAGCTCTCCATGCTTTACCACTAGAATTTTCCTATTGCCCTTTTTCTCTTTTTTAGGAAAAGCTCTGACTCAATGACAATTTTTATTAGGCTCCCTTTTTAGATTAGTTACGTGAAATATTTGTATTACATCCAACACATATTTCATGTGTTCAAAGTTTTTAAAATGCAATCTTGTCTGCTAAAGTAGCAGTTAGAAAACAATGACATTTACATTAGACGTGCAAGAGATTAGAATGAGCTAATTAAATTGACCTTTAAATCTCTCCACCCTCTTGGAGACTGGGGCTAATGCTTGGCCTCCCACTGTGGAGATAAAAATTCGTGCTGTGAACATTTTAAGCAAAGTGGGCAGAGGAGGAAGAGCCTCACCAGCAGTTTATCTTTGGGGGGGGGGCAATACTTTCCCAGTTATAAATATAGCTTGCAATTATGGTATGAGTGGGGGGACAAGTTCTTCCTGTACTTTAGTGGCTTTGCTCCGTGTGTTTTCCTCACAAAAATGGTTTCGGTTGGAAAAAATAGCTCCAAATAGCTTATCTTACTCTTAGAAACAATCAAAGTCTGTCTGGAAATTAGTGTAGTTTTTTTGATATCTGATATTGGTAAAACTTAGCATTATGAGTAATATCATTACTGTTAATTACATCAGGCTGCTATTCTTATTGACCAATGTGCAAGATAAAAATAGACTTCCAAAGGATAAAGTGTTAGGTGGTGTTTTAGCTGGCTTCTAAGGACTCTTAAGGATGCCTCTTACAAAGTATTTGGCTTGATATTTTGCGTCTTGGATTTTTGATATGCTAATTATCGCAGACCTCTGTAATTAAAAAACATTAACGTTATAGAAATAATAGATGATTAAATGACAACAATCAAAATTTAATTGTCAATGGGCAATTGACATTTCATGTAGTGAAAGCTTGCAGAAAATACAAATTCCATCCAAATGTCGAAGTGGGATAAAGACAAGGATTTTGTATAAAACCCACTTTGATCGCCTGGCATTCTGAGCCAGTCCAAATAAGATGCCTTTTAATACAGCCAGATGAATACTTACATGGATGAAAAGGAGCACAGAACTACAGAGGTGAAGGCAGTGTTCAGGGAGGTAGTAGCTCTGAGAAGGAACAAAAGGTAAAAAAGGACAAGAATTTAGCACTAGTGTGACCTTCAGACTAGAAGGAGTAACTGCACCCTTGGGTGGATAAATTGAAAGGTATAAAAATAAGATCAGAAAGAGCTCTAACTTCTTTTTGACATCTGTTTATTTTACACCTGAAGTTAAGACTATATATAGCCTTGATGGTAGTCTTCTTTAAAAAAGGATGTTGAAATTTGGATATAGAAAAAATAGTGTCAAAGCAATTTAAGGACAGAAAATGTCATGTGGTTGGGAGTGACAGAGTTTAACCTTCTGCACTTGCAAAAATTAGAGTTGAGAAGTAAGCAGTATGTGAGTGTCTTTGCAGAAAAAGAATACTAGGTACTTCAGGAATGACTGGAAAAGGAAATAATTCAAATTCGAAATTAGACTCACCTTTTCAGCAACACAAATTATTAAATACTAGAAAAACTATAGTGGTGAATTTGGGTCTTTTGAAGTTGGAAAAACTAAAGACTGCCTCTCTAGAATTTGTACCTTAACCAAAAGCGGATACTGGAGTTCAGTTTAGGAACTGCTGTGTGAAATGAAATTAGTTCTTGTAGGTAGCACTTGTGTTGGATTCTAGTTTATGAAATTCTGTTGAAGGCTCCATAAGAAGTTCCTGTGAACTTCAAAGTTCAAAACTGTGGATCAGATCTTAAGAGCACCTGTGGAAAAAACCTTTCTCCTTATGTAGTATGTATTTACTGTAGGAAATAAAACGCTGTGCAGATTGCTGAGAGTTTGGGAAAGAGCTGCTGAGTGTAGAGACTGGGTCTATACTGAAATTAAAAAACCTTTCTGGTAATTTGCTAAAGAATATGCTGTTCTTGGATGAAATGATGACATGTTATTTAAGTGTTCTGATTAACTTTTTTAATCAACAACTCTTTGGGAAGCTAAATACAAGTAAGTGGGATAGCTTTTAGTCATTTATATTTAAAGCTATACTTTTGTTATTTTATCAGAAATTCATTCCTGGTATGGGACAAATTCTTTGTGGTTTGTAGCCTCCCAGCACTGAAGACCAGATGAGTATTTGTAGTTGCCTGCTAGTTAGTGATAGGTGATATTTTTTATATTCATTTATGTAAAAGCAGTGAGCCTTATCAGAGTGGAGCTATGTGGGAAAGAGAGGGATGTACGTAAAAGAGATATTTATCTAGTAGAGAGGTATCTGTGAGCTTGGCGTGTTAAATGCGTCTTCAGTTGTATAAGTAATTACACAAGTAATTTAGCGTAGTCTTTAAGTGACCTCATGAAAGTATTCACACTTTAAAAGTACAAAACCTTTTCTTTCTCCTGAGACCAAAAAACCAGCAGGCACAAGATTAAAACTTCACAAATGAGAAGTGAATGGGGAATTGGCAGAACACACACACTTGGAGCAAGAGACTTGCAAGTGAGTTGCTAAGTGAAGTTGTTAAGTGGAACAGGGTATGCGTGGCTGACAGATGTTTTAATTGTGCCAGAGGACCAAGGCACACCGTGGTTGAGTCAAAGGCTGAGAAAATCTGAAGAGGACAGGGCACTCTGACCCTCATTTCTTTGAGTTTTGAGCTCTCTAACACTATCACACAGGCAGATGATTTTTATTCACTTAATAAGACTAATGCTTCCAGCGTTGTACAGCTACCTACATGCTCTCCTGGACGATATGAAAGTGTTATGTTGTAGCAGTAAGTGATGGTAAAGGAGTTGTTATGAAACCTGTATCTCTTGGAGGGTAAGAGTCAGGCATTTATTTGTCTCTATCTGAAGGTTATCCTCCCGTTTCTGGCTTTGTGGCTCATAGATCTGTGCTAAGTGAGGAGTGGCTCATTTCCCATCTGTTCAGTTTCCACTCAGTCTTCCCCTAATTAAGAAGCAGAGCCAGAGGGAATTCAATCTGGTATTTGCCATGACCTATCCCTCTCTGTTTCTCCTTTCCCCCTCCCTCAACCCCATTTGTATTTTCCTTTTGGAAAAGGGAGCTGCTTGAGTTTCATTCTGTATTTCCATCCTACTCCACTATAGATGCCTCACCTAAAAAGGAGCTTTTGTTACTGGGGACAGCAATGGGTCTCCCTTTGAGAGTCCAGCTGAGTGCTGGACACAAGGAAGCAGAGGAAAAGCCCTACACTGCACTATTTAGGCAGGTTCAATCAGCTTTGCTTCCAAGGAATTTGTGCATGGATGTTTACGGTACAACTGATCTTACTTTTTATACAAATCATCACTGAAATTTATCTGTGTGTTCTGGCAAAAGTTCTCTGGATCACAGGAGTGTTTTGCCATGTATTGTCTCACAAAACTGCATTCAGCAGTAAGAGAAAAGTTACACAGTGTGTCCAACACTGAACAACAGGACAGTACAATTCGAGTAAATGCAGTTTTTTAGTCTGTCTGGTAGTAACACCAGAATTACTACCCATTAAACTACATAACTTTCTTACTATTGTCTGCATTGAGGTAAAGATGATTGACTTAAAAACTTGAGCTAGATAACCCCAGAATAAGTTAAACTTTTTTACTTATCTGGATAAATCTGACGTCTAACTTAAAAATAACATTGGATGTTACATGTGGTGTTACTGATATTTTTGTCTGGTATTTCTTAATAGTTATAGGTTTACTAGTGGCTGTACTTCAAAGTGGCTTAAGTGGCTTCTTGACCATTTTGTGTCTTAACTTATAAGATAAACATTTTCTGATGAAGAATCTTTTCAGTTCTAATATATGTACTATTAACTTGGCTCCACAAGACGCAAAATGCTTTGATATTCTCTCTGAACAGTCTAATAGGTAAGTTAGCTTCACCTACATCAAAATGGAAGGATATCAGTGGTTTTAAATAGCCATATTGTTACCTCTTTGAAGCCTCTAAAATCTTCTAATTTGATCACTTCAGTGAAGATGTTTCTTGATCTTACTTGTTAATGATGATTTACCAGTGCAGGCCAATTCTTGTCGTTCCTCTACTTAAAGAGTCATTGTTGTTATCACCAGGCAACAGCAAATGTATTATACTGAAGACTGATTTCTATCTGTAAACAAATATAACTAGTATAGTTGAGAGGAAGGGTACTTTGCATGGTACCTGGAAGCTTTACTTTAGAAGGAGTTTTAACTTTTCTCTATTCACAGAAGTGAGAGTTAACCACTTACAAATAGAACTGTCCACATACAGAACTCAACCATGCATGTATCAGCATGAGAAACTGGCAATTACCAGTAATCTGCACAATATGATGCAATTAGATTTTTCTTTTCTGCTTTTTAAACCATACTAATTTAACAAACATAGGCAAGTCTCAAAAGAAAACACAGAAAATAGTAATATGAGGTGTCTTCCATGTTCCACATGCTTTCAGACTTCAAAGCAACTACATTCTGTATCTTAAAAGCGCATTATATTGAGAGTTATCACAAGAGTGGGGATTTAGTAAAAATAGTGTCAAAGAGGTTGTTTAGTAAGAGGCTAGTTTTTATTTAAACATGTTTAATGTTTAAACAGCTGATCTTAATTTAGTACTAGAGTCAGAATATTGTAGAGAGGGCACTCAGGTTATCTGTGCCTGTATGGAAAGATGCTGCTTGGCATAAAGTTGGTTGGTTTATTCTAACAAATTAATATGCATGTGGTAAAATAATAGCTGTGTGCTTTCTTAATTAATCTTGATATAGATAACTAATAATAAGGTAGCCATCTACTTAAAAATAAATGCATCACCATTTATAACCCATTAAAGCATTAAGAAAAAGTAAAGTGCAGCTAAATAATTATCTACAGATGTATTATATTCTCTTTTTAGCAACATTTTTGGTGTGATAGCTGTATTTGCAAATTAACTTGTCATTATAGTTAGCAATCAGGCAGAATTAATTTCCATTAGGGAAAAAGCTACTGCTGGAAAAGACAAGAATCTGTAAAAAGTCAGTGACTTTTCAAGGGTTTTTCCAGATGACTTAAAATTTTACTTCATTAATTTCTATTTGAATCTGACTAATTTCTGTATTTTTTTTCTGTCTAGCCTGAATTGTAATGAAAGAACCATGATAAACATACTAGTAATTCATTCATTTTTGTAGTGTAACAGCTGTCTACATGTTTTTTAAATACCCACAGGGACAGCAACTGAACCGCTTCCCTGGGCAGCCTATTCTAATGCTCCACAACCCTTTTGGTGAAGAAATATTTCCTAATACTTAACCTAAACCTTCCCTGGTGCAACTTGAGGCCATTTCCTCTTGTCGTATCCCTTGTCACCTGGAAGAAGACACTGACCTCCACTTCACTACAGCCATTTTTCAGGTAGTTGTGGAGAGCGATAAGGTCTCCCCTCAGCCTCCTTTTCTCCAGGCTGAACATCCCCAGCTCCCTCAGCTGCTCCTCATCAG
>JAWMRA010000078.1:16760828-16895771 GCA_035584735.1 Pseudotriccus pelzelni
GCTCCATGACCTTCCCTGGGACCAACGTCAGACTGACAGGCCTGTGGTTCCCAGGTCTTCCTTCCAGCCCTTCTTGTAGATGGGCATCAGGTTTTTTAATCTCAGTCAGCTGGGTCCTCCTTTATACCAAGTGCTCCGAGGTCTGAATTCCACTCAAAACTGAAAATCTTTTGATAAAGGATATTTAAATACACCTTAAGAGTATTTGAAATTTTGAGTTCAGGTCCGCCTTCACATTTTCCTGCTTTTCCTCCTCCTTCAGAGGTTTAGTGGCAGACTAGCAAGCACACTCTCTTGCAGCTTTTTATAGGAAAACAACTTAGGTCTCCTGCCAGGTTATTTGCTTTCAAGGTTTATACCATATGGGTTACAGTTTGAATGCTAGGGTTCTGTGGGAAAAAATACATTCAGAAAACTGTGGTTACTGCTTTATTGCAATAGTTAACCTCAGAATAATGCACCCTTTTCTGCTGGGAACAATAACAAGTAATTACTCAGTAACCTTTATTATTACTAACTGAATTATAGCCTAATAACTTAGCAGTAGTTTAATTCACCACATACATTAATGGTTACCCATGGTTTTTGCTTTTTTCAAAATTAAAAATAGTTATTGTTACCTCATATTTTTGATTTGTGATGAAAGCAACTGAACTTGCACTTTTTTTATGGTTTTGAACTTCTATTATCAGTTCTTCATCTTGAACTGTTAAATATAGGCCTGGAAACAAAACCAAGGTCTAACTGCAGAACAGAAAGGGTTTCTACAGAGTATGGCTTCTAACACTAACTCTATTTATGACTCAATTTGAAAATTAATGGAGTACTGGTATCAAGTATAGCATTAAGAAAATTTAATCCATTTATGATACTTGTTCCCTTAAATAGACTTCAGTGATGGAGTGGTGGGAAATTAATTTGAATATAAAAAATCTGAAAACGGACAAGGAAATCTGCGGTAATACTTAAATTCTCTCTCTGTTGTCTTCAGTACCGTGCTTGTGCATCAGGACTCAATCTGTTTAAATTGTCTGTCCAAAAGACAGTGCAGAGAAGGAACTGCACTGTCTGCAATGATTGTCCTAAAGCTCTGTTCTGGTTAGTCTAGAAAAAATTGTTGATTTATAAAGCACCCATGCCCTTTCTTTTGCTAGTGGATAGAGAGGATAATAGAGAAAGATGTCAGATTTTGTCATAGGCATTAGTAATTTCTCTAGTTCATTATACAAGCCTAGAAATATAGATGACGATGATTTATTTCTCTTACATGTAATTAAGGTTTTCATTCTCATAAGCCCATGTAGGACTGTGTGCTTTTAGGTGATTTAGTGTTATTCCTACTACTCCTGAGTATTTCACTTGAACTTTGTGGGAAATGGGTTTATTTCAAGTAAAATTGATTTCGGAAAGCACCCCACAGCTGGGATAAATTTAACTATGCTGAAGGCCCGTCGAAGTCAACGGATCTCTGAAATATGGAGACACAATTGTATGTGTTCAAGTGCCGTCTTAAACTGGGACTGTAGTTGCCCTCATCTCTTGTTTGAGGTTACTCCATTACTGACCTTTTGTCACAGGGGTTAAATCTGTATGTCCAGCTCCTGCTGAAGTCCACAGAGCTCGTGAGCAGGTTTAACAATGGTTAAAACTACCAAATAAGATGTAGGTCCTACAAAAATAAAATTTTGTGGGTTTGATGCCTGATTGTGGTAGATGGAGTGTATTGGTAATTACTACCTGAAAGTATCATCATTCTTCCAGTGTAAATCTGTTTTGTGACCTAGTTCAGGATACCTTATTAAACCACACAAACATCTCATTCTGTAGCCTTTGGAGATGAACGTTTGCTGTTCAGGAACCTGCAATGTTTACATTTATATATAAAATTTTATTAAAACTTTTTGTGAAAATAAAATGGCTTGTCACCTAGCAGGGAGAGCATTATGCTATGTGAGTGTGGAAAGGGAGGAGGTGTATTTTGATTTAGCAAGAGCTATTTGGGCAGTGTGGTACAATGAGGGACAATCACAGGAGCTGGGGTATTCTGCTACCAATAGGGATATACCAGATGGTTACTGCAAGTTTGTTTCATAAACATAGAAGTGTTCCAGCAGTCTGTAATTAACTTGTTTAACCTTTTCAGTGTATGTCCATGTTTATGGAAGTACACAAGGAGTGTAAGAACATCTTTGTTTTCTGCTGTTACTACTTATTAAAACAAAAAAAATTGTGTAATTCAAGTATATAACAATTGGCATAAGTTCTTACTGGTAAAGAAAGATGTTTCCAGCCCAAAGGAAGTTGTTATACTTTGTCTATTTTTCTTGGTTTTATAAATATAAAAAAATCTACTCTGAATACTTCCTATTCTCTGAAAAAAAGCAGATGACTTCTCCTGCTGCTGTTGAAGCACAAGTAATCTCAAAATTCAGTCAAAAAATGGTCCCTAACCTCTAGCAGTTTTTCTTCTAACTGCTATACAGTCAATACCTAATCTTCCCTCCTTGCAACTGCATGGAGGTAGGTCTATTTTACAAAAGGAGGTACTGTACATTACTATTTGCTTGACTCTAATTTGCTTAACTCTAATTATTTGCTTAGCTCTGGTACCCGAACTCAGAAATTTAGCTGTGATCTTGTATCAGATGACACTGCCTCAAGAGCAAATTCTCCTCGTTTTAAAGTGATACTGTAACTGGGAATGACTCCTCTATTTATAATTATTGTGGTGTAACACAGTTTTCTTTTTGGATTTTTAATTACCATATGCTTTCCTCCCAGAAGCTGATATTGTATACATAACAAAGTGCAATGATATCTCATTGAATGTTGAGAATGAGTTTTGAACCACTGATGGGCAATACCTTCCCCTCAAACATGCTTTTGTTCTTGGAATACTTTTGAAGTGTTTTCTCAAGATAATGTAGTCTTGTGAAAAAGTGCTTTGCAGAATTCAGTTTGGTGCAGATGTATTCGAAAAGATTTTAAAATAAATGTAAATCTTTTATATTTGTTCTAATTAAAAGTTACATACTTTTGCCTGACTTGATTTTTTGTTTGTTTGTTTTAAATAATTGACAGAATTCATTGACAAGAAGTTCACCCCTTGCCAATGATTCCCAAGCACGCAGTGGTGCCCGCTTTCATACATCTTACGACAAAAGATACATCATCAAAACTATAACAAGTGAAGATGTAGCAGAAATGCACAACATTCTGAAGAAATACCATCAGGTAATACATGAACTCTATCAACGTGTGGAATCTCATATATTATAATGCCAATCTTTTTTATGGTCTTAAAAGTTTTAAATGAGTAACTATGGGGAAAGAGTCACTTCAGATTTCTTCCCTTTTGCATCAGCAATTTATTGTATATCTGCAATTCACAAGGCTGCACTTCTCTAAATATCTGTGCTAGCTTTATGTACAAAGTTATGTCTACATGATGCAGAGATACTAACTTGGAGGCCATAAGCTCCTTTGCTTTACTAGCAAGGTGGTCTTTCTTTTGACTGGTGGAGTTCCAGGCTTGAAGCTACTTAATTCTGGGCTTGCTTGGAGAGAGATGTCTGTGTACATGTGTATGAATGGTACAGGTGGCCTCTTTCTGGTCTGATCACTGAATGTTCTGTATGTCACTTAACAGTAGATTTCAAAGATTTAAAGTTGTATTGTATGAGAAATGAAAAATTGAATGTAATTAATGTAAAATTCCTACTAATAAAAACATTGGTTTTGGCAATGTGATTTTTCATACATGACAGTAAAGTGAAAAGTGAACAGTGGAGATCCCTCAAATCAACCTTGACAGCTGCCATACTGTGCCAGTGTGTAATTTGTGTAGATGGCATAGGGGGGAGCAGAACTTGGGAAATATGAGAACCCTTAATAAAACAGTGCTAGTTTTCTTAGCCCCAGATCTGTTTGAATAAGTTGTAAAGCTGCAGAAGTCAGAAAAGCCTCTAAGCATCATGTAAAATATGCTACCCAATAGGAGAGTGGATTTGTCCTTCTTTCCATATTCCTTCTCACTTCCATAAGTTGGGATTTCAAGTAAAGACTTCAGGACATTAGGGATTGGGCTTTTTTGTTGTTGATTTTGTTGATTAGATAGTTTATTTTTTGTTCTATAATGTTCTTATTTGTTGCAATTTTTTTCATACTGTTACTTTTGTAAAACCAGTTTTAATTCTGAGGTGCAAGGGAGACAAGAGCGTTCTTTCAGGGTGCTTGGGACTGAAGGTATTGCCAGCTGTTTTGTGGGTCTCAAAGGGAGATCTCTGAATGCCCTCCAAGTCCAGAGTACTTTGGGAAACCTTCAGGAAGTTAGATATGAACTCTTTTTCTCTCTCTGTTTGTTGTCCTTTTGTTTAAATAACATATAGGACCACCATGTGTTTGTTTTAATGTGAATAAATATCACTATCAGAAATACTCCTAAGAAATCTTTAACTTTTAATTACAGTTTTGCCAAAGAGAAATTTTAAACCATTACCTAATTGTAATTTGAGGCTTATTTTCTATGACTTTCCAAAGTTACAATTTCAGCTTTGCTCTGAAAGGGTTTGATCTGTGAAGCAGTGCAGCAGAATTAAAGTTTTAGTCTGTTTCGTATTTGGCATTAGAAGCTATTATTAATGATCCAGATTTTGAGACTTAATCCAGCTGAAAAGTCATTTTGCTTTTCAAAACAGTAATCTTCTTTCGAGAGTGTGAATGAAGACAGTGCTAAGATGAATGAACTTAATAATTTGAAATATTTTTTCATTAATGCTTTCCAACATCAAGATTCATAATAGGCTAGGTTACAAGGAATAATGATCTGAAAGCTATCTCTACCAGGCATCTAATTTCACTTTATACTAGGAAAACATTCATATAAAAAAGCTCTCATTGGTGCCTCCAAAAGATTCATAAACATACAATTTGTATTTCTTTTTGCCTCAGAACTTGAAAGCACTTTACAAAACTGTAAACGCAGAATCACTCAAGTAGAGAGACAGTTTAATAATTGGAATTTTTAATGAAATGAATTCATGTCCGTATCTTTAGCAACGTACTGAATAAAATGTGAATTAAATCCCGCTAGCTCTGGTGACGGCTGATGCAGTGTCCTCTGCTTTGCTGCTGGAAATTGAATGCTTGGGATCACTACGTGCAGCAGTTTGTCCTCCCATTTCTCTAGATGTTTTTCAGACAAGTGAAGCTTGTCTTCACCTGCTTTTTGAAGTCTAGAGAAGCCACTGCCCTGGTGGAAAGGTATTAATGATTCCCTTGACCAGGTCGTCCCACACAGACTAACCTTAGATTACCTTTCTGGTTGAAAACAGTGCAATGCCAGGTACCATCCACTGGCACTTGAGCTCATTAATGGTCCCGACTGTGGTCTTGCTTTGGACCAGCTTGATAATTCTGGGCAAGGATAAAGGTGTTAATTTAGAGGAGTTAATATTCCTACTTAGAAGTTGAAATGTGAGCATCCTTTTTTAGAGGAGAGCTTAATAACTTATGTGTGAGTTATTCCATTCCAACTACAACTGAGGCCAGAAGAAAGTCCAAGACCTGTCTAATGTATGAATGTAACTTTATCATTCTGTAAGGTGGCATTGTTATAGTAGTACAAGACTTTTCACATGCTGTACTGGTACTCCTGTAGAAATCTTTGTCAATAAAGCAAGTTCTCTTGAGTTCACGTTTTATTTTGGCATACTCTCTTCTGCCAATAGAGGAAACATCAAGTTCCCTCTACTGATTTATATACCTTACTGTCCATTATCTCTCTTAACTGTTAATAACTACACAAAATGTAAAGTACCAAATGTGGGAATTTTAGGGAAAAGTCTGCTTGTTAGCTTTTCTCCAGTTTCAGTTCACTGTTTGCCAGCAGGACTCACCAGATATGTGAAAATTCCTGGCCCAGCTAAGTGTGCTTAGGTGTCCCACATGTGACCAGGACTTGTTTGGGACCTGTGGTGGCATGCCCTTGCATCATACCCTCTGCCAGTCTGCTCTGAGAACAGAGCTGAGGTTGAAAAGGTTTAGCCTTCCAAGAAGGGAGTGTGCAGACGTGTTCAGACCCCGTTACATAGTACAGGGCTCATCCTGGGAAGAATAACCTTTCTCAGGTGCTTGGAAGGCTGGGGAGGTGATTCATGTGCATTTTATAAGACTGTTTCTCCCTTGTTAGAGATCAAGTACCCCCAAAGAAACTAAAGTTAGATCATCTGCCCATTAGGACCAGTGCCTTGTAAACTTTCAGTATCTTGCACCCTCTTTCACCTGCCCAAGAAGGCAGAAATTATCTTCCATTCACTCATAAATATGAGTGAAATTCATACCATTTATGAAGATCATCTCTTCCAGGTTTTTGTTTTTTCCTCTGTACAAATTCATTCCAGGTTCCTTCTCCAGGTTGAAACTCTGAATGAGTTTTGTATGAACCATAATATTTACTCAACTGTTTCGTTATTAAGGCTAACAGCTCCAAGCTGCCAGGATCGTTCTAGACCTTTGTAGTACCTCTGTCCTTGCTTGGGCATCAAACAAGCCTTATCAAGTGTTTCCCAAGACTGCTTGAACTGCTTAACCAGAGGACATCTGTCTTGTAACAGAGAATGCTAGGACCAGGACAAGTCAGAAGCGTGAGAGACGTGAATATGACCTTCATTTACCAAAATAGTTTTCATCCCTGGCATTTCAACAAGGCTGTCCTTCTCCTTACACCTTTTTGAACTACAAGGGTGTAGTTCAAACTGTTACTATGAGGCATCTGGAGCTTGTGTGGTAAGACGGGAAATGTAGCATGGCAGCTTTTCCCATGAACCTCCAAAATCTAATTCCAAGTACCAGTGATTTTTTTGTGAAGTCCACGAAGGGTTAGAAAGAGACATGTAGACTGTCACTGGAAAGTCAGAATAAAGGTTGTTTTATCAGTAACTGGAGATCATGGAGATGTGTAATTCACAAACCCGTCTAGTTCTTTCAGTTCTTCCTCTCTCCATCTGTCTGAAGGTGCAATAACCTGTCTGTTCTTTGGAGCTGTGAGGAACTGAAGTTATAGTCACACAGTTTGTATACTCAGGTGTTTAGAGAAGGAGCAGGAATAGTTCACAGCCTGTAGACACTTGTAAGTTTAAAAATCCCAAATCTAGATTGGTATTCTTAAATCATCAAAGATAATCTGATCAAAGATCAAATTCCAAGCCTAGGGCTACATGCTAGTGTGGGTAAATAACTAAAAGTGAACTAGGCTTGAAGGCGTGTCAGAAGTTACTATAGAATCATCATGTAAGTATGTATATCAATTCCAAATCAAAACTGTTGAACTGTAAATAATAGTCCTGACAATTGTGAATTATACTTGCAATCCAAAATTATAAGTTGCATTCATTCATTTATCCTGTCTGATGTGATGCCTTGTTTTTTAGTGGCAGTCGGGCCCACAACCTCAGACAGATGGTGAACACTTCAGTCTAAACACTGACGCTTTCTGTCAACTCATCAGATGAGTCTGACACTTCTAGTACTGAGTAGAAACACTAGAGATCATTATTTTCTTTCCCAAAGTTAAAAGAAGAAAAAAACAAAAACAAAACACTAGGCAAACAGGGGAAATAATGCCTTTTTCCATGTCTAAAGTTGCAAAGCATCTAGTTTTTTATGACTAGTCTATAAAGTCCATCCTACATGGGTCAGCCTTCTATCTGTATTTGAAAAACAAAATAGCCTAGAGCGTGAACCAGCTAGGTAACAAAGTGTTATGGTAAATACAAATATATATATAACATGTTAGGTTCTTCTGTGAATCTCTATGCTGGCCAGTTTCTGTATACAGTAATATTTTCTGATACATAGTGTGAAATACTGCTTGTAGTCACATTTTAATGATAATTTGCAGTAGGTTTATATTATTGCTTGTATTACTGGTGTATTATCAGTTATTAGTCTTACTACTCTTAAGTATTACTCAGCTGAACATTATCTACTTATCAAATGCAGCAGAACTATTGATACACTCAAATGGGTCAGACTTTTATTTATTAGAAAAGCTGTTGCTGTATGGGCTCACAGATGTAGCTGGACCATTTAAAACTGTGAAAGTTAAATCTAGCACGTTTATGTTAAATAGTTAAATAGTATTTGAGAGTAAAATCAAATATTCATTGGAAATACCTCCAAATCTAGTGCAGTTTTGTTTTAAACCTAGGCTCCTGACTGCAAGAGCATGGACCAGAAAAAGGGAGTTAAACCTACTGCTCCCTATGTCATTGTTAAGGGAGAGTTCAGCAAAGTTGGGTAGTACCCTGCTTCCTCCTAAAGGAAAACTTTGTATTTCAGCATATATTTATTTTGGGTATATTGTCCTTTGCAAAAAGTTTAATTTATATAAAATATAGAATGTACTATTGTAGATATTACTATATATATATGTTTTCTAAACTACAAATATGATTTTCAAAGGCAGAAGTCAGTGACAGTTGAGTAAAACTCTGAAGGCAGATGTTAAAGTATCTGAAATGTCAGAATCAAGACACGGTGCCCTTTCCAGTGACTTATAAACTTGCTTTAAATCTAAAGTGGTGTAAAAGTGGAGTCCTGTGCTCTTTGAGAACAGATGATGGGCAGGATAAAAAATTTTAAAAATAAAAGCAATTTGAATGTCTCAGATAAACCAACACTTTTTCCAACACCTTTTTTTCTTTTTTCATGGAAATGGACTTCAAAAGGTATTTGTTATTCCTCAGTGCTGACACCCAAGTAACTAGTAAAGAAAAGAAATTAGAAGCCATCTCAAAGCAGAGAAACAAGGGGGACAAAGGAGTAACCTGGATGCCAGGTACCCACTAAAGCCACTCTCTCACTCCCCTCTGCAATTGGACAGAGGAGAGGAAATACAACTAAGGGTTTGTGAGTTGAGATAAGGACCAGGAGAGATCGCTTAGTGATTACTGTCACAAGCTCAAAGTGGGGATATTAATTAAAGTTATTATTAACAGAATCAAAGCAGGAGGATGAGAAGTAAAATCCGAAAAACACCTTCTCTCCACCCCTTCCTCCTTCCAGGTTCTACCTCCTCCCCCCAGCAGTGTAGGGGGATGGGGGTTATGGTCAGTTCAGCACAGGTTGTTTCTGCTGCTGTTCAGAGAGAGGAGACCTTCCTCTGCTCCCTGTGGGGTCCCTCCCGTGGGAGACAGTTCACCATGAACTTCTCCAGCATGAGTCCATCCCACAGGCAACAGTTCTCCATGAACTGCTGCAGCATGCGTCACTCTTCTGTAGGGTGCAGTCCTTCAGGCACAGGATGCTCCAGTGCGGGTCCCCCACAGGGCCACAAGTCCTACCAGGAAAACCTGCTCCAGTGTTGGCTCCTCTCTCCACGGGGCTGCAGGACCCTGCTCCAGCATGGGCCTCCCACGGCATCACATCTTCCTTCAAGCATCCACCTGCTCCAGTGTGGGTCTCTGCACCCCCGTGGTGCTCCATGGGCTGCAGGGGCACAGCTGCCTCACCGGGGGCTGCACCACGGGCTGCGGGGGAACCTCAGCTCTGGAGCCTGGAGCCTCCTCACCCTCCTTCTGCACTGACCTTCCTGTGTGCAGAGTTATTCACATGTTCTCATTCTTCTCTTCTCTGGCTGCAGTTTTCATCTATCCAGTCACTTTTCCTTTTTCAATGTTATCACAGAGGTGTTACTATCATCCCGGATTGGCCTTGGCCATCCCTTGGCCTCGGCCAGCAGCGGGTCCATCCTGGAGCTGGCTGGCATTGGCTCTGCTGGATATGGGGGAAGCTTCTGGCAGCTTCTCACAGAAGCCACCCCTGTAGCCCCCCCCCACTACCAAAGCCTGGCCACACAAACCCAATACAAGCACACAAACCTTCCAGTATAAAGCTACTCGTGAGTGCAGGTACCCTGTCGGTTTTCTCTAGGCAGGTGTCCCTGTTGACTACACAGTTCTCTTTCCTACACAGGTAATTGTATGCAGGACTGACACCTATTGCACTGCCTGTTTTATCTCCCTGGCAACCAGCAGAAATAGTGAATAATGGTAAAGCAGAGGAACTGCACGTTTACTGGAGGCAGCAAACAGTGGAGTGATGGAGATGGTAAAAAAGGAAAGAATAGAATGAGCGAAAAAGGGGAATTAACAGCATAAAAGAGAAACCAAAAGCAGAAAAATATATGACTTTAGCTACTGGAGAGGAAAAAAAATATGAAAGAAACAGGAAAGCTAAGGAAAGGGGGGAAAATTTAGGCAATAAGGTGAAAAGGGGGGAAATTGCACCAAGAACAGGGTTCAGGGCTATGCAGGAATCAAGAATAGCACAGGGATGTTGTAGGGAAAGTAGGAGAAAAATTAAAATCATAAATAGATAGAAAAACATTACTGTAGGCTAAAACCAATTTAGTCACAGAATTGATGACAACATAGGCTGGAGAATATCCCAGAACAGAAAGTGGGGACGGGTGCCTAGGAATTTGCACTGAGATGTGCTGGTGTCAAGCTGGTAGGTTGCTGAAGCAGAGCTACATTTACATTTGTGTCATCCTCCCTCCATGTCATTACTTGCACGAATTATCAGCAGCTTTGCTTCCTCCCAACCCCCACATCCCTATGATTCACAAAAAGAAGGGAAGGGTAGGTAAAAAGGCAAGGAAGTATACTGTAATGCTATTTGAACACAACCATGCATGAAGAAGGATGTATGCCATGTAATGGTGACCCTGACTTTCTGTATGTCCTAATGTAGTAAGAGGTGATGATTTCTTGGAGGCTTGCAAAGAAATGTCGTTGAGAAAAGCCTTTCAGCCAGTTCTTTGTGAGAATCGAGAGGCAGCACAGAACCCAGCCTCTGCCCTGTGCTAAGATAAACGACCTGTAAAGCAATTTTGATCTGAAAAAAGCAGGAGAAGCAGAAAAACTAGAGATGAGAATATAAGCATTCTCATCCTAACAGTCTATATTTCACCTGCATCCAATGGGCCAGCTCTTCCTATAGGAGAGGTAATTGGAAACTCATTAGTGTGGTGGTTAAATAGAATTGCATAGGGGTGATATGCAAAGGGACCACACAGACTGAAACTGAAACAAAAAAAACAGATCAGAAGTCTTCACTGGAAGATGTGCAATTTCATAGGTAAATGTCTAACTACGCAAAATGGCAGAGTTGACTTGGCTGTACTGGCTCTGTTGAGGCCTGGGTTTCACCAGGAGGTGTTTTCCATGTATTTATTGTATTTATATTTGTAAGCTATTGCTGCTGTACACAGCACCTTTCAGAAGAGATCAGTCCACACAGTGACTGGATTGTAGCAATACCAAGTATAATGTTCCTGGTAGCAGATCTGTAGCCTAGATAATCACATGTGGTGGTAATACTGAGATTATGCTGCCCTTAGAAGTAAAAGTCACACTGGCCCAAGTCTGAAACAACATGAAGCGTAAGGCCCTGTGTGAATCATAGGGCTTGTACATGAAAACATGCATGTTTATTGCATAGTTCTTTAAATGAAATTACTTTCTTACATGGCTTACTAGAAGAAAACAGCTTCATATGACTTGAAAATCTTTAACTTTCTGTTGTGTGCTGTAGAAAACTGTGAAAATAATATATAAAGAGGTAACAGAGAATGAGCATGGTGCGTATTGCTAAATTAACGTTTGCAAAATAGGGCTAGCTATGAGAAATAGGAATGTTGAATTTTCACCTTGAACCGAGATAGGTATAATTCAGGATTTAGTTTTCACTGATGTCAAAGTCATTCCACAGCCTATCTGCAACTGGAGAAGGAGAAATTGCAGAAACAGGAATTTTACCCAGTGTTTTTCCAAAAAGAGCCAAAAGTAGTATAACTACTAGCATTGCCATGGGGAAGCAAGAAGCTAATGAGATGGAAAAGGTTCTGTTCTTATTAAGGAATCTCAAAGCTGTATTTATACAAAAATTAATGAGAATGTAGGAAGAATTTCTTACCAATTTTCAGCTTTAAGCATGAGTTTCCAGAGAGCTCAGAAAATTACTTATTTGAAACGTGTGCTGCACAGCTGATAAAATGTCAATATGCTGATGATGCTACTTTACCTTGGTAATGGCAATAGTGTCCTTGTGCTGTGCACAAAAACTAAAATTGTCTGAAATAACAATAAAATGATAGGGTGTTTATTGCAACACTGGTTTTAAAAAAGATGGATTTTGTTACTGCACATAAGGACTTGTAAATGTATTAGCTAAGTAGTACAGTTTTATTTAGCAAATCTACCGGTAGAATTGTTTTAATGTTCTTTTTAGAAAAACTTAACATAAAGGAGTGAAGGTCTTTTCTTTGGCTGAAATTTAGCAGTCTTGTTAAGCATGTACTGGCTTATTTTCTAGGCTCACTTTTTTTCCAGCTGTGAGTGGGAAACTTCAGGAAATCATTCCTAAAAAGCACCTTGAGGTGACTAAATTGCTACTTCCTTTATATCAAGATGGAAAAATTGAAAATCTGCCAACCACAGTCACCAGTGCAAGTCCTGCTGGACTCCCACCCAAACAGATGACACGTTTTGCCTCCTCTGTGATGCAGATATGGGGGATTGATAGTTTCAAAGGTAGGAAGTTCTAGACCAACGTTGTAGATGCTGAAAGCAAGTGGCATGGCTCCCTCTTTCCTTTGCCTCCCCATCAGGATAAGAAATGCTATCCTAGGAAGCACTGAAATAATTTTAGAGGCTTTTCTTTAGATTACAATGGCACAAGTGTCCACAGTCCGCAGCAAATGGCAAACAAGTGTGCAGTACATGGTGTGCTTCGAGAGGGTCTCTTAGAAGTCTGCAAGAATGTGGCCACATCCCTTTTAATCAGGTGAAGAGACAGAAGAGCTCCTTATGTCCTGTGTTGCCTGCTAGTAACACTGCCCTGTCAGAAGGCTTTGTTTGCACAGTATTAAAATGAAACAACAGCATCAGCAAATGGCAAACCCTAACTTACAAATAGGACTTTAGCAACTCTCATTAATGGCCTTTTGGTCCTTGTTACATAGTAAAGAACCGTTTGGGAGGGGGTTGTATACTGCTAACAAAAGAATTTGTTTTATGATATTACAGTGGGTATGTAGCTCATGTTATGTTAATGATGTTGCCATTTTACAGATTTTACACTCAGGATCAGAAAGGTTAAAATTGGAGAGTTATCAGTAGCTAGGGCCAAAGAGAGAGTTTAAGTGTCAAGACTGGCACTCACAGCTGAGAGGAAGCGTGGGGAGTTATTAGTTAAGGTGCCTAGCTGGCATTCCTTCACATGGCACAAACTCTCCGTATAATTTCAGATAAAGGTTCTGCATCTCAGTTCCCCATCTGGAAAATTGTATTTAAATAGTAGTTATTTATTTAAAGTATTCAAAGTCTGTAGTTAAAAGCCATGAGATCAGGAATGGCTGAATCCATTAAAGAATTGAAGTAGCCTGAAATTCTATGACACTAAACTCTTGTTGAAACCTGATTAATTTTTATCATCCTTGCAGAATGTAATCATTTTAGAGTAGAAGTCTCTCAGTAAATGTTTTTATAGAAACAACCCTCTACACTTTCTATAAAGCTTTAGAAAAGTTAGTAACCTTTAGGATATATGCCAAGTATATATGTCATGTTTATAACAAAATAATCAGTGTAGTTTGACTAGTAGAGATTAGTACTTTAAACAGATTTTCTGTAACCTCAGGATTAATAGTTCTCATTTCACTTTAGGATTGGATCTTTAAGAGTAATGACTGATGGTCAAAATGAGCTGTGTATCCTGTAATGTGTTATAACTGCCTTGTGATGTTGGTAACAGCCCTATGACTGAAAATTCTCCAATTTGAGAACTCCAGCTTAAAAATTCCATATCTGTTAAACAGAAATTTTCTCAGGTGCAAACTGATCGTATCTTTGTGCTCTGCTCACGACAGACATTGCTTTTGTGGCCTTTTACTGCCAAACTTTTCGTTTGCATTTTGGGGCATACAGTCATGTTTCCTTCCTAGCATTCTGATTTGTATTCACTGAGCCTCTGCAGGACCTTCACGTGGTTTGCCCATTCCTAGGCAGTTTGAGCTTAAAAACACATCGCCATGAAGTGTCACAACTGCAGCACGACTACGTGTTCTCCGCTTTGGGGCTTGAAGCAGAGCTCTGGGGCAGGCAGAAAGGGACATCCCAAACTGTGCAACAAGATTCGACAGGGCTCACATGTCAAGAGTTGTCAGTCTAAACTGGATTCAATTCACAGTCAACAATTTCTGTCTTTGTTCTTCATTCCTTTGTTCCTTGGTGGACAGGATTGTTTTCAGGACTCTTAAATCCTCCTATTTTTATTTTGCCAATTAAAGTCTCTCTGTGATATGTGGCGATTCCGATAGAAAGTTAGTGAGAGAAATTCTTTAAAGTTAGCAGAGGAACCCAAAATTGCAAAATCTCCAGCATTCCAAGAGCTTTGTTATGTCACTTGTTACCAAATACTACCTACATTTGTTAAATAATTCAAATGGATTATTATTATTATTAACTTGTTCTAATTCTTCTAAAGTCTGTATTTCTAATAACCAGCTCACCTTGGCACCCAAAGTCAGCTTCAGTATTCAGTGAATATTTAAAATCTGTTCTGCTTTAAAAGCTGACTTTGGGTGGATTTCATGTTTCCAGTTTGGGGCTTGAACTTTTACATTTTGTCCAAGTTCCTCTGTTTGAGACTTGGTACTAACAGAAAGAGGAAAGGTGGTGAGTCCTTTTCTGTTTTTGCATCATTGTGGTTTAACATTTCCTTGGTTCCACAAAAAAAAAAAAAAGGGGATATGTTTGAGTAGGGTTTTAGGATTAATACAGTATGGGCATTTTTATTCTGGGAATAAAAATTCACTCTTCAATACTTCCTGTCCTCAGTGCATCTGCTTTTTCTGCTTCCTCCAGTGGTCTTTCCAATAGAACAATTAGTTTTAAGACAGATTGCAGGTGCAGGTGGCAAATTTTTTTAAGGTTAATAGCCCATTTGTAATGGAATATGGTGACCTTAAGGAAATATAATGAATCATAAATAAAAAAATATGGGGAATTTGCACTTCACTGCTCGGCTCTATTGACCCTGAAAGGCTTCTACCACATAGGAACCAGCAGCAAGTTGGTGATGATAAATAATACCCCTTGCTGGTGACAACACCATCAATGGTCATTATAATAAACGAATACTGAGAATGAAGGAACATACAAATTAAATATAATCTGGGACAACAGAGTACAAATTACAGCAGTGTGGTATTCAACATCAATACCAAAATGTTATCTGCTTAGGTGTGCTTTTTGGACTAAAAAAATTGAAAGGTCTGTCAAATGGAGTCTGGCCTTCCTATGAGAAGGCAAGAGTTATAAGTTAAGCAGTTCAAAATTTTAATTTTTAAACACTGGCCTAAAAGCAGGATAACCTCCTGATGAAGGGGTTTGTTTTCACATGATTTTCTTGAAGGTTTTTCTCCACACAAATATATGTTCAGCAAATAAACATGTTATTTCTGGGAATTTTATATCTACAGTGATATAAATACATATTTATGTAATACTTGTCACCATGATTTCTGTTTTTTATTTTTATTCTGCAGTTTATTGTGGAGTGTCATGGGAATACACTTCTTCCCCAGTTTTTGGGCATGTACCGGCTTACTGTTGATGGAGTCGAAGTATATATGGTTGTTACAAGAAATGTCTTCAGCCATCGTTTATCTGTTTATAGAAAATATGATTTAAAGGTGAGAAATAATTGCTGTTGAAATAACTGATAAAGTAGATGAAAATCTTTACTATAAATGTTAGGTTATTCCAATGCTTGAATATTGCTCAGAATTTTAATTATTTTAAAATTGTGTTTTGTAAGAGTCAGCATTAAGTGGTTTAATTCTACACCTAAGTTTAGGAAAACTGAATGATTGTTTTATAGAAATTGTACGGATTTATTTGTTTTGTGCATTTTTAAATGCAGCAATTTAACAAGGTATGTTTGTCAAATGTTAGTAATGGTTAAAGGTAAAACACTTCACACTAGTACAATAATAATTCTGCTTCTTATAGGGTTTTTTCAACATTATGGAAAGCCACAGTTGATTCTGCAGAGAGCTTTTATAAAACAACTAAATATCATCATTTAAACCAATAAATGCTGCTCACAAAGTACATCGCTATTACAAAAGCTTCACAGTTTATTCAATATTTTAAAAATAAATCAAGTGAAAAGGAGAAGTTCTTATAAAAAACAAAATATCTGTCTTTATCATAAGATCTGTTTTGGGTTTTTTTTTCAGAAGCTTTCTCTGCTCATTGTAATTTTGCCAGTAGTTAATATACAGGGATTACAATGAATGCCCAAAATGTAGTCTATGTTTCTACCCAAGGGATTGTATTTTAATTCTCTCTCTAAAGTATCCCCTTAGAAACCTACTTCTTTCTAATACATTTAATTTCTATGTGCTGAACCACTAAGTGCATCTGCAAGTTTGTTTTAAAATGTTCATTTATATTTATATATTAAGAGAATTGTACTGTGATTTACTGCACTGTCCCTTCCTACTGTCAATTCGTTGACTGAACTCGATTTTTGAGAACTGATTTCTGGATTGTCAACAATTTACTTTTTGATATTTAGTGTTACTGGCAGCAGTTGTTACCAGGGAAAGGTGTGAGTTTTTTTTAATTTGAGAGAACTGTCTGTGTTTTAGAGCATCATAATGTCCAGATATATTAAAAATTAAACAGTACTTGTATACAGAACATTCTTCACATTGATGTCAGCAGCTCTTCCTGTTGTTTACCTCTGTGAAGGCTTCTGTACTCTATTCAGTTTGTCCAGCTGTAAGCATTGCTTTAACTTCTCATACAATTCAAATTTAACATCAATATCATACCCTTCTTCAAAACAAACTCCTTCACTGAGCGGATTTATAGTGACACTGCATATATTATAAATCACTTTTTATTTATATTATTTGCTACGGCATCTGCAGTTGTCGATTCAGAATCCTTTTTTGTGCATTAGTATTTTTGATACCAGCTTAGAAGTCACTTGTAGCACGATTCTCTACCTGTGTAGGTACTCAGATCAGCATAGGATTTCAAAGGTATTTTCCTGGCAACAGAGGCGTTTTGTCAAAATGACTTCAATGTCATTTTTTTGCCAAATTTGTCATTTGGCATTCTCCCTAGTTTTTACTGTTGTGAATCTTCTTTTTTTTTCCCCTTCAGTTTAGTTTGCAGCTGATCTTTTTTTCTGACCTAATTGTTGAAGCACAGAATACAGTATAAAAGGTGTCTCATCAGTAAACTAAAATGTCAGGCATTTGCCAGGGTTTATTATCAGTTAATAATATAATGCAATGAAATCCCTGCTTGCTGGGCCACACATAATAACTAAGAGATACTGTTCCATATATCTTTTCTCTCCATCCTTCATATGTTTTTTATGTTTCTTTAAAAAAAACAGAAAAACATGGATGTGGTTGAGAATCCTCACGTTCTTTAAGCTAGTAGGACTCCACTCCAGCACTTCTTTACACAATGCACACCTTCCAACAAGCTAGTAGAGCTAATTTACCCATCTTTCAGTATCCAGTTGGTTGTAGTTACTGTTTCTTGCAGTGCTGTTATGTGGTAAGCAAATGCTGGGCACTTACAAGTGTGGTCCCTGCGCCAAGAAATTTTTAAGGAAATGTATATGGTCATTTTTTTGTCATCTCCAGCTTATTCAGGAAGCACCATATTGCCTACTGGTTTTAAGATAAAAAATAGATTAAAAAAACATATCCAAAATGTCTTTGGCAAGCACTGTACATCTTGCAAATCCACAGTTGGTCTCATCTCTTCTTTTTACTCCATGTTGCTGTGAGAGTGTGTGGTTCTTTTTTTGTACTTTACGATCTCTTAAATATTTTTTATGTTTATATTGTGTGACATTCTTTTCAAATGTGTATTTTATATGTCTAAACAGTTATGTAGAATAGGCTATTCCATAACCATATGGCTTAATTGGCACAAAAAGATGGGAAGTCTGCCAAACAAACTGAACTTCCAGGATCATAGACTCAAAATCAGGATGAGATGAGGAAGAAGCTCCAGGAATCAGGAGGACAATAGATGTAGAGCATTTGAGGATTTAATCCATCTTTCTTCTCTCATGATACATCTTCTTCAAGTGATTGCAGAAGTTCAGTGGTCCTGGGCATTCTACCTACTGTATCAACTTTCTCTAAAACAGCTCACAATTCAGAAGGATATGGTTCATCCACTTTTTGACCTGTTATCGTAACATTTTCAAATTAGTTTCTGACCTATGCACATTTTTAGATCCATTTTTTCTGTTTCAGGGCTCTACTGTGGCTCGAGAAGCCAGTGACAAAGAAAAGGTATGGTGCGTTTCTGTTTCTTTTTCAATTATCTAACCTGCTAGATAGTCTCAGAACAAACATAACCAGTGCTGTTCTGCCCCTTTTCTTTTTTTCTGCTGTACTCTTCCCTCTTGAGTTCTACCTTATCCCTCCTTTATCTCCCCTCTGTTTTCTGCAGACCTTTAAATAGTGGTTTGCAGTGGTGTTGAAATTTCAGAGGTAAGTGAGCCAATCCTCTACCTCCTCCTTTTCCTTTTTTCTCTTCTCTTAGTTTGTTCAGGGCCTGCCCTGTGGTAGGAAAACATCAGGACTTTGTTCTCTTCCCTCCTGCTTCTTCATCTTCTTTCTCTTGCTCTTTTAATATTGATTCTTGTGGAAATCCCATGTCAGTTAATGGAATGTTGTGACGTGGCAGCACTTCTAAAGTGAATGCAAAGATGAACCAAACTTTGAATTGTGAGAACCTCTGGGTATGGAAAGCTCATAGAAATGATCAAGTGACTGACAGGCTTAGATGTACATGTAGCCATAACGAGAGACAGTCACCCTCAAATTCTGGGCTGAAGCTTTCCTCTAAAAGGAAACGGATCACTTTCTTTTTCTGCACCTTCAACTTCAGTTCATTTGAGAAATTTAATATTCTCAAAATCAGGTTTTCTTTGAGGTTTTATTGAAATAACATGGCACTTTAGGAGAGGCTTGTATAAAGATTCTACAGATAATTGAAAGTGGAACATAGTCTCCATTATCTCAGACTTCTTAGATTTCAAATTTGAGTGAAGTCTGGCGACCCTGAGATTAGCCCCGTTGGTTAGAGCACAGTGCTAATAATGCCACAGTTGTGGGTTTGATCCCCATAGGGGCCATTCACTTATGAGTTGGACTTGATGATCCTTGCGGATCCCTTCCAACTCTGAGTATTCTGTGATTTTGTGAACCCATGACCCTTGTTTTCTTAATTTTTCCAAGCACATTCCTTCTGAATTAGCTCAAGATCATTGAACAGTTCACTTAAGATACTTCATTTTATGTTGTCCCCAAATTCCATTCAGATTTTTTATTTCTCCTGAGCGTTATTTGTATCATACCTGCCTCTCTGAGTCTTCTGCAGATCACACAACTGCACTCAGGAGGAAGGGACACGGCGGTAGCTGTCAGCCCTACAGTTCTGGCTGCATGAAAAACTCTGTGCAGAGTTTTTCCATTTTGTCCCAAGGCATGACTGAACACTTAAAATTCTTTTTCCAGCATTAGGCAACTACCATGTCCCAAATGCCAGCTGCAGTTAGGATTGTCAGCATAAGCTCTCTTTTGCTGTACAGGGCCCTCAAGAGCATGTCCTGAATAGTCTCCGTTCTTTTCTTGTCATCTGTTTTTGTTCTTGTTTGGTAGTGCAACTCCAGTGTTTTTAAAGTGGAGGGATTAACCCTTCATTGTCTTATAAGCAGTACCTTACATCATTGAAAGCCTCTGCTGGTAGTGCTAAAACAGTCTGACAGAAATGAGGAGGGCAAATTATTTGCGTGGGACTGCTTCAGGTTGCAACATTAATGCTTGCAGTAATAATAATGTAAAATTCAACCATATTTTGCGTATTCAGCTGTACAGGAGCTGATGCTATACAGATATTTAGTGCAGTAGTTTTGAGCAGTTTTAGAAATATGCCTCATAACAGTAAATAGATTAGTAATAGTACACTCATACTGCAGTTAATACATCAAGTGAGGACCTCAAAGAAACAGTGCCTTTATTTTGTTCATGGCCAAATTACTATGGAACTTGCTTATAGCTAAGTTGAAACTAAATTGTGTAGCGTTGTATAACCATATACAACAATTACTCTCTGAATTTAATGTAAAGTTATAACTTCAGTAAGGCAAATAACAGAAAGCTTCACATCTAGAACTTCCTCTTCGATTCTGAGTGCTTCTCTAAAAGAAATAATTCTTATTTTGCTATTTTAATAGTTTGATTTCTTGGAGGTGGAACTGCACTGAGGCTTTCAGAACACCTCTCTGCTCCTCCAATGCCAGTGCACTGCAGCAGGGAAGCCACAAGCTCACACTCAGAACAAATGTTTCTAAGAATGGGAATTATTGGGTAGACCTCTAAGTTCATTGAGAGAACAACATTTTACACTATAAGAAATATTCCTAGGGATTTAAGCACAGGAAAAATAGTGTTTTCCTTACTACTTGGCTTTTGTTAAGTTTTGGAGTCTGCTGTTTGATTTGAAAGGGTGAGAAGAATAGGCTGCACCTGTGGATTGCAGATGTTCAGGACATTCATTGTCACTGTGATCTGATTCTGCAGTAAGCATGAGCACTGCAGTGGTTTACTCACCTCAGCTACTCAAATGTTTCCAAGGCAGTTTTTAAGCTTAAATAAAAAAAGGTGTTGTATATTCATACAAACAGACAAGCAAAGTTTTATTTTGAAACTCTGAGCAGTTCTAAAGGGCTGCTGTCATGAGATGTACCTCTGCATGTGTGTCACTGATTCCAGGTCCTTGAGGACTGTGTTGACCTAAGTGTGTAAATGGTCCATTACTCATCACTGGCAAATGAAGCCCTGTACCATGTTTTATCACTTCAATTTTCTCTTAAGTAGATGTCACTCTTTCAGACTTTTTGTTTATTGTCATCTCTGGGAATCTCAAATCAGTCTTAAAGATTTCAAAACAACTGAAAAATTTTGGTTTGAAGGGGGGGGGGAAGGCATTTTAGCAAATTCTTTGAAGATATTTTGGCATCTCCTATCGTTGCAGAAATTGTCCTGAGTGATTGAACAAAACCAGACAATCTGAGAACCTTAGGCAGTGTGGTAACTTATTAGCTAATTTTTAGCCAGAGGCAAATTAAATCATCAATGTATTAATATTATTCTGAAATGACATTACTATAATTTCAATTAATGGCAGCATTATTTAATTACTTATTATGAAGGTGTCTGTTGCTATTCACATCTCAGAAACAGTAATAGGACGCTTTTGGTGCTAAAATGTATGGCTAAAATTTCCAGCAATGCTCTAGGTTTTAAACAGGCTTTTAAGTAATTCATATTGAATTTCAAATCCCAATATTGAAGTAATCAAATGGTTTCCAGAATATCAAGAATAATATGGTTACTTCTGTTAAAGCTGGAGAAGTCACAAAACAGAAGAGCAAGTCTTTCAGTCGCATTCTAGTACAGTCTGTAAATTTTAGATAAATTACTTTTTAAAGGCAAATTTGGCAAAAATTATGATGTTCTTGAATCTTTTTCCTATCAAACAGCAAGTTGTTATTTACTGCAATAAGTTGTTATTTACAACAATAAAGAAGAGACAATTATGCAGAAAGATTTGGTGGACTATAATATAAGAAACTGGGGAAAAAAGTATGTTTCCACTTCAGTTTGGTAGTGTCAAATAGGTACTAGTGTTCAAACATTCCTTTAAATCATTTTTTAGGACAAAAAGTTGTCTGGATTGACTTTTAAGAATGGTACTTTTCCATCCTGTTTTCAGTTTACCTCCAGTTTGACCGTCTTTAGCTGCTTAATATCCTGACATATTTATGAGAAGCTCTGAAGCTGTCATTTCAGCATCTCATGATAGTCAGTGCAGAGACAAGCCCCATCCCTTAGATTTCACCTTAACGTGCAGTTTCTTTCATTTGTGTTATAAATGATATTTTTAATAATAAAAGAAGGCATTGCTTTCTTGGCAACTTGTATCATAACACACACTTACAGTTGTCTTGAATTTTAAAAGAATAGTACGTTTCAACAGTTGTCAAATTCTGACAGCTGCTCCTTTTTATTTTTTAGGCTTTAGTTCTCTTTTTATTTTTATTATTTTAATAGTGGGCATTTTCTATTCATTCCTTGGACGATTTTGCCCTCTTAAGTGAAACAAGGATAATGCAGAACTCCCCTGGTGGTCTGCCTGCTCACAATTATGCCATACTTACAGTAGGACATCAAATTAGCAGTAACAGCTGAGTCTACTTGTATTGATAAAAGAACTTAAACGTGTTGCTTGTGAGTAAGCAGCTCAGAAGGAAATTTGAAGAAGAAAAATAAAACCCAACTGAACTGATGCCCACCACATTTCATCTTTCTTGAACAATTTCAGAGATTATTACATGTTTTAAAATTAATCCAAAACTGATTGCATAGCCACCTCTGTGATGTGGGTTTTTTCATAAATCAGCATAAATGCAGAAAAATTATAGTAAATACAGTTGAACGAAGGAATTTAGATTCGAGTTTCTTTATGGAAAAAGATTGCCGTAGTTGACAGTTATGTTACATCTTAGTTAAACTGTATGCAAAATACATAGCTGTGATAATTAGATTGGAAGATGCCACTAGATTTTAGCTTCGTGTTTTATTTTATATATTATGACATATAGTAATTAACTGATTTCTGAGAGCAAAGTATAACCTAAGGAAGAAGGGGTTTAATATAGGAGCATAGCAACAAGATCGATCAGTCTTGACTGAGGTTTGGTTTTTTGGTGTGTTTTTGTTTGGTTGGGTTTTGGTGTCATTATGTAAAACCTTATTCAAGGTGGATCATTCCAAAGTCTGAGCTGTTATTTCGTGCTGTTTTTAAATTACTGATTTCAGAACAGCATGGCTTTACTCATTTCTTTTAGTGATTTCAGTCTGTTTCATGTGCCGATCTTACACAACCAACTTGTGAGCTTAGATTTCTCTGTGAAGTGAATCTCAAGGTTGCAACATACAGAGACTGTAACTGTCAATACATCACACTGCAAAGATACAAATAAACATTCAGAGTTCCGATTCCTATTGCAGCATTTAGCCTTCACATGACATCAACCCCACTATTGTTTTTCAAGACAAATCACTAGTTTGCCTGTGTTTTGGGGGTTTTTTTGTTTAAAAGTCTGTTTTCCATATGCTAAAAAAAATAAAACAATAAAAGGGGAATTTGGTGTCATATTCTCTATGTCGCATGTTCATTTTGCAGCAGGAAGACATTAACGCTAGGAATAATTCTGGGTGTGTTTCCCTGAGCATTAAAAAGACAGATAGTTTCTATTTTGGTGCATGCTTGAATACCTAACCCATCTACAGCATCCAGCACAAATGTTTTGTCCTACAAAAATGTTTAATTACACAGTTACACGGCTTAAGTCGTTCCAGTGATCCCATTCAAGCCCTATTTTGGGGTTACAGCTCTATTTCCATTGCCTTTTACAGACCTGTGATGTCTGTGGAGCTGCAGACCCTTGTTTGTTTAGAAACTCCAGTCTAGGGCAAGGCAAATTGTACAACAAAAGTTTGGACCCCGCTCACAGAAATACTGGAGGGAAGAAGCCACACTATTCAGCCTTACAAAAGAAGTTATTCTTCAGTGTTGTAGATCCAGTGACTCCAGACTTTTGATTCAGTTCAAAACCACCTGTTCCAAATTATTGCAAACTACATTTAATATTATATCCTTTTTTTTTTTTCTCCCCTAAATACTGGCTCCCATATATACTGGTGAACCTAGTATTTTTTAAAAATAAAGATGTATGTGGGCATTTGCTGTGAAAGAAGCCCAGGGTGTGGACCTTTACTCTTGGCAGACGTTTTACATCATTTTCAAAAGTCATAAATTGTAAGCCAAATTTTTCTGTGATTAGCTGTGTGAATAATATGACTTGTGTCTCGTTCCAAACAAAAGATAAGTCTGCTATGCCACATTTCCCCTACAACCTAATCTTTGCCTTTGTTAGGTGAGAAAGTCTGTCAGGTTGTGAAGACAATTAGTCTTTTTCCTTTTTCAGTCCAAAACTTATACTGAAACCTATGTGACCTACAGCTGCTTTAGGAAGCTGCTTCCAAAATGTCAGGATTAGTGTTAGCTTTGACCATTATTTTTGATGTCATGATGCACCAAAAAATCCTTTTGGGGAAAAATAATTGCTAATATTCATTGCAACACGTTAGGATAGGATGCTGAATTGAGATGTGTTAAGAAATATACAAAAACTATTTCCATGTTGATATAGAAATAAAACGTCCCCTGGTACCTACGTTCCAAGGTTGCTTTTTAACCCAAAACAGTATCAGTGGGCTCTTACACTATATTTTATGTTTTGAATAAGGCTTTACAGATTCTGTCATCCTAGTTACTAAGAAATCTCTGTTGATTTTCAGCCTTTTGAAAGGCAGTGAAATCTTCATGCCATTAAAATTCTCTGTGACCATGGCAAACTTTGGAATGCAAACTTGAAGTGTGCAGTAACATGGGGTTTTTTTATAAATAAATATTTCATATCTGTAAAACCTGTTGTGCCTTTCTTGCATCTTTAAGTAAGAGATTAAAAACAATGGAGGTGGTTCAGAAAGAAAATCTATTATTAATTTAGTGGAAGTAGTTAAGTGTTCATCTCCTGTGCAGCTCTTGAAATATTTAGTTCTTTAATGACAGTAATATGTTCATTATAATGAATTACATTCTAGGAGAATCTTTTTCCAACAAGGATTTTGCTTCATTGGAATATTTGAGGCTTCATAAAAAATTAACCATATCAATTATTTCATTAAAGTCTCAGTTTTTTCATTCAGTTAGTGTTTTAAGCTGCCACAGTGTGATTCTATTTGTGTTTATTTATTTCAGTGCATAAGAAGAAAATGAACATAGGATTTTTCAACATGAACATAGCTACAGGAGCCCCTCCTAGTTGCATATTTCATAGGTTTTAATTCTTAAATGCACAAATCAATTTTAACACAGGAATTTCAGTTAAAGTACTACGATAATCACTGTTAGTGTTGGCTGTCATTAGTAATATGTGGGACTGCAACAGTATCCTAGAACTATTCGGCTTTAGATAAATAGGGAGAATAATATTGCCTAGCACACACAGAAAAAAAATCTTTGTCTAATAACACCTAGAAAGATGGAAGAGTATAGGCAGGGAGGCATCATGCAAACAATGTGGTGAGGGGAAGCACTGGCACTTAGCTTTTTAGCTTCAGTTTCTTGGATGGGACCCACTGCTTTTGCTTTTCCCTTTTTCTTCATATACCTCAGAACTGGCTTTTAACTTACGTGGTTCTGCACTTGTGAAGTCTTCACAGCCATGGGCATTTGGGTGAAGAAAAATGACCTCAGATAAATATCCTTGGGGGGATTATCAAGGACTGGGGAGCCTGCACACAGGCAGTAAAGAATCTGGCTTTTTGGAAGAACTGACTCACTGCCCTGAGCGTCCTTGGGAGTAGCCCTTGGGTCCTGTGATGGCAGGCAGGAAATGCAGCAGTGTCAGCTTTGCTAGCTCACTTTTATTAAAAATAGATGAGGGACAAGGTTAAAGTGGAGTATGGCACCCACACAAATGGCTTACCAGCTCTACCATCTTCCAAAAGGGCATCGCTTGTGATTTAAGTTTATTTTTATCAGCGACAGGGCTGTGTTCGGTGGCAGAGCCGGTTCCCCCTCGCGCCGCCCGCCGGTCTGACTGGCTGATGCTGTGCTCTGCGGGAAGTCTGGCAGAGCCTAGAGACGAACATGCATCTCAGCATCTTAACCACAGGCACATCCTTCCTCTCTGCTCATCCCCCAGCTTTAAACAGCATTAGTAGGGGTGGGTTTTTTCAGTGTTAATGGGTTTGTTTCACTTTAACCTCTGCCTAGTTTAATAAATAACTTGGATATACTAGGTGGAAAAATAATCTGGGGATTTTTTTTTAGTGACTTTGGGCTAGAAATGAAGGGAGCTTGGTTTCCTGCATTCTTTTCATTATTGTTTCATCTTAAATTAATTCATCCAAATCTCCTCTCCATTCTTAAGCATCCCACGCACTGGATTCCATCGTCCGGTGTTGGCAACATCCTTGGATCCACAGTCCCGCCTCTGCAGAATTAACTCTTGTCCATGGGACAGTGTGCTCGATTGTGTTTGATAATCTCTACAGCTGTTAGCCTGGAATGCTTATCTGATGTTTCCCCTACTCGTTTGCATCCTAAACCACTTACTGACTGGGGTAAGGAGGCCAGAAAGAAAATCAATGCACACCGTGCAGTCATATTGCAGTAAGCAATTCACTGTGAGCTTCAGAAAGTGTCCAACATCATTCTTAAGTAAACCTGGTGAGCACTCCAGGATGACTCCTCCACGGAAGTGGAGTCTGGGATGGATAAATGGTTATAGCCCTATCTCAGCTGCTTGGGTGGTTTTTTCCTTTTATTATAAATTTAAATAGAGGATCTCTGTTAAAGGGTATTTTAATATATCAGATTGTTCTAGATGCAACACGGTAATAATTCAGAGCAGCCAGGCTAGAATTTTATTTTTTTCCAGAGTTCATAGGTGTCAGGAGGCAATTTAATTGTGAATTCACAACTGTTAAAATGTTAGTAATTGCGTAAGTGGTTTTGAGCAGTTATTGGAAGAAAAGGATCACTTTTCTAAACAAAAGCAGCATTGTGGGATCTCAAGCAATTCACAAATTCCAGCTCCAAAAAATAACTTTGGACAGTTGAAAAACTGAGTGTTTTTGCCACCTCAGTGCACAGCCCAACAACAAAAGGAACTTTTGGCCATTGTGAAGATCTAAAAGGGCATTTCAGAGTCTGCTGTGGTGCTCACATTTTAATGCTTTGCTTTCCAATATGTACATTTTGGAACAGAGAAAAGAACCGCTCGGATTCTTTTCCTCACTGTGTCATAGGAAGAAAATAAACTTTATGAAAAATGCCATCTTCAGTGAGATTATAAGCAATGTCTGACTAGTTAAACTCACAGAAGGCATTTGAGTAGGCTGATGTTAGCTGCCTTTTATCCCTAGCAGAAGGACTTTGGGATTAAGGGGAAATTATTTTATTCAGAGTATTCATTAGTTCATGGCCATTGATAATTGCAGCACTCGTTGTTCTGCAACATTTTCTTTGTAAAGAAAACCTGTTCTTCCCTACTGTTGATTAAAGGTTGGGGGAAGGAAGAAAGGCTGTTCATTGCTTTTAATGGGCTTATTTTTTAAAGGCTTTTGATTGCAGGAACTACTATTACTTCTAGTTTGCTTGACCAACTACCCTGAAGGAACTGCTCTTTTGTTTGTTGGCTTGCTGGTTTTTTTGAGTAAACTTCAAGTTGCTGCCCTTTAAAAACAGAGCCCGTTTGGGGTGTCTTAGTACTGAACCCAGTGGTTACTCTCTGTCTTTCCTTAACACTGCTGCATATCACTTCATGAGAGAGTTGAAGATAATCAACAAATGCTCCAACATGAAGAATATTTAATTACATATTTAAGAGGCAATAGTCTTCTCTGGCATTTGCCAGTTCTAAGCAGAATTTTGTAATTCATGTTCATTTGATGCTTTTCTATAATTATTTTGTATTAGGCAGTTGTAAACATTCACAGTAGCTATGTATAATGCAATCCAGTTTGACTTCCTCTAAGATCTGATGCAAGCCCTTTGGTATAAGGTATGGACTGTGTTTCGACTTCACTTATTGTCAGTCACTTTGATAAACCACATCTTGGAAGAAGCTCATGCAAATCAAATATTGAGGTAGAGATTTTGTCCTATCTCCATTTGCTGCATGCCCAGTAAACATATACATTCTAGGCCATTTCAGGAGGGACAAACTAAGGAAAGAGCTGCACGGGTACAGCTGTGGAGAGCTGCATGCCATGGAGAAGAGGTGGCTCAGTGGTGCCCTTTTGGGCACAGGGGATCTCCAGAGGTGCTGCTGCCAGCAGCAGGGCTGCCCTGGGCCAACAGTTCTATCACACTCCTCTTTGCAACCCCACTCTTACAGGAGTTTTGGTTTATTTTAGGCCAAAGAGCTGCCGACATTCAAAGACAATGATTTTATTAACGATGGCCAAAAGATTCATATTGATGAGAATGACAAAAAGATGTTCCTTGAGAAACTCAAAAAGGATGTTGAGGTAAGAATATGCCTGTTCACTTCAGTGTGAATAAATTGTGTGGCAAATTACAGATATCCTGGGAAATCATACCTGTAATTCAATATCGAAAACTCTTGTTTATAAGACTGTAAACATAACTGTTTTAAATGAAACACAATTTAAACTTTCAGGAGTTGATCACTGCTTTTGCTGATGTCATAAATGCCTTGCTGCCATAGCTGGTTGCCATACATTGTTCCTGCCTTGATGATGTGATGTTAAAATGATGGTACTACTTAGTACCTAAGCGCTTTACAAGCCTAATACTTCCAAATGCCCCCGAGAGAGGTGAGTGTTGTTAGTTGTATTTTACAGGTGCACCGGAGCTGAGGCCATACACAGACTGTTGTCCACAACAGAGGAGGGGCATCTGCCCCAGTCACAGCCATGCATGTCCTATTTCATATTAGAAATCCAGTTTTAAATAATTTTTAGTATCACAACAGTAGAGTGCTTCAGTAATTTGGGTACAGCAATTGGACTCATTATCATAATGTAGTCATTTTTCTTTCATACACATTTATAATTGGCTGAGTATAGTAAATACTTAATAGAAAAGTGTTACCGTATGAATTTAATGTAATATAACTTATTTAGTTCAGCTAATAAAAGAAAATAAACATCAGACTAACTTGTTCACCCAGGTTGCCTTTAGTTTGCATAGTTAAAAATATTTTATGTGTTTTTGTACTAAACCCAGTGTTTTACAGCTCTATACTCAAAGCCTAAAATTTGTTTTCAAGGAAAAGGCACAGACTGGGAAGAAACTTGATAGCAATATGTGTTTGTGAGTTAATAAGACTTCCAGCTATTTCTGTTAAAAGGGCTCTGTGAATTGACTTGTCTAGTTCTTAAGATCTGTATCTCATTGGCTGCACGAAACAAAAAACTGTTACTTCAGAATCTATCCAATAATTTTCTTTTGAGTAAGTCTAACTTTCCATCTAAGTAATTGATAAATTTATGGTGGTGGTGATGATGAAAACGTAAATCTTTTGTGAAATATCAATGTGTCTTTAGTTTGTATTTAAAATATTGTGCTGGAAAACTGCTCTACGGATGTTACAGCTCCAGAGATAAATTTATTTAGGTTAAAATTTTTGCTCTTTAGCATGATCTGCTGTTGCTGACTAATGCTCTTACAGTAAGTGGATTGCAGATAATATTTAAGAGTGTGCGAGGAACGTGGAAGATACTTTCTTACCCCAGGAACTGGATTGTGTGTAATCTTCTACACCATTTACTAGATTGGGAACATAATGGCAGATTCCAGGTCATGTCTTGAGGGCCTGTTTTTTATGGGCTTAAAATTTATACAGAGAATTGTTTAATATCCATGTAAACCGCTAGTGTGAAGTGGCTCCTGATTTTAAAAATGGCAAGCTGTTCTTTAACCTTGTTTTTCTTTTATTGATTCTTCTGCCCTTGTTAGACGTACACACTGATATACACACTTTGTACCCAATATGTAAACACTCACATTTCACTACAATGAGAAGAAATGCACAACACTTAGTATATACTTATCACATAGTATTTATAGTTAAACATATTATGGAGTAATATTCTGAGCTGTATTACTTTGTATCTCTTCTTGTTTGTCACTAAGTTTTGTTTCTATGTTTCTCTGTATATTGCTTCTATATTTCTCTCATAATCAAGTCATAATGCGCCCTTCTCATGTTCAAACACAAATACCTATTGCTGCTGTTTTGATGTCCCCTTGTCTATTTTCCCACCTCCTCTGTGGTGGCTCAGGTGTCCTAAGAAAAGGCACATATTTTAAATCAGATTATCTTTTCCTTGTGCTGATCTCCCTAAGTCTTTTTACTGTTAGCAGTAGCAGACTATTTTACAAGAGCCATTCTCTTCTAATTTGCAGTTCACTCCTTTTTTCCCCAAGAGTCTGTTCTCTTTTGTGCTGTTCTGTATGATTATTTGTAGAATTTTTTCCTCTGTTTACCAGGGGCCTAGTGATATGCGTGGAGATCTTCCACACCATTGCCTCCAGTCTCATCTGTTCATGTTGCATATTGTTGTACATCATCTCTTCAAACTTAGATCTCTTCTAGTCTTGTGAAGAGTCTTTTGCTTTACTATATTGAAATCATTAAAAACCAATTTCTTCTTTCTTCTTAAAACCTCAATCTCACAATGTTTCTGTTAGTACTTGAATTTAGAGTCACTTTATTATCTCTGGTGCGTCTCTTTTTCTCAGAATCAGGATTTTGACAAACTGCAGTTTGCCATTATCTGGTAATTTATATTTACCTCTTTCATCACCATCACCATCACTGTTCCAAAGCCTAGCTTAAATCCGTTCTTCCCTGGTCTGCTCTAACTTCCTTTTTATAATCACTTAGAGTTTGTAAAAACTGAAATAATTTTTATGTTCATCCACTTTCTCCGTATACCATAAGCATGGACTCCACAAGTTTATACAGCATCATTTCATGTTTTCATGGTGTAAAACTTCATGGCTTTCCACTGCAAGAATATTTGAACACTTTTTTGTGATTCTTTAATGAGGCTTAAAAGGGAGTAAGGGGTCAGATTCAGCCCCAGATCAAAGCACACTGTACACCTGACAGCACAGAGGCTGGTCTGGAAATTGAGTGCTGTGTGCGGTTTGGGGCACCACAATATAAGAAAGGTGAAACACTGTTAGGGAGCACCCAGAGGGCAACAAAGATGGTGAAGGTCTAGAGGGGAAGCCATACCAGGAGCAGCTGAGGTCCCTTGGTCTGTTCAGCCTGGAGAAGAGAAGACTGAGGGGAGACCTCATTGCAGTTACAATTCCTCGTGCTGGGAAGTGGAGGGGGCAGGCACTGATCTTTTGTCTATGGTGACCAGTGACAGAACTTGAGGGAACGGCCTGAAGTTGTGTCAGGGGATGTTTGTCTTGGATATTATATCCAAGTATCCCAGAGGGTGTTTGGGCACTGGAACAGGCTCCCCAGGGAAGTGAAGTGGTCACAGTAGTAAGCCTGACAGAGTTCAAGAAGCATTTGAACAACGCTCTTGGGCACATGGTGTGACTCTTGGGGTGGTCCTGTGCAGGGCCAGGAACTGGACTCGATGGTCCTTGTGGGTCACTTCCAACCCAGTATTTGATTGAAACATGAGACAGGAGTGACTGTCATCGGCTTGCAAGCACACTGGCCTTCACTATGCAAAAAGCTTTCTCCCTGAGGATTTTGGGAAAGCGGGCTACAGTATAGGTTTCAACTTATCTATGTGTTGTTACCATGCCTTAATCAAGTATCTCTTTGCTAGCTTTATCCCTTAATCCTGTCTTTTGCTCTCTCTTAGAAGTGCCTGTTTTTCTCAACCGATGACACCTTTGTGTATCTTCTGTCTGTAAGTGGAGCTTGCGTTTTTCAGTGATACTGATAGATTGCTTATTATCACTTTATAGTTCCTTGCTCAGTTAAAACTCATGGACTACAGCTTGCTGGTTGGAATTCATGACGTTGAAAGAGCTGAACAGGAAGAAGTAGAGTGTGAAGAGAATGATGGAGAAGAGGAGGGTGAAAGTGATGGGACCCACCCCATTGGAACCCCTCCAGACAGTCCAGGAAACACACTGAACAGCTCACTGCCTTTGGCTCCAGGGGAGTTTGATCCAGCTATTGATGTTTATGGAATAAAATCCCATGAAAGTAAGCAGTAATAAATGTTTGTGTGTTAAGATGGTTTGATTCTTGCATCAGAATCCTAAAGTCTTTACAACCATGTAAAGGCAAATGTAAACTGCAAAACAGAAGTTCACTTTGCAGAAAAGGAAATTTGCTCTTTGGTGCAGCAGAAAACAGAAGATTCTTATAATGCTTAGGTATTCAGGTTCAGCAGTTCTTCAGCAGTTAGTTCTTAGGTTTTTCATCCCTTTCAGGAAATATAGTTGTTCTTTTTCTGGCAGATAACACTGTTAAATACAGTCTAGAAAGAATGAGAAAAGCAGCATTCCAAGTTATATTTCACTTCTTTGGTTGCTTTTTGAAAATTTGTACACTCATACCCAATTTCTGTGTTCCAGCTAAGAAAGTTGTCATAAGGAGTGTGTAAGAAGCCTGAAACTGGGTTTTATATTAGTGTTTGAAACTAAATAAAACTAGTTACCTGTGGCTGTTCGAAACGGGAAAGTTACCTATTTGGTTTTTTCATAAGCATTGACATGAATAAATACAAGGTTTTATTCATAAAGAAAATATGATCTTGTTTGTTTACCCAGAAGCATTACCTTTCAGATAAAACTTCATAATTTTTACATGAAGGAACATGAAGGAATTTTTACATGAATCCACATTATTTTAACTGAGCAATAATTCCTATTTCTGTATGCTAGTGTTTTATTTTACTCTCATTTAGGGGGGATTGCATTACATATGAATGCAGCTAAACTCTCATTTAAGGACAGCTTGAGCCTGTGGTCTTCACAGATCTTGATTCTGACTGACATTGACCTGTCTGAGATTGAGTGTTAAGGTCTCCTATGTCAGAGGGAGGACTCATTATTAAGATATTTCCAAACTCATTGTTACTGCCCTGTGTTTGCCATTTGCAGATGCACCTAGGAAGGAAGTATACTTTATGGCCATTATTGACATTCTTACTCATTATGATGCAAAAAAGAAAGCTGCCCATGCTGCAAAAACGGTAAAGCATGGGGTAAGTATCTGGCTGTCTTTTTCTTCTTACTCCATTTATATTCATGCATTTTCGTTGCTTGGTGTCCTGATACAGGACAGTCCAGTAGATCTAGGGAAAGGGGAAATAGACCTGAACTTTTTTCTAGTTTAGTGTGCAATAAAAAAGTATAGGGTAACTGCTACAGATTACAATGGTGAGAGTAGAACTCCTTTTTCAGCCATATGTATGGCTTTCTTACTCATAAAGAGCTCTAGTGAGATGCCTTTTTAGGTCTTTGTCCTAAATTCGTGAGATGCAAACAAAGCTGTTCACCACACTATGAAAACTGTCATAAATCATATTTCAGATGCAGGACCTTAGTGATGGTTTCATTATTGCCTGTTGAAAGTTAGTTCTTCAGCATATAATTTGGCTCACTCTACAAGGCTGTTCGGGAAAATAAAAAAAAGGACAATTTGCAAAATTCAATATCAAATGTGCATATTAAATACTCAAATACTGTTCAGTGAAGGCTTCTGTTTGACTGGCTTGAATTTATTTATTTTGACTGAAATTTCTGCTTAGCAGCAGACACCAAAGAACCGTGGTGAAACAGCCCAGTTTTCTAAATTTATGATTTATATCTACCATTATCACTCCTGTGGTGATTTAAGGTTCAAATTTCATACACTTTTTAAAAAGAGCATATTTGTTCACAAGGCTAAAATCCCTTCTCTAAATATCTAAAGGGTCAGGACATTGTGAAGAGTTTTAAGCAAAGGGTTCAGGGCTTTTTATTTACAGTAGAGAATGGTGTGACCTGCACGGGCCTGTAGAAGGTATTTTTTGCCTCTCTAAAACAATGCTCTCATTACTCTCTCTGCTCTCAGGGCAGCTGAAAGTTGATGCAGACCATATGCAGCCATTATCTGGCAATTATTACTGAACCCTGAATGTAGCAGACTTAAAAATCTCACACTTCTGGCTTAAATAAGGGATAGAAATAGATTGTGAATAACAACTATGATTATTGAAGCTGATTGTGATTAGAACTTACTGCAAAACGTTACTTTCATGCAACCATTTTGTTTGGTTTGCTTTCTCCTTCCTTAGCCACCTGACACTGAAGTTCATTCATTAATTGCATGCATGCAATTTATCCCTTTTGGCAAAAAGGAAAAATATAAATAAAAATGTGGCTAAGGCTCTGTAAACCCCAAATAAAAATAGGAATGAAATCATTACTTCATTGAAGTAGCGATTATACAGCTTATTCAGTTATTCCAGGTTTAAAAGCATATATGTTGACAAAATGTTAATAACTGTTACAATATACTTCAAGTTATTTAACATGCAGAAAACAATATGTGTTATACAGATGTTGACATGCCAGATCTGAGTATGGTAATTCAGTCTTCTCTGTATGAAGGCACTGCTGCTCAAGAGACCAGAATCTGTTGGTGAATCAGCGGATAGCATGGTTAATTGTGCAGTAAAAATTCATATAGGAGACTGAAATACAATGAAAGTAAAGAGAAGTATGGAAAGTGAAAAGAATATGTTTCAGAAATGGAATACGGGTGTTACAGTGGTGAGAACCAAAGTATCGCTGTATTCGTGTGAAGCCTAAAAAGGCATCAGTAAGATTCTGCTTGAGGACCATTACAATTTGTATTTCTAGTATTTTGTATTGTCTAGTTCTGAGACTTCACATGAAATTTATTGTGACACCCTCAGTGACAAAACATTAAATAAAACACTGGTTCCTCCTTCTTTCCTCTCCTCTCCCGATTCTCTGTATAGGCTGGTGCAGAAATTTCAACCGTTAATCCTGAACAGTATTCAAAGCGATTCTTGGACTTTATTGCCAACATCTTGACGTAACCCACCATGTTACATAGGACAGACACAAGACCTGGGGACAGCAGCAGTGGCTACAAGTGTAGGGAAAAAAAGGAACTCAGAGAAGCACTCATCTTGCAGAAAGCAACCCCTTTGTTTACATCTGCTGGCAAAGATGACTGAAGTGGGGTGGAGTACTCGCTTTAACAGCTGCCTGATATTCCCAGCATAGTTCTAGCTATTTCTGACTCTTTTGTGTGTGCAAAAAAAAAAAAAAAAAAAAGATTAAAATAATTTAAATAAATAGAACAGCTTACTCAGAGTGCACTGTGACAGATACTCTGATGCTACCAGCTGAAATGGAACAAATGAGCAAAGAGGTGTGGGATGCGGGTGGGGAAGAGTAAATGCATGTTAAATCTACAATATTGATATCAAATTGTAAACTGTGGATCAGTTTATATTTTGAACTAAAAAGATACATGACAGTATTCTTCATGATGATGATGATGATGATGACAATAATAATGATCTTATTGCGAATGTTACACTTATACCCTGCACACTGGCACTCCTTAAAAAAGCAGCTGCAATAGCCCTTGGTGCCAGAGGCTTTTCCCATTTGGTTCCTAGCAGTTGGGTTTCTTCCTTTTTTTTCCCTCCCTCTCCCATTTTTGTCTTCTTTTCAGCACATTGTGTCAGGAAGTTCAGCCTCTCAGAAGTCTGAGAGTTGGCATCTCTTATCTTACAAAGAGCTAATGTAATTCATGCTGTGTACATTTTTGCTATAGTAAGCCTATGTTAAGGGACAACTTTGCTTATTTCACTTTGTTACCTGAAGTTTTTGTTTATATTCTTGCAATATAGAAACTAATAATGTTACAAGTGTAAAAAAAGCTTGTCTGAAGAAGTGCATAGTTTTGGGCAATAGCAGCTCCATCTTTCACCCATCCTGAAAGATGAGCACACTGATAGAGATTCCATTCACTTGTAATTTACTGGGAATTTGAAGTTTAAATGCTTATGTTGTACTATTGAAAAAGCGGTATTTTATTATAGGTTATCCCTCAAAAAAACCTGAATTTTACTGTTTACATTATTAGGAAAGCAGGGATATTTCTGAATTTCAGAGCCGTGTACAATATATGACTTTTGAGTTTACATGTAAAGTTATTTTGCAGTACAAATGAAGTAATCTTTGTCATCTTCCAAGAGGTAATGTGCAGTAGTGTACTAAAGTGAATGTCTCGCTCACCTCCGTGATAGACTCTTTTACAATAAAATGAGAAAGGATATTTCAGAGGGATTTTTCCCAGGGTTGTCTTTCAGCATCAAAATTACCTGTCCTACCATTTACTCAAGTTTGATTGTATAGTACATTGCCTGAAACTGTGCTGATCATGTTTAACTTGTTTAAAATTTTTAAACAACATTGTATTCCTTCTCCTCTTGTATTTTTCCCTGAAAGACTCCATGCTTGAAAGAGACAAATTTACATATGCTTAAAAGTTTATCTACTTATACACTGTGCTAAAGCTGTGCCTTTAAAATTTCTTTATTGAAATTGTTAGGTTTTGTAGGCAACGTAAGAGAAGTCCAACCTCCCCATCGTCGTTGATAAGTGGGATCAGGAGTGCCAGCATGCCTTCTCCATAACTAATGTCAGTGCTGTTCAGCCTGCAACTGTGCATAACTTACGTAGTGGTTGACTTCAGAGGAGCCTATACAATAGCAACCCATTACACTCTCTTCAGCGGCCAAAGGCAATACTATCCCTGTTGCTGTGTACTAATTTCTTTCTCCTTTCCCCAACCTTTCCCACGGGATTTTTTGTTACATTCGACTTAGTGATGTCTGCAGCACTGTAATGTATGTGTATACTTTTGTATTGTATGTATTTAAATAAGTTGGTACTGTGGCTTGATTTATTTTTTGTCCTCTCCCTATACACCCTGATTGTCTGTGTTCTCTCCCAAGTTTCATTTTCCGAAGCACGCTGTGGCTTCTGAAGGTATGAGGCCACAGGGAGACCCTCAAGTGAAAATGAGGTACACGTACTTGGAGTACTTATTTAATTGCGGCCAACAAGTGTACATTTTTAGACCATTTTACACATTTAGAGTGAAGCGTTCTTTTTGTCTGTGTAGCATTTTTGTCACTCATTCTTGTTGATAAACTGTTTATTTGGACAGGGCAAGGAAGACTCATTATTGTGTATGTTAGTGCTTAGATTACACTCCAAACATGAGCAAGGCTTTATAAAATAAAGCACTTTGATGACTCACTAGGTAAATCCTTCGTTCTTTTGTTTCATCTATGGTTTTGATCGCTTACAGATGAATTTTGGATGTTAAATGCCTGTATTGCAAAGGGAAAAAAATAAGACAACTTTAAAAAAGTTGAAGTAACTTTCCAACTGTGATTTTATGCTAAACCAGTTATTTAAAAAGTACTTGGGAATAGGTCCAAACTTTCATGGGAAGGAGGGAGGGCCTTCTAGAATTTCAAGGCTTTGATTGTCAGGGCTGTCAGCACATGATACAGACCGTGCCACACATTGTGGGTAAATGGCAGAAAAGTGTCTTTTTTTCGTTTTTCTGACTTAACTTTTAATTATTTTAATATATTTGTCACTTTTCAGTTTATTGCTCAGGTGTAGCAAGACAATGTTCTCAGCAGTATTTTTTCCTGTAAAATACACAACTGAATTAATGATAAGGTAGATACACCCTAAAGACAAGGTGGCTGAGGAGCTGTTCTGTTAAAAGTAGGTGAAGTGATAGAGAGGGGAGAGATTCAGCTTCGTAATTACTCACTTAATGATGTCTTTAGTATTAATGTAAGGTTGCACTTCACACAGCTGCTCCATCTGCTTAGGGTTTAGTGTGAACGTGGTGCTCAAGGAATGCTGCTCAAGTTACGTGGATCATTAGCCACGGTGGGCAGCAAGCAGCTGCAGGACCTTGTCTTTAGCAGAACTGTGTATATGGCAATGTATAAGAAAGGAGTATCTTTTCTGATGAAGTATTTTCTCTCCATCTCACCTGAAGAAAACCTGAAGGCAGTGACTCCAGGTAAGAGATCCAGCTGGCTTATTAATGCAAGGACTGCGACAACAAAAATATATAAATTAAAAATTCTTGGAAACGGTAATTTTTTATGTCAACTATACAGCCTAAATGTATCATCTGAATTTCCAGCTCACTCCCTCATGCCTGCTTCTTTTCCAAAGTAATACTAATTAGCAAGTGCCTGCATAGAGTGGGACCATTGCATTCTGACGGCCTCATACCCTGCCTTTATCCAGTGTCTGCTCTGTGTGTTCTGTCCATTTGGTTTCTTTCAAACTTATATATTTAATGGGGATAAAAATATAAAAGCAGAGAGCAGTTAACTTAAAGGAAAAACCTGTTTCATCTCTTCCTGTCTGTCCTGATTTTTCTGTGGCAGGAATTGCTTCTGGATATCAGCATATCCTTGACAATACCAAGTGGCAGTGGCCATGTGTGTGATATTAAGATCACTAACAATAGCTTCCTTAAAACTGTTAAAAAGCAGATGTGGAAAGGACATGAAGAGGTAGCTATAGTCCGTCCCAGAGCTGTTCAGCTGTAGATAAACACTGGTAAAAACTGGGTTAATCTTTCCCAAGGAGGGTAGTTACATGGCTTCCCCGTGCTATCCCTTCCCATGCCTCGCCAGCTCTATCATTAGAAAGATTTTCTTCTAAAATCTTACCTGACTACATTACTACGTTTTAAGCCTATTAATATTTGTTCTATCTACAGTGGACCCTGAGAACAGTTTATTCTATTCCTCTTTCAGTTTCTCTTAATGTGACCCTGCCTCTATGTATTGAACAATGTAAATGTTAGCTTTTGCACATATTAAATTGAATATTCCCTTTTCTTATTTAACAAAATGATCGGAATGGTTTGAGTGAGGCAGAATGGCCTATTCCATTTTTTGTAATGCCCAATTAAAAAAAAAAACAAGTTAAAATGGTACTTCTTGAATTTCTGTTTTGAGAATTTTCTAGCCATCCATTTACTATCTAAAAAAAAATTGTCATAATTGCCATTTGAAGATAATGCAATTTCAAAATGACCACAGCTACTGCTTGGCTGTAGTTGTTGCTGTAATTGCAATAAAATACTTTTCTCTTTTCCCAAAGTAAACAATATCATGATCTTAGCTTTTCTAATGATATTCCCTTTTTGTGGTTTCTAGTCTCATCTCCATTAGTGATCCAACATAAAATAATTATTTGGTCGTAAGAAGATACAAAAAATACATATTTGCAAGGTGGCATAAGTTCATTTTTACCCAGTGCTCTGAATGTTTCTAAGCATTTTAGTTATTGCCCAATATGCTTTCAATTTATAAAAAGCTCCTACCTTGTTCCAACACAATCTGATTCATTCATAGTGACTCATTTTATTTAGCAATGTGCATCCTACTGGAATAAATGGCATTTGTGAGAACCTTGTGTTTTCAAGAGGTTTGGCACTTCCATACAAGCCTGGAAGGTAATTTAACTCATTACATTTCTATATTTCATCTTGCCTCGGTGTAGTAGTCTGTGCTTTGGCCCAAGGTCAAGGCACTCCACTTTCTTTTCCATTTTATGTATTTTTAAGTGGATGCATAAAGCTATTTTGTTACAAGAGTATCTCGGTCACTCGAATGTCTAGAGTGCATTTGTCATACTAAGGCAGATAGAAGGTCTAGCTGCAGTTGCTGGGCTGACAACAATTCTAGTTTGCCTTCCACCACCTGAGAACAACATGCAGGGTCATGTTTGAGTCTGGTTAAGAGAAAGTCCTGTGTTCCCAAGACGTGGCTGCTTATCCCAGCAGCTTGGATTCAAGTGATGCATAAGAATCCTTTCTGCCAAGTAGGTCTGATTAATTAGTGTCTACCTTAACCAGACCCATAATGCTAAATTGAACTTTACACTCTGGGTCAGGGCCCTATCTTCCTTCACACTGTGGAATTGCATAACAAAACAAAATATTTTCTGCCTTGAAGGGCTTTACTCTTTTTCTCTTAGTTCAGTAGTAAGTCTTAGATAGAAATTCATTTGTACATCAACTGCACCAAAGACTTTGTATTTCAGTGTTAAAATATCAAATTATACTGTGTGCAGTGATGATCATCTCTTTATAGGGTACAGTGGAAAGAATCTGCTTTTAGTTAAGCACAGTGATATGCATGCTGGCCTGCTTAGTACTGCTCTGGTGCTTCAGACAGCAGAGCTCTGTGTGGAAGGAAGAGTTACGGTATATGATCTGATTACACTGTAAAGTGCTCTGGAGCAGAAGTTTGCAAGTTGTGCTTCACACGCCATAAGCTGCATCATCTCTGTGCTGCTCTTTCACTCCAGGATGCAGGAGATGGGATAGCACTGGGTCAGTTGGAAGGGGGAAAGCTGAGTGCATTTGTAGCCTTGAAATGATCCAGCAGTACAGCAGTGCTTTTGGAGGTCCTGGTCTGGAAGGAGAAAAACATACTTTGTGTACAACCTAGTAGTACTTCAGGAACTGTGGTGTTTGAAACTGCACCTTGGATTTAATAATGTCCTTAAAAAATCTTATATCACTTTTTGTGGCACTTCCCCTGTCGTCCACTGGCCTGAACTGCAGTGCAGCTCCTTGCTGAGCTTCCTGCCTACCCTGACTGTTGGGGGCTCTGAGACAACCAAAGCATGGCATGGGACTGAGGAGGCTCCTGGGGGTCCTGGCAAATGCAGCTCCCACAGCAAGAGAAAGTGGATGAAAATAGATGGTCTTGCCTTGTTACCTATTCTGAACATTTTCTCATGCATTGTGTAGCTTGCTGATCTCCCACACCAGTCTCCACATCAGACACGTTCCTCAAAACCACACTTCAGGAAAATGCACATGTGGGTTATTGCCTGCATTTGTATCCCTCTGTTCCTGCCCCCTTCACTGACAGGTGGACATGTCTTGTTTGTCACCAAATTGCAGCACAAAGTGGATAAAGCCACCCGGTTTAGTCCTCTGGTGACGATTGATTGGGGATGGACACAGATGCTGCTTCTCCACCCAAATTTGGCAGCTGGGGGCAAGCATGGAGCAGTCAGAAGACTGCTCCAACACAGTTACACACCTGCCTGCCTGCACAAACCCCTCCACAAACGATGGCATCTGACAGACACCTGATAAGCCATGGAGTAGTGTCCCACCACTCTGCTCCAAGTTCTCACCTTTCCAGGAGGATGAGTGTTGAGCACTTATCTTCCTTGATAGAGAGCTTAATCAGACAGGACTAATCTGATAAGGGAACTGATTCAATTGCTTCTAGGGAGAAAAGATCACAGATTACAGTAACAAGGGTTTAGGGTAAGGGGAGGGCATAAACCCAAAAGCTTAACCTTTTCTTAAGCAACAGAGACAGTACTGAGGCCAGTAGAGGGAATAAAGCTGAGAATGAGAAACAAAATAGAAGCTACAGGGAACGTACTCTCTGAGTTTGGCATTATCTGCAGCTGCTCTAGGGTCAGGGAGGACAGTCCCGTATGGATTTCTCTTGCGGAGCAGAGAAAAATCTCAGACCATAAAGATCATGATGCAGAAGGAAAGGCATAAAATATTATGTTGACAACACCATAAAAGCATTTTATAGTAGTCCCCTTCTCACCTGAAGTAATGGGAAAGGTGCTGTGGTGTAAGATTAGAAGTAGAGCAAATCTGGGAGAACTGATTAACCCAGAGAGCAGAATGATAGCACCCCACAGAAAAACCCAGCATCTCAAAATGCAACAAAGGAAAAGCTTCAAGGAAATACCCAGGCAAAACATAATTAAACTGCTGGACTGGTGTCTTATGCTAGAATATTAATACTGACAGAAACATTTCCTCATGCATTGTGTAGCCTGTATCTCCCACCTTTTTAACTCGGTTTCTTCATCAGACACAGTCCCCACAAACCTTTTGGCTTCATTCAGAGTACCACATTGTCTGGCAGACAGACAGATTGTTTTCACAGGTACTTTTGGGCAAGAGGGAATGCTGATAATAAGAAAACAAGCTTTTCAGATGAGAATATGGATGTGAAAAGACTGTAATTCTCTTAAGGTCCACTATGAAGCAGCCTCTTCCTTCTCATGCGTTTGGGGTAGGCTTCAACCCTCAGTCCAGCCTTTAGGTTATCAAACAGGACTCTAACTTGCCTGCTTGGGGAAGGTGCATCATGTGTCTCACCAATTCATTAGGTGCAACCAGTGCTGCAGTGGAAGAGCAGATCACAGTTAATATCCTAGAAGTCACCCAGCCTGACGTATATATTGCAATTGCAAGCTCCTGCTTTAAACGAATGGCTGTTCTGAAATACTAGAAGACAAATGTTTTAAATACAAAATTCTTTCCCAAAATGGTTTTCTGTACTTAAAAAACTCCAGAGAAGAGCTGCTGTCCCATACGTTCCTGTGCTGGTAAATAGGGCTCATTATCCAGACCCACACTGAAGGCACAGTGCCCTGCATCACACTGAGCAACTTCTACTACATTTACTAGCAAGATTATTACTAAAACAGGATTTGTTGGATTCCTGACAAACATGGCTTCAGAGAAGGAGGGAAAGAAGTTACAGAGCTGTTGTTAATAGTCAAATTCTACTATATACTAAAACTAAAAACCAAGCTTTTTCAAAAAGGGGAGAAACAAAGCAGGTTTCACCCTAGTAAGAAGGAGAATACATCCCTAATTTAGAGCGAGGGGGTGGGAAGTATTATGCAGTGAACCGTGGCCAACCACAGATGACCAGAAGATGAAGGCTGAAGATGATCTTCAAACAGCCAAGCTTTATGCTATTAAATGCATTATACATCAAAACTATCCGTTTAAATTAATCCGTGCTTTATAGGCATGGACAATGTAAAGAGTGCAGCTGGGACATAATGGGATCACAGGAACACAAGTCAGGGAGTAAATGAGTTGCACAAGCCGTGAGTAAAACAGAAACCCTGCTGAAGCCCTGCTCAGAGAGAATTGTGCTCGCTGAACCTCATGGGCACCAGGGCAGGTGTAGCTCTTCAAGGCAGCCACAGCCCACATGAATACAGGGGCTGTGTCTGGGAGAAAGGAGTGGTTGGAAGGAAAACCAATGTACTTAAACTGTTGTGATTTCCAAACATACAGTCGTTACATGGGGCAACTGAAGAAGAGAGTTTGCAAAAGGGAGTTACAGGACTTGCCAGCTCCTAGAAAAAGTAATTTCACAGTCAGCCATAACTGGAGGGCTACATTTCACAGCTTATCCTGAAAATAAAAGGTGGAAAAGTTCAGATAGTTCAAAGAAACCAGCCAGGGATCACATACAAATATTTCTGGACATTTTCTACATTTTTTGACTAATAGTTGCATTTATGTCTTTCATACGATACAGATATTGCCATGAAGTCTCGGCTAGGAAATTAGCTTTAGATGTTAGCAGGTGAACTATTTTTAACCCTAATTGCTGCTGGTTTTAAACAGACCTCCTATGTAGCTTAATGTTGTTTTTAAGCAAGCTGCTCACAATAAGTGTTTTAGTCCGTTGTTGTTTATTCCACAAATCAAAATTTTACCTTCCAAACTAACTCAGCCCAGAGGGCACTGCTCTGGTTTTTAATCAAAGAAAGAAAATGGTCTCACCTGTTTCCCTTGTATTGCCTTCTGTATAGTCACAATCAGGTTTGGCTTCCGCTATGACTTTCCTATAGCAAAGGTTTACAGTGGTAAAAAGTAAGTTGTACTATTTCTGAAGTTCACTCTGTCAAGCACATGTCATTCCTTCAAACCATTATTCACTTTGGAACACATTCAACACATCAAAAGAAATCCAGAGGCATTTGAAATATCTTCTAACTTACAAATAATTCGAGTTTGAAATTACAGCTTGATCCAAAGCCCAGGAAAGACTCCATCTAAATTCAATAGTTATTGAACCAGGTTCTTCAAGCATAACCTTTTCAGCATCAGCGACTCACAAAAATTAGTCGCTGTAAAACTAAAAGGTGTTGCTGTTTTAACAATGCCAGCATAAACTCATATTTCCAGTCTTTCTTACCATGGATCTGGATATATCATGATGAAAGTACCAGTGTTGTTAGCTCATATCCCTGTATTTATTTAGGGTGCTTACTGAGGTACATTCTGCTTTGTACAGTATGACTGTACCTGTACTAAAAGCTTTACCACATGAATGCAGCTGTAAAAGGAGAGTCAAACTTCTCACCAAAAGGTTTACTAAGCATAACTATGTTAAGTATAATTGGTTAGCAGGACAGATGTTTGAGCAGACCTCCTGAACAGTATCTGTGGTCCCATTTGTCTAATGCTCCTGTAGTACTTAACAGCCAGCTCAAACATCCTTTCAACTGTCAAATAAATTCCCACAGACCAGATGAGAGCAGAACAAATCCAGCTCCAGCACACACGCAGAGTATGTGCTAGCTTTCCTACAGCGTAATTAGTACCATACAGCTTCCCTATGCAACAGGAGAACTCCCTATCCTAAACCAAGGGAAGGGAAAGCAAGGTCACACTCTGTGTGTTAGACCTTCTTCTCAATTCCAGAAGAAAGAGGCTTAAATGCATAATTTAAAACACAAGCATGACCGTTTCAACTCTGAGTGGACTGAAATGGTGTAGTAAGATGATGCTCTTCAGCTTGAATTGCTACAAAACCTTCCATGAAGAGTAAGACATAGCATAAGCTTGGTTTCCAGCCAGACACAAAAGCTTTGGTGAAATAAAAACATAGAAGCAATATTTCTTTCACAAATGTATACTATAAAACCAATTTTGTTTAAAGCCTTTTCAATGCTACTCATTTTTGATTGAGAAAGAAATACTATAAAATCAACTCGAAATAATATTATTGAAAAAAAACCCTGGAGAGCAGACTTCAGTTTTAACGATGTACGTGGCAGTTTGCATCACTGAAGAACCTGTTCCTTTGAGAAGTATCTTCTCTGTAATGTAGACCTATGTCAATGCACTCCTCCTACATGTTCTGATACAGCAAGACATGGAAGAGCCTGCCCAGTTGTTCTGCTGACTCTGTTCTGCTGTCTTGCTCTGGTAAAGATGGAAATAGTGCCAGCAGACTCATAATTATGGTTGCATATATGAAAATAAGTTGGAACAAGAGTCGCAACGATTCTGAGCATCAAACTTCTTCACTCACCGAGTTGCATCAAGCAAATGAACAAAGTATGTGGGAGGTGAGCAACAGAGAAATGAAGGGTGACAGCTGTTAATGTACTTGGATGTCACACACCAATGGATGTTGTTAAAGAGCAGAGTGGTGTCAATTCCCATTTTTGCAGCTATGGCACACCCCTTTATTCACGCAACACATGATACACAATTATCCTGCAGAGGTCACAGAAGTCAGCTATCCCTTTCATCTCGTTCACATCAATTAGAAAAATATGCCAAGGTTCACCAAGATTGATTTTTTTTACTTTTTATGGCAGTTAAGGGACTAATTCTTGACTCCAGAAGTTCACAGCTTGCTATCATGTCCTCGGGGTGAGGGTGGGGGCTGCAAACAAATACGCAGCTGTTCTGGTAACAACGTGAAAAAATTAGAGATACCTTTGGTGTATGTGCCAAGGAAAGGTTATTAAAGATGTCCCTGGAAGTCACAGTCATTCTAGAGAGAAAAGATAAGGGCAAAGAAAAAGGATGTTCATGGCCTGAGTGCATTTTAAGGCAGCAACTTCCCCACCCACAACCAGCTGGTTGTAGGGCAGAAGCACCAATTGTTCTGGTCCTGGGACAGTCCCAGCTATTGTGCCCAAAACATCCATCTGCAGAAACAGTATTAGCTGTCAGTGCATATTTCCTGACGTGGTGACATTCCTTCTGCCCTCTTGCTTTTGTTTGGGCTTTAACCTTCGAACCAGTGCAAATCTCTCCACATCAATGTAACAAACAGGAGGAGCCAGAAGCCGTTGTGCGGCAGGAAAACCATGGCATATTTGCCTTCACAGAAACATGGTGGGATGGCTCACACAACTGGAGAGCTGCAAGAGATGGCTATAAACCCCTCAGAATGGATGGGCAAAGAAGGAAGGGAGGTGGGGAAGCCCTGTATGTTAGGGAGGGTTTTGATTGTCTGGAGCTTAATGACAGTGCCAATAGGATTGAGTGTTTGTGGTTAAGAACCCATCAGATATCATGGTGGAGTCTGTTTTAGACCTTCCAACCAGGATGAAGAGGCAGATGAAATAGTCTATGAGCAACTGGGAGAAGTCCCACAATCATTAATCATGGTTCTCCTGGGGGACTTCAGCTTATCAGGTGTGGGAGTCTTTTCTCCCAAGTAAGAAGTGATAGGACAAGAGGAAATGGCCCCAAGTTGCGCCAGGGGAAGTACTGGATATTAGGAAGAAAATCTTCACCAAGGGGGTGAGTCCATCCTCAACCCCCCTCCTGTCCTCTGCTGGGCAGCTTTCTCTAGCTGCTTCTCTGGAATGCTTTTTATACAATATGTCTATTTCTACATATACAACAAAATTCTGGAAATATATAACTAATTGGAGGACCACATGGGATGCAAGTATTCTTTGGCATGTAAGTCACAGTGTAAAGTTCAAAACCATAAATACACATGTGCAAAAAACTGAACATCTTTGAATCTATAAAGTTAACAATTTCTTTTCAAGCTTCCTTTTCCTATTACTGGCTTAACTGTAAAACAGAGCCCCTGAATGAAAACATGCTGCATTAGATCCTCCTGTGCCATTTTAGGTTATCACCTCATCAAGAAAGAAATCCTCTTAAAATTAAAAATAGCCTCCAGATTCAAGACTAGGCAGCAAAATTATTCCAAATGAAAGAAAAAGGAAAAAAATCCATTCTCTAGCTGATTTATTAAAACAGGCAAAGCACATGTACAGTGTGTACACAGCAGCACACTTTGTTTTCAGATGGAGAACCAACTCGGACACACATGCTGCCTCTTCAGATGCTCCACATTTTCTACTCCATCACTGCCTCATCACAGCTTATGGAAAGACCATGCAAAGCCATAATGGAAAAAAAAATTGAGTTTTTGGGGTTTTTCTTCTGGCCTTACACAGACCTCTTAATCTCTCAACAAGAGCTGAGTACCCTGCAATTTTCACTTTAAGGAACAACAAGTCTAAGTTAAAACCTGAAGTCTTCCTGCAACAATCTGTACTGAGCTGCCCTAGCCCGGGTTTCCCCAAACATGTCCCCTTTTCCAGCTGTTTGTCATGTGGAAATGCAGTGCATTTTCTGAAGTTCTTGTCCAGATGAACTGTGATAGGACGAGGGGTGCTGGCTTAAAACTAAAGAGGGGACAGTTTGATTAGGTATGAAAAAGAAATTTTATACAATGAGGGTGGTCAGACACTGGAACAGGTTGTCCAGAGAAGTCGTGGGTGCTCCATCGCTGGAAGTGTTCAAGGCCAGGCTGGATGGGGCTCTGAACAGCCTGGTCTGGTGAAAGGTGTTGCTGCTCATGACAGCGGGGTTGGACTGAAAGGTCTTAAAAGGTCCCTTCCAACCCAAACCAACCTGTGATTCTAACTGTACATTCACACACCATAGGTCAGATACTGCCTGGAAGCTTCAGATTTGCCATTAACAGACTGCACAACTGATTCACACATTCACAGTAAGCCTGAAATACTTCCCGAGTGCCAAATCTATTGCACATTTACAGTAAAACCCGACTCTTTCCAGAAGCTTCGAGCTCATTGCACAGGCTAAACACCGTAAAAGTGTAGCAGTTTCTGTCTGGGAAATCCCCTGCACGCAAGGCATGGTGTGGCATGGCAGTCTTCAAAATGAAACACATCACGGCCACTGCTTTGCTGATGGTGTTGGGCCTGCGAGACACAAGGAGACTAACCTGTATTCCATAATGTAATATGAACAAATCCAGGAACAACACCTCCCTCCACTTCTCTAGGTGCTGTACAGGAAGGTGCATCAACTGAAATCACTTTTCCCTGGCATTTGCACTTTGACTTCTATCAGCAAACAAAGAATCATAGAATATCCTGGTTTGAAAGGGACCCACGAGTCCAGCTGCTGGCTCTGCACAGGACAGCCCCAGGAGTCACATAGGTGTTTCTTCCACTTGTTTATCAAGAATTATATTCTAACATGAAAATGTATCTAAGGATTTTTATTTTAATATAATCGCACTGTTAATATCATGTATATTGTTGTAACTAGTGGCAATAGGACATCAGCCAACAAGTGAGGTTTTGCTCACATTTGTGATTATCCACTTCTGCAGTTACACAAAACCGATTTTTGAAGGTGCACTCTTAACACTGTCATGATAAATTGAGCATGTTAGTGAAGCAGCTTATGATTTCAGTTTAAAAAATATATATATAATTAAAACAAAAAGTCTCTTTGCACGACAGAGACTGAAATTCCTAACATCTGGAAAATGAAAAAAAATTCTCAATCATTAAGCTACGAAGTCTCAGCAATTACTAAAAATTATCTAGATATTCAGTACTGTGTAGCATTTCTGAAGCTTCAGTGCAGTAGTTTATGAAACATGTTCTTCCTCCACTTCGTATATAAAGCAATTTATTTCAGGTAGTATATGCACTGATCATATCTAAATTATTTTCCAAAAGGTATATCTCAACATAGCTTATCACATGCAATAGTAAGTAGATTTTGAAGCTGTCTGGCAAGCACTTTTCTTAAAGCCTTAGTTTTGTGAAAATAGATCAAAACTGTTTTAAAAGCTGAATTATGACCTAAGATTATACTGCTTGTCCTGTAAGGAAATAATTTGCAATCTACATAATCTAAATAAAGGCCTTTCAGACTACTGTGGTGTTTCTTTTTTTTTCCTCAGAATTTCCATTATTGGGAAAAAATACAATACAGAGACAAAAATATTTTCATTGACTCCCACAAGTCTTTTATTAGACTCAAGAGGCAAAGGAAACATGTAACACCTGGAAGTCTGATGGTAAGAGGAAAGAGGAATTATTTTTATCTGTTTCCTCTCTACACCTCCACTACATTTCTTCAGCCCCTCATTAAGTCATATGTCATCTTGGGAAGATATTCTTTTTTCTCCAAAATCCCTCTGACGATACATTAATTCTCCAGCTCATTTCTGCAGCATAGTGTTTTTCTTTCACATTTAACCTTCTTAGAGAAGGATTTCACCTTTTTTCCAAAGTAATATGTTGACACCCCCCCCCTTTGTTTTTTAATTCGTCATTAAAATGGTATTCTGTGCTTCAACCAGGTTAATCTCAAGTGTGCACCAGAGACATTACCTCATCTGTGCAGCATATGCAGCTCAGTACATGCAATCTCCTTTATGTGACAATCTCTTCAAGATTGCAAATTATCATTTCCCTATCAGAAACATGAAAGCATTTTTCGCATTATGAAGAGAACGATGGCACATAAAGGCACCATCAAAACTTGCATTATCTTTAAAAGACAGTGAATGCAGAGTAAAAAAAAAAACCCACATGTTCACATGGAGTCAAAAATAGCGTAATTTGGTTTTATAAAGAAATTGAGGGGTTTTTTTCTATGTATGCAGTTTATTTTTTTCTTCTATAATGTTCAAGGCTCCAAACTTTTTTCTGTGTCCTAGCTGATAGATACTTCATTATACCAGAAAAGAAAAAAACAATTTAAAAGAATTAGGCAACCTATGCACACAGCAGTTGTGCAGTTGTGCAAACTTAGCTGCTTCATCCAATACTAGAACAGTCAAACCTGCAGTGAAGAAATATTTTTAGTGCTTCTTGTGCATTTTGGCACAAATTATTTATGACTCAGGATAGCTGGAAAATGATTTCCATAAGCAGCTTTCTTTTCTTCTTTCTTTTCATCATTTTTCCTCTATATTCTGAAGCTCACCATAATCCATATGTACACTCCTTTACATGTTCTCCTAGTGATACTTTTGTTACTGTATGTAATTTGTGGTAGCTAAATTGCATGTATTTAGCATTGCTAACTTCAAACATTTAAGGTTGAATCCTATTCACGTTGGTAAAATTCTGCTGGATTTCCAAAAAGAACAAACAAATCCCTCAGCAACAAGTATTGTGTAGCATGCCCAAATTTTATGCTATTATACCCTCCTATATGTTATATTATTTAAAGGAAGCCACATAAAGGTTACGTTTTCTTTTCCATCTCTGAGAAATAAAATCCCCGATACATCTTCAACACTCATACACTACTTTGTTATCTAGAAAACAGACACATATTAAATAAAAATATCTGCAAACCCACGTATATAATACTTCAAAATCTTCTGGTCTAACCAAAGATTTTGCATTTAGAGTCCACATCTCCACTAACACCACAGTTGCATCTGGACCATTACATTTAACAGCCCTCAGTGGACCTACCCCTCCCTGAACCCTTTAATACCTTTGGCCTCCACAAGTGTTGCATGTATTCTTGTACTTTTCTCTCACTGCAGTCCTAGGAGCCTGAATTAGCTGCATTGGCAAAAACCTCCAAGAGGTTTCAATAGTGTGATTAGAGGATTAAAACAGTCAATACCCCAGAGCAGAATAAAATATCCCTCCAACAGAAAAAAAATGGAAGAAAGCACTATCTCAAAAAAAAAAAAAAAAAAAAAAAAGAAAAGGGGAAAAAAAAGAATTTCTGTCTTTACAATTTACATTAATAAGGCTTTTTGATGGCTTTCAATATAAATTGGAAAAAAGTCTGGAGAAAAAAAGCCTGCACCTCCTCATCTCACTGATTCTACTCTTTCCTTCACACTGTTCCCTGCAAACTCCAAAGACAACAAAGAACTGACCTTAAGGTTGATCTCCGTCAAATGTCTTCTGTGATGCTTTTAGGTTTGGCTAGATCTAGACAGCATGTAATACACAGCACCAAAGCTCAAGGAAAGAAAGAAATTTCTACATTAAACACAGATAACGTCTATGTTACTTATTAGGAGACATGAACTACGTCCCTGATAGTAAAAGAGAAGTCACTCAGTATTTCCAGGACTATTGCTGAAAAAGTCAACGGAAGGGTACAAAATATAGAAACATTTATTTAAATCATAAAATGCAGCTAAGAAGAGAGTCTGGCAATGTATGTAAGCTCTAGCATTCATTAAATCTCACATTTCACTGAGGACAAAGACAGGAGAACAAGTACCGGGCTGTGGGGATGTTAAGGAAACACCCCTCCCAACAAATACCAGGGAATTACAATAACATTGCACCACTACATTTTCCAACATAAAACTGCTCCTGAACTCTGTATTCCTCAGCCTGAGAGAAGATGAATAACACAGGAATTTTCTGTCAAGCCTGTTCAGATGCAGAGATACCGTCTGCACAAACTCAGCAGACACAACACAACAGAAACATGCAAGTAATTGTAACCAAGACACAAATTCTGCACGGTATAAAATATTTATCATTGCCACAGGTGGTGTAACAGTTTGCTGCGCAGATGCTCACAAGCCTGTCTATTAAACCTATAAAAGGAACAGGTTTGCCATCTTTACCTGGACTCAGAGCAGTGACTGAAACACAAAACCCTTCGGTAGAGAAGAGTCCCCAGAATCTCTTCTCTGTGGGTGATTGTCCTTTGCCAAACTTTTCATAAAACAGACAACTGTTTCTGGACACCTGTGTTACCAGAAGGTTGATAAGATCTGAAAGGGATCTAAAAACTCATGGCTGTGAATGTTGCAATTGGAGTTGCCATCAAAGTAATTCCACTGTCTGTACCTTGAACTCACACAGTGTGTAGTCCTATGCCCAGAACAAAGCCAGGTATGCTGGGGAATACTTTGGGGCACCTACTTAAAAGCAGAAAGGCCAGATCTGATTGCATAGACCCTAGAGTACTAAATCAACCAACAACCAGAGCTCCAGCCCAGACTCAAATCTCCAGATGCTCTTCCTCTTTTCATTTCCTCTCTGAATTGCTCTCTAACATCTGTGTTTCCTTTTAAATACCATGCTACGATCCAAAAGCATTTGTAAAATACGTTGGTTTATACCAGGATAGGTAGAGTGATACTAGATAAATACAGGGATTATGTGTAAGTATATACAGAAAATACTGAGAGCAAATGTCCAGAAGGAAGCATCTCCCGTCCATGGTCCCTTCAGGCAGGATCTCCCAGTTCATACACGTGCTCACCTCTGGTGACTGTTTTCCTTGACTGTTGCAGTTTCCTATTTTCCCACCTTCAGCAGCAAGGCAGCCTGGAGAGCAACACATCTGCTGAGGAAACGAGATTTCTAAAAGCTTCAGTTACATAGGGATTTTTTCAAGTCAAGTCTCCTCACCTTTAAAGTCATTTTCAGAGTCAATGAGTTTTCAATTGCATATTTACATAGTGTGGAGCCCCTGGAAGGCAGAGTTAACCAGAAAGACAACAAGCAGGGGCTGTCTCAACAACATTACAGTTTTAAAACTCAAGAAGAGACACAAAAAGTGGTGGAGGAACAGCACAAAAGCCTGCTGTTCCTGCCTGTAGCAATATCTGCTCCTACTCCCACCTCATTAATTGCTAGTTTTCCTGATTATAGAAACAGCTTTTTCCGCTGCTGAAATGTATGGCGCCGTGCCATTTGCATATGCAAACTGACAAACGAACAATGAACCAGTTGCACAGTTCCTTAGAGAGCAACAATGTCGAGGATTTACGACATGTATATGGCAACAGGCAGGGAGGGAGCATGTGAAGATGGACACACAGAACAGCTCGTGATGTTATTTAAATTGTTTTTCTGATAAACAACCTTTCAGGCAGTCTAATGAAATAAAATATTTAACACATTAGTGAATTGCAAAGACTCAGTGTGGGAAAATAATAGAACTAAAGATCTGTGTGACTTTGATTTTGCCTCCAGTTGCATATCTGCTTATCAGATTTTAACGTATGATCTCTGATTATGTGATTGCACACTGCTCAGCCACAAGGTCTCTGTTATTCTATGCAGAGAGGACAGTTAATTTAACCAACAGAAGCCTAACATTCTGTTTTAGTCCTGTTATTCAAGGTATAATCCAATACTTTTTTTGTACATGCTATTCTGCTATCCTAAAGGAATGACTCATTACCTCATAGGCATTCATCGCTTATCAAATGTATCACTTCTCTAATTTTGTATTGGTTTTCTCCTAGGTTAGATGTGCGACACCATTATTACTCCTATTTTACAGACCATGAACTGGAGACAGATTAGGGGAAAAAAATAACTAGCAATTTTGAGATGTCAGTAGCTTATTTTTCAAAGCCTTGGACATTATACAGAACTTCATAGATTCAAAGCACAGCTCTCATCATACCAACTCCACCTTCGAGTGTCTAATATCCCCACAGGTCTTATTTCACAAACATGAAAACAGTGATTGCCTGTAGAAGATATGGCTTAAGTCATCTGACCAGGAAAACGTAGAGCCCTGTAGCAACAGCAAGGGTAGGCTGCATTTCTCCAAACCATCATTCAACTACCTTAATCATTAAACAATAATTATACCACAAATGAAAATATATTACTGAAGGCAAACTCCCCAAAAACCCAGAAATTGTGTCCCATGGAAAGGAACACGAGGCACAACTCACCAGAAAACTTCTCAGCTATTTTGTGATTGCAAAAGAAGACCAAGATTTAGAAACCATAGATCCCATCCCTGCTTTAATAATCAACACAGACTTCCAGTCTTCCTCCTCAGGCTTGGCCCCTTTCTGCTCCATCCTCCGCTGTGTGACTCAGGCCCACCAACAGCTTTTCGTCCTACGCCAAACTTCTTACCTTAAAACTCTGCCTGGACAGCCCCAGTTCCCTGAAAAGTACCACAAAATGCCAAACCATGCCTCCTTATTTTAAAATACAGAAAAATGTCTCAGAAGGTATGGACCAATTTGACTGACACCAGTGGACAGCTGAGTAGAAGGCAGAAGACAGCCGTGCCATCACAGTACAGCTGGATCTCTTCCAGGTGTCTGACTTGGAACCACACAACTGGTGAAACTCGCTTTATATGAAGATAATAAGGCACATATAGATCAAAAACCATCTTGAAGAATATCAAAATGTAAGATGTGTAATGAGAAAATATTTGAAAGGTACTTTCCTGGAATAACCTTCTGGGAGTAACCTTCTCATCTATTCATCGATGGTTTACTCAAAGTTGTAAGATCTTGATCAGTAGAGCTTGTACATGGCGCTAAAACCAAGGTCTGCAGAAAGCAGTGAAGGGAGCATGTTATTATGAGCTCTGCTAAATGGACACAGCTCCACAGGACATTTTAGAAAAATCAAATGGAAATCAGAAATGCAGGGGATGCTGGAAGGACAGAAGACTACTTTGAAAATCAGTTTCTCAGAGGGAAGCTGAGAAGTCCATCCAGAACACAAGGCTGCAGCATAAGGTGCAAATGGAAATATTGAGTGAAAGGAATTGATTTTGTTGCCGTACAGTTCACTCCCAAGACCACTAGTACGTGCAGTCCTGACACCTACTTTTCCAAATCTCTCATCTTCCTTATAGACAGATGTACAAAATTAATACAAATTTGGAAAACAAGTCATAAAAGTGTGAGCCAAGGAACAACTGCATGCCTAGGCTGGGCTGGGTAACTGTTGTACTTTCTGACCCTCAAACTCCTTTTCAGCCCAACTCTTTTATGGACACTGGCCAGGCCTGTAAGTTTTGGAATCTCCCGTGAAGTTAGCTATTATTTTTTTCAAGTTTTGCATTTCAACTTTCTGCCATTAAGTACAGGAGTCAAAGGAAGGATTTCCCCATGGACAGAGATGTAATAATTTGGCTTCTGATCTTAGGAAAAGATACAGATGTCTTTTTTAACTTTGTTTCCTAAGAAAACTGAGATGCAAAGGCATCATGTGTCTCCATATGTGTATGATCCAGTAATCATCCAAATTCTCTGGCCAGCTTTAACCAAATTTGACAGAGAGGTACAGATTGCTTTGAGCTACAAAGTTCCTATACATCTTCATAGGAACAGCAGTTCAGGTAGAAAAGGGGGACTTGGTAAGCACCCTGCACAAGGGAAGGGGAAGCAAAATCCCTCAGGACAACAGGCACTAAATGAGACACCATGTGAATATCTACTCACAGCAAAATTCCAGTTGGAGCTCAGAATTAATCACAAACCACAAATCTGTAGGAAGTGCTGGAAGGGGTGAAGGTAGATTAGCAGAATTATTTGTTCTGGCTCTCCTCAGAAATAGCAGAGCTTGGCCCCAGATGCAGAAGGGTGCTGACAGGACAGAAGTGGACGGAGGGGCTCTGACTGGCACAACTGCCAGGGTCAGGGCAAGCTGATGCTGCCAAGTCAGAGGGTAGAAACTGTGGGGAGGGTTCCTCTTCCCTGCAGTTGAGCAGTGCTTCAACTGCAGGAAGCAACAGCCTGTATCTCCTCTGATCAGTTCCCTGTTGCCACAGGAACCTGCTGAGTTGAAAAACAGATTATAAGTAACTCCATCTATGAAAAGTACTCAGCAGATTCTTCTGCATTTGACTCATTTACTAGCTAAAAATGCAGGCACATAAATATAGGTGAAATCTCCACCATCTTAAATGTATCCTTCTGTTGTTAAATATATATAGAAGTACTAGATACATTAAAAAATCATGTGGTTTGGTTGTTTTTTTTTACTAGTAGGATATTTGGTCCAACTCACTGTACTTTTATGAACAGTATTTCTTGGATAATATTTAATAAACTTCCTTAATTAACTAGCTTTGTAGTAAAGTATCTGAATAAATCCTAATACTTTATTTGACTGGTAATCTGCAAATAACACTGGTACCAAATAAACACAAAATATGGAAATTAACTTTGTATTAATACTTTTGTTGAAATTCTAAGAAGTACAACAGATTCTAATAATCTATTAACACTGCTTCCTGGCAGTTCAGGAAACACCATTTCCCCCGTTACTCTCTCTTTTCTTCTTTGTTCCTAAAGATTAGGTTTACATAAGAGAAAGCAAACCTTATATTTTTAGTCAAATTTTTTTGTAGTTTTCTCTTGTTAACTGTCATTTTCATTGACATAATTCGAAAAAAAAAACCTGGTTTTTTTTCCGATCCCTTCAGATCAATATTAGAGTTGAAAAGTTTACAAAATCTAACACTATCACAAGTGTATAGAAAAAGCAAGTGCTCAAGCAGTACCAAACTCCTTATTTACCCATCTGTACTTCCCAGAGATGACACACCAAAGAAAGAAATGTTTCTAGAGTTAATTTATCAGTTCTAAGACCACAGAACAGTCACTTCACACACTTGTATTTAATATCAGAGGATGGTTTTACATAAATAACAGAAATGCTTTTGCTTAGACAATTATAACATTTTCAGGCGGTAAAGAGTTATTTATCTACAGGCAAAACCTTTGGAGTTTTAATTGTGGGAAAATAATTACTACATTTTTGAACTTTAGCATTACTATAATCTGACAGTATTTCTAAAATAGACCTATGTCACAGCAAGTATATATTCCTTTAAATATTTTAAGCGGAAAAATCCTCCGGGGGAATAAGTAGGACAAACATGTTTACAATTACTCAGCACCGTAGATTGGTGAACTGGTGATGTCAGCTGTGCAAGGCATTTCTGCAGGGGGAAATAAAACCACCAGTTACCGTTGGAATGGCAACACCTATGTCTCCACACTGCAAGCAAATGCCTCATCCTGCTGACCCAGAAGAGGTGAGAGGGGTCTGTGCCTCACAGCTGCATGTAAAAAAAATACATCAAAAGTAACATTGAATGTATTTTACTTCCAAACAAATACATTTCAAAGATTTATGTATTAGCAGAAAATATGCTATTAACAGAGTTCTTTTGCATTCTGTGCTTTTTAACATTTTTGAAAAGGTGAAGCAAACCTATTCCCTCAAATTCTCAGTGCCGGGTGTTCAGCACTGCGCCCCTCTTGCTGAGGGCAGGAGCGAATGATGTGTTACGGGATGACCCGGACTGTGTCCCCAGCATGACACGGGGCTTTTTGACAGGCCTTGCTGCCACTGTGCAGCCGTGCCACGGAGCTGGCTCGAGGTTCAGCAGCGGCTTCAGCATCGTGCTGCCTTGGCATCACACCACAGCACCTGTGTAGGGGTAAGTAATCAAAGTCGGCGCTTGATTTTCTGCCACTAACGGTCCCATCTCAGCTTGTCGTTAGGAGAGGCAAGTTTACAGCCTCTAATTATCCCATCCCTCTAGTAATGACACTGTGCCCCCTGCAGTTTCCATAGGATACGGTCCCTCATCTGCCTTCCTCTCCTGAGCTGCGGGGCACGAGGCTTGCCTACCAAAATTAGGGGTTTTTCGGCACAAAGAAAATCTGGGTTGAGACTGTACTAGCACAGCTAGCAAGGGCTGGATCCTGGCAAGGAGTACACTATGAGAGCTTGGGCAAAAAGCAGCTCTGCATCTCATTACCTGCTGTTCATTGGCACTCAGCAGAAATTCTTCAACAGCACAAAAATACAATTTCAGAAGTGTCCTCTTTCCTCTGGAAGCTCACCTTCACACCTTCTTCTACTACCAGTCAGCCCAGGGATATCTGAGTGCTATTTCCTTGCTGTCAGTCCAATTCCAGGCACAGCAGAGCCAGCGTGACTCCTCCAGGATCCTTCCTGCTGGCGCTGTTTGCCCATCAGGGTGGGATGCTGCTGCCAGGGCAAAGCTCAAAGTGAGGGCAAGGGCAGTTATCCTTGTGTAGTGGCTTCCCAACCAAACCTGCTAATAAATAATAACTGCAAATTCACAGATGGTATGTTACTGGCTGTGTAAGCACCATCCCAAATAATTTTCCTGTACCACAAGTTCACAGCAATCCTAAATTATTAATATTTCAAACAATGTTATTAAGACTACTGCGAATAATGTGCAAAGCAAGTATAATACACATCAGATGATATCTCTGCAGAATTATTAAGAATTAGCAATAGCACAAGCTTCACTGACCATCCCTGTTCCTAAAGGACTAAGATTTAATCTAAAACTTCTCTTCTAAGCAAGCTATGATTTCTGTTACATAAATAAAACACTTTTCTGGCTCAAGCCCAGGCAACATGTTGACCCACTTACACCATCTTGGTTTCCTGCTCATAGGTGGTAATTATCACATCTGTGTTTTCTTCTAAAATTGGAACTTAGAACACAATTTGGTTTACCTCAAACAGGGGCAGTATCTGCAGCCTCAAGAAAAGAGCTTTCTGTAACACTTAGGGCTCACCAAATCTGCACTGACCTTGGCTGAATTTAAGGAGTCAAAGGAATGCAAATTTTTTCCCCCATGGGAAATACTAACTCTCATGAGTCAGGGGGAAATTCCCATGGACTTCAACAAGGCCAGAACAGGGTCACCTCCACCACCGTAAACCCCTTTGGCAAGTAAAATTTTGGAAGGAAGCGAGTAACAGGCCATGGACTGACAAATATTACAGAGCGCAATATTGTTTTCAGATTTAGAGAACAACTAACATGTCTTGTGACTTTCAAAGTGATTTAGCTGCTCAAGACAACATAGAGTAAAATGACGATCCAGTTCTTCACTCCCACATGAAGAAGAGCTTTAAGATGGGAGTTGCTGTTGCCATGTTCCGCTGGGGGTTTTCCAGCCTCTCACTTTGCCAGCAGTTTCCCTGTGGGGCTTTCTCTGGCCTTCCCACTTTTCTAGCTCATTTCGTTAGAAATACTAATTTATTTGCACTACATCATTGTGAGGCAAGGTGGCATTATTCTCTTAGTTGTATATATGCAAGACCTTGAAAGACAAAATTCAAAATTTACAGCTAAAATGTTAGATCTCTTGAACAGTTTTTCTCGGGGAGTAACAAGGGCTTGCTGTTCCCTTAGGGCCGGCAGGGCAGGGGCTACGTTGTCGTTCAGCATCACTGGGGCAGGGACTGACAGCCATGAGCTGGGCTGGCATGGGGTCCTGGGCTATGGGCAGGGCTGGGGAGGCCTCAGGTGAGGCTGGGCAGGCACAGTGAGACATGTTAGTGCCCTCAGTTTTGGATCTCTGGAAACTCTGGGAGCTGGGTCTTGTGATATCTTCATGTTTTGTAGCACTTTGTGGATTCACAGCGTAGGTCTCAACGACTTGGATAGAAGCTTTTCTCAAATCAGCTCAGGTCTCAGCTGCTCTTTGAGGACCAGGAAAGTTTGTGGCAGGGGCCAGCCCAGGTGACAGATGAGTTGTCTCATCAGAGGCAAAGCCACTGCCTGCAGGTTTCCCCTCATGCACTGGCTGCTCCTGCTGCCTGCACAACACCACAGCCAGGGAAGGACAGGGATTGAAAGCCAAACCAGACTCACTTTCAGGGCATGAGGCATCTTTTGCATTAAATGAGTCTTGCAGCACAGATAATGTAAAATCTCAAAATTTAGATGGACCAAGAGCCCTTTGCAGTAAGGCCACATTAACTTGTAGGGAAAAGTTTCATCCTGTCATTTCCTCCAATTCATGTACTTTTGATGGTATTTTATTGCGTGAATTTCTTACTCAGAAAAAACAAACAAACTCTCCCACTGAGAAGACTAAGCATCAAGAAAAGTAAATTTTTCATTGATTGTAATTCCATCTATCCTTCACTCCATCACCTGGCCTGGGAAATCAGAAGCTACAGGTGAGTCCTGCGTGACTTTTGATAATGAAGACACAGTGAAGAAGAGTGCCTAGGGAAGGGAGATGAACAATTTCCCAGTAAAATTATTAGAGTGGAGGGGGGAGGGGGAAATAAAAAATACCATAACAATTCTTCAGTCTTCATCACTCAGCAGCACAAATAGCTCTGCAAGCCCAGCACAACTGGCAGCACAAGAGCAGGAAAGAATAAACTGGAGATAAGAGGGGAAGAGCTCCTTACACAGCCTTGGCACCAAATGTGAGAGCACAACCAGAGCCAGAGGCATCTCCTGTCTGGCTGACGACACGGCACGCTCTCACGGCTCGTGTACCTAGTGCTGTGGTAGAGCACTTCACGAGCAGTAATTTACAAACTTGTGGTTTTAAGCAGTTTTCCGAAAGCTTGATGCCGTGTTTAATTATTGGTTATCACCCTTTCAGCTTGGAAGGCAAGATTTAAGACTCTCAAACAGTAGTGCTAGCAGACCACATGCAGGTGGACAACTTTAGCGTCTGACATAAAGGCTGCTTATGTATTTTGTATGAGCTTTACTGCACGAAGGGCATAAAGCTCCCAGAGGACAGAGACACAGGCTCCCTCCATCCTGGCAGAAGGTCCTCAGCACAGACTTTGGGCTCCCTTCTTACTTTCTGTCTTGCTGGCCCAACAAACCTGGTGTTCTCTTCTGCACAGCACCACAGCTTCACCCAGAATGATGCACAAATAATGCCCTCAGCTACCACCAAATCAAGGAAAAAGACAAGCTTATCTCATGAGCCTGAAGAAGGACTCAGGTGCCAGTTCCTTGGCAAGGGCTGCAGCACTCTGAGCACTCAGTCCACTGCTCAGACGGCAAGCTGAGGGAAGAGGCAGGAGTACAACACGGTATCTGCACACCTCGGTGCTGTGCTGTGCCTTCCGGCAGCCTCACCTGCGACGCAGTGCCAGGCCACTCAAGGGATATCTGATGGAGATCGGCTCGTTCTCTCACTCCCAAAAGATAACGGGAACAGACCCGAGTCCGGGCAGCACCTGCAGACGGCAGCCCCAGCACCGGCGCTGGAAGCTGGCCCCGGTTCAACAGCCAGCTGATGAATTGGCTCTGCCCCAGCCCGTCCTACCTGGCTCGGAGATCCCACCCTGGGCCCCGCGGGACCTGAGCACGGTCGGGGCGCCCCTCCGAGCCCTGGACAAAGGCTCCTGGGGTGGGCAGGGAGAACGGGCTCGTCGGGAGGTCGGTGCTCCGAGGGGATTTCCCGACGGCCGCGGGATACACGGGGCCTCGGCTCCGTATAGCCCTCGCTGCTGGACGCCGCTCTCCCCGCCAGCAGACCCGGCGGGGCTCCCGGAGGGCTGCTCGGCTCCCCACGGACCCCCTGCCTCCAGCCGAGCCCTTCCCTGGGAGCGGGGACGGGGGGACGGCTTGTCCCGGTGGTGGGGCTTCCCGAGCAGCGCAGCACAGCATATGGTTTACATGTTGCACTACTGCATACAAGGACTAACATTCAGCCCAGGGATTCACTTGACATAAAAAAAGCCCTAATTACAATAATTTAGAGGTGCCTGAATGACAGCAGGCTCAATTTTTGGTTGAATTTGCAATTAAGGGGAGATAATTATGCCTCGCACTAGCGCAGAGTATTAATATTTATGGTAGGAGCCAGAGGCTCCTTTGGCAGGGAGGATGCGGCACAGCAAAGGTTGAAGCCCCGCGGTACCGGGAGAGGTAAAGTTCGGAGCCCCATAAACTACGGAGACGGCGGCTGCCTCCATCGCGCCGATAGAATCCAGACCCCGCCAGAGCAAGCAAAGATTTATACACATCCTTTTATACATATTTATATCGCCCGAGATACGGATACTTCCTCTATAAACCTTTTACCATTCAGCAGGCACCTCTTTCACCTACTTCGTTTTTACTCCCGACTATCGATCCCGGGGGCTTTCCATGCCTCATTAACAGATTGGTGACTAAATGAGTAGAATTAATTTTTAAAACCCTTTAATTTACTTTATTAATTACACACATGCGCCCTTGCCTACCCTGTGTGTCCGGCTCGCTCGGCACGCAGTGTGTCGGGAAAGCAGCCACGACAGGGTGGGAAGGGGATAAAATGGGGAAAGAAAGGTGTTTGAAACCTTCCCATCGCGCCTCTTGTCTCCCAGAGCCAAGCGCTGGCCGCCCCCCGCCGGCGGCTCGCCAGGGACCGGGCATCGCCCGCCAGCGCCTTTTAAAGACAATTTACCATTCATTTGGCGGCGCCTTCGCCTGTGCCGGGCTCAGCACAACAAAGGCGAGAGCCCCGGCGCGGGGGCGGGGGCGCTGCCCTGGCAATTTCGGCCGCCTGATTTCGGGGAGAGAAAAGGCAGAAGGCTGCTAAAATTATCGGGAGCGGCCCGAAAGCCCGCTCCCCTCCCCGCAGGAGGGCGGCCCGCGGCGGGCACAGCCTCCCGCGGTGCCCGGCGCGGAGCGGAGCAGTGGCCCCGGGGCGACCAGCGCCGGTCCCATGGCAACCGGGCGGGCGAGCCGGCACCGCGCCCGCCGGACCGCCCGTGCGGGAGGCGGGAAGGGAGCGCCCCGCGCAGCCCCCGCACCGCCCCGCAGCCTCCGCGGGCCGCGCACGGAACCGCCCCGGCGGGGCGGGCTGTGGGTGCCGGGAAAGCCGCGGCAAAACGCCCCCGGTGCGGGGGTGGTTCCGCGTCCCGAGACGTGGCTGTGAGCGCTGCGGTGCCGCGTCCGCTGCCGTGGGCACCGCAGCGTGAGCGGCACCGCAGCGTGAGCGGCACCGCCGGGCGCACGGGCAGCCCCCAGCGCGAACGCCTGGTGCGGACGCGGGAATGCCTCCGACGCCAATGGTCCCCCGTATTTATAGATGTCAAATTCCTGCTGTCGCCGGGAAAGGCTTATGTGTCTTTCCCTAGGACAACCCCCACCAATTAAAGTGGAATACTGGGAGTCAGCGGCCATAATTTGTTTGGTTTTCCCTCTCTGAGGACTGCCACTTGCTCGCAACGTAGCCTTTAAACAGCTACATTGTTCACGTGCCAGTAAATGAAACCATCTTTATTTACCTATGTTTATCCTTTTAAAAAAATTCTTGAAAAATCCTGGCAGATTTGGTAACCATGTTGAGATTCCGTGTTTTATTTTCATGAACTAGAAATAAGAATTACAGAGTACAGTACAGCTCTGAATATTTATATCATTTATGATGAGAGTCAGAGGTGCATTATACCAGTCACCACTGGCTTTATACAACTTGTATCCCTTTGTACGCCTCGTCATTTACTGACTAAGCTGCTGTTTTCAACGAAGGGGAAAAAAAAAAAAAAAGAAGAAAAAATGCAAATCAGGTTTTGGGGGGATTGGAACATGAGTATATACACTTTTGTACACACACACACAACCATGCAAATACATTGTCTTGCTAGTAGAGCTGGCTGTGCCATTCAAACAGTTTGTACCAACAGGATGATTTATTAATGGAGTTTGCATGACATTTCCCTGCACTGCCTGCAGAAAGGCATCACAACATCATTGTAAACTCGTCAACACTTCATGGAGAAAAACAAGAAGATGCTGAAACTGTAACTCGATGGGAGAGCGGAATCTAACTGGAGAGACTTAAAGCATCTTTCAGTGAGGACAAATCCTGCCCCACAGATTTCCAGATTTTGAAACACTCCACTCCAAAGGACTAACAGAAACCTTTGGAGCTTTTAAGACTAATGCTGAAAATCTGTAGGATTTAAGTGATTCAGTGACTTTGTACCTGTCTTTCTACACAGAACTTAGGATGAATTTTATCCATGGCTAATCCCATTGACTTCAAAGGGAATGCCTGCATGAGTGAAGTGGTTGGTGTTTATTTAAGTAAGATCTTAAATATGTTTTTTAAAAATTGAACAGCTTTGCCACTTAGTTTCTAAAGTTAATGCTGCTTTGATTCTGTTTCTCAGAAGGTTCTATTTTTGATTGCTCTGTAGCAGGAGTATTTCTCGGCAAGTCCCCAGTTTTTGGACAACGGTCAAGCAGAAAGACTTCGTGTTGTTCAGAATCCACTTAAAAATGAAATATGATATAATCTAGTCTGGACTCAATCAGAGAGACCCATGGACAAAAAGTATATTACTTGTTTTGGCTCTTGAAAACACAACTTAAATATGGAGAAAACAGCATGGTGAGGTTTTAATTGCTGCAATAATGTTTGAAATCATGGAAAGAGGAGATGCATAAATCTGTTCTTGGCTGGTTTTCCTTTTCACTGGTAATTTCACAGAAATCTCTAACTGTGCTTCGTCCTCTACTAATCCAAATGCTCAAGACAATATCTTTTACAGTAATACAGATTCCCATTCCTGGTAGCTGGGTAAAGTCAAGTCTTTGATGTCTCTTCTGGTAAGTTTCCTGTTTTTCGAAGGTCCTCACATGTTAGTTGATTGGTTTATTGTTGGTATTTGATTGCAGTGCCATTCTCAACACCCCCAGTCAGCACCTTTTTCCAAAATAACTATGAATTCCAAAAAATTAGACCTGTCACCTTGTTGAAACCAAATAGCAACCAACTCAGTGACTGAGAGGGTTGTTTACTGAGTAAAATAATCTCCAGGCTTGCTCATAGGTAAATAGACTGTGTAGGGATGTAACATCCTTTGGAATAACATTCTGGGAACTCTGATGATTCAGAAGTGCGTGAAACAAAAAGCTATGCCATTACCTTAAAATGTAAGTATAAAATGCACAAAACCACTGGTTTAAAATAAAAGCCAACCTCTTCCCCTCCAGAGAGGAATATCTTTCACTTTCTATGGATTACCATTTTTTTAAGACAAGTGGGCAAGAAGATAAATCAAGCTGCAGAGTTTATCTGATGAATGCTGTCCTCATATGAGGACCTGTTTGGTTTTTATCTCTTAAGCAGAGAGTGACTTCAATTGCAGTTAATACAAAGATTTATTAACTTTAGAAGTAAATATTGACCAAGGTGAAGCCAAGGTCAATGTTTACCTAGAGGACTAATAAATCTTTGCATTAACCTAAATATGGAAGCTGATGGGCCATATTTTGCTCTCAAACCAGTATTTACTCTAAGTTAACCCTACTAAAGTATCTTAGTATTTGCACAAAATGTGCTCAGTATACAAACTGTTGAAAAATACATTCTGTATGAATTTATGAGAAATAGGAGAATTTGGCTTTTTTCCCCCCAGGATAACTGATTATTTCTTCACATCTGAAAATCCAACAAATACGTAACAGTAGATGGCTAGAACTATTCTTTGCTTGAGGGTGAACAGTTATTTAAGTGAATAAGGGTGCAGGTGAGGGTTTTTTTTGTTTTATGTTCTGGTAAATATTATAAACTGTCATGGAGATAAAAGGATACTGATTTGACATGACCAAGAAATCACAGCTTTTTACCCCCTTATTTACAGCAATACCAGTGACAGCCCATTCTTTAGAATATGAGAGCTGCCTGTTCTAGGTAAAACAAGTAAAATATTCATCAAATCTTCTGGCCTGCCTTTCTACGGAGCTTCTTGAAATAAGTTCAGTGTTACAAAGGTTAAGTGCTTCTGCCTTTCTGACATTTAATTTCTAAGCCACAAAGCTGTGCTGTTTCATTGGCCCTCACAGATTTAGAATTTTAGTTTATTTCATAGGCATTTCTGGGCCTTTAACTTGCAAAGAAATCCCCAGTCCTTTTGACCTACCTCAAATATTCTACTATAGCCACGTATACGTGTCTTAGAAGAACACCACCTTTACAAATCTCTCAGGATGCTTCATGAGTTTTGACAGAATTAGTATAAGTGCTTTTCTCCTTTGTTATCTCTTTAATAGATTTTTTTTTCCCTGGGTTCTCTGTCTCAGTTGTCTGGTTGAAATGCCGCTTTCTCTATTCTCAGGAACAAAGAAATGGCTCCTGTTTAACTTAATCAAATACTCTGGTCTCTTTCTGATAGAAAGAATAGTGGCCAATTTACCTCTAGCACTATTAAGTCCCCAACAGTTTTCCTGTGTTTGATTTCTGTATGTGCTTTCAGTACAGCCTTTTTTTCCCTCACCCATTTTCCTTTGTCTCCCTCTCTTTAGGAAGACTGACACAAAAGAATATCTTACTCATAACATATTCTTGTTGCAAAATTTAGTACTATTTCATTAATCTATTTCTTGACATTTATTTGCAATTAAATTAATTCTACCTTCTGTATGCATGAGGTCTTAGTAAATGAAAGTATTACTGCTCCAAGCACCAAATCTTTCTGTCTTTGCTTTGCTTAGCCTTTGTGCAGCAGAAATCCTGTTGGCTGTAATGGAAAAGCAAAGTATTACTGACTATAACAGTCTTGCCTGTGTGAGAAATGAGTCTCGAGTTTTGTCTGTTAGTAAATGTGTTCTGGATCATATTTCACAATCAGACTTTCATATGCTCTCTGCTAACATTAGGTTTCTAGGCTCAATTTTTTAGTTGCACTTCCCATTCATCACGCAGAATAACTGATCCTAGAAAATGAATCTGTGCTGGATGAAACAATAAAACGAACATCCAGTCTCTGCTGCTCACTTTTCTCATGCAAGTGGACCCCTTGAAATCAATAGAATCATTCAGGGGATTCAGACAAGCAAGAGCTAACTCAAAACAGGTACTCTGTGCTGCCCAGAAACAAACTGCTTCTGTTCTCTCTGCCTCTATGAAATAAAGGTGTCTCAGGTTGTATCAAAATTATGAAAGAAAACTTAATTTTTAAAAGAATTGTAGGGGAAAGTGCATTTAAACCCTGACGGCTGGCTTTTGCATGCAAAGAGCACAGTTTGGCAGATGAATAAAAAATGCTATGGTCTGGAAATGTTAAGCGACCGGGTTTTTTAAGGAACTGTACAGCAGTAAGTAACGCTCAGCTAAGTTTTTCTCACTTGTTTGGCACACCAAATGCAACCTCTAAATTGTTCTTTTCTTAAATGGTGATTGTTAAGGCAGAAGGCTGAGAATGCCTTAGAATGATACTACAAAACAGTAGCTCTTTAATTAATTTGCTTTCAGTCTGTTTGCATTCCTTTTGTATCCAGTGTTTTCAGATGTGCTTCAGAGGGACAAAATATTGTCCAGTTTTGGTGAGACCATCACTGTTAGTCATTTTTAACCAAAAAAGAGACAATATTCACAGAAGGGGAATCTGGAATTTACTGAAGTGCATGGTGGAAAGTCAGGTTTCCAGGGCTGTGTGTCATGGAAAGAAACATTCCTTGGGGTCCAATCAAAATACCTCAGATATCTACATGCTTATCAGAAATGTACGAAGAAACTGTACACTAAGATTTACTTGCTTATATATTTTAAAATAACAAATATATTCACATTTCTCACTATGTATTCACAGTTGAAATTCAAATAGGAAAAGAAATTAATTTTGTTTATATAACTGATGGAATTCAAATTATATTTGTGGGATTAATGGAATACTACATACCACCAGTATTGTACTACATATCCCACTTCTGTGGGAATGAAAACCTGGTCAAGCTGATGGTGGTTTATCTCTTAAGACCTGAATCTGCAGTTATTTTTAGATTTTTTTTTAAGGGCGCACTGCTTCTCTAAGTAAAGCTATATAGACGCTGAGGGTGCTGTAGTTTTACTGTTTAATCACGCTGATCTAAACATTTACAAATTGTCTTCTAATTTCTACTATATCATGATAATTAGAATCTTTACAAATACTACTCTGAAGTCAAAAGCCTGGCTAAAACATCAATTAAACCTTAAGTTATGTTACTGTCAATATGTGGTCATTAGGGGCATGTGAGGGCAACCAGCATTTTTGTAGAATCACATTCTTAGGGGTCGGGCTCTAAATCAAATGTTTTTCGTTTTTATTTCTTTTTAAATGACTTATGAAATCCTGAGACAACCGTGCGAATCGTGGTGATTTTTTTTTTATATATCAACAATGCATTATGAATGCAGAGCTAGCATTTTAAACACTAAACTTTATTACTGATGATGGAGGAACAATCCCTGATCTGTGAAGAGAGAGTATCGCAATAATATTGATGATTTAGGAGAATGTTCACTTCAGTTTAATGGAAAGAAGACGAATTAGTCGCTTTCTCTAGTGTGACAATTTTCCAGCAACGTGAAAAAGTAATTTCTTCAAATATAACAAAAGATCAGAATACCACTTCTTCACACATTACAGTTCTTCGTGCTTATTGGGAGGATACTACTAATTTTCAATAAATTCTGTGAAAAGGTAGATTTTTTTAATCTGTTCAATAGGATTTTTTTTCTTTTAGTATGTCATTCACAGTCAAAATAGAAGTATTTTCTGATGAGCTGTGTTTTTCTGCATGACCTGTGAGGTGTACTATTTGCCCAAAAAGAAGTATTATGGCTAAAATACAGTCCCAGACCACCACTTCCAAATGAAAATAGTTAATTAAACAAACCTCAGAGTAGATGAAAACTGTTAATTTCACTTGCTTTCTTATTCCCGTATCACATTGCCCCCCTAATTAATTTAATCTTCACTGAAAATGAAGTATAAACTCTTGTTTGGGAAGTAATAATCACAGCATGTAACAGCCTGAAATACCATTCTTAGTCAACACCAGCTGTTTGGCTTGAGGTAGTTTGTGGTGTTGAAAAAGCATTTAAATTATACAGCAGCAGTGGACTTTTAATGGAATATCTGTTTCCACTAAGTAGAAACCTCTCTGTTGAATATAAACATGAAACAAAGACAGACTCTCACCTATTTTATTTTTTTTGGTCAGATTTCAGCAAGAAGTAGATGAAAATATAGGGGTTTAGTTATAAAGCTCAATAACGTAGGAATAAAATAGTGTCCTTCCTGCACATGCAATAAACAAGATTCTGAGCACAATTACTTTATAAGGTAAACCACAAACCAAACAGAAGTAGGTTAATGCCCAACAAAGTAACTGGGCAATTTAACATGTCTTGTGATACCCTCAGTGTACAGCACAGAATGTTTCCTTTCTCCAAAACCATTTTCATCTCAACTCAAAAACTGCGGAGTTAATGGAATGGAAAATTCAGGCAACCTCGTGCTCGTGATTTATGCATGACAAGAGAAACAATTCCCATATATTTCTATGATAAAATGCTCTCTTTTTATTACAATCAATTTCTTTGCAGTTTGTTTGCTTTTTGTGGGTGTGGAGATTACCCGCCACAAGTTAGACAGGACACAAGTACTTTTGAGATACTCCAGAGTTCTGCTGGCGTAGGCATGTAGGTCATGGTGGCTAATCCCCTAATATAAATGCAGCTTTACTAGCCTGATTTTGCTTTTTTTGGTCATAGTACCTAATCCCCTAACATAGATGCAATTTTACTAGCCTAATTTTGCTTTTTTTTTTTTTGTTTTTCTAATCTCTGCAGTCTGTAGAAAGCAATCCCGTAGCTGGTGGTGAGCATTTACAGCCATAGCGGTATGTTACACCACTTTCCCTATTTTGGTAGTGTCTTCCTAGTCTAGTCATGACAAAAATATCCACCACAGCACTGCCAATGTAAGCACAAGCAGCTCAAGCAGGTATAAGTCAGGCATCATATAGAACTATCTGTAAATGCAAACCCTGACCCACAGTGTGTTATTTGCAGCCCTCCACCAGATATCTACATTTGACCCTTCAATGTCAACAGAAATATCTGACTACCAGAACCTGGTTGTCATCTCCTTTCATTATCGCAGGATTTTCATGGGCCTTTTTCTGTTCTTCATATTCACAATGCTAAGCTTCCATATTAATTAAATGTCAACATTCACTAGTCTGAGACTATGCTATCCAATAAATACCTGCCTGAAGCCAACTACATGAAGGGTGGAACTCGCAGGATTTTTAATACAAATTATTTGTTCACAATGTTTGATCAAATTAATCAGTAGCAGAATAAATGGGAGCTGTAACCACGGCTGAAAAGAATGTGAAAAAAGTATTAATGCTGCTGTTGTAACTCATCTCTCCACTTTGCCTTCTGACAGCCTTCATTTTGGGGGCCTTCATCTTCCTCTGGGCCAGAGCTGTGTTGTTGCCTGTCTGCAGAACAGAACAGTTAAAGTTACTAGAAAGCCTCTCACAAATAGAGTCTTATTTAGATCCTGTGGGGTTATTTTTCTTTTCCAGGTGTCTCATTTTCAGTTCACTTAGTTTTTTATCAATAAAAAGTAGAAAAAACCCAAAGCCTAACAATGCACATCCCTTTTCTCTCATTTGGTTTGACAGTTTCAGCCACTGGCTGTAAGTGATGAAGCTCCCACGGGCAGGTATTATTATCCTGATTCCCGAGGTGAGGAAGGTGAGTCAGGGGAGGGGAGGGGTGCTGCCTGTCCACCCCATTCCCACGGCCTCCTTCCAGGGGAGCCCCACGCTCAGGCTGGCCTCAGTGTGCACAGATCAGCAGCACTTTTGGGCAGGTCAGAAACGCCGTGTGGTGACACAGACCTGCCGGGAGCCCCAGGCCCGCTCTCCTCAGCACCTTCTTACCGGGCAGTGACCGAGACTCTGCCCCATACCGGATCGGTCTCCTGCAGCTGGGAATTAATGGCTTCCGTGCAGGAGGAACGATACTTTCCTCATCAGTGCTGCAGATGGAGCTCCAAGCAACGGCCAAGGCACGGGCACTTCCACCTCCTCCTAACCGGAGGCAAATCGAAGCCGGTGCCCTACACACAGAGGGCTCGGCGGCGATTTCCCGACGCTCTGTGCCATCCAGCCGCACTGCCAGCACCTGGGAATCTCAGCAGCATCCAGGTGATCACAGGAATGGTGAGCCCAGGTGTGCTGGAGGGCCGGAGGTCTTACCTTCTTGTCTGGCTTTTAGGGGTTTTCCGCCCGCCACATGCTAGATTCAATGGGGTTTGCTGGGATTCGTGGGAGAATCAGCCCCAACCAGCACCTGCTGCCCCTAAGTCCCCAAAGCACGAGGTGAATGGATCCCAACTGAAAGAAACTCGTTTAATTGTTTGTTGCCTTTTCTTCAGGGGCATCAGGGAAGGACACGGCAGCCCCGAGGCTGAGGTGTGTGTGTGAGTTCAGTGCTGTCCCTGAGTCTGACACGTTCCTTGTCCCTGTGCACTGTTCCCACCCTGCCTTATTGCTGCCTGCTGCCGTGCTCCCAGCTATGGCAGAGTTGAAAGCAGGAGGGTGGCAGCATCTCATAAACGGTGCTTCAGAAGCCCTCGGAAAGGACCTGGGATTTCAACACAAAATGCTGCCACTAGCAGCATCGCAGCATTTTAATTACAATTCCACAGTATCTGTATCACAAAACCTGGCAATTTTAATGACAAAGTACTGTGATGCCACGAAGTATTTTTACAACTAATAAGACCTCTGCAGAATATTTCCCTGGAATGTATTAAGATCCAATTTCTGCATTCATTAGTAATATCAAATAGCATGTGGTGGATGGTTGTTTGGAAAAAATGCATTCATTGTAAATTGATTTTGTATTATCAGGAATAATGTGGAGAGAGGCTTTTCCAGCATCTTGAAGCTTCAGCCATTCCACTGCCTGCTGCAGTTTATGCCCTAATCTTGTGAGATTTACATTGCATTTTAATTTTCAGTCTTGCCTGCGTTTGCCAGCTGAGGGATTCTTATTATACTTTAGATTAATTCCAAATTCACACCACAACAATAGCAAAAAATAGAGTACTGACAAAGCGAGAGGCCAAACATGGCTCAATTAAAATAATATGTATCACTATTAATCACCTCTGCCTGTCCGTCTACATTCCCGCCGCGGTCCCTCCCTCTGCAGCAGCAGCATCTATGAGTAAAGCCAGCTCTCATCCCTCGGCTCCTCCCCCCTCCCGCCGCCTTCCCGAGGGATGATGAGGAGCCGGGCAGAGTGGGAAGGAGCTCAAAGGGGAGAAGCCCAGGCTGAAGAGGAGCCAGGCCAGTGCCGTTGTGTGCTGGGCTGCCCTTCCCACCTCCCCCGCTGCCTGATCGGAAAGCGTCCGCTCGCCTCGGCCGCCAAACCGAGCGCTCCGTGTGTCCGGCCGCCCGCCGTGGCTGCGAGCAGCCTTGTGCCAGCAGCCGTGTTGTCCTCGGATTTGTGCAGAGCTCAGCTGGTTGCCAAAGCTTAACGCTTCACATTATTATTAACAGTTAATGCACATAAAAATAAGGCAGGACTGATGACAAAGAACAAAAGCAGAGCAATAATAACCACGCTCCGCAAAATAAACCCCCCTGGCTAAGCGAGCCAAAGAGGGCAGGGCTCCCGCACAATTTGCCACCAGCCAGCCATCAGTTTAATCGGAGACCGGGCAGGGACCGGCAGTGACAAAGGGGACACTGGGGGCTGAGGCGGGAGGGCTGGCCCTGGCTGTCACCTCCTCAGTCCCTGCCACATTCTGTGATGCAGCAAGGGAGCTGAGGTGCAGAAACAGGGCCTCAGCCCAAGGCAGCTGCTGGCAGCTGGAAAACAGGGTGATGAGTTGGGAGCTGTTCCTCCCAGAAGCAGCCAACAGACTAACAAACCCAAAATCTGCTCAGTGCGCAGCCTCGCCTGGCCCTGACCATCATGTAGGCCAGGTTTAACACAGACCACTTGGATCGGTCTCTCCCCTTTTCTGTGCTCTACACAATTACTGCCATTTGCTCCAGGTGGGAACATATGACTGCTGGATCCAGCCAACAGCAGCCCTGTGCCTACAGGGATGGTGGGAGCCCTGCTGCAAGGGAAAGCCCTCTCGCAGCAACAGAGAGCAGGGCTGGCACGTCTCCTCATGACAGCAAAAACGGAGCCCCACATGCTGCAGACTTGCCCAGATGTGATTTTGAAGGTCATAATATGAAGCTGGAATTGTAATGCCTCTCCGTGAAATTATGAGGCTTTAGAATAACAATCTTACTGCTCTCCTGCAACTGCCTAGCCAAAGGCAGGTTCTGTCATCCCCCAAATCATTAAAATATGACACAGGAAGCTTCTCGTGGAAGGAGTTTTGGCAAGGTCTCAACCTTTGATAGAAATGGCCAGGACTGTGTGTACAGGAAGTGATGTTGTCTTCTGCTTCCCTCTCTTTTTCCAGACAAGTCCTCTGTATGTCAGTGTTAGCTGGAGCCTCTAGCACAGAGACAGCAGTCACCAGAAACCACAGACATCTTGGTTCAAAGGAGCGCAAGGAAAACCACGCGACACTTACAGTAAGCATACGTGTTTGATCTGGCCGTGCTAGCTGCTCACAACGCGCCCCAGCCCAGTGCTCCATTTCATTTGAATAAAAACACTTTGGGTAGCCATGGAGGAAAAGAAACGACTCGCTAGAAGCGCCTGCTAGTTTCACATGAGTAATCACTCATCTGAAACTGGTAACAAGAAAATGCCCCTGTAGCCAAGCACATCAAACTTCAGCTTGACTAATTTGTGACTGGTTATCTCTTTGTGAACGGTATGTTGAATCAAATCTGGGGAAAAGTGGGTAATTAATGAATCAGTCAATGACACCAGCTCGGTTAGAGACAAAGCTCATCATCTCTTTCAGCTTGGGACTGTCATTTGTTGAAAATGAACAATCACCTAAAGAACGAACATATTTGCTGAAAAATGTACTGAGCCAGGCAGATTCTGAAGCGTTTGCAACACAGCTGGGCTTGGCTGCTTCCCTGGGTTACTGCTATACCACAGTTTTCCTCTACTGAAACAGCAACATGAGATGACGCATCAGGCAGGTTAGTAGTAAAAAATTATTTTTCTCTCCATTCTCATTGCTGAAACCGCTGGGAGAGGCATTTCCGATTTCCTTCTGCAGTAGCAACTCTGGCCATCATGTAGTTTATCTGACCTTTGGCTACGCCACACCATGAAATCAGACACCAGTAGGAGGGGGGCCAGAACAAAGCCTGGAGAGATTAATAAGAGCATTATTTGCTATGTGGCACAGGGCCATGAGTCACCGTGCAGCCAGGCTGCTGCACCTTCTGGCTACAGGAACAGCCCAAGTTCTGCATCAAGCTTTCTGCTTAAAAAAAAAAAACAAAAAAACCCCAAAAAAAACAAAACAAAAAAAACCCACCAAACACCAATTAAACAAAAAACTACCAAAAACTCCGAACTTCACTTCAGCTCTTTTACACCAAAACCTGATCAAATGAATGAACTGGAGAAGAAGGAAAAAAAACCCACTCAACTGGTGTGGAAGCAAAATATAAAACATAAAGTTAATGTGTGACTTTCATTCAAAAGAGTCTATTCTTTGCATGGTTGTTTGGGGCTTTGGGGGATTAACCAATAAAGAAAAAGATTCTGCTTGTTCAGCTCGATGTTAATGTTGGTGTGCTACTTCCATTAGCACAAAGATTTGCTCACACGCCCCTCTCATACCTTCCACCTTCACAGCTGTAGCTTACTAGGGTGCAAATGCAGCTCTCAGTGGCAAATGGAACTTCATCTTCTGATGTCATCATGTGCAGATGGCTTGACTTGGAGAACACTAAATTCTGTGCAGGTCAGGTTCAAGGAGCTTGAGGATAAAGAAATATATGTAATTATTATTATTACAGTTCTATACCAAGCCCAGATAATAAGAAAAGGAATTAGATTTATCTTTGACTGCATTTGACTGTAAGGTTAGAGATCAGTGACATCTTGATTAGGAAACAAGGATGATATGAATCAAGAGATTCAAAATTAATAAAGATGATGTGAATCACAGTGAATTGAACTTGAATTATATGAGTTGTGCTCTGTGTTAAGAAGTTCCCTGACTACCAAGTTCCAGCAGGAAAGACAAGACCGGGGGAAGTCAGGGTGAGGAGCAGAGGGGATAGATCTGCTGGAAACAAGACAGTCTTTCACGGTACAAGTCTTTCTCCTTACCCAGCCAGGAGGAGCCTGTAAACACGGCTTCCTATAGGCAACTGGCAGAAGTGTCCTTCTAACCCACCCTGATCCTTATGGAGCATTTCAGCCATCCAGGCATCTACTCAAAGGTCAACACAGCACTCAGCAGGCAATCCAGGAGCTCTTCATACTGCACAAGTGAGATTACATCATGTGAATGCTGGAGGGGACAGCTGGGGGTTACCTTGACTTGACTTCCAATGGTGAACGTGCTCACATTATCAGCTTGGTTTTATCTTCTGTCACCATAGTTAAATTCAGAAGAAGGTTGGGAAGGTAAGCTTCAGAGTTAAGACTCTGAATACCAGAAGAAACTTCAGTTTACTCACAGAGGTGCTAAATAAAATCCCTTGGGACGCAACCATGCAGTGGAAATGTGCCCAGAAGATCCAAATGATTTTTAAAGACAACTTATTGAGAGCTCAGCAAAAAACAATCCTGTTGTGCAGGAAGATGGAATTTCAGCAGAATACTTAAGTGGCTACAGTAGCATCTTCTTGATGAAAACAGATGCGAAAAGGGAGCATGCAAGAGATGGACATGAGAGATGGTACCCATTTCCAGAAAGAACTGGCCGGTGGGATTGTAAGACTGCTGTTTGTGACAGCTGTAGTGACTGGGGAAGTCCCTGATGGCATCTATCTTTAAAAAGGCAAGAAAGGAAACTAAGGAACTATCTGCTGATTGTCTCAGTCACTAGATCAGGGAGCGTGTCCCTCTTGGGGTCCAGTTCTAAGGCCATAAAAGACAAGAAGGTATTTGGGAACAGGTAGTATGGATTTTCTGATGATAACCCAAATTTTACCAACCAGCCTGCTTTCTAAAGATTAAATTACTGAATGTGTGAAAATTAAAGTGCTGGGTGTAATGTACCCTGATGTTAGTAAGGCTTTGACACCAACCCACACAACATCATTTAGAAGCCTAGAGCATGTGGGCTAGAAAGACAGATTGTATGAGGGGCTGAAAACTGGCTGGTCATGTCTGGCAGGTCACCAGAAACCAGAGGTGTACCAAGGGGTCAGTACCAAGATCCACACTGTTCAGTATCTCCATCAGATACCTTGATGGTGGCACAGTCAGATTAGTTGATTACTTAAACTGTCTGGACTGACAAATGGCAAAGCTTCAATGCAGAGGCTCCTTTGCACACTTCAGACCTGGGCCAACAGACTCTTCATGAGGTTCAGCAAGGAAACATGGTCTGTTCCAGGCTGGGAAACACCTCACTGAGGAGTCATCCTGGTTAAAAGGAGTTGGGGATCAGAAAGGACACAAGACAAAACACGTCAAACTGGAAAGTGTCCAGTGAAGCACTGCTGAGATCTGAGGCCTAGAGCAATGTGAGAGGAGCTGAGGGAGCTGTGCCCGTTTAATCTGATCAAGAGGAGGCTAAGGGCTGCTGGAACAGCTCTTTGAAGGGTGGTATGAGGAAAGAGTCAAACTTGTCTTCTCAGTGCTACAGGCTGTAAAAGCGGCCACATGCTGAGGTCTGGACATGAGAAGATGTTGGCCAGGAGAACAGTGTAACCCTGGAACAGGTTGCCCAGAGAGGTGTGGAGCTTCTGCTTCTGGAGGTGTTTCAAGATTTAGCTGGAGTGTGGCTGACCTCTTCCACTGTTGATCGCAGCCCCATTTCAAGTAGGATGTTGGACTAGATAAACTCCAGAGGTCCCTTGATTCTACAAGTAACTAATTAAAATTACAACTGTATGAAATGATAACAAAATATTATTATAAATAAGATCAAGTACATTAATTTCCAATTTGCAAAAGGTAGCTGAATATGCGCTATTTCATGTTTTTGTACTGCACCAGAAGCAACTATGCATTCCTGAGTACTGTTTTAAAAAACTCCAGAACCAGGAGAACAGTAAGGAACGAGGAAAGACTGTACCCCAAAGAGTCAACTTGATGGGAAAACTGAAACCATAACTTTCCTGTGCTGCCAAAAGTAAGCTCAGACATACAGAAGGATGAAAGATTTACAGCAGAAGAGAGCCCACACTGATGAGCAAAGATTAGGGAAAAGACTTGGAGAATACAGTAAATGAATTTGAACTTGCAGAACATATTGCTGTCACAAAAGGAGTTAATATACAAAGATGGGTGCACACCAACACGGATAAAAGGAAATGCCAAGTATGATGCAGTAGGTTATGTCACCTCTGACATCGGCCTCCACGGGCTGTTCTGCTGGCCACCTCCCGAGTAGAATATAAATGAACTGGAGAGAGTCCTAGAGGGGACAAAATGTCTTACAGTGAGAGATGAAAACATTTCAGTATGGTAGCTTTCCAAAGGTGAACATACTGGGGATTTCTGCACTGGTTTAAAGAGACAATTCTACATTTCTCAGCAACACAGGGGCAAAACTCGAGTTTTGCTGTTTCCTATTTGAAAGCAAAAGAGCTTTGACAGGCGCTTTTTTTCCTCCACCTCCTGCACAAAGGCAGAGCCCTGCAAGCCCATGTGAAGCCCGTACCAAGCCCTGCAAACCCCTGCTCCTGCCTCTGCCCCAGCACTGGGTGGCAAACTCAAAGTGGGACTGTGGACATGGGCAGCAGGGACATGGTTTTCCTTCTGCAGAACTGTTTTGCTGCTTTCCGGGGCATCTGCCTGTTCTACCCTTACCCAACACTGAGTTTTGTCTCTGCATATTTAGACAAGGAACACAAACCCAGCATTTCTTAAAGCTTTCCCAAAGGTTGGAAGTTGAAGCTAGATCAGCTGAAAAAAGAAACAAACCACAGTTATGTACCCAACATATATATGAAATAAATAATGGTCGTTAACTATAGAAATAAATTACTGATGATTGGTGAGCAAACGCTATTAAATTAAATGCATGTTTGTCCCAAAAGCCAGTGTTTTCTGCAGCTATGAGGCTTGAAACATGACTTATCCCTGGGCTGGCTAGGCAGGAGGTCAGCTAGATGAGCATGCTGGGTCTTTCTGGCCTCAAATTCTGTGACTCTGTGGAAATTATATGTCAGAGGGTTTTTCTCATCGCAGCCAGACTGAGAGCTTGAAATCCACATGGTTACTGACAACTCCCAACTGTCAGTAAAGCTGTTTTACAGAAAGTGTTACATGACTGATGTCTCTACAACTGCACTTTTCCAAACAGATGGGGGAAAAAAAAGGCACCGGTCTCAAATCAAATTAGTCTTGATGGATTACGCAAAAGAAACTTAACACATGCTCCACATTTTGAGAAACCTCTAAATATAACATCTCCATTGAAAACACGGTACATGACTGTGTTAAAAATATGTAAATATACATCTTTAAAACTATTTTCACATTAGAGAAGGAGGACCTGGAAAATTGACACTATTAGGGGCTGGAAAAATGACTTTTTCTTTATGCAGAAGCCCCATGTCAGGGTTACCACACCTTGTTCAGCCTGAGAGATAAACTCATTTTTGAAAGCTCACTGTTTGACTTCTACAGGTTTGTCTCCGCAGAACACAGGGCAAAGATAAAAACATTCCCATTGTAACTGATGTCATCATTGCATTTAGATATAATAAATCTGTGACATTATGGAAAAAATTAAAATAACCCACAAGAGAAAACATTATATTTAAACTCCGTTGCAGCTGGAAATATACTGTAACAAAGAATTAACTAGTGAGTCTTGGTCTACACCCTGGTTTTCATTCATTATAATTAGGCAGGGTATAATCTTATTTTACCAAAGTAGTTATACTGGTAAAACATTCACTGCACATGCAATTTTACTCACATAAAGGTATGATGCAAGAGTATATGTTAGACCATCCCCATTTCAGGAAAGAGAAACAGCAATGTAAGAATAATACACTAGTATATCTATATATCTCCAAGCAATTGAACTGGTTTAAAGGGAGCCATGTAGTTACAGGGGTACACTGTGTATGTTCAAATAGCTTCTTGAAAAACTAAAGAGTTATATTCTGAAGATAATAAGTCTTTTACAATTACCTGTAGGAATTAATAACAGTAAAAAAAAGCAGTCTCAGACATAGGAGTTGCAGAATAAAAATGCAGAATTGAAATTTGTACCATCAAAAAAAGACAGTTTTTTTTCTGAATAATTTCAAATTACACAGGTAAAACAGGCCCTGAGAAGTATAGCAAAAAGGGTTTGTATAACAGAGGAATGATTTTCTCAAGAAAATTACATTTGGATTCATTTACAGCCATTTCAGTGCTCCAAGTGATAAAAAACAAATCACATCTCTAGGTTCTTTACTCCATGTAGAACCTGCTTTGAAAAAAAAGAACAATGACAGCTTCCTAATTATTATTTTGAAGGCAATTTTCAAAATAAGAAAAAAAAGTCTCCCGTGTAATTATCAAAAAGAATTCATATCCTTTCAGGAACAGCAGCAAAAAAATTGTACTGTAGCCTCCTACCTGGTATGGGGCCTGGGACTTTTCTTTGGTAAGACTGTGGCAGGCAGGAGAGGCATAAAAATCACTGGAGCAGTAGACATTAAGAACATTAGCACGAGGGACAACTTTGGTCCTCTTGTCAGTGAACACATACAAGATCATCTTACCTGGCTCAGTAAAGAGCTCACTCACTCGTGTGAGTGGCACGAGAACATCCATTTCTCCACGAGAAGCACCCATGGTACCACTGCAGGAAAAGGCACTTGTAGCTCTTGCAACAATAGAATTATAACCGGGGGCATTGAAAAAATATTAACTAGTGCCTAAGCAGTGCTTTTTTTTTTTTTTAAATCTTCAGTATGTTTTACAAACATTACTTTTGATTCAGTGCTGGATTATGCCAGCTTGCAGCAGCAGCTAGATGGGCCTTGCTGCCCCACCAGGCACCTACACGGCTTTGCAGGGACTTTTATACGGTGGGAGGTGCTGCCTGGGAAAGGACCTTGTTCAGGCATGTGCTGAGTCAATGTATTTCTCTGGCAGCCTGCACTGGCAGAACAATTATAGTGGCCAAAGAGTTATTTATAACTGTCCTCCTGCAACAGGATTCTTGAGGGAGGATGTTGGTATGAACATTGCTATTCCATGTACACACACAGCTACACACACCGCAGCTGTATCACTATTTAATGAATGCACAGTACTCCTCTGACATGAGTCCTGGGGTTTATTTTCCAAGGAGGTCACTTAGACATGGGGAAAAAAGAATGCAGCTCCAACCACAGTCAGTCCACACCTCGTGCAAAAGCCTGGAGGCCTCCCTGCAAATTGCTGTAAGTTCTTCATCAGGACTGACAGCGTGGGTAAGCCTCTGACCATATAAACAAACCGGAACGCTAATGTGGCTTCACTCACTTTGGCTTGCCTCAGTCTCACCTCCTCTCAGAAAGCAGCCACCACACAGCTTCTGAAGCTCATATAAGAGTGGGGAAGAGGAAACTTGTCCTTGAAAAACCCAGGGCTCCAAACCTGTCACCCTGCAGGAAAGCCACCCCCATTGGGTGCAGCCGAGCCTCCATCCTTGCTGGCTGCAGCCCCCCCGCTTGCTCATGTGGAACAACTTACAAAATCCGATCAGTGCTTAACCAGTTTAACTAGTAATCTACCACAGAGGAAGAATTACTTTCACAGTATTCTTACTTTGCAGTATTCTAGAATATGGATGAACCAGGCAGAAAAATTAAACAATCTGAATGGCAAATGCCTCATGTGCAAAATGCAGATGTGTATATGGGGTCCTCACCCAGCAGCGCCTTTGTTATTGTCCTGACTGTGAGCAGGTTAGCAAGGAACAGCAATAGTCCTTGGGCACTCCAGAATGTGTGCCTGCAAGTTTATTTTCTTTGTTTTGCCGTTTCCAATGCGAGTGTGCAGCCTGCCTGTCTGCTGCGAGAAGGCTCTGCAGTGGAGGAGACGCTGCTTCTTGCACCGAGAGTTTGTACATTTTCCTTTCCTGGCATTTCCCTGTGCAGGGGGGAAATATGCATTTTGCATTTTGTGCACAGAAAATGTGAAGAAACTGGGAAAACATGACAGGGTGTTTTACTAACTCCCTCCACAAGCCAACATAATGGTAAAGAAAAACCAAAAGCAAAATCTCCATGAGAGAGAAAACAAAGCCTGTCTCTCTTTCGTCTTGAATCTCAGGGTCCTGCCTCATGCTTCACACATTTAAAGATGCAAAGCACATAATAGGAGCTATATCATAGGGGAAATAAATATGTCTGCATGCATTTCAAAGAAGCTAGGCCAAGCACAATCCTTTCTCTACCGTTTTCCTTGGATACACAGATCTGTTTTGTTATGAACTACCACAATGACAGAAGGAGTTGCAGAAGAGTAACTGATTCAAAAATTGGGATTTAAAACCTCTTGCACACAGACTAGAGATGTAATCTTTTGTACTGATGGTGCTGAACTAAGAAGGTTTCATTCATGGGCTTTCTATATTTATTTCTTCTAAACAAACCTTGGTTCCCTTCAGGGGTTCAGAGAAGCTGGAAAGACTTCATAACTCTACTGTGTCAGAATTTCATGGCTGGTTTTCATTCCAGAAAACATAAGGGATGTACAGCAGCTATCAAAGTGCCAGTGTCAAAGAAACAGCAGAGATGTTGCCCTTCACAATTATTTTTATTCTAAGACTCATGCGTTTTGTTATATTTCCTTTAAAAAAAACAAGGCGGGGGAATCCCTCTCTTTAAAGGCACTAAAATTAGCAATGCCAAGAATAAATACCAAAATTGTCTTCTTCCCCATTTATTTTGCTCAGATGTGAATGATGCTGCATCAAGCACAGAAAAGGACTATATTAGTCTCATGCTGCCGGGAAAACAAGCACATTACATTGCTGAAATGTCAAGTTTCCACCATGCATTTGATAATAGATTGTGTGCTCAGTTTCTTGCATCCGTTGTAGCAGCTCACTGAAGATTCGCTCAGCATTCACCAGCAACCAGCCTGCCCTTTGGACTGCAGCACTTCAGCCAACTGGGGCTTTACCAGTCGCCCTTTCAGGTGTCACCTGCCCTGTCAGATGGCTGGGTATTTAAAAAATAGTTAATACTTTCTTAACAACAGAATCCTACACCTGATTGATCTTGTTTTATTTTATTATCCAATAATCTGCCACCACACACTCTTCCCACAAAGATTTTTGGCTACCGTGACAGGTGAAAGGTCACACCTGGACATCGTCCATCACAGGGACGTTTTGTCTGCACTGCAATTGAAAGGGTGGGTGGTTGTTTTGCAGGCTGTGGTAAGCAGGTAAGAGCAACTCCAGTGAGAAGGGCTGTACTCTGCCAATACAGGTCCCCAGATGACTTCTATCATAATTTTAAGGCTCTCCATGTCATGGAATGCCCTAACATAAAGTTTCAGTCTGTTTCAAATTATACCAAATGCACATAAATCTCATTCGAAGCGGTCCTCCTCAGACACAGGCTGTGACAGGCTCAGGGTAAAGAGAGCTACATAATTAGGAAGGATTGCTATATCCTAGTTACCATTTGAGGAAAGACAAAAAAAAGTACTTAGACTACCTTTCTTCAACTCACTTACCAAAAACTGAGACTGGAAAGCATCAGCAATCACACACATCTTCTCTGAAAACTCTGGAGAGGAACTGGCTTCTAGAGATACTTTCCCTTAAGCTGCAGCCTTGTGAAACCTGCTTGTCTTCAAAATCTTACAGCAGTAGTTGAGCTCATGAGCTATGCTGTCAGCCGCCTGGTTTTAGACACACTGCTGCTGCAGGCTAGGAAATAAAAGTGGGGCCAGTACCCAAGGGATGGGTGAAGAGAGAGAGCCATAAGAGGAGAGGAAAGAGCCTGTATCTATGAGAAGTGACCTGCTTAAACAGCTCCCAGTCACTGCCTGTTTTTCTCCCCCCACCTTGCCCACTCCTCAAGCAATGTGGGACGCCAATGTGGGTTGCTGAAAGATGAGCTGAAAACCAGTGAAGGAGAGAGACTAACACACCTCCAGACCCTGGAAAGTAAGTAGTCAGCATCTCCAGGAACAGGAAGGGCTTAAAGTAGCAGTGGGCACAGAGAAGGTGCTACTATCTTCATGAAGGTACGAAGCGCTGTAAGAAAACAAAAAAGGCAAGTGAACAAATTAGCTGAATAAATTTTCTGGTGAAAACAGCTGGATGAGCATCTCTGGAGACTAAGAAAAACTAGAAACAGAATGGAGAGATCATCATCATCTGTCCATGCTTATAATGATGACAGATATGACAGCCCATCCAATCCAAGCATTCCCATCCTGCTGTGGCACTTTCTCTTCCCAGAACAAAGATTTGCAGCAGTCGCATCCAGGCCAACAAAAAACGGACATTTTACTGCTGCCTCCTGTGTTTTTATTTACTGTTTGCTATTTTGCTTTTGTATTTTCCTTTCTTGGTGATGATTAGTAAAGAGCATTGCCTGCAAAACTGTGTTGCTTGTGAGCAGGCACAAGAAACGCCTTTGCTGACTTGCAGTCCCTTTAGCGAGCTAGGTCCTCTAAGACGCTCCTTAGCAGCATTTGTCCCTCCTCAGATGTCATGCAAGAAATATCTTTTTTATTAGCTGAGCCAAAAACTTTTCATTGTGGTGTTTCTCTAGCCCAAAGGGTCTGTATCTAGCTATGTTATTCACTTTTGTGCTCATTGCCTTCTGTTAAATCCTGATTTATATGATTTCAGGGTATAGGTACAGTCTCTCCCTTCCCCCTTTACTCCAGTAAACTGCCAATGTAGATATTTCTGTCACACTGTAGGGAATATGCCACCAATTAGCAATTATATAGCAGGTATGAGACCTATGACAGAAATTGTATTATCACCTAATCTCTATACATCTTCTCTCCGTTTTGCCGACCACTGTATGAGGAGCCATGTAAAATGTCTCGTCCCTGTGGAGGGAAGAGGGGGAAAGAATAACTGGCACCTAAGTACACATTTCAGAAGTTGAGCAAATGTGTTTTGAAATTAAAGCAAATGAGTTACTGACATTTCTCTGGATGGGGGTTTCCACTCCTGAGTAAAGCTCCACTCTGTCCCTGAGTATTCATCTTTACTCCTCAGTCTCAGGCTGCCTGGATGCGGAGGGTAGCCCAGCATGGCAAACACCAGGCTGCCAAGGGGCTGGCAAGCTGCCATTGCAACTCAGAGGCACAAAAAGGACTTTAGAAGGGGCCCTGGGAATTGCAGGCCAGGAAGTTTGCCATCTATCCTTACTAATGGCAGTAGGGGCTAAAAATATAAAGTCACCATAGAGAAGGGCAAACACGGCCTGTTGGGAACGAGGCATGTGGCTTCTACAGAGAGAAACTGGGTCTCACCAACCTGTCCTTGGAGTGCATCAGTAAAGATGGAGAGTGGGTGCAGCAGACACAGAACAGTCCAATTTTGAAAAAACTTTTGATAAGGTTCTGTACCAAAGGTTATCAGAGAACTAACTCACCATGGGATGGGAGGAAAGACTCTTTACAGATTGAAAATTGGAGGCAGGACATGAAGCAAAGATAAGGCTTAACAGTCACTTCTCAGGTCGGAGAACAGGCATCATCAAGATCTCCCCACTGTGGGATTAATGGTGGGACTGGCTTTACTCAACATTTTCAGTACCTGAACAATGGGGTATACAGTGAAGTCCTTAAATTTGTATGTGACCCTAAGGTCTTTCAGGCAAGAAACTAGAAAGCCTTCCTAAAATTGAGTGAGTTGGCAAGGGGTTTATAAGCAGACACTAGAAGGATTAGCCTATAACATCCAAATCCAACCACTGGGGATGCTAGGGGAGTAGTGAGAGGACAGGCTACACAACACGACCAGGCTCACCTGCTCTCTGTAGGTAGCACTGCCTCCTGTCAGACTCAGGCTGGATGGACCACTGATCTGATGTGGCAGTTACTGTCTTCTGTTCTTAAATGTACTTCTGCACACAATCCCAAGAGACCTCCCAGGTCCAGTGCGCACTGTGATGGGGCAAATTCCCAGCCTGGCACTAAGCTGGAGATGTAAAACCCCATGGAGTCCCATTGCTTCAGTCCCCAAAGCCTATTCCCTCCATGTTTTCATAATAACTGCCCAGATGGCAGGCTGACCTGCTAGGCACACTAAATATAAACCCTTCAAGGACCACGGGACAGTTAAAGAGAGAAGGAAACAGACCTTGCAGATGTGCTTTCGCACACGTGCACTCTTTCACTTCCTCCTTCCCCATTGGCAGCCCCTGCAGAGTTAAGGTCTGTGCAAAAGTGACAAACTCTTGACTGGAAATCCCTAATTTCACCTCCTCACTGTTCTCTGGATTTCTCTGGGATTTGGTGAGCACCGTTTTACGATCCAGGATCGCTCGGCTTTCCATTTTCCTCTTCATCCTGATGATGCAGGAATGCCGGTCTCTGGGCTGAGGGAAGGGCCGTCCTTTCTATGGGCAGGGGCTGCTAAAGCTCTGCCCCTTTCCTCTACAGCCCGGTCGCAGAGCAGGCGACTGGTAGACGTCAGTGGCTCGATCAGTTCCACAGCCACGCTTCTGGCAGCCAAACCCGGCCAGATTCAATTCCGAAGCCCAGTCTGCCCTCGGTCGCGCCAGAGATAGCTGAACCCACGCAGCACGCCGCTGTCAGAAACGCCACTAAGGACAGGAGGGGAGCGGGGCAGCCGCGCTCCCGCTGCGCGCTGAGCCCTGCGCCCGGCCTGGAACCAAGTGCTGGGGGAGCGGGACCAGGGAAGCGTCATGTAGCAGCTTGGGTACTCCGTCAGCCCCTCGTGCTGTGCGGCTTCTGCAGCGATTGGTAAAGGGTGAATCCGGTCTCTCCCAGCTTCTTCCGCTTCCCCCTTTGTTTGGGCCATACTCCGAAGCCTTGCGTCCCCTTTTCCAATGCCCAGATGCACGACCTCGGAGATTCCCGAGCTCCCTTTACCTACGGAGGACTGAGGAGCCCAGCCCGACGAGAGACCTCTGCTACCACTTAGAGGAGCTGCATCCCAGCTCCCCTCCCCCAGTCCCTTCAACACCACCCACACAGCAATCCATCAGCATCACCCTTGGAGCATCTGGGGGCAACATGTAATTAGGAATGATGCTGTCTGCCATTTATAGACATCCTACTGCAAGGAAAGGCTGGTGAAAGTAATACCCACTGACAGACACACCTTAGAGCGTGCATCGAACATTAATGGGGAAAAGTAATGGAAAGGTGGAGGAAAGACACAGAGAGCAGGATGAAGGCAGCAGCGTACTCCACACAGCTTTAAACCAAAGCTGTCATTAAAATACACTCTCAGTGTGATCGTGACATAATTGTCTGATAACATTTTTTTGGAAGAAATAAATTAATTCTGTACAATAAGAACACCCTGTCTTGCTGGGTTTATAAATAGCGCTGCATTTGCTCCATGATCCTTTTACTCAGATACAACCCAGCAGAAACTGTGCAGGCATCCATACACTACATTACCTATGCACAGGACATCATGGGGCCCATGGTGCTTTTCTCTCAAAGCCTTTTATTGCAGGAGATCTTATTTGAGATTTTATTCACAGAAGATATAATGTGTCCCATCTCAAGCATGCCTGCTCCTCAGTTTGGGGATGTTTCTTTTCAATTATTCTGTATTTTGAATCTCCACCTTAATTTTTTTTTTAATATTTAAGAACTTGGTTGTGCTTGTCACGACACTATAAGTGTTTAATATGCAGGCTGTGCATTCATTTTGGAGCACACATCAGCCTATTGTCACAGCAAAAAACAGCTGTTTGCGAGATGCTGTAACAATCCTACCAAGACTCAGTAACTAGCCTTGGAAAAAGCAAAGTCAAAACAAAAGGAGTGTGACCTATGGCAAGCAACGTGTGGAGTGGTAATTTAGAAGGGCTGAAGGAGATGTGAAGAGTAATTAGCCAAATAAAAAAAAACAGAGGACAAATTATTTAAGTGCACCATGACCTGAAATCAAGGAACAGAGGGAGTATCTAAGGTCTGAAAAAGCATTGGAAGGAGCTAGATATTCCTGCATTTCTCCAACAGATAAAGTCATGTGGGAGATACGTGCATCAGTAAGTTTCAGTTAAAACAAATGAAAGGGGAGAGAAAAAGAGAGAGAAGGCGAAGGCAGTCTGGAAGACAGTGACTGAACAACTATTTTGATCAGCAGAAGAAATGGAAGGAAGCAAATGGACAAGCTGCCCACTTAGGGCACAGCAACACGCCAACAGAAGACAGCAAAGACTTCAGTTCTGTGTTTTTGGGGCTATGGCAAATGCTCTTCTAATGGAGAGTTTTTCAATTGCATTACAAAGCCAGATCAAACTTCTCCATTGCTTTGTTCTTTCACTTGGTTTGCTCATCTGCAGCAGTAGAACTGGTGGCAGTTAAACAGGATGGAATTTATATCAGGCTTAGAAACTGTACTTGCTGCCTACAGTTTCTCTGCAGAACAGCTTCAAATTACACCGCACTTGTGTGAAGTTGCAGAGTTTTGTCATCTACTCATCCCACAGTCCAGAGCACATCATGGGAGCTGTGCCGTTGTCATCTGACTGCCATATGCCCAGGCCCGGAACCTTCCCTCAGTGCACAGTCACTCTCACATCAACAAAAGCTTTTGCCTGGCTGAGAGTTTTCAGGCCCAGCTCCCCAGACAAGTAGGATGGCCTGTCTGCAGCACTAGTTAACTAACAACCATCTTTTATCTATTCATGTGTCTATCACCACAGGATTCCAACACACTAGCACCACATTTCATTCATCTGCCACAGATTGGAATGAACATTCAGCTGAAATTTTATTAGCTGACTTGTGGATTTTTACCAATTACCTTTTAGTTTTGTGGATTTTTGCAGTTCCTTCAATAGCTATTGCTTAGGGAGGTTTACACTTATGATCCCAACAGGTGACAGGTCTGTATAAAAGGATCTCTACCTCTGGTCCTCTGGACTGCTCACATTGAGGAGAAGGGAGAGGTATATCCCTTCTTCAAGACTCAAATAATTTCCATTAAGATTACAGAAAATTACTTGTGGTCCCTGTGAAGAAGGGAAAATCCAGATTTTAGATGGCTTTTGTAGTTCTGTGTCCTTCCTTTAGGTGTGCAATGATGCAGCTCTGTCTATTTTCAAACAGAAGGAATCCAGCTGAGAGCATGTTTTATTATAACTCCAGATGATGTTCAAGAGGATGAAAAACTCATTTTTCTCAGGTGGTCAGAGAAAATTCCCAGTAAGCTGACATTCTTTCTTCTCTCATCTGAATTCTGCAGAGGAATTTAAATTGTTTATAAAGCCATTTCCAAGATGTTTAAAAAAAAAAAAAAAAAGAAAAAAAGGACAGTCCTGGACTTTTTCACATTTGCAACTGCTTTTCAATCTCTTAAGAACAGTCATTTAGGTCGTAGTAGTTAAACTGCTATAAAACAGCTGCTAAAGCAGTCTTCTATTGTAAATTAAACAGCAATTTTACCAAACATTCCCATTGCACGACTACATTAGCATAAACACAAATCAGGGTTTTAAAAAACACTTAGAATGGGGAGGGCTGGGCCTAATGTTGTGTTTCACAATCTCATGATAATTCAACTCGGTGGCAAAAATTTTACCAGATTTTGCTACTAGTAGGTCATTTGATATAAAAAGGATACAAAAAATAAAGGGAAATGGTCCAAATTGGAACTCCACACCTCAGGGGAAAGCCAGGTTTCCCTTGCTGTTGGTCAGGGTGACATATCAGAGGCACAGCTATAGCTTCTGAAATGCCATCTTCTTAAAACACTGTCATCAAACCAGTTCATTTTCTTCAGTTTAACCAAGGGAATTATCACAGGAAAATGAGTTATGGTCAGCTACACATTGATGGCATTAGTGAGCAGTTACAACACTTAGAACTCACAGCAGTTTTCAGCTTCAAAGCATTAAAGAAGAACACCCCTGAGACATCCTGAGGAAGTGGAAGTCCTCACTGTGCCAGAGCCAGCAAGGTAAGGTTGGTGCACTGCTGCCAAGAGGACATGGGATTGAGGCAGGGAGAAGAATCTGTAATCTCTCAGCCCTATAGGTATAATGCTCTGGGTATGGGTATACTGTTGTCTTTTCCAAGGCAGGGTGGGGTCTTAATCCATGCAGTTAAGGACAAACTGATTTCAGCTCCATCCCTCTGGTTGTGACAACATACAAGCAGCACAGGTAAAAGGCCTGCCCTCCTTGAACCCTGTCCAGCCTTCTACCACCAGATTTCCCTGTCTCTCGTGTGCTCCAAGACTTTGCAGCTTTCACAGATAAACTGTTAGAGGGTTTGCTTTGTAGTGACCAAAACCAAGAAATTTTCATATTATTAAACTGCTTATAGAATCACTTAAGTTATCCTCCTTTCCATTTCCATAAAATAAAAATGTCTGTAGGAATCACGATCCAATCCTAGGCTGGCATGAGCAGCACTGCCACTGTGTTCCCAGAACAGGAGGCAGAGACAAGCAGCCCCATGACCAAACTCAGACAGCTACAGCAAGGAGGTGTTACCCCTGAAAGGAGATGGGAAACTTGAAGCTTCCTTAATATCCATTTCCCAAAGCAGGGAAGACTTGCAACACCAGTATGTTACTGATTCTTCTAAACTCCCATTCTATCTCACGCCCTGCATGGCTGGGAATTACGTCTCCATCACAGAACATGACCCACTCCCATAAAACCTCTAGAAAGACTCTCCTACCATTCCCTCATTTGCAGAACTGTTGGAGAAGAAAGCAGGAAAGTGTTTTTATCACCTTTGCTTTGTTTCTAGCGAGAAGCAGAGCTGTTCAGAGCACAGGTGATACATATCCAGTACCTGAGTCTCACTGCAATGGAAATCAGGGGGTGCTGCTGACCTTGACAGAAATTAGTACCATAAAGCTGGCATTAGTGAGCAGAGGAGTTGCCAGTGACCTGCCGTCCTCCGACCCCTACTGACATTTTAGAGAGGCAAGTCTTGTGAAAGCAGACTTTTTTGATTACATTTTTGTTGTCTGTGCTTGCAAGTGTGTATGTATGTGTATATAGGGAGGGGTTACATAAAGATCAGGGCAGACTACAAATGAGAGCTGTTCTTTCCAAATTTTATATGTTGCTTGAGTAACAAAAAATTAACTGCGCCCAACTTGGTAAACTCCCATTCCTCTTTGTTCATATTCACTCCAGTATATCCATCATTTTTGATCCTCTACTGATTTCCACTGTTGGGGCTTATTTTCTGTGACTTGAGAACCTGAAATTACGCTATATATCTTTGTAGTTCATTGAACTAACCGGCATTTATTTTAATTTAGTAAGGAAACATTTGGCTGGGTGTAACCAAATAAATACTGTGTCTAAACCAACACAAATATACTTTGCACAAGGCTATAAACCTGTCTCAGAGCTCTAATGATATTGCAAGTCAATGAAGCTTCAGTGTTCTCATTAACATGATTCCATCAGACTCTATGTTGCATATTATTAATTTTTAACAATAGATTGTAATATAATTTATAGCACTGTGGGGCAACAAAGGCTGGATCCTGGTAGCAATCCAACCTTTTAGGTTGATAATGGCTTTAACACTGACCTCACTGAAAGAAGAATACGTACAGAGGCCATCAGACCTAATTATAAATAAGACAACAGGGATAAAACTAATCACTAGTCTGTATCATTGAAAACAAAACTTTCCTCGAAAGAAAGGGCACAGGTCTCGTCACAAGATTATGAAGTGTTTTGCTGCTGATTTTGATACAAAAAAGTAATCAAAAACTTTGTTTTAAAGAAATACATTAACACACTATTCCTGGAAAAGGAATAAAATACAGAATAGCTGATGTTAATCTGTGTACCTATTCTTTAACTCAATTTGGAAGTAAGAATAAGCATATTTTTATGAAGAAAAAGCAAGCTTTTCAAAATCTCTGTGAAAATACGCTACGCTGATGACATTAGTACCTTTGCATTGCTCCTCTTCACAGGTTGCTGATGTGTGATAGTGAACACAACTGGTTTCTGCTACAGATCGTGGTCCCTCAGCACTTCACTGAGCACCCGGTGAGCCTTGTGATGGGATCTCTGGGTGGGAAGGAACACATCCATAAAATGTATTTAACCCAAGTAAGAGTAACTTCTTGTGAAAGGCAGCACAAAACCATTTCCTGGTTAAACAGCATTCTCATAATCGAAATATGCTTTAGTATTGCTTACCCATATTTTCTAATTCAGTCTTTTGTGCTCTATCTAGAAATACAGTACAGCAGTAATAATGTAATTAGTATTTTCACTAGCTAAATTACAGAGCTGGCTGCAGCATAAAGCATAGTAGCATCAATAGTATCAGTTAAGTATTATACAAAAACGACATTAATAGTTTTAGTATAGTCAGGAGACATAATAATTTCCTCTTTCTCCACGATCCTTTTAAATTGTGTCAGATAAGGAAACTCACAAAATACACTGGCTTTTAGTTCAACTCCAATTCTAAAAATCAGCATCTCCAGGATTTCTTAGGTAAATTTTTTTAGGTTCTTGAACAATATTCCTTTCTGAATATGGTATTGGTTATAAAGAACTTAAGTTCTGCTGCATCAATCTCTCATATGAATTTAATTTTCCCAGCACTTCTGTAAGTTAACAAAGGAGTATAACAGATACTTCACAGATGAAGATGATGAATCATAGGGATTTGTAATAATTATCCAAGACCATAAAAGCAATCCTATGTCAGTGCAAGAAGTGGAACCACTGGCTTTGCAATCCACTCCTACTCCAGATTTCCTTTCTACCCTGGCCACATAGGGAGATCTAAAACTCCAACAGCCGCGATACTGGAAACCAAGCAGCCATTAAGGAAGATATTGAAGCAAGCATTCTTTCATAGATTCCTCACCTGGTAAGACAACAGACCACCACCCCTACTTACCCAGAAATCAGAGGATTCTAGTTTATACCGAAGTATGAAAGGCTATCCCGTGGCATGCCTAAAACTCCCCTTCGGCCAAGCTAATTTGCAACCCCCTAGACCAAATCAAGAACACTGAAGATCTACTCACACTCTATCCACTTCCTAATTACAGTAACTTTATGCTTTACTTCACAAAATGAGATTCATTTCTTCCTCCACCAGTTCAATTCAGCTCCTTCAACATTTTGTTCATTTGTTTGTTAAGATGCAGATCTCCAGCAGATTGATTGCTTCAGATGAGACAAAGCAATCCCTTGGTAAATCCCTCTGGAAATGCAGAACATATTATATACACAAGAGTTGAACTCCTTGAATTTCCCCTTTTCAGATCCTCTAGGTTTCCAGTCATTCAGATAAAGAATGGAGCTTTTGTAGGCCAGTTAATCCATCCACTGAATGAAATATGGTAAAAGTTTTACACATCCACATGTTCTTTCAAGGCCCTGGTTTACATCTGTAGATATAATAATAACTGTAGTAATGTAGACAAAAATCATGGTTCAGGCCTCCCCAGAGAAGATCTTTAGAGACTTGGGTTGAAAAGTCCCAACGCTGCAATCAAAGCAACCGGCAACATGATTTAAGGGCTGTCTCCGCTTACATTTATTTCTGCCAAAGCAGTGGCTTAATTTTCTTTGTGTGTCTTAATAAGCCACCTCTGTGAGAGGGACTCTTACTTGAAATGCTTGTATGTCCTAAGCTCAGAAGTAGGCACCATTGAGTGGTAAGCTGAGAAAAACATCCAAAGCGGGTGTGAGGCCCAAGCTGCAAAATGAGCCTGTTGTTCATCTTCTCTAGCATCACAGTCACAAACCAACCATGAAAACAGCATTTGAATGAATTAAAATGCAAATCTACATTTTATTATATGAAATTGAGACAAATGATACACACTTGAAAGCTGCCAGGGTAGCTATTACATAGTTTCAGATGATGACTTAAGCCAAATGAAGAAATGGAAGAGAAACACTGCAGAAACACCTTGAGAAACACTACAGTTAAAAAGCAACTCTTGCCATAGTTACATCAGTAAGCCTAAAATAATAATTAGCCATAATTCTGCTATAAAGGGCTAGATCTGCCTTGTGCAGACGTGTACCTCCAGGGAAGCCTCCAGCCACAAGGTGCATGTGCAATGCAGGGAAGCAGCCTGCCAGCAAAGGACAAGTGAAGTGGTCTCAAACTACACAGGAGAGGACTTTGCACTGCCACGGCCTAATGGGATGTGGCATTGTCCAGGAGTCCTGCGATAAGAGGCCAAACAGCCACTGGCCTAGGACAGAACTGCCTAGCCAATGTAAAGATGTATTTATGCTAGGTCTGATTTAGACTGTGCTCTACACAATCAGATTGCTTTGAAGGTTTGCCTTGTGCAATCATTTCCTTTGTCAGGAATCAGAAAAAGACTGTGAAAAGACTGTGAACAAATTGTTTAGGCATTGAAATTTAACCCTGTGGAATCCTTACAGTGTAGCACAGTGTGACACAGCAGGAGCACATTTGTCAGGGGACTGAAGCCTCTTTGCTCTCTCTGCACAAAACATATACATTAGCATTGTGTGGTGTGGGTGTGCTCCCGAGCACGAGGCGGCTGTGGGTACACACAGCTCCATGCCTCTGCTGCCTCCCATCTGCACTCAGCCCTCTGCACCATTTCTGCTCTGTTAGGGAAAATAAAGCCCTCAGATCCTTCAAGACTGTCTGGAAACCCTTCTATTACATTTTCTTTCAGGGATTGGGCAAGATTTCATTTTTAAATATCCATAATGCATGTGAGAAAATTATTGAGTATTACAACAATCTTGTTAAGAGACCTAAGTTTTTCTACTAGTGTCCTAGCATTAATAATGTCAAAAACCAAAAGGAATTTGGTAGAAGCTAGTCAGTTCCAAGGCTCTTCACTTGATGTGGGCTGAGGAAAGAACCCAGCTGGTGTGGTTTCTGTACCAGCATTCATGCCACCAACAGTTTCTGTCTGTTAGGCTCCATACAGCAAGGTACTGTCCATCTCCTGCTCCTCCTGAAGAGCAAAGTCTGAGAGCACCAAGTACCTCACAGCAGGAACACATACATTTCTACATTTCTATAGAAATAAACCTTAACACCAGATAGCCCACCAAAGTTTCTGTGAACTGCTGAAAATTATGCTGACAAGAATAAAAGAAAATAGACACTTGGAAATTGGCAAAGAAAAGCCACTGTAAATAACTTTCAACTTAATAAGTTGAAAAATAAGTCTTGGCAATAAGTCTTTGCTTCTGTTTCACAAGAAGAGACTACCCCAGTTTTATAAACTCATTCAGTTATATGTTTAAGAAAGTAGACAAGTTTCTCTCATGCAGAGGTTTTCAAACATTGTCTTTCCTTGTGGCTGCCAGTATTTCAACATCCGATTCCAGAAACAATGTTTATTGCTTTCTGAGGAAAAAAAAGAAAGAAAAAAAAGACAAAACACACACACAAAACTGCTGCATACAAGGAAAAAAAGTGGTTAGAACAAAAAATGGTAAACGACAGTTACATATTAGGGAAGACTACAGGGTTGTTTGCTGTTCCCTGCTGCTGCAATACACTAGAGGAGTAAGTAAAATGTAAAAGTCTTTTCACTCTTCACAAGAAGGTAAAAATAGTTCCAGGATGTCCTATAGACAGACAAGAGCTCGTACCTCCACATCAGTGTGATCTGCAGCTTCAAGACTAAGTTCCAAGTGTGTTTCAACCCAATTCTGCAGCAATTTCAGCTCTTGAAGGATAAATCCTAAGCTGCCTTAGTCCCATCACTCAAATCAGTGGGACTCAAGTGTCCTCAGATTTCCTCTGAATGTGCTCAGAACTTTGGAATAGTGTTCCTGCAGCCAAGCAATTCTTCTGAGCCACACAACTGTGCTGAGGACCCACACACAGCCGAAGCTCCCAGGGTCCTCCCCTTTGTGCCTGCAGAACTTTCAAGTTTACTCTGTCCTTTTCAAGCAGAACAACGACACACACACCAAACAGTGTATTGCTCCTTTCCTCTACAGTAAATCTTCCCTTAATTAGGGGGACTTTTGCAGAAGATGTACTACCTGCCATGCCAGGACCCCCACACTATCATATCATGCAGAATTCAGCCCTTGCATGATCATCAGATCTGATTATTTATTTATTTAGCTGCTACAAACATGTTTGGAGATGCAAAATCTTATAATTTTACTTTCTCAAAAGTAGCAGTAGGAAATATCTCTGTGCAGAAAGAATTCCATAATTAGAAAAAGCACAGAGGCCAGCTTTTTTCCCCCTCATCAAGCTTGGGAAGCTTTAAACAATATGCAAAGGCAAAAGGGGAAAATGGTAATAGTACTGAGAAGGCTAAAATTTGAATGAGATAATAACAAACCTTTCTTGTGGAAGGAAAAGGAAATGACTGATTCTAAAAAAGCTTCTGTGATAAATCATCACCCCTGCATGAAACTCCATTCATATATGCAGCAATATCTGGTAGTAATGTTGAAGAAAAACAAAAAGGAACAAAAACTTAGCAACAAACAAGTTTATAAAGAACAAAATATAGCTTGCTGGAATTGCTGAGCTCTTTCAGTAGTTCAAACAGTAGAAGGAGATTTCAGAATCAAACAAGACTTTCAACAGCTGTATTTGTATTACAGTCATAAAGGCATAAATGTGAAATGCAGATCTAATAAAACACTGAAGTTTATAAAACCGGTTGGTAACTTTCCACCCTTTCCAGGAGTATCTCAGGATATCCAGGGGAATAATATCTGAAAGAGAAACATTTTGTTTGTGTGTTAGACTACAAGGCATGTTCTGTGCAAAGTAATGAAACACTATGCATATTTCTACTGATCAGGAAAAAAATCCTAGCATTAAGCACTGGTCAAGGAATTCTACAGTTACTCCTCCACAATGTTTTAAGAGCCTGCTTTTCAACTTACATTACCATTTATACTCAGAAGTTAGGTTTTCAGAAATAAGTACATGTCCTAAAAGAAGCTAAACTTAAGTGGCTAGGTTTTAGATGGGTTCAGCTGCCATAAGCACTGTCTTTACTAAGGAATTTAGATGTTAAGTTCTTTTTAAATTATGGCCTTTAATAAAAAAGCAGAAGTTTACACAGAACTGTAGGCTGCCAGATGACAACAGTCTGATGCCGTTCACCGAACACAAGCCCACACCCCAAAGCTATTGGGAAGTCTACATCCATGTATGTGAGAGACATTGATTCTGGAACAAAAAAATTTATCACAATGACCTTCTCTCTCTCTAATGCCAGCTCAAGGGTGGGGATTATCCAATAGGTTTTGATTAGAGTGGGACTCTATGGTGCCATTATTGTCCTGCTGTCATCCAGCTGTTTTTCCAGAATGGACCAACTACATGCTTCCAATATGCAAGCATCAAAGTTGCTTTCCAGGTTAAGAGTATCTGAAATTTATTACTGTATTATTCTAAAAACATATATCTCAGTTTATTTCCGGGTTTGCAGGCATGTAAATTGCCACCTCTGAGCCCTGAAAGGTTCAACTGTAAAGAGAGATGAACACACCTCCATGTAATGCATGCCTAAAATACATTCAAGTAAAAATCCCCAGTGTTTTCCTTGGAGGGAAGATTCATTTACCCTGTTGATTTTCATTTTCTGGATGGTTTCAGCGTAATTTAGCTCTTTTCATATTAGTTCTCTGATTGTAAAGCTAACTTTCCAATGCATTACTACATTCACTCTGCAAATAACAGGTCTGCAGGACAAACCCAGAGCTGGAGTTTATCATAGCTGCTGTGCCTCAGGCAGCACAATCAACATCAGGCAGTGGCACAGAAAGGCAAGCAGGAGATGCTCAAAGGGGCCTTTTTCTTAATTATATCCCAGCCTAGATGACTAACGTTTTTTTCATTTACAGGGAGGAAAATAGCTGTAACAAAGAAACATTAATTATATCCAGAAAAACATAAGCAAATGCCCTCTTTCCCTCTGAAATACCAGCTGCAGAATAAAGTTTCTTTATGATTTTGCCTGAACCCGTTTGACAGCCACTGGCTCTTCCTTGTGGAGACAAACAGGGCTTCATTTTGTGTGACTTAGTTTGTAGTGACTATTAGCTGAAGAACTCTGCTGCTATAATTAAAATTGATGATGCAGATTTTCAGAGCCTGTAGAGGGAGTGCACGAGTACAACATCCTTTTGATGTGTTGATGGAGTGAACGACTGGTAAATGGATATCTAGAATCTAGGAGGGCATTTCTCTCATTATTACAATTTAGGATGGTGACATTTTGACTGTAAGCTATTTAATAGTGTTTCTGTATTCATTAAGGGCAAAGTTCAACTTGGTGCAGACAGCTGGTGTATGGTCCTTTTATATAACACTTAAGCCTCGTGATGAGGCTGGGGGAGGAAGGGCAGCTGTGGGCAGACCAACTGTGCAGGAGAGCCTCTGGACCCTCTGTACATCAGAGGCAGATTCAAAGGAGCCTCTGAATACACTAGTTCAGACACACAATTAGGAAAGTCAAGGATGCAACCAAAGGTTCGCCAATACCTGTATTTTGGAGCCTAAGTCATCCATAAATAAGTCACCAAAATAAACTTCCCAAAACATTCATTAATATGAGAGTGGTTGTACTGAAGTAGGATTCAGAGTTCATCTGGGTAGCACAGGATTGACTTTCCTTCCCACTTTCCTGCAAGAGCCTGATTATTTGGGCTTTGTTTACAGACAAAGAAATTTGATACCAAATACAATCCAAAAAAGAGAAGGTGTTCTAATGTATGTGTCTAGTAGTTGTGTTCCCATTGGGGCAATCAACCAAATGTTATGCTGTTCTATTAAAAAAAAATTAATATAAAAGTGAAATTACTCTTTAAAATCCTTCCTTTGTGTTGTTCCTGTGAAAACCATTTAATATTAAGTATGAATTTTTTAAAATTCATTTTCCCTACCTTACTATTTCCTCTGGATAGCAATTGTTAATAGCATTGATATATTCCTGAAGAAGTGACCCAGGTTCTGCTTTTATTTCTTGAACCTTTTTAAGTCCACCAGTTGTTACAAAGAGACGACGTGCTTTACTGTCATGTGGTAACACCTACACACAGAATAGTACATTAAAAAAAAAGAATATTTCTTTTAAATTAATCTGTATGCTACCAGGCTCAAATATTGCTAATGTGTTTTTAATTCAGAGGACAGAGAAAAAGGGTAAATCAGAAATACAACATCTGTAATGATTACTGTATTATAACACCGAGTTGTACGGGGGGAAAAAAATCATAAACCAGCCCTTTATGGTTACAACATAATTTAACGTGTACTTTAATACATTACATATATGAAATAATAAATTGAATATTTATCCTCACATAAATAATATTTCTTGAATTATTCCTACAGAGACAATAAGATCGAGGAGATTAAATAGATAATAGAAACAGAATACTAACATGGAGTAACAACAGCATCTGTTCCACTTAAACCAAGTTATTCGGGTCTTTTATGTCAATTCCCACAGTTTAATTGTAGAGTTGAATTTTATATCATTATAATGATCTAGTATAGATTAGTGCATGAAAACAATACTGAGAATTGTTGCAAGTGAACAATGCAGCCTTGAAGCATTACATGCTACTATTAAACTCCTAGATATTAAAATCCTTTAACACACTGTGTAGCCATGGAAGCCTTTTCCAAACACACACACACACAAAGCAAAAGCGTGAAGTTTCTGCAGCCAAAGGGGATGAGAAGCAGAAATGATCAGACAATAAGATTCTGTGCTCCCTGAGTGATGCCAATATGCAGCTCTGTCCAGAGGACTGGAGGGAGGAAGGGAGGGAGGGAGGAAGGTGGGGGCTGGGCTAGGCAAGGGAGAATGACAGCATGTAGTCCATAGGCCCACAGGGCTGCAATAATATTAAAAAAAAGAGAAAAAGAAAAAAAGACAGAAAGACAGAAAGATAATGCAAGACGGCAGCTGCATCTACAGCAAAACCAGATGGATTTAAAACCAACTCTGAGAGTTACAGACTATGAGGGCAAAAGCATGTGTAAGCTTTAACACCGGTCAGACAAATTAGGCCATAAATTTGACTGTATTTCAGAGTAAAACAAGAGCCTCAAATGAGGAAGGGATTGCCTAAAAAGATGAAGGAAAAAGACAAGATTTCTTCCATACATGCACGCAAGCAGCCTTCATTTCTCTGATCCCTCTAGGCTGTACAAAATCAACAGACAGGTAAAGAAAAAGCAGGAGAGCACAGAGATTTCTCCCTAATATATGCTCCATAGAAGTGTCAGGAACAACTATGATCTTTTTGTTGTGGGAACTAAACAGACGTCTGTTTTCACAAATCTCCCACAACAAGAACTGCCAAGGAGGAGCTAGCAAGGAGACAGGATATGGCCCTTTCCCTGCCTTCCTCCTCCACACTGTGTCTCCGAGGCTGGATAAGACAGCAGAAAACTCTTGGAAGAGGCCCTGAAAACAGACAGCACCTCTGAGACACAGCCCCTTCCCCCAGTCCAAATCGAGGCAGCACAGAATAGCACAGATCCCGAAAACTCCAATGCGAAAATGACACAGTCCAGCACCAAGAATGGATAGCATCCCACTCTGAAACACAACTTGGAAATGAGGCTTTTACCGTGCTATAAATAAACCCATAGAATACACCACAGCTCTAAGAATAGGAAATTCCCAAGCTATGGTACAGGAGAGAAAAATGCTTTTACTGCAAAGAGCTTGATTTTAAAAGGATACTTCAGAAAAGTAAACAAGTATTGTTTGTTTAATAACATATAGACAAAGAAGAAAAACAAAACAAAGCATCTGCTGATATGAAGGGCACAAAACCACTTCAATAGCAAGCAACATTCAAATATACCCTGAATAACCAATTGCTATGCACTTGGCTCATTAACAGCTCCAGTCAGCATGCAGAAGCAAAATTCTGCAAATCTCCAGTCTTAGTACAGACTTAGCAAGAAGACAGGACAAACCTAACTGTGGCAAGGCAATGTAATCAGGAATCTGCACTACCAACAGCAGTGCTTCTAGATCTGTAATAATCAGAACCGAGTATCAAGAAAGTTTTACCTGGCCATTTCCAGAAAGAACATCTCACCAACTGTTACACTGCAGAGTACTGCACAAAAGATATTCTATAGCTGAGCAGGATTCTCAACAGCAGCATACACTGCAAATCTCCTGATTAGTTAGCAATTACTTACATAATTTTAAATATTTTTATTAAATTGTATCACTTTCTACATGCTGCATTCAAATCAACAATGTAATAATAACTAATTTTCAAACTTTGAGTGAGATGAGAAAAAAAATTGGGGTTTTTACACTTATTTGAGACTGAAAATTAATGAGGATAAAAGTAGTGAAGCCTTTATATTGTAAAATACCTGACTTAAGTCACTCCTGTACAGACAGCTTGTTCTTTATCTAAAACAGATGTGACTGGGATTTATGTGATACACTGGCTCAGTAAAAATATTTGCACGTGAGTTAATATTCCACTTAATCTCAAGAGGCAAGGAAGAAAAAACCACCTTGCTTATAAGCAACTGTTTTCCCACTCTTAGAATGAATTATGGCAGATTCCAGATGAAACAGTATCCAGCTGTATCAGACAAAAGAACAGGATGCTCCAAACTGCTTTTGAAGGGAATGCTTGAGAATCCTTAAAGAAAACAACTGATAACTTTAGAGAATTCATCTTTGGAAAAATAGGTTCCTTGCTAAATGGGAAAAAATTAACATATTACTCATCCAGCAGAGCCTTTTCTTACCTTACTAAACTGCCCAATAATATGTTTCATAATACTGGGAGGGGCATCATGCAGCAATGGTTCAAGTGCTGGAAGATGCGTACATTTCTGAAGAATGTTCTTTAAGGCTTTTTTAGCCTATTGAAATGCAAAATAAAATTTCTCTAGTAAGACATCAACAAAAACAACAAGAATTCATGTTATATATCACTGAAGTCTGATCAAAAAAGCAAATTGATCAGAATTTTCAATGAGCATTTTCTGAATAAAAACTATGATATCTATCAGGTCACTTAATGAAGAATCAATTTTCTACTTAGATTTATTAAGCCTCAAACCCCACAGTGCATCATATTATGTTATCTATGGTCAAAGTAATGGCAATTTTCCTTTGACTATAATGAAAGCTGGAGTAGACCCTTTAAGTAAATTGAAGTAATGTAATATAATAAGAAAGTTAAATCAAAACACATTTTAAAAGATTGTATTTTAGAAGTGGCTTACTATGAGAGGCTGCTGGTCTGGGATAGCAAAGTGCCGTACTGTCCAGGCAAGGAGGGAAAGAAAGAGTGAAACAATTGTGCGTTGCTGCTTAGTTTCTGAAAACTGACTCAATGTTGACTGCTACAAGCAGTAGTGACCTTCTTGGGCAGGATTACAGGTACAGCTAATTTGGCCTCAATATTTTTGGGACCACTGAAAATTACTCCAGAAAAGTTATTTTACAGATGTGGAATGTAATATTTCAGTGGAATGTACAGAAGCACAGTGCAACACAGGAGAGTATATCCTGTTGTATTATACTCTTCAGTTGGTTCAGTTACTGTTGCTCAAAAACACACTACTAAACTACAACTCTACTTGCTACCACACAAGGAAGGCCCTAAACATGAACAGTTCCATATTTTCAAGAGCAGGGCTTTGATTAGCTGTTACAGTTTTATTATAATCATAAAAATTAAAGAAAAAACACTACAGCAACTATAATATTTTCTGCAAGAGTTTATACTTGCAAAAAAGAAGTAGATAATTAGAAACAAGTCACAAGAAATTATAGCATTTATGGGTGCATGCAACTCTGATCTAAACTGGGAAAAAAATAAGGGACTAGACTGCAGTGGCTGTACCATATAATTTGCTGTGAACCATATGCACACCCATTAGGAACCAGCCAGTCCTAATAAATGCCATGCAGCCTTCAGATACCCTGCACCCAGGAAATCTGTGACTCAATGAACATCAATAAAAACACATATCCTTAAGTAGTTTTTAAGCACTCAAACCTCCTAATTACAATTAATTAATCACACTGCAAATACTACAAATATACTTGCTTTCATTTTAAGATCTTCTGAACTGTGTGTGTCCACGTAGATATCAAGCAGTGTGGGTAGCACGTTTGCTCCTGCAACATGACGTGCATGCTCAGCAGTGTGTCTTCCAATCTGTCCCAAGGCCCAAGCAGCTGCTGCCTTAATGTGATCTTCATGTTCTTCTATCAAGCAGGCACACAGTGGTGGTATTCCCTGTAGCATTAATCAAAAGCACAACCTTTACAAATGTAGACCAGGGAAGGACAATGTGAAACCGATACAGCTGCTTAGAAAATGTTCCTCTATTTACACTCTTCTTGTAAAAAACCCTGTAAGAAAATGCATGCTAGTGGTGTAATATTTTTACATCATCAAGACTAGCAAGAATTTTTAATAAATCTTAATAAATATCGTTAAAGAAAGAGAAACAGATTCAATGTTCTGAGTCAGAAAGCAGTTTGAACAAACATGCAAATTTAAGGGATAAAAGGAATACATGACACAATTCAGGCTGTACTGAGTAAAAGTTGCAGTTTTGTCAAACTGAAATAAAATAATTTGAGTGCTCTGAAAGCAGTTTAAGACCATAAGGGCTCAATTACTGAGTCTTTTTTTTATTATTATCCACAGCAATAAATTTCAACTTATCAACCTCTTCTTGAGTCCAGTAGTTCATGGTTGACTCATCCAATCATTTTCAGAAAGGTTTCGACTCTTGATTTGAAGACATCAGGAGATGGAGCATGCCATCGCACATCCAGTTGTTACTAAAGTTCTTCTGGTTCAGATCAGTCTTTATCCTTTCTCTACAGCTACTTACTTTATGCCACGATGCTTCAACAGGAAGCATTTCATGCTACTTCAGGTAAGGCAAGGCTACTAAAACTCTATCCCAAAAGCCTTGTTCTCCATTCCGTGAATCTTTTTTAGTGTTTTCTGCACACTTTTCTGGTTTAGATTTGGTTTGGGGGTTTTTTGCAAGTCCTTTTCAAATACAGTGAGAAGAACTATATCCAACACTACTACTACTGACAGATTAACTTCTCTTTTCCAATAATGCTTCATCTTCAACTCTAATACCACTACAGCAGAAGACCACAATGAAGTGTTTGTCCAGTATGATCCCAAAATTAATTTTTCAAAATTCATCCTTTCCAGGTTAGAGTACAACAGAAAAGAGCTATCACTTTACATCATAACATCATTGGTGTGTAACTGCATGTGGTTATGCCATAGTGGATTTCTTTTAAATGGTTTAAAAGCTCTGTCCTCAGCACTGTGTACCACTACACAAGCTTAGTTTCCCCTGAAGCAAGTTTTTTTTAATGGGCTTTGGGTTTATTATTATTGCTTTTGTAGACCATTCATTAACATATTTAATTTCATGAAAGTTTGCACGGATCCCTACAAAAGTTCTCACTGTGGTTCCATTCAGTTATGATAGGAATCATTACTACTCTTCAAAAATTTAACACCTAAAGGCTTCCTCCTGAACTTAATCCTGGATTCATCCCACTTAATGTCAAGCACTCAACAGCAGGAGCGTATTTGCTCTAGGCATCCCTGAAAGTCTGAAGATTTCTGTTGCAAGATACCCTAGTGGTACTAGCAGAGTCATGCCAGTGCAATGCAGAACATGCCATTAAACATACTTGTTTCGAAAAAGGTTTTGATGTAGCCACAAATATTCATTTTAAGAGGAAGCACACTATAGAAATTCACTGACTTATTTTCTGTACCCATGCAATTGCAACACAGAAAAACATGCACTGTAACACAAACTAATCCAGGGTATTTTATAAAAGGTTCAACATCATAAGGACACACTTTGATCAAGTTACCACATCGTTTCGGTCATAGCAAGCGGCAATATTAGGAGAAAGTGCATTCGTCAAAGAGGAAGTATATAATCCTGTCACAAAACATATCCTCTGCCCATGTTAATTCGTATCTCTACCTCAGAATACTGCTGAAGAATTATACGAAAACAACAAAGTGATAGCTAACCTTGGAGACAATCACTGCCATTGACAGGTTCTCCGAATGAGCTGCTACATAACCAAGCATCATGATGCCAGGCAGTCTGACAGTCCCTCTGCAGCTGCCAATACAATCAATCACAGCAGCAACTCCGCCTGAATTTACTATAAGCTGTGAAAGCTGAAAAGGTAAACAAAAGAGATTAGATACTGTGAAATATCAACAGGCATAAAGCACTACATTAGAAGTCTTTTAATGTATTGCTCCTAATTTACAAAATAAAGCTGGAATAAGAGCGATGTATCATACAGACTGTTGGCAACTGAGTGCAGCATGACGTTTTCAGGAATGAAGCTGATTTGCTACGGTGGTTTTGATTGACTTTACTGCAAGGAAATCAGGATTCTGAATTCGTTATGCTGTATAGCATGAATGACATATTCTCAACTCCATTATCATACACAGAAGACATGTGCAAATGACAGCCTAATACACGAATGATCATGAAGATGCACCTACTGAGCCAGTTCCATACTAGTGGCCACTCATTCCCCAGCTAACATCCTATGTTCTGTGCAGCAAGAGAGGGAAAGGCCCACTCCTCCTCTGACCTGCATTCTTTGCAGCATAAAATCCTTTGTGAATCCTCCCACTGAGGCATGAAGCCAAGAACAACTGTTCTGGATGTGCAGAACTGATTTGGGCTGCACCATTCTGCCATGTTAGAGTACTCTGAGGGAAGTGTCCAGGGAACACACTTGATGGGCAGTGGAGTCTGGCCCAGAATGCCAAATTCTATAGCCTTACTTAAAAATGATAATCAAGCTATGCAACTTGATTTTTTCTGAACGGTATCACTTCCCACATCACTTGAGGGACAGTAGGGTATGTATCATATAAAAAAGGCATAGAAATTATTTCATATTATGATTTTTTTTCCATATTGTTAAGCATATCCCATTTTCCTGACAGATACCAAAGCAAAAGAATCATGTTCTTAAAAGTCAAAATTAAATGAACAAAACAGAGGCACATAAATTTCCAATCCAGTTGATTTCTATAACCATGAAATTCACCTTTTCCCCAGAGCCTTTAAAAGGGGATTGTTTCATTCATGAAACGGCCAGATGAAATTTGCTGTTATTACTCAGGAAAAAATGTTCACGTGATTGTGAACTGCAGCCAGTGGCAACCAACTCCTTACGTCTGTCCCTCAGCCCTCACTGTAAATCCCCCCAGTGATGACCTTCACATGAATTTTACTGCATATACAGATTGAGAGCAGGGATCCAAAAGCCATGAGTCTCAAATGACACAACCAAGTCTTCTAGAAATATCATTTGCCAGTGTGCCTCTGCTGCAACATGTGTTGCTTGAACAGAGTTGCTCAGAGATGGACAGTGGTCACTGTCACTCTGAAGTCAAACATAGATTGTGACTTCCCACTGGGAGTCACTTCCTACAGCTCCTTTGGAGAGCCGCTAGCATGGCCAGTTCCCCTTGCATGGAGGATCCAGTGCTAGCAGCGCTTCTGACTCTACCTGCAGTCTTGTGAGTTTGGTTTCTGGCTTCTGATTCCAGTGTCCCCCTTTGTAATGATAAAAATTTCTTCACTTTTTTGAGGAAGTGAAGTTGCATTGCCCATGAGGTGCAGAGAGAAAGCAGAAAATGTGCCAGAACTGTAACGTTTAATCACCAGCCTAAAGAGTGGCAGGCTGAAGAAACAGCACAATATTCATGTTTAAACACTTCTCAGTTGTTAAGCTAGTATCGTGATTTTGAAATGACTGTGTTCAGCATTAGTGTGTTCTACAAATACATTGCTTGTATTTTATTCCAAAGTCATATTTAGAGCCTTTTCAGTATCTCTATGGCCTGACAGATTAACATAGTTACAATTATTTGGTTTTCTTCTTTATTTTGTATTGACTTTGCCAAACATCCCCACCTTCCCGTATCAGCTATTGGCAAATATACTGCAAATGCTGAGACTCAAATTACAAACTCAAGCTAATAACATAAACTAGCATCAGTTTAATAATAAATGAGAGCATTTTTGACCTTCATTGTCATTGAAAAAATAATTAAAATGTGATCCCAGCATCCCAGAAGATTTTTAAAAAAACACACACCGTCTATTATTGTTACAGGATGATCATGCAATTTATTAGCTGGTATCATGACTTCTGTGAGGCTTTCCTCGTGATATTTTTAATATCTAGGACTGACAATACTGTCAGCCTAGAACTCCCTCTCTGTGCAGATATCTCATAGAACGAAGTAGCTAGGTATACATTTTATGATTCCCAGTTTCCTAACCCAATTCATATTCAATACACATCTCATAATATCAGCAAGCATTTCCATATTTTCCAATGAACATGCCAAAGAGCTATTTGCCCTCCCTTTCGAAAAGCAAATGACAGAATAATCCTGTATTTTATTTAAAGTGTAAAATCTAATGATATGACCTTGTATTTGCATTTTCAAGGTTTTACCTCAGGCGAATGCTTTGCTATCTCTCTAATTAAAGTTGCACCATTTTTCTTGACATATTCATCTGAGTCCTTCAGGCATGTGAGCACAACTGGGAAAATTTCTGCTTCAACCACCAACTCTGCAAGATCCACTGAATGCTTTGCTATTTGGCTTAGAGCTGACAGCACCTGACGCTAGTAAATAAAAATTGTTATAAAATCAATAGTATACAAACATCCCACAACACACACTCCCCCTGCACACAAAAATCTATTGCATCCAGGAAAACAAAGCAGGATAGGGAAAACAATTACAGCTATTTTACAATTCACTGAGTCAATTCATGCACGAATATAATGGCACAGAACATTCGCTGGTTCCTGAATAAAAGTTTCTCTTTTGTTTTATCCCATTGAAGCTTGTTATGTAATAAAAAAAGAAAATATATGTATGCCATTTAAAACTTTCATTTAAAATTTAGTAAAATCTACAGAAAATATCTCTATTTGCATCAGTTGGATCTGCCAAATCTTATATTAAAGGTTTTATCTATTTGTTTTAAGTGGCATTTTTATGTTGTCTTCTGTTTTGTTAGACTAAGAAAGTTTATATTAAGAAACAATTTTTTTCTCCATTAAACTCTAGTGATTAAACCTTGGACATCAATTATTCACATGGGATAGTACATTCTAAAATACAATAGATTTACTATTAACTGGTTTACTGTATAATCTTAAGTATGCAAAACCTTTTCTGTAACTGAAATGTGCAAATTTTATCTATTAAAAGTATCTGTTGCATTCTTTATATTTTTTTCTAAAAACCCCATACTATTCACTTTAAAGATTAGTTTAGCCATTCCTTACAGAGCTGCAGTTTTTATCCAGTAGCTAAATTTGTGAATATGACCAGAACTCTGTCACTAACTACGTAGTTACATGTTGTTAACACCCAAACCAAGAGCTTCTAAACAAATATGCACATCAGTGTCTTTGATTCAGTATCGAGTAATGACTGGTATAATGGAGATTTTAAAAAAAAATTAAATGTACCTTCAGTTTAGCATCAGGGTTCGGGATCATCTGAGCTAAGTGAGCGATAGCTCCTGCATCCACTACTGTCTGTGCTAACTCTGGAGAATGCTTTGAAATATCACTGAGAGTTGAAGCAGCAATCCTTTTCAAAGCAATTTCTGGCTCCTGGATACAGAGCACTAAAAGAGGAACAGCGCCTGCATCCACCACAGCTTGTGACAGTTCTGTAGGTCCAAGGAAAGTAATTAAGTGAGTATGGGTGACTGACCCTTGTGCAAGCCATTTTTCACCCTGACAGATACAGCAAAGGAAAAAGGGGAGGGTGTAGTTCACTGTCTCGACATCTGCATTTCAAATCAGCCCTCCTGGTTTCATAAACCGTGTGGACCAATCCACAACTGAAAAGAATGCAGGTCAATAGATGGACCCCCATTTACATGCACACATTTGAGGTAGATTAGGCTGAAATGGTTTGTTATTCTGTTTTCTTTTTCTTTTTTTTAAAGTAAGCAGATGTCAGCTGTTTAAACCCTGGCTATTCTACACTGATCAATAGGAAAGCATTTTATGCATGGCTAACAACAACACAGAAAGCCAAAGTACCAAAATTTTACCAACCACCTAATTAGAGAGCATTTTACCCTCTTTAAATGATAAGCAGATATTAGCATAGATCAAATGCCAAAAAAAAAATACAAAAAACATACATAAAATATTTATCTTACATAAAAGATTGGGAAAATGGAACTTGCTGATCAAAACTAGTCTTTGCTACCACACATGGGATGAGACAGAATTTATACTTTAATTACATGAAAATGTTATCAGACACAATTAGACAAATAAGAAATATCATCAGTGAGATATTGTGTGTCTGAGATTAGCACAATATCCTTAACTAACTGCACCTTATATTAAAAAGAAAAAAAGAAAAAAATGTGAGCATATGATTAGCTGACATGGACAAAAATTACACTATTAGAAATTCATTAGCTCTCTCTCTGTATGCAGCATTAATCACAGTCCTAAAATGAGAATTACTGAATATCAGAAGCAAAATTTATATTATAACCAAGCTGTGCTATTTTAAAATTGTGTTGAAAAAGTGGTAAAAATCATAGGGGATTCAATAATCTATTAGGTTCTTCGTTCAGTTTTGCTACACCTTATTATGCATATCCATTATTATCTTTAACATTTACCTTGACTTACAGTACCATGGCAACATATGGCTGTTGTATTTCAAGACTCTAACTTAGCTTTTGATTTATAGTCCATCCATAAAGAGATTTTCATACTAAGAAAAATACAGCATACTTCATTAAATATACATAGACTAATATAGTTTTTCATGAAATCTGTAAGTCATGTCATCATTACATTAATATCCAAATAACATTCTGGACCAGATTTGTTTTCAATTAGTGAGTTATAGCCACACATTGCAACACATGTGATAAGTCAAATATTTACACTATGTATGTTATTTTATGATATAATATTTTTAAGAAAATATAAATATTGCATCACAAAATTATATTAAATAATGCAGTACTTTTTAGACTAATAAAAAATTAACCCTACAAGGTTCACTTTTCAAATATCTATTGGACTGAAAATTTACCATGTGTATCCTCAAAATACAAACAAATCATAAGATTTCAACAAAACTCAAATGCTGTATCATCAGTTTTACAAATTTGAAGTGAAATGTACCTGAAATGTATGTAAAAACAAATCTGCAAATTAACTACAGTCAGCTTTTCATGGAAAAAGCCCATACTTGACTTCTTCAAATTGTGTTCTGATGTGTTTTGGTACACTGACTAACAGTGATGTACTGACCAACAGTCCAGATTAATCCATCTGACTGTGCCTCAGAAGCAACTTCAGACCAAACAACTCAGTTGCCTACAGTCTGCTAGGAGATGCTAATATCAAGAATATGAGGTCAAGAGGGACACAGTACTAATTAGAAGAATGGGTTTCTTTGATGCCGTATGAGATAAAATCATTAAGTTCAAGCAGAGAGAAAGAGCAATACTTTAAGGTCACAGCTACACCCAGGCATGCAAAAGTAGCCATAAAAGTTATTTGAAAAGAGCAAACTAAATCTGATTCAATTTAGACCAGCTCTTGCTGTTAGAAGTCTGATATCATTTAAATACTGGTGGTTACTGTTGGTCATGGGTAATTAAATGGTTGTTCCTCCAGTGGTGTTTATAAGGTTCATGGCTAATAACTTACCACATGGAGGGCTGGACCATGTGTCAAAAGACAGACAAGTTGTAAATGGACTGTCAGAAAAACAAAAAAGCTAAGGAAAAAAAAATATAGAATTTCCCATGACATTTCCCTGCAAACTCAGCCCAAAATTAAATATCTAAGTATTAATGATTCTATAATAAATTGTAGTTCTTCTTTTTTTTCCTCAAGAAAAGGCTCAATTAGCCTTCCTACTTCGTAGAACATCTTTAACACACACTATAAACCAAAGGATTCATGGGACGTTGCCATCCAATTACAAACGCAGACAAAGGTGGGGGAAAAAAACGAAGACTGAGAAGGAGTTAAAGAAGAGAACAAAGTTGTCAAAAAGAAATTTTTTAAAACAAATATTCAGTCAAAAAATTAAATTTTGTACTTTGGAACAAATTACAAAAATACTTTGCCAAATACTATGCCAAGGTTGCATTCTAAGGACAAAGACAAGACTGACAGCTGAAGAGGAGAAAGGCAGCAGAGAAAAACTAATGTATGAACCTCATTTAATTCCACGGGTTTTGAAAACCCTAGGCTTGGAACTTCACTTTGGGCTACAGCTCAAGGAACCTGTCCAACTACATGATGATCAAGTCCAACTCCCTCCAAGAGTGAAAGTAGGAAATCTAATTCTATATGTGCTCAGAAATAAGACAATTAAGGCTCAAAACCAGCCATAAATTAATTGCTTTTGCCCAGATCAACATGAGGAAGATTTTAGCAAATGGAGATACTGCAGACAAGACTGAATCGGATGTAGAAGAAAGACTGACAAGACAGTCTTTAGAGTTTAAGATGTCACCAGTTCAACTAGAAGTTGTGCTAGGGTAGCACTGATTTGTGTCAATATAAAAGTACTCATCAGGGACTAAGGAATTAATTCAAAGTAAGTTGAGGCCTCGTCATGATTTCATGTGATCAGGAAGAGTGGAAAGCTAACAAAGAGGAGTGAAGACCCTAACTACATATGCACTGAAATCAATACAAAGTCTTACAGGATTATTCTGAACTGTTTTAAGGTGTTAAAAAAACAACATACTAACTTTAACTAATGTTAACGTGTTGGCAATAATAGTATGGATAAAGCAAAAACGATTAGGGAGAAAGATGAGGGTGAGAAAGTGAATGTGCAGGTAGTCCCAGAGAAGGAAAACTGGCTCTGAACAATATCACATTCACATAGTGGAGCAGCAGCAACACCTTCGGTTGGAAGCAAATGCAAGTTTCAGTTCAGACCAGGGTTCTCAAACAGACCCTGCTGTGGTGGCAGGTGTATCCACAGGAAACAATGTGTTTTGACCAAATCAACCAGCAATACTGTACTTTTCTGAGGACTGTGTGACCATGTAATAGCCACATAGGAAGACTCTAATCCCCACAAGTAGCCCAAAGGCTGCACTTCAAAATCACAGGTTTATGCAGGCCACTACAACCACAGTGCTAAAGATTCCACTGGAACCAGTGAGAAAACCTTTCATCAGGAGAAGGATGGAGGTTAGGCTCAAATCACTGAAGAGCTAGGCAACCTGGACTAATCTTGTAGCAGATGCTGCTTAGAGCAGGAAGCTGGACTAGAGACCTCCCGAGGTCTCTTCCAAGCTGAGCTATACTATGATCCAAAGCATACACTGTATGACAGAAAATGAGCAAAACTCTGCTCTCAGCAATATGCTTGAGTATAAATAGTGGGGTTTTTTTGGTTTCCTACCAATTTACAATATACTGAAACAGGTATGAGACAATGAATAAATGCCACCTTTGATCTGTACACTTTGGAGTAAGATCAGCATCTGAAATTCATCTCAAAAGAATCTTCAAGAAAGAGGAGAACTGCAAGAGCAGTTCCTAAATTTTGGAATCTGACCTGGCAGGATTTCTAGTGTCTTGAAATCTCATCAGATATTTGTCTTGACCTAAAATCTCACAAGCCTTCGGGAGACATGTGTTCACAGAAACGAAGACATTGTTGTATGAAGTCAGTACAGAACTTGCTGAGCAGAGAATGTTTCCATCAGGAAAAATAAAAAAAAGAAGCCTTGATTTCTCAAAATGAAAGTCGTTTCATGGAACGCACATTGCAGTTCTTAGACAGCAGATCTATCAGATCATGGATGGAATTTCTGAATAAAAGCAGAGAGACCCTCTCCACTGCAAACTGTTACTGTTGAATGTCAGGAGCCTTTGACTGCACTCAGGAAGACAGAGGTTCACATCCTACCTAACATAGATCAGGACTTTAATCTGCCTTCCACATACATCCCAGAGATATGCTGTAATTATTGAACTTTTCTTGCTGGGGAAAATAAATCTCCCTACCCCCCAGCTTTTTCAAGAGAGAGAAAAAAAGTCTCAATATTATCCCACTTTGGAACCGAAACAATTTTTGAAACTGAAAAACCTTTTGTGGGTGGGGAAAACCATTTCACACCCAGCTCTGTTTTTAGAGTTAAAGCTGCATTATGTGTCCACAGTCAATGACAGAAAATTATAACTGCCAAATTTTGTCAACACAAGCATGTGAGCTGAATCCAGAGCTTCTTGAACGGTAAACACCAGATGTTGGTAAGAACAAGTTCACTTATCTCTGTATCCCATCTCCAACAATATCCTGTTGCAAAGGCATGCTTCTAGGAGTGTAAGAAACATACCATGCAGAGAGTGATCCTTTCTCAGTATAATGCCTCTACTTTCAATAATTATTTTAGAGATTTCCTATGACTGTGTTATAAAGGAAGGTAAATCCCCTAAATTAGCTGTAGCTGGGCAGAGGAAGAACTATTTTTCCAGGGATCTTTCAGTGGGATTTTTTGGGCTTCGTTTGTTGTTTTTTTGGGTTTTTTTTTTACTGATTGCATCTAGTGATCTGTCTATGTCCTCATGCTTGCAGCATTGGTAGCACATTTTCAACCTTATTTCTGAAAATGCTGTTCTTATTGCCGTCGTAAATTGACATAAGGTATGCACCCATTCACCATCAGTAAATAAATTATTCATAACCATGGAATAAAAATTTGTACGAAGAACTTGTTGTCTTCAATACCCTCACATCACCTCCATCTTTGCAAACAATGCTGCCACGGAGAGAACTGGATTACCCTAAAGATGCATCAGCATTCATGCAGTGAATAGCATGAAGGGCAATTGAAGTGAGTCAATATTGATTTACTGACATAACAAAACTGCAGAAATGTTTATGTTAAGAGTAACACAGACACACTACACACATTTACACAAATGCACGCTTTTGATATTTAAATAAATATATTTCAGATGGAAGGAACAATTATTTACACCAAGGGTGGGATTTAATCCTGGTGACCAAAAGACAAAAAGATCTTTACCAGAGAGGTGCCCCAAGAATTAATTTGTTCCCCAGAAAATGCAGTCTCTTAGAAAGGTGCTAACAGCTTTGGAGACTGTCCCAGTACATTAACCCTCTAAGTAGGAAGGGGGAATCTCTCATGCCTTCTGCAGTCCAACATTCTGTATTGATTAAACAAATAAAATCACTTTCACAGTCTGTGTACATTTTAGAGCCAAATATAAAACCATGAGTTAATGTTATGATCCTAGAATTAGTTTAATTTCAAACAGTATGAACCCTGGCCATTTCTCCCACCCCTTCCAGACAGCAGTTTCTTCCCTCAGTTCTTTGATTCATAGCTCTAAACTTTTACTTGAACTATATAAATAGCTGGTAAAAGAACTATCAACCACGTGGATAAGCTTTTAAATAGGAACATGACATCGCCAGTGAGTTACACAACTGCCTGCGAGACAGCAGTGAACTGCTCAATATTGGATTCCCAGGATCTATTCCTGACTCTCAGAGAGGAGTGTGCTCTACTGGCTAATGATAATATAGTCACTGCAATGAATTTGGCCTATTTATCCTGCAAACACTGCTGTAAGCTGAATGAAACTTGCTTCTCCCTAGGCTTGTCCATTCCACTATATATATAAAGTAAGAACTAATGTCAAGCAAAAGAACCTTTGTTCTGCAGTAACACTCACACAATACATAAAGAGTCAGAGATCTCTTCATGAAGAGGAATAAAGCAGTGTCCTTTCTTGGCCAAAGGCCAAACACATCTCCTCTTAGAGCACTTCTCACAACCAAGCACTCCTGGTGTCAGGTATGCCAGTTTGCCACAAACAGTATGGCATTGTTGGAATGGTACAGTTACATTAGGGTTTTACCCCAAATTTAGAATTCTGTAACAGCAGAGAAGAAAAAGCATCTTATTCTGTTTATCAAAATAATTCTGTTTATTATAATTATCACATAACATTAAGCTGAAAGATAATATGTGAAACTTGTTACCTGTACTGTGTCGGGCAATATAATCAAACGCCCAGCATGCACCTTCTTTGACTCCCGGGTCAAAGTCTTCCAAGCAAATCACCAGCGTTTCCAGTGCTCCACACTGAACAACTGCCTGAGCTAGCTGTGGAGAATGTTTAGCAATTGCTCTTAGCACAAATGCAGCTGTTTTCTTGTAGTAACGCTAGACAAATCAGAAAAAAACAAAAACAAACAAACTTACAATAAGTAGTTCAAAGCATAATATAGTACAGATGTGCCTAAATTAGACTTTTTTTACTAGCAGTAATATCTCATACCGATCCAAGTCAGGACCACTAGACATCACACAAACAACAAACCTACAGTTCTTTGAGACAGCTCGCGATCTAAAATCTACAGTAAGTGCATAAACAAACAGAAAAAATGAGAGGGCTAAGAGGATATGGGGAAAAGATAATAGTCTAGATAAGTCTGTTTGTTCAAGTGAGTAGTGAACAACAAGAGCTGCAAAAACAATAGCTCTTAACATATTTAACCAGATTACACAGGTTATGCAGGGCAAGCTCCTAAAATAATTCTACCCATCTGTACCTAACCTACCCTAATCATCTAGCAAGGTTTTACAATTTCTAATGCTGATACCCTCACAAGATCTCTATGAGAAAACATTGTTTACATTTACAAACAGGAAAGTGAAAGCATTAGATCCAATAAAAGGGTTTAGGATCTGAATCCTGAAATGCCTGAATACTGCCTAAAGCCCACAGCTAAGATCTTGAAAACCCACCCCTCCAACACCCAATACTGAATGACCCTATGTTTTGACCAAGCAGCCTGCAATTTTACTCCTGCACGTGTGCAGAAACAGCTCACTTTGTACAGGACTAAGCACCTTGGCACCTCTGTCATAAATGCAAGCAAGTCTAAGCTCTTGTCTCAGTTCTGTCCATCTTCCTCAGTGCTGGACCAAACACATGTTTTGAGCACGGATATATAATATATGTATGACACTGCACAATCATGGGGTTCCCATGTAAACTGCAGTAGTAGTTGCAGTCTCTTCTAAAAGCTTTTTTCCTCCAAAAAGTCACATTTCAGCCTCCTCCTGCAGTTTCATAACTCTCATTGGGGTGTGGAAGCTGAACATTAAGTTTCTTCCACTGCCTTATAGTTTCAAAATCTAGAGCTCAGTTAAAGTACTCCAGCCAGAGAAAACCTGTCAGACAGTTCCCCTCCCTCGTGAAGGGCAAAATTCATAGGGACACAAGTAACCTTGTCCATGTGCCCAGAGTGCGCTCTCCAGCCTGGCCACTGACAGATCATCCCTATGGGCAAGCTCTAGAGGACTCTTTTCTCCACGCCACCTGGCTCTGATCTCATCCCAAGATGACTGAGTCTTCCCTGCTCTGCACAGAGAGCCTGGGCACTTTACAGTGCTAAATTCCTACTGTCAAGGTACCCAAAATTTAAACAATGCAAAGCCCACATCCCTTTTGGATCAAGTCCAGAAAAACAAAGAACCACGTGAGTGCTTTTGTGCATCCTGTAATGTGCCCAAACACCTTCAAAAGTCTGATCTAAAGCACTAAGGTATGGCAACAAAGAAGTACCTGCAACAGCCCCACGGGAAGCAAAATTGACCCAGGCCACTCCCTGGCCCTGAAGGAGGGTGACACAGCATATCACGTTCATCCACCTGAACTCCTCTTTCCTCAAAGCACAATGGCCTCATCTATGCTACTGGAAACTGTCCCTGCCTTGTGTTATCTTTAAACCATGTCCAGGCATTGTTCAGTAGTCTGATGGCTGGCATTGGCTAAAACCACATCAGAGAGCATGTTAATGATTAACAAGCACAGTCATCTTCCAGTGCTCAAACACATGCCCTTACCTTCCTTAGTTTACCCTAAATTCCTTAATGCCAAAAATCCAGTCTTCTAAGTTAAGGCCTACAAGCAGGTACATTAAATATAATTTACAAGCCAAGCACTAAACCTCATTTAGGGGGAACAGAAGCTAAGGGAAACAGAACAGACAAATGGTCAAATTTCCAGATAATTTAAGTTACCCTAAGTTTTGATGAACTCAATGGAGCTATAGTTGTTTATACCAGTCTGTGTCTGTCCAAATACAGATATGTTATTTCTGTTAAGTAATTATGCTCCTGGCAAAGAAAAGCTTATTTGTTTTTATTATTCAAAACACATTATTTACAAACAAATCATATTCACAGGCAACAGTCAAAACATGCTGTAAAACTGGATTTTGCACTGATTAATTGATAAAACATTGATCTGGGATGTGACCCTGTAACTGTTCTCCATAAATCAGTAGAAATAGTATTCATTGTGTGCTCAAAGAATCTCATCCTTAAATGTAGATGTTGATACATTAAGAGTGAGTGGAATGGAAATGTGGAGGTTTTGCCTGTGGGAAGTAGCAAACTGTATGTATTGCTAAACTCTGCATGAACTGGATAATGAGTTTCACTTGCTTTCAGTCACCAAGGCATATTAGGCTTTCCATGACCTCAAACTAGTCTTGCTGCTGCCCCAAGTAATTCTAAATTACAGCTATCTGAGTGTAATGACAGCATGGGCAGTAACATGGAAGAGATAAATCAGGCTACTCCAGCTAATTTAGTGAGAGGTTTGAGTTAGTTGTTGCAACAGTTGAGTTGTGTTCTGCTTCTTCCCTTAAAAATAGAAACAAAATAACCAAAATGTTCTGTTTCTTCCCTTAAAAACAGAAATAAAATAACTAAAATGTTTATAAACTTGTGTAATTAAAACCTTAACTTTCTTTCCATACTACACCAGTATCTTGCCATCAGAATTTTTCTTTAGCTTTTTTTCCCTCATGATTAATGGTTCTATATGCACAAAAAATATGCAGTGAGTACTTACATCTATGTTTTCCTCAAAAGATTGAAAATTATAATACATAGTTTTCCAAATGGTATTTCCATTGAAAACCTACTTCTAAATCAAAAGTGCAACCTTAGTATGGCCATGATATCAATGCATTTAATCCTCATTTGTCTCTCTCCAGGTTTTAGGAACCTTACTGGAAAAAGTCTTTCTGTTAATCTAGGTTAGCATCACTGGAAAAATCAAAGCTGCAGGAGATACGGAGCTTGAAGAAAAATGTCTAAAGGGAGTAAAAGAGACCACCAGATGTAGCTGCGTTGCAATTGTGACTATACTTTGTTTGGTTTTGACAAATATGAAAATGAAAACCTTTCAGTATATTTTCCTATGCCAGTGGTTTGATATTTCTCATGCTACAGATTTCCAAAAGCCTATGTTCGGAGATATTAAATATTTCATTACATAAGTTCCGGGGGTTTATATGTATTTTACAATTGTTTGGTATTATTGACAAATCCTACTCCATTACCACTCCAGCTTTCAAATTGTCTCTTTTTTAAAGAGGGAGCTTTTACAAAGAATCACTCAACATTTCAAAAATATTTCAGTGCAATGAATGTATTTCCTATAGTGCATTGAACAGTAACACCATATTTTAAAGTCAAGCTTATTTGAAGTCAAACTTCAGCACACAATGATCTCGCAGAGGTTCAAACACACATGCTGCTCTGACTGCAGCACATTTAATGTCATATCAGAATAACAACAGATGCTGATACAGAAAGATTTCCCCTTCCCTGTGCAATAGTTAAAAACCAAAAATATTACTTAAGAAAACAATCATGCCTTACATTCTCCTCAGGCAATGAACACACGAGCTGTGGAAGAATGCCTGCCTTCACAACTGCCTCTGCCAAGTCCACATTATAATCAGCAAGTCTCCCGAGACCCAGGGCAGCAGTCTGTCGAACACTTGGGACAACATCCAGCAAAAGAGGTCTCAGCAAAGACACTACACCTGAGTTATAGCAAGAAGAGAAAATCCCATTTGGTAAGCAGAAATTTTTCTAAACATTTGCCTTTATTCATAAAAACCTACTCTTCCAGGTAATAAGAACATGTAGGACATCCAGGTGCTCCGCTGAAACGAAGTTGGCACTTGGATAGCACTGCTGTTTCTGACCATTTTTCATAGGTACAAAACAATTCTGAAATATAAAAAAGTCACGTGTAGAAATAAGCTGTATTCAAATATCTGTAAAATACGTCTTAAAGTTTACACAAGAAAATAAGGTATATTCAAACATATATAAAATGCATGTGTTTACATATTCATGGAAAACTATCCAGAGGCCCTGGTGAGAAGACATTGTCTTGTCACCCATTTATCATGCCAGCAGAACCTCTATGCTGAATTACACCAAATTACATTTCATCTGTTATAAGCAATTACTTGATTTGGAGACCAAAATCCACACTAAATTACACTCCAGATAGAAGGGTTGAAGATTTTCTTATCATGTTATTATTTATGATGTGTTTCCACTGATGAGTTCACAGTGTATCAGTTAAGCATAAAGAATATGAAAGTACCAATGAGGGGAATTACAAGGAACTAGAAACTGAATGACTGGATAACAAAATGGCAAGTGAAATGGAGCTCAAACAAGAAACCTAACCCCAACCTTTTATATGGTGTGATGGATCCCAAACAGATTACTACCAACCAGGAGAAAGATCTCAACATGAGAACAGACAGTTCTGTGGAGATACCAGCTCTTGCTCAGTAGCAGAGAAGAAACTTTACCCATAGAAGTACACAGGGTGCTCAGGATTATTTGGGAAGGGGTAGAGGCCAAAGCAGAGACCATCGCTATCCTACATTTAATACCCTCCACTAGAGTAGAACTGAAAAAGGTTCAGTGAAAGGCAACAAGGATGATCCAAGATGACCAATCTGTATCTGGAAGCTCCTTCTACAGTTCAACTAAGACTCTTCAATAAGGACAGAAATGAGATTCACTTAGTTACATAAAAAATGTGATTTGTAAAGCCTGGGAAGGGAAAAATCACTTGTATTGTGATTCTTCAAATGTGCCAGCTGCATGAATTAACACTTCAGAACTTAACACCTCAGCCAGAAAAGACCTCTCTGAAAATGCAGATGTACTACAACAGAATACTGAACACTCAGAGCTACACAGATTGTCTTCATATCATCTCTCTTAGTCCTTTCCACTACATTTTGATTGGTAACAAAAGGAAGGATTTAGTTGGGCGACTGTGGAAGAAAGCAAGACTTCCCTCCCCAAGGGCTTGTGCGGTTATTAGCAGTGAGCAAAGGTCTCTTGGTGTGATAGTCCCACAACAGGGGATCACTGTCTAATGGAAAGTAACACCCAGGTGTTCAACAGGCACACCACGACAAAGAAAAGCTGAAGACCTCAGAGCAGGGAATAGTCCAAAGGGATGGAGGCTATAACAAATTACACCCCTAGCATACTTCCATATAGAAGGACATTGAAATGAAAAAAAAATAGCAAGTTGAGCAGCAATATAATTCTCACCTTTATTTCACATTAAAACCAATTGCTCCAAGAAAGAAGAAAATAACCTAATCTATACATGGCTCTGAAGGAGCTGGGAGTGCAAAGGCAGAAAAACTAACCATGCTGCCAGTGGCCATGCTGCCCACTAATGAATTTGTGGGAAGGTCAATACTCCAGACAAAAGCTGCACTGTCATGAGAGGTACAGCCTCCCAGCATGTTCACAAATCAGAATAAAACAAGTCTCAGGGGGGCACAAAGTAAAAGGAGAAAAGAGAAAAGTAAAATGAAATTGCGATGTCTAATAGCACTACAGAAGCACCAAAAATGGCTCTGTAATATGCATTAATCGAACATGTAAGTGTAGGACCTATGGAACAGGCCTGCAACATAGCTGGCGCCTGCTCACACTTCTGTCAAAGCCACTGGGAGCTGAGAGAGGCCTCCTATGTACAGCTGACAAAAGACAGATCCTCCAGTACTGTAAGATCAACGTGTATTCATTTAGCACTTTGCAGAAGTCACTACTTCAGAATGTGATCATCATGTTAACACCTTCTCACAAACTCTCCCAAATAGCAGATATGGTCTCATTAGCAAATTATGCTCCATATAAAAAATGCACTAAGTACTTTATATGACAAATTAAAAGTAAAACCAAACAAGTTGGGGCCAACACTGTATATCATCTATTATCTTCTAGTAAGTCATCTGCACCCTCTGTGGGAGGGCATTTCTTGTCCTTCCCTCTAATATCAGTTGCGTGGTCAAACAGCTGCTGAAATTCCTAAGGGGATCTCATGCTGTTCTGACTCTGTCTACATTGAAGGTATACCAGTGAAGCAGGAACAGTTAGAGTAGTTCACTTGCATTTAGTGTACCCATATTACATTTGAGCCCTTGACTTGAGATAATATGAAACAAGATTATGTAATAAATTTAAAAAAGGAGAAAAATATTTAGTTTTATTGATACAAAAGAGACTGTTAGAAGTGGTCGAGGGAGAGGGAAAGGGAAAGGAACACTCCAGAGTGCAGTGTCCTGACCCTAAAAAAGCCGAGACCTGATGGCTGGGACATTGAACCAGGATGTGTCCAACTGGGAATATCAGTTCTGGTGATGGTCTCGAAATCCAGTGAAATTTAAACAGGCTAGAATCACTTCACCCAGGAGCTAGGTCTGGACCATGTGACACATTTCTGGTCTAAATGACGTACCTACACACTGCAAAATGTAAAACCACATACAAGGAAGTTCACACATACATATGCTTTGAGTTGTCCCAAATGTGAGATTTTTATAATTTGCATTTTCAAGATTAGCTGATACAGATTTCACTTTTAGAATGCGGAAAAAGCCTTAAGTCTGAAAATGTTTCCACACAGCATGCTTCCCCATGACCAATACCATTAATTTCACGGCAGTATAGACTTTGTAAAGTTGGGTGATAACATTTAAGCATCAGCACAAAATGTTCTACTGCAAATTATTGTAGCTGGTGCAGCTTGAAGTGAGGAAAAAGATGAAACGCGAAATGGGAGTTACTGTTTGAAGAAAGGGTACAAGATGCTACAACGGGGTTAGGCAAAAAAAACAGGTTTAGAAATGATAGCAACTGTGCTGATCCTCAAGGAGACTGTATTTTCTTAAAGTGATGTCTGAATGTGAGAAGAGACAGTGGACAAATAATTATCATAGCAAGAATTTTTGAGGAACAAGACAAAGAAAAATCAATTCCTGTTGCTGTACAAGCCTTATATTGACATCAGATTAACTGAGAATTGAGAGAAGTGCATAGACCTGGATTATGTCTGCACAATGTACATAATTAAAAGCTTTTACCTTTATTTTCCACCTTCTCTTAAAACCACCTTCTTTCTCTGTGTTGAAATGCTGTCCATCACCTCTGACTACTCTGTAAGACCAAAGACTTGAGCAGTCAGTTTTCACCATTGTCATGATTTTTACATCTTCAGCAAACCTAGTATTTCTTTCTTTACAGCACTTAGAAAAAAAAAGAATTAATTCTGATAGCATGGAAACAGCTACACAGATTCTATAGTCTCCACTAAAACACCTATAGGAAAGCCAAGATATCCACCTTGCCTTCTACGACTTTAAAGATAGTGCTGAAAAGGGCAGATGTGCCTGAAGCAGGATGAAGCTTTCCAGCACTGTGCCCAGCCCAGCTCTTTCTCCCAGAGACAGCTGTGTTTGGTGAGCTCCTCTATTTGATCTCTTCCTTTCAACTATCCTGTCTACAGCTAAGTCTACCCCTCGTCTCCAAAGAGGTCCAAGCCAGGAATCCTATCAGCATTTTTAATTAAATTCAAATGTACCTAACATTATCTTAGAGTGGGAAAATAGGCAAGAACCTTCCAACAACTTCCTTTTACTTTACCATTCACTCAAGTGAACAAGGCCGTACAGATCAGGGAGTAACAGTGTCTTGCTGCTGAAACTTTAGAACTCTTAGGTCTTCTTCCAAGTAAGTCTGTTGTGACAGAAGTAGGAAATTCATTAACTCTAATTGAAAGGCAAGCACACACAACGTAAACTACAAAATAAGGCATTTAGACCATTGGACTAGATTTGTTTTGGAAGAGTTCCCACTAGCACTCAGAAACTGAGTAACAAAGAATTACTGCCAAATATTCTCTCTTGCATCACAGAACCTTGACTGACTTTGGGCAAGGAATGATTCCCCTTTCTATCCTCAGTTTCCCACTCAGATTTGTTTTAAATAATGACACACTTTAGAAGCTGGATCACACACACTTCTCAAGTGGAGCTGTTATGTACAGGCCTGATGTACTTTCTTTTAGCAAGCAAGTGCTGGCTGCTGCTTATCTGGAGGAAAAAAAATCAGTCAGGGCAGCAGCAAGTTCCAAATTTTTTTCAAAAAATTTTTTTCCCCAAGTTTCTGTAGCCAAACAAATAGTCACTATTCTGGAGATAGCAATCTTTGCTTAGTCATTTTGATTTCTTGGGGAAAACTACCTGGAATCCATGCAGAATACTTCTACCCTCCTCCCACCCACCTCAAATCCTTGTCAAACTTGACTAATCACAAATCAGAGAAACATCACTACACTGGAAATTCTTTCCATTTCTGCACCTGAGGATGACCACTCCTACCATATTCTCCTTCTTTAAAGGAAAGTTTATTTCTGTTTTAAAATGTGGGGTAAAGTCATTCTACATTACTGCTGTTTCTGGACTCCCTCTCGTCTTGAAGAGTCTGTCCTAATTTATGTTTTGGATCAAAGATAACGTCTCACTTTTGTGTGCTACCTCTTACATTAAGAACATTTACTGAGCTAACATTGGCACTCACACATTTATGATATCAGCTTCATTTTTCAGAGCTCCTCATGTCAAATTCAGCTAAATTAACAAGGGAATACAACGGAAATTTATTTCTGCCTCACCCCAACTCCCTATCTTCAACTGCCCTTTGTTAGAAGCAGCATGGCAGTGAATTTAAAGTCTCCCCCTTAAAACAAATTTCTCAGAAGAGTAGTGAGAGAGAATTTTCACACTCACTCATCTTGACACAGCCTCTTCCAGAGACAACACAGTATGGATGTCTCAAGTACAGACTCCTCAAGTGTGACTCGCCATGAGAAAGGACTCCTCACTGAGACAGTTCCATGCACAGCACAACTACAATCCTTCAAAGATCAAAGGGAACATGAATACAGTTTGGTAACAGAGACTCTGGGTAATCAAGTAATTCATAAAGCAATTACCAGATGGTGTGGGACATAATGCAGATTCAGGCTGACAGTATGACTGGAGATTTCTGAAGGATTGAGGAGCAGTAAGTTTCTCCTCCTTAGATGCCAGACCCTGTTTCTGCATTAATGGAGCATAACTAATCCTGTTCCAAGAGGATGAATTTCTGAAACTACCTCTCAAGGGGGTATTAGTCGCCACCACACAATCCTACACAGACATACCAAAACCAAGATGGTCACAAGGAGCTGCTTCTTTTTAATGGCCACTTGTTAAGATGATACTGAAGTTTCTAACAAATTCCGGTTTTGGCATTTTACTTGCAAATCTCCAAAAAGGCCAGGAGGCTGAGAAGAGGAGGAGTCCTGGAGCAGCTGAGCTTCCATTTGATTGAGTTACAGAAAAAGTCAAGTCCTCCAGCTTCAGCTGTATTTACTTTCTCCTTTCATCTCGCTCACACTTTCCTTAATACACAATCTCCTTCTTCTCTTCACCAGGTACCACCATGTCATCAAGCCTTGGGGAAAGCCACTCTCCACACTTAGATCCCTACAACTTTTAACTCAAAATAAAAATAATTTTTAAAAAATGTATGCATCCTTCTCAAGAGAGGACACAAACCCCAGTGTTGAAACTGGCTACTTGGGGGCACTGGAGTATGTTCATGCATATCCACTTTCAAGGCCCAAATGCTTCCAGTAAGCTTTCTATAAAGCACTGTGCTATCAAAGTGCATTCTTTACCATTATGCAAAATGTGGAACTATATCCTAAAATTGCTTCCCAGAGTCTGATCTTAATTATACAGGGCCAGGTGCCCAACTATCACATTCAAAAACGGTACATTTAAGATATGTACACTAGAAAGGAAAGCTGATGGGCAGAAAGACTCAGTTGGAGGAAAGAAACAGATTTGAACAGCCTTTCCTCAATAATAAAGGCTTCTAAAACGACTCCAAAGATGTGGAAATATAGCACTTAAAACCTGTCACCAGTTAGCTGTGAAGGTGAGAGAGACCTAACACTGATGACAATCACCCTTTACTTACATAAAAACAGACCACAAAGTAGGGGAAAATCTGCCATGCCCCAAGGGTTTGTGGTGGAGCCCCAGTCTGACTCAGATGAGTCCTGCCCCCAAGCTATAGCCTGTTGCCAACATGAATTGTGAGGAATAGATACAGGAGAAAATGCCTAGAGGTGAAAGGGAAGGAGAGGGCTCAGTCCTGGAGTATAAGACCTCAAAAGCAGCTTGATACCAGGCATAAAAGGAGACCCGGGCTCAGGGTCTTGGGCTGATGAAGTGGGAGGACTGCTGGAAGAGACTAACTGGGAAAGGATATTCCTTTACACTGACATTTTGGAACTTTCTTGGAACCCTGCAGACTGCTCAACAGGTAAGGCAGAGGAACAGCAGTTGGAGTTACCCGTCCTAGATAATTAAAACACCGCAGCACCAAAGAGAAGGGAACCCAGGTGTGTGGGGCCCCAGGCTGCTGTACCACACAGCTTCAGAGGGTTTTTTCCATGTTCCATACTCAGCTTTCCCTATAACTTCCACAGCCATTATGCTTAAGAATGTGATTAGCCCCAAGAAAGGGTTTAAAGAGCTGATCTTTTAATATCTTTAAAGTCAAAGGCTAAATTGCAAGACTAAACTGTTTCTTAATCACCATGATGGCCTTAAATAACTTACATATTAAAAGCAACATTCTCATCACCATATATTCTAATGCAAAATAAATAAATAAAAACCAATACTGTTAGATAATTCAAAAATGAATACCCAGCTGTAATTCAAATCATACTCTGATATAAGTATTAAATATGAATTGTAAATGCCTCTAAAAAAAATCAAAACAAAATGCTATTTCAGTGCATTTCACATGGCAAAGAAGAATTAGAGCCTCAGTGATTACCACTCCTAGAAACATATTAGAACCAGCTTAAGACAGACATCTGCCTAAATCTCAGTGCAAGAAAGAGAACTCAAATTCTCCCAAGTTCTGCCGCTATAATTCAAAACAGTCTGTTTCTAGGATTTTAAATTTTGGAAGGATGAGGGGGTGTGGAGCTGAATAATGCATTCTAGTACCAAACTTTATGAGCAGTAGCTGCCAAATGGATTTATTTTTAAAGAGTATGTTTAAAACTGCTACTATCAAAGTAGCTTCTCCCATTAGTCACCACACCCCCAGAAACAAGATTGTCATTGTTTCACATGTATATTTACTAAATAGAAAAGTTTTTAGTTTGGAGATTTTTTTTCAAAGTATCCACTAATAAAATGTTCAAATGACAAACCCTGTAATTACTACTAGAATTTAATAATAAGAAACAACTTTATCAAAGCCAAAGAGAGTTGGAAAACACACAGGAATGAGTTCTGAGACAAAGGAATTTCTCTGATCATTCTTTGTGCACCCCTGCCACCAGAAAGCTGTTAAGCTCACAGGCACTAAACCCCTAGGACATTCCTGACCAGGACAGAGCCAGTGCCATGTAAATGTGTCAAAGTCCAGGGACAGATTCCAGTTCCCTGGTTACAACAACTTTGAGGATTTCTGCTCAGTGGGAAAAGCAGTTCCAGAACTTGATGAGTTACAGAAGGCTCAGAAGAGAGATGCCCTGAGAAAAGGTGCGTTTCCTGTTGACCCTCTGACCTTCTTTCCACCTTCCCAGTAGTTTTCCTTAAAAGTCATACAATAACGGTACCCTAAGGTTTCTCAATAGCCAAGCCAGCCTAAGGAACTCCTGTCTCTGATCCTGGCTGCTTGCTCCCCTCCAGGCTGCAGTCTCCAAATTTGCAACAATACCACTGCTGGTACCTGGTCTAATACCACAGAAGCAGGGCTTATAGCATAGTAGGGAAGTAATTTTTCAATATATTTCCATCTTTCCTGATGTTAACATGGTGTCCAGAAATACCTTCATAAAGAATAAGCTCTCAAAGTAGTATTTATTTTCCTTATAAGATTTTAAGTATTTATAAGGAGGACTTCTAAAATGGGATCAGATTCTTTATTCCTTGAGCACTGATCTTTCACTACTGCCAGTCTGAATTCTTAAGGGCTCAATTTTGATCCAGTTCAAGTCACTGTAATCTTGCCTTCTGTGCCAGCCAGCAAAATACTAAGCCCTGACAACTTCTGAGATCCAACAAAAGAACCCGCAAGATGCCCCTGACTCCTATAGCTAATATAAAATGACAGCAGACAAAGACTTCCGTCATCTTTTTAAAACAGCAATCTCCATAAGGGATGGCTAGAATTCCTGTTCACCAGAATAAGAAAAAGGCCCCCCAATCACTCTGTGTATGGATTTATACAAAGATACATGTATAGACAGACTTCTTTCTTAAATCTTGAGCTCCAGTGCTCAAGACCATAAAAGACACATCAGTGATGTGCTGGAGAGCTATGTCCCAAGTATTTGTATAAGGGTTTAAATAAAAGCACCAAATCACATTTTATTTAGTGGGAGGTTTTAAAAAAAATACCTAATCACACTTGATTTAGGAGGAGGTTTTAAAACCTGTATCTAGCACATCCAGGAAAGGTGAAAGCTAACAGCTATCATTTCAGTTACATAACTACAAAGTATTTTTAAAGGCACAGGTGAGAAAGATGATAAAATATCTATGGGCCATTCAAACAAATTGTAATAGAAAACACCATATTTGCAGACATTCCACTCTTTTCCAGCATCTGAAAAACTAAAGCCTGTGGAAAAGCAGCTCAGCACCAGAAAGAGCCAAGAAGGATAACCTACACAAATGTACATTTCCACATTACTACCCAGAGCCTGATCCCTGTAAAATTAACCTTCAGACCAGCACCAGATAGGTGCAGAAGGACGTTTTGGGCCTCTGAATTGATTATTTGTTTTGCACAAGTAAAAAATAATTTCTGAGGTAATTACCAAGCAGATTACATAAAATAATTATTTTAAGAAGAAATGCAATCCAATGAAAGTTAGCTTGGCACTTTGATTGCTTTCTTTAAATAGAAACTCTCTGCATTTTTAAATATGCTGAGCCTGCCTAAATGGGATCTCTCTCTGTGAGCTGCTAAAACCAGAACTGTAAAGGGACACAGAGGGACCTCTTCATACAAATAAGACATAAATTATTCCTATAGCCAAGATGTCCCTTTGGTAAACAGGGATCACTTGTGTAAACTTCAGCAGTGGCATTAACTCACTGGAAGATTCAAAACAAGACAAAACAAAAACAAACAAACAAAAAAAAAACAACCAAGAGCCACAGCACGGTAATACAAAAGGCTTTGTGTCAACATGCCACTCCTATAATCAAAACAAATGTTTCTTTAGCAAGAATTGAAGTGGTAGATATGCAATAAAACAATTTTAATAAAGCTAGAAATACAATAACAGAAAGTTGTAAATATTTACACCAGTGGCTTTCATTTTTTGTTTGCTTTTTTGATACCATTGTATTTGAGAAAAGACTAGCAGCTTTACTAGACCTGGGAAGCAAATATTAAAAACAAAATCTAGATAAACCAAAACATAATCAATTCATGAACACCACATGGCAAACCAACAACTGATCCATATCACATTTTCAAACTGTCATTCAGGTAATCGATTACCAAGCATTTCTTTTTCCTCTTTTAAGCTCAGGAACTTTGGCCGAGCAGAGTGGCGGAGTCTGCCAGATGCTAGCAGCACAACAGCTGGTAGAAGTGCTCCTGCAGCTCCTCTTTCTAAAATGTTCAATTTGGTTCACGACATCCCTTGACAACAATATAACAAAAGCAAATCCCTCCCAAACTGAACAAATCTGCTGACAGAAAGCATCGAAGAATTTAGTAACAACTTTTAAAGCCAGTATAAAAATAGTTTATTCAAAAGTAAGACTTCCTTGGCAACTCAGCAATGGTTTCATCGGGAAGTCCAATTTCTGTACTTTACATAAAAATACTGTGGAAGCTAGAGGAAGTAAATGAAGAAAGGGGTTATAGTGAGAAATTTTTCTTGAAGTAAACACGAGATCACAGCCGGAGTGACCCCACTCCGCACAGATCTGCGGGGCACCCGGCCCGCCGGTGACCAGCGCAATCAACTTCCCCCGCGCCGCGGGGGACTCGGCAAAAATAAATTCTGGAAAATAAATCCTGGGTAACTGAGTGGCCAACGGGGGAGGAAGGGGAGAAAGAAACGAAACCCAGGGAAAGGCCCCGGCGGCTCCGCGGGACCCCGCAAACACCCGCGGCCGCGTCCCGCCCGGCCCCGCCGGCTCCCACGTACCTGCGCTCTGCAGGGTCTCGATGCTCTGCGGGCGGGCGGCGAGGTCGGCCACCCCCTGCACGAACTGCGTCCGGGCGCGCTGGTACTGCTCGAACACTGCGGGCGGCAGCGCCGGGGCGCCGGGTCAGCGGGCGGGCGGGAGCCACGCCGGTCCCGGTCCCGGCCCCGCAGCCCCGATCCCAGCCTCGGCCCCGGCCCCGGCCCCGGCCTACCTTGCAGGACCTGGCGCTGGCTCATGGCGGCGCCGGGCGGGCTCCGCGCCCGCGGGGATTTCCGCGCTGTGGACGCGTCTCCCCGGCAACCGGGCGGAAGCGGAGCCGCGGGGGGCGGGGCCTCGCCCGTGACGCCACCGCGCCCTCCCGCCGCTCCCGCTCCCGCTCCCGCTCCTGCTCCGCGGCCGCTCCCGCTCCCGCTCCCGCTCCGCCCCGCGGGCTCCGCGCGGTGCCGCCGGCCGGGCCCGAGCGCTGGGGGGACGGGAGGAGGTGGGGTGGGCTGCGGGGCCCCGGGCTGTGCCAGGCTGGCGGCGGGTCGCACACGCGTGTCACAGGCTCAGGTGCCGGTACAGGTGCGGGTATCGGCACCGACGGAGGTGCGCGGGGCCATGCGGACCGACAGACCTGCGGAGAGGGGACCGCCACTGTGCCACACGCACATACACAGCACCCGTGGGGGGCGGGAACACGACGTGACATAAAAACCTGTGCAGGAGCTGTGTGCGCTCACCTCTCCCCGCGAGCTGCCGCCCCGGGAGCGCCGGGAAAGCACGGCACGCTCAGGGAAGGCGCAACGCCCGCCGGATCAGAGTGCCGGGATCAGAGCAGGGACGTGTCCGGGCCCGGCCCCGGCTCCCGCCCGGCGGAGGCTCGGGGGGCTGTCGGAGAGCCGGGCCGGGGCCTGCCCGCCCCCGCTGACACTGGGGAGCGGCGGCGCGGCCGACCCACCCTGTGCGCGCCGGTGGGACGCGCTGCTCCTTCGGGAGCGAGTCCCTTGTCCCGCTCCGCTGCTGCCAAACTTGCCAAGCGCCCGGCGGGCAGGCAGGGAGAGCCCCACCCTGCGGAGTCCAGCGCGTCGCCCGGCAGCTCCTCTGGGGTCCGCCTGCCGGGCTCCCGCTCCCCTCCGCTCCGTGGGTGGGGGAAAAATTAAAAGAAAAATAAGAAAAATAAGAAAAATAAAAGCACTCTGGAGCTGCGCGACCCCGCCGCGCCCTTTATTCTCCTGGGAGGCGGGTACTCTGAGTTTAGTTTTTTCTTTCTCACCACCGATGCGATTGCTCCTCGGGGATCTCCGCTCTTGCCCGACGCCGCCGCGCCGGCCCACGCAGGGGGTTTTCATGCCGCACGCGGAATGAATTTGTCCTGCGGGGGGCCGCGGAGCCCCCTTCCAGCCCCCCTCCACCCGCGGCCCGGGAGGTGCGGACAGCGCGCACGTCCAGGGGCGAGCCCGTGGGCTGTGGCCACCGCCTCCACCGGGAGCCCCGGGGGAAGTACGGCGGAAGAAGCGCCGTCCCTCGCTGGAAGGGAGGGCTTCTCTGAGTCCATACCCGGCGCGGTTAATGATCAGCCCGAGCGCACCCACCCGCGCAAGAGATCCGCGCAAGAGATCCGCGCAGCGCCAGCTTCCCGCCCCGCTCTGCCGCGGGTGGCCGTGGGCAGCATCCTCTCTCTCAGTGCAGGGGGAGCAGGGGTGAAGGGGCACGGCGATGAGGGATGTTCCGGCAGCAGCCCTCTGACGCTGCTACTACTCACAGGTACTGGTTATTCCTGTGCATCATAACAGTATTTTTTAAATATTTTTTTCCAACATCGTATGATTCTGGTGGACAAGTTGGGCACTGCCTTTCACTTTTCCCATCTTGGTGTCCGGCCATAAGGACTAATTTGGAGTAATTCTCTTCCAAACTGGGCGGCAAAGACATGGTTTCATCTATCAGTAAGCACAACCTTGGAGGTCTGTATAACAACTAATGCAAACGGTGGGACGGGAATATTAAACCAGTGTTATCAGTGTTTGAATAAAAATAGACTCTACATCACGTCCAGTATCTTTTGAGAGCGATTCCCAAGACGCGGGATGCTTGTGAACCAAGGTAATAGTTAGCTCTGCTATGGATCAGGCTGCTCCAAGTGAAATTGTAATACACAACAGAAAATCGGAGTTAATATTCCATTTAAAAAAAGGTCCCTTTCTGTAGCCACTCTATATCGCACAGTGGCTTCAAGATTTCATAGGCTACTAATTTGTCCTGCAAAACTCAAAATGTACAAAATCAGACGACTGACACTATACAAGCATGTTATTTGATAAGTAGTATAAAGTTTTGTCTCATACCATAAAGTTGGAACGCTGAAGTTACTTCATCCACATTTTTAAAGTTTGGAAAAGTGTAAGAAAGACACTAATTTTTATATTTTTTTAATCATTTATGTGTTCGCTCAGCTGAAAAGAGAGGGGCTAACACAATATCGTGGTCTAAAATTAACTATGCGTTTCTAGGAGTACTTAGTGCGAAAAAAGTCTCTTTAAACAAACAAATTAAGCAGGGGGTGTGCTATTCTTTACAAATAAAGGAGACAAATAAAATCAGATTGGTGAGAAGGTCGTTTGCCACAGAAAATATTTTGGGAAATTATCACCATGTGTACTTGAAAAAGGAACAGCTGTTAAACACATTTCTTTATACTTATTTCTGGTGTTAAGTTAAATAAAAAATAAACAAATGGTGATGAATTACTTCCAGAGGTTTAAAAAAAAAAAAAAAGCAGATGTGTCGATTACAGATAAATTGATTTATCTGTGTAATTAAGTCTAATGTTTGGATAAGGAACAACAAAACGCACCCTGAGTACCACCAAGACTTGCTGTTACACTTCGTTGCTTGCTACTGAAAGTCTATTCACATGGTTAATAATAATAATGAGGAATAAACACTATGCAAATGCGGTCTACGGAAATGTCACCGGTTCTCGCAAAAGTACTGAAGACGGAAAATCATTTATGGAAATGACGTAGTTGTGAGACTTCATTGCCTACTGCTGAGGTGCTCATTAGTAGGAAACCTGTATCCTTAAGCGGGTGGTGTTAGTAATGACTGTTACCGCACACGTCAGCTTAAAAAATAAACCGGACGCCAGAGGAATAGGCAACAGTTATCCAAATGAATAATGTGCCTTCTCTTTCTGGTGGGTGTTCTTTAATCTCAGCCTTTGATTCACTCGGAAACATGCCCGAAGTGGGACTGATAAGCATCGTTTTCCCCAAGATGGGGAAGGGCGAAGTTGTTCCCGGAGTTTTTTGGCGGATGGGTTTTCCCGGCTTGCTCTCGTCCCCGCGGGTGCGAGGCAACAGGTGACTCAGCGGCGGCACGGGAGAAGCCGAGTGCTCCGCAGGACCCCCCGGCTGGAAAGGCACTGGGTGGCAAGTCCAGGGTCGGGCTCGCTGCCCCCCGACGGCTCATGCCCTGCGGTCAAGCCGTGGATGCTCCACCACGGCTTAAAACCGCACGACGCCCATTAAAAGGTGAGGTTTTCCCGCGCCTTAATGCAGCGGCTTCCTGGCTTCGGGACGCCCCCGGGGCAGCCCGCCGGAGCTGCGGGTCAGATGGAGCTGGAGCTGCCCCCGGCCGCCTCCCGCGCCCGTCGGCAGGGTCGCCCGATCTGTCTCTGGAGGGTCTCCTCTGCTTGCCAGTAAATTGTTCAAGGCGTTGAGGAGATATTTACAGGGTTACAGAAATTAGAGGTTTTAATCCTGTGTTCGCACGACTGAGCGCATCTGGTGGGAAGAGCAACGCGCAAACTCTTCCGCTCGCTCCCGCGGATCCGAGTTGGAAACACTGGGTTTTTGAAAGCCAGGAGGTTGCAAGTGGAGAGGTTAGTGGGAGTGAATGGGATGTAGGAAACTGAAGTGTTCTCTCGAAGGGAGTACACTGAGTGAAGAATCTTCAACTCCACGTATAGCCTCTACTAAAATAAATTTAAATCCTTGAATAATTTAATTTCAAATTTAATTTGGGCTTTGCCGTTACCTGATTTTAGCAAAGACTCTGTTAGAGAGACCATAGCAGTGGAGAGTTCTCTTCCCCCTTCCCCCCCACCCCAAGATCTGGCTCGGGATTTCAGGGACTCACGCCACTCTGGGGTCCCCCTCCGGGTTTTCGGTGGTGAGTTTAGTTTGTGAGACCTTCCTGTAGAGTAAATTAGTTCCATGAGGCGAAGACAGAAACGTCGAGGCACTTCAAAAGCTCTAGAAAGAGGAGTTCTCCTTTTTCTTCACTTAAGAGAACGACGCTGGCATTTGAACAGATATTTTTAACTGTAAACATGTAAACGGTACAGATTTGGCTAGTGGAGATTGGTGCGTCGCCATTACAGTAGGGAAAGACTGAATAAAAATTTTAAGGGATAAATAAACCGGAAAAGGGCAAAACATGTCAGACTGACTTGCAGGATGGGACCAGGAAATATTAGCTGGTAGGGCTGAGTCCTTTTTACCACGTGCATATGGTTACACCTCTGGTTTCCTGCGGAACCGTAAGCGCTTGTGCAGTGCCATTAAAAAAAAAAAAAAAAAAAAAAAGACTACAAATATTTTTGGGACGTTCCAAAACTGAAAGCCGAAGCTTAATTTATTCTTGGGACTTGAAAGGAGCGAGGTCTTCCTTTGTGTCTGATGCTCCGGGGGAGGGTGTGCGTTGGCTTGGCGCTCAACGCTGCCCACATCTACATATGTAAACCCAGCAGCACTTCTTTCCGCGCCTTTATCCCCCCCGCGCCGGTCGGATTGCGGGCGCTGGCAGCTCTCAACAATGCTGCCACACAATACGAAATGCGCGGAGCCTACGCGGCTGCAGCTGAATGCTGGCCAGTATTTAGTTCTTGATCTGGAAGGACCAAACCTGCGCGGTGCCCAGCGGAGCCCGCAGCTCGCCCCACGGCTGTCCCGTCCTCCCGCACCATCATTGTCTCTGGCTGCTGCGGTTAGAGGGGTGGGGACAGGCAGCAGCCAGACGACGATATCCCGGTTTGCAGAAGAAGGTGTAACGAGAGGCGCTGGCAGCAGCAAAGGCTGCAAATCGCTGTCGTGTGGTTGCTATTAGCAACAAATCAGCTGAACAGCCTGCAAACCCCGAGCACCTAGGGCGGAGGTGGCAGGGAGAGCGCCAGGGCTGGGAAGGCTGGGTCTGGTGGGCGCTTTCCCGAGGGGACTTCTCGTGCAGCCCTGAGTTGCCTCCCTGGAGGACGGCCGAGGAGGGGCAGGGCAAGAGGAGACGATGCTGCCACCGCCACGCTCTGCGCTGTAGGAGAGGGGAAAGGCAACCCTCTTAAAAGAGACAAAATGGCAGCTCATGGCTTGTAGGCATCCCTCTCGGCGTTGAGCGCCTTTCTCGCCTCCGCCGGTACCTCCTGCTGCCAGCTCCTCGGTGCCCAGGGGCTCTCCCTGCGCGCCCGCCTGCCCGGCAGCAGAGCCCCAGCCGGGGGAGCAACAGCGCAGCGTCCCCCGAGGCTCCAGCCGTAGCCCTTCGCAGCCAGCCTACCCCAGCCTAGAAATCGAAGTGCCATCCCTCCGGATGGGACACGTCCCGACCGGCTGCACCGGAGCACCCGTTGGCCGGGCGGAGCTGCCGGCGCCGGGTGTGCTCAGGCTCCGCACCCCGCGCAGTAAGAGCTGCCTCATAGGGGCATCACTCAGTCCCCTGCACCTTGGACATGCCAATACCTTCCCTTCAGCACCTTGTTAGCATAGCTTTTGGGATTTCTTGGGTTTGGTTGTTTGGGCTTTCTTTTGGGTTTTATCTTGTTGTTTGCTCTGTTGTGTTTTTTTTCCCTTATTTCCCCTTTAAAGTTTTGGGTTAAATAATACGGGTTGTTTTAGGTTTCCTTGGTGGAGTGTAGGGTTTTGTTGTTATTTTATTCACGATTTTCTCCTGGGTTTGTTTTTGGGGGTTTGGTGTTTTGTTTTACATTTGGTGGGGGTTTCTTTGGTTTTTTTTTTGGTTGGTTGGTTGGTTGGTTTGGGGTTTTTTTTTTGGTTGGTTGGTTTTGGTGGGGGATTTTTTTTTGCTTTTTATTGTTTGTTTTTGTTTCTTTTTTCTAGAGTCAGCCCATATCAGAGGCCTCCATCAGCTTGTAGCTGATCTTTGGTACGATGTTGTCTTACAGCTCAGAAAGTGCCTCGTCGAGGAGGCAACTCTCGAGCATCCCTAGCACATGGAAAGGGAGGAGTAAGAAATGCCACCGCTGGCAGCAGTGCCTGGGAGATTTGCGGTCAGCGGAGGCCCCAGAATGCGGGGCGGCGTCTCCCGGCCTCGGCCTCCTCCACCGGGGATGCGGCGGGAGAGAGATACCGGCGGTATCCTCGTCAGGGGAGCCCGGCGGCGGGCGCGGAGGGGGAAGGGCTGTTGGCTGCCTCTGCTGTTGGAAAGTGCCTCCCTGCCACGGGGAAGATCTCACCCAGCCGCTCTCCAGAAAATGTAACCCCTCTGCACCTTTGAGATCATCGGCGCGGGGAGCGGGGGAAGGCATCTGCCTGTCCCCGGCGATGGGAACATACAGCCCTTTGTCTCTGTAGACGAGGTGCGATATTCAGCTGCGGGCCACGAAAGTAGATGCGCCAAATGGCTACCGCGGCCCCCTCCCCGTTCTGGGGGAGGTCGGGGCGCCCCAGAGCTCCGCCGTACCCAGGAGAGGGCTGGTCCCGGCATCGGCAGGAGGCCGTGTGCCTGCGGCAGGGCCGGCGGGGACACGGGACAGCGGCGCCCTGCAGCTGGGAAAGCTCCCGTCCCGGTGCGCGCATCCCTAAAAGTCCGGGCTGGCTGGAGCACCCTAAGGGCAGGAGGGGGGGAAGGCAGGACGGTGCGGGGGCTGCGGCTGCACCTCTCGGCGGCGGGAGGCTGCGGCCGGGGGTGCTGCCCGCCGCCCGTGCCCGCCGCCCCCTGGCCGGACCCAGCCCGGCCCGGGACGGTGGCAAAGCGCGACGGCGCACCCTGCGCGGCCGCCGGCGGAGGCCTTTGGGGCGGCGCTGTCGGGGCCCGGTCGCGGCGGTCGCGGCCCGGAGCCCCCGGCGGGCCCCCCTGCGTGTCCCGCTCCGCGCCCCGCGCAGCCCCGTTCGAACCTGGCGGCGCGGGGGGCAGTTCCGCGGGCGCAGCGGTGCGCAGGCGCAAGATGGCCTC
>JAWMRA010000078.1:16895804-16910147 GCA_035584735.1 Pseudotriccus pelzelni
GGCGGGCCGGCCCCGCCGCGCCGCCGCCTCCCAGCGCCGCGGTTCCACGCCGGCCCGAGAAGCCGCGTTCCCGCCGGCCGAGGCGACGCGGAGCGAAGCGCAGTCCACCCGCAGCTGCGGTCCGGGCTCCTGGTGCGGGCAGCAGCAGCCCGCCCGGCGGCGGGGGGGCCCGCGGGCTCCGCGCACCCCCGGGGCAGCGCCCGCCGCCGGCACCGCCGCCCGCGGCCTTTCCGCGGCTGCCGCTGTCCTGCCCGTCTCGGCTGCGGCTCCCGCGGCAGCGAGCGGGGGTGGAATTCCCTCTGCCTGCCCAACCCCGGCGGGGAAAACCTCCCTTTGCCGCGGGTGTTACGTGTCCTTCGTGCTGTACCCGTTACCGACGCTGTTGATTTATTTTTTTCTTTGGCCCGCGCCATCACTGTTAAATAAATACAAATATCCCATCCCCGAAGGCGGTGCGACTGACCCACACCGGGCTTTACAAATTTTTCTGTTGTCCTGGCGGGACTCCTCTGCTGGTCGTGGGGAAAAGGAGTGAGGGAGCTAAAGCTGGAAAAAAATCCTCGCTGCCAGAATCCTTGCCATTCTTGAGTTAATAAAACACAAATCAACCATGGGTCGGAGCTCCTGGAGCGGGGAAACGACTTTGAGCTCCGGAAAGCAGAGATCCGCAGACCCTGGGACGGGAGCGCAGGTTCTTCTCCAGGCGTTCTCCGGGTAGGAGACGGACAGAAAAGATGAAAAAGAAACTGTTTATAGTAAAATAAAGGAAATCCGTTTCAAGTACCCAGAGTAGGAACAAGAACGTTAAAAATTAACAGCGGAAACAGGAAACACTTATCTGAGTAAACATTGTCTCAGAATTTCACCGTATTAAAATTGGGAGGGCTCGAGAAGCCCTGCGGGGCCACCCGCCTCCCGCAGCGGTACCTGCGACGGGGACCGCCGCAGCCCGCCCCGCGCCGGGGACAGAAACTGGAGCGCGGCACGGCCAGATCCTCGTCAGCCGCTTTGGTGGCAAAGATCGGAACTGCAGGAGTTCCTGCGTGGGGAGAGATGTACAGTCCAGAAGTGATGTTCGGAAGTCAGAAGCACAGCTCTCTGCTGGTCCTTTCGCCCCGGCGGTCCGGGGTCGCGGCGAAGAAGGAAAGAGGCGCAGGGCTGGCGGAGGAGGAAGGAAGAAGGGTCCGCCCCGGTATCGGAACCGGGAAGGCGTGCTTTGGCCGCGCTTTGAAAATCCCCAACGAAACGAGCCACTCCTGGGGCAGCGGTGCGGCGGCGGGGATGACGACGGTACATCCCCGGCGGCCGTGGGGAGAGGACCAAAGGCATCGCCTCGTCGCGCACGGCGCCTGCCGCTGCCCCCGCCGTCGGGTTTCTGTGTCCCATCCGAAAATCGGGGAACGTCGTCTTTGCGCCGCATTTTCTGGGGCTCCACCGGTGCTGCCTGAGCCCCTGGAGCCGCGGTGGTGCCGCCCGCCGCTCTCCTCTCCTGCCCACGGGAGCCGCCCGGCGCTCTCTTCTCCTGCCCACGGGACGCTGCCGGTGTCGGGAATTTGCCGGAGGTTCCCGAATCGATCTGCTGGAAGGCAGCGGCACAGGTTGTTGAGAGGAATGCTCGGTGCTGGGGAACAACCATCTCAGCTCAGCAAGCTCGTCATGCTCCTTCTCTTTCTTTCCATGCATATTTCGGCGTTCCTTCTCCCTGTTTCTGCCTGTCTTCTCCAGAAGCCTGTGGAGATCTTCATGCTCCACCTGCGTTGCTTTCCCCGGGGCTGGATTCCCATTCCGGCCGGGTACAAAAGCGCTGCTTGCAGCTGCAGGCAGCTGAACCAGGGCGGAAAATTTGGTGGGACGAAAACAGAAAAACATCCTTTTCCAGCGGGCACAGACCACCCCTGCCTCTGCCCTTGATCAGATTGATTGTTGAACAAGCTCAGGAAAACGCAGCAGACTTTGGCTTTATCTCTTCATCTCTACAAACGCAACGTCGGGTAATGAAAAGATTCTCCTTACATGTACCGGAGATTTCTTTCCAAACAGGGAGAATTAAGGTACATTTTAAGGAAACCCGGTCGCTGTGTATCTGCAAAGGAAAGTATTGTGAAACTGGGAAGGTTGACACAGCAGCCTCGCAAGTAGAACACCAAGATGCTATCTTTGATCGACCTCCCAGTTGTGCTTAGCAGTATATACGCATCGCAGTACCATCTGCGCAGGGCCAGCAGCAAAACAAAAGTTTCACATGGCAGCACAAACATCCTCGGCGGCTTCTGCAGCTCAGCAAGAGAGCTACTGAGAGCGTTTGTTCTTGTTCAGACGGGAGATGTCGAAAGTGCTGCCAGAACTTAGTAAACCTCGAAGGGAAATATCCAACTCCTGTTTGCCGAGTACTTTGCTCCACAGAGACCGAGAACAGTTCTGTATTGATGCTGGAAGTTGTGATTAACTACTACTTCCAGTATAAATAAGCGCGATTTTATCAGTGTGCTAACGTACAAGCCTCTGCTGCAGGTTCAGTGATGGGTTTTGGGTGAAATAGTTCAACCAGTACAGCGTGATTTACTCATTTAGCTGAGGGAATAGTGCCAAGATAGACATTAGGTCGGATTGAGAGATATCTTTATATTAAAACGTTTTTTAGTTCCACTGAGGTTTTAAAAAGTAATCCAGGGCAGCATAGGCAGAACATGGCACTCACCATCACAAAAATCAAATTATTCCCTTCCCAGTCAATGGAGTTTAACAGGGACTAAGTTCAAACAGATAGGAGGTAAAACTTGTGGCTGACCAGGATGTGAGAATGCACCGTTTGCTTATTTTCAAGGATAAATCGGGGTCAAATAAAGAACAGCAAATGTTTTCAAGGCAGGCAACCAAAACAGATCACTGCAATTTCTAGGCTTTTCTTTTCTTTGTTATTTTAGTACACTAGCTTTCTGTTCACTAAAATCTTTGGTACACCCAGAAACACATCCCATGAGAAAAAGATGGTTTTCCCTTAACACCACATTATCAACAGAGGTCATTTGCTACTTTTCAATGAATTATCCCTTTTATTTGTTTATTTCTTTGATCAGCTATAAATGAAAGTTATTCGTGTATATAAAACTGAAGTTTTTACTGTTGAAATTGAACTGTACATGTTTACTACAGGAAAAAATATCAACTCTTGTTTAACAAGACATATACATCAATAAGCGATAACCTTGTGGAGGATTTGCAATCACCTGGTCTATAAAAACAAGCAGGACAAATAACAGCAATTTATATGCAAAAGTAATGATTTAATGACTATAAGCAAGACAAAGCAATTAAGAATTGTGCTTCTTTTGCAGACTGGAGACAATGAAATGTTTAACTACAATTTTTCCGTACAAACATGAAACAATATCCATATAGAATAAACACCCTCACAAATGTATAACTGATGGGTGATGAACACACACAAAGTTCGACCAAAGCAAAGCACAAACTGAAAAGTGTCTGGGCTGTTTATATTTTATGGTGGCAAAGTTCCTTCTACTGAAAAAAACCCACTCTTAGAAGCCTGTAACAAAATGCACCTACTCGCAGGCCATTAAAGAGAAGGCATTCTCCACAATTTATTGAAAAGTACCTGTTAAATTTTAATGAAGTTAGTACTGTACCATATATATATATTAAAACAAATTTAGATAAAATGCCTTCATCCAGCCACTTGCTGGTTCCTTAAAGTTTATACCAAATAGTTTATGGCTTCCATAATGATTCCATGTGCTTTTAAAAACACAGTTCCACCACACCAAATAATAAAAAGGTTATCAAACAGGTCAAAGACTTCCATGTCCCTTGATTTTTTTTTCCTTCACTGTATCACTTCAACATTTGGTAAAGTAAAAATATTTCACTTGAAAAAAAAAAAGACAAAGCCAGTAAAATCCTTTTAAGATTGCCAATTGCCTCCGGGTTATCAGAGACTTGAATGTGCTTTCCCAATACTGTAGCTCTCACACACAAAGTGTTTCTTGCAGTATGAGCAAAGCTCAAACAGGCGGCATCTGCAAGGGTCGAACGAGTTTAGAAATTTAACAACCATATCATGAGTGCATGAAACACAATATTTTCTTTATAGTATTTATAAATATATCATACAATACTGTTTCCTGTTATGTCATATACCAATATGGCATTGTACAATAAGCATAATGCCATCTGATTCTTACAAAAGCGAATCATTTAAACAAGTCAGTAAATAAAACGGTAATACCCGCTTTTAGGCATACAGATTGTAAAACTGAAGTTTACTTTTCTTTTGATCGGTTCTGCGCAGCAACAGAGAAGTAAAAGATGCAACATAAGAATCAAAATGGCTAATACGCAAAAATTGTTATTCACAGTGACATGGCTACATATATGCATTTCTCTATGCATATTCTTTCAATTTTGTTGGATTTCAAGATGAAAAAGCACTTGCTTTCTACAGGTTCACAAAACAGCATAAGAACAATAACAATCAAAGAGAACGCAATGGAGGAGTTAGTCTGGATTAACAAACTACTTCCCAGGATTTGTATTGACTTCTGGAGACTCCTGACTCCAGATGATGGGGACAGAAACAACTCCACATCACTCAGAACAGGTGAAGATGTAACTTTTGTTTGCTTCCCAGTCCTCTGAAAACAATTTACATTTCAATCTTGCGTTTCCATTAACGTCCATTCTGAATGTCACCTAGTCCGGCCTTTTATAGCCAAGTTCAGTGTTACTACAAAAGAAAGCAATTTGGATGATAGTCACATGGATTAGCATCTATAAAGCTGTAATGGCATGGAGAGATCTATATAAAGGAGGGAAGAGGGTGGTAGCCTGGTTGGCACATCAACCAGATGAAGTGGCTGAGGAGCCATTTATTGATGTTTTCCGAGCTCTGTTGGTAAAGGAGGACTGGTGGTTACTGCTGGGGCTGCTGCTGGTGCCATTCATGGTGCTGGAGATGTGGGGGAACTGGGGGTGAGGAGACTGGACCGGGGTGCTGGGGCTGGGCAAACAGGAGGAGGTGGAAGGGATGCCTCCTGCTGGGCTGCTCGCCTTGTCGCTCCCAGAGTCACTTTCCAGCTCCCCACTGTTATTCAAACCTTCCCTCTGGTGACTGATCTTCATCCTCTTACAAGTAGGTCGGACCCGGTATTTCAGGGGCAGAGGCCCATTCTGTAAAGTAAAAGGGAGACCTTGATAAGTGCCCTCCCCAGGCCACAACCTGCACACTCCCCCCTCCCCCCCGAAGGAGACACACTGGAGATACTCACCCGCCTCCAGGTATAGATGTAGGCAATATCCATTAGGGTGTAGTAGTCCTTCAGAGGCTCCTCCTCATACATTACATCGATCTGTTCAAGATATGAATCCTTGCATTAAGGAGCATCCAGGCATTCACCCCTAGCACATGACTGCTCTGAGGTGAAAGTAACCCTGCTGTTATAAATTTCACAAAATTGGAAAAAAAACAAACAAAAAAAGCTATACCAAACCCAGCAAGAAGCAGGGAGTTTTCATATCTATTGGATATGTTTTATATATATCAAAGAGCAATTTCTTAATACTTCGATATTTACTGCATTTAAAAAAAAATTACAGAGTGTCACCAAACTCTACAGATAGATATTTTAAAAATAAGCCCAGCAACGCATTGCATACACCATAAATACTTGGCAGTTAGCATTTACTGGAATAGGCTGGAATGAGAAAACAAGTCCTAAAAAAAAAATAAATAAAAAAAATTAAATAAAAAAAAATCACTCCTTCCCCATAGGTACCTGGAAAGTGTTAGGTATATCCATTTTACTCCGCAGGAACTTTCTTAGATGCATCACTGTCATTGCTGCTGGGCAGCGCAAGTATCTTTTGTCATTCACCTGAGAGCATAGTAAAGAAATTCAGTCTACTGAGAACAAGCAATTAATCCCACCAGTGCTGTATTCTAATGTTTTGTGTTTAAAAAAAAGCACCTTATTAAATTATGAACATAATACAACAATGTCTGCTGCCTTAAAAGGCATGTCAGAAATAAGTGGTAAATTACAGTTCTAAAGTAATTAAAAAATGTAACTAAATTTATACATAAATATTTGTATTGTATTAAATCTGTTTTTAGGTTACAATAAAGTAATAAATAAATTATCAAATATTTGTTTCAAATTTTACAAAATATCAGATTCTGATTTATAAGTAACACTACAGGCATATTTAACTTTAAGAAGTTGTTTACAGACACAGCTGTATAAAAATATTTTACCTTTTCTGTACCTCATGCCATAATAGGTGTGCCTCCTTTGTTCTAGATACACATACCTATGTATTTTTCTCAGCTACAGACCTGTCCCCGAGTTTTGTGTGTGTATGTGATATGCTTCTTCTGGAATAAAGGAAAATTATTTACCTCTTCCTTCGATTTTTCTTTCTCCTTATTTCCTTTTCGTTCCAATCTGTGAGAAGAAATGACACAATTACAACAAATAATAAATACAGCTGCTACCAATCAGGTAAACATAAAATATTGCAATTCTGGAACTTGCCTATTCTGGTCAAAGAATTCAATGGATAAGCTTATTATCTCGTCGTCTGTTATAATTCTTTTGTCTTCATCAGCCACTTCTCCCCTGTCTTCATTAGAGCCATTGGCAGCTGCGCAGAAATTTCCACAATAATTTACATTTTGAAATTCAAATCAGGAAGAATGGCAACTCTCAGTAACAAAAAAAAAAAAAAAATCTTCACGGTAAGATAATGAGTGAAAGCTACCTGACTGTTAAAACAATAAACTTTTATTATGCTGACTTTACTTTTTAAAAATCTGTGACGGTAATACATCACTTGCAAGTTAAAAAGGAAACAATAAAACATCTAGGTCAATGCTACATTTATCAAAGTTGCGAACGAGAAGCTTTTACCATCAGCCGACGGATGAGCAGCATAAAAATCCCTTCTTCTTTTCATTTCATCTAGATGGAAAAGCATATAATTTTCTTTTAGTATTTACTCTGTAACTCCTGTTATTGATACAGGATAGCAGCTCTGGTTTGGTTTTTCTGCCCTTAACAAAATGCCTGATTTAACTACTTACTTTTGAAAAGGCCTGGTACTAGCTTGTATACAATATCTTGGAGAGTTTTATCTGACCTGAAAAAAAGAACAACCCCAAAACATGAAATTAAGCAGGTGAAGTAATATTTCAATCCCCCCCTTATATATAATCTTTCACAACAAGGCATCTTCTACAAAGTGGGAGGCCAGTCATAAAAAGTTAACTTACTGGACCTTGTAAAACTAACCCTGCTCTAAATACCACTCTGAACCAAAACTCATCTGTGGTACCTCAACTAAAGGTTCTCAAACTGAAGGAAGGCCTTAAAAACTACATATCCTGCCTAGAAAGTAAAAAGAGCAAAATGCAACGCTGACAAGAAAAATGTTTCTGAAAGGCAAATGATGCTTTAAAGGCTTTTGCCTCTTAGCCTGAAAGTTGCTGCAAGAGTTTTCATGACTAGAAATTGTCCTGGAGTGATGCATGTCTGGGAGATACTGAAAGCAGAGGCAAGAACTGTCCCGTGGTACACGTGAGAACTGGGCAGCGGGAAAAGGCATTACATCAGTGACTGGCTTATGCTAAAAAAGACAAACAAAAACTTTCTGTCTCCCATGCAGAGAAATCTTCGGTTTCAATCAGTGATGAAACTCCAAAGAGAGCGCATACACACCAGTTAGCTTGTAAATTAACAAGCCCTTTCAGATTTAAATCGCAGATGCAGAGATAACATTAACACCGACTGCTGCTGGTCTCCCCATATAAAGCAAAATAAGAGATGCAGCGTGCACTTTGTAACTTTCTCCTACCTTATATTCAAAAGTGGTCGAGTTTTGTGAACTTGGACATCACAGATAGGACAATACTTGCTGGTCTCCAAGTAACGCACGATACAGGTCTTACAGACTGTAAGTCAAATACGACAGGCTTTCAGCGATGTTCGAAGGTGCCACTCAGATATGCATAGATAAAGGTGCGATTTTCTAAACTATGCAAGCTAGAGCAAATCGTCCATTGTCAGCAGCGAGCTGCTTAAGCTAAACAAATACCCAAATAAGCTGCAATTACCATGAAAAGGAGACGCTCATAGTACATATATTATTACTTTTAACAAAGACCGTAGAGCTGTCCTCAGAAAATCTGCACCGCGGCCGGAACACCTACTTCCCCACCCGTCGGGGAGGTAGAGGGCGGCGGTCCCAAGCCCCTCGGGGGGTTTGGGCTTGGGAGGATTTTTTGTTTCTGTTTCTGGGATGCCGGGAAAGGAGGGAAGCGGCGAGGGAACAACGCGGAGCGCCCAGTCGTACTTACAGGAGTGGAGGCACTCTATGATGGTTGTTGCATCAATGAAGTACCCGCCGCAGAGCACGCACATGAGATGGGGGTTTAGCTCGGTTATTTTGATTCTGGTTGTTCGGTGCATTTTGGCGTGGCGAGGAGCGGCTCTGAAAGACACACAGACAGAGGACCGGTCAGCAGGGACGAGCGCGGCTGCGTCCCAGGTGCCGCGGTCCGGCGCGTCCCCTTCCCCCGTGCATCGCATCGCATCCCCCGGCGCAGGGGCAGCTCAGGCGCGGAAGGCGAAGGCGGCGGGGGCGGCGCGGGGGCGGGCGAGGGCCGGTCCCGAGGCCGGCGGGGCGTCCCCTCACCGCACCGCCCCGGGCCGGCCTGGGCGCAGCCCCGCGGCCGCTCCGCGGCACCCACCGCTCCGTCCCCCGGCGGGCACGGGCCGTTCCCGCGGCGCGGCCCCACCGGCCGGCTCGGCGGCGATGCGGCGGGAGCTCCGGGGGCGACACGGCGGGCACCGGGCTGCCGGCGAGCAGCACAAAGGGGAACCAGCGCCTCCCGGTGCGGCTGCCCTGGCATTTCCGGAGCGCGGGGAGGGGCGGCGGGGGGCGGGCCGGGGGGGACACACGCACCTCGGAGCGGGGCCGGCCCGCGGGGGGGTCCGGGCGGCGGCGGCGGCGGCTCGGTGCCGATCCGGATCTGCTCCGCTCTCCGAGGGGGTTGCTATAGCAACTTACACTTACACTTGGCATCCTGCCACCGCTGGGAACACACGAGAGCCGAGCGGGGGGCGGCCGGGGGGGCGGGCCGGGCCGGGGGGGCGGGCCGGGCCGGGCCGGGCCGGGCCAGGGGGTGGGACGCGGGGCCCGGGGGCTGGCGGAGGGGGTGGAGGAGCCAAGGAGCCCGCGGGGGTCTGGGAGCCCGGCTGCGAAGGGAGGGCAGAGGGAGGGCGGGAGCGACCCGGGTGGGGTCGGATGGCACAGCCCAGAGGGTGCCCGGGCGCGGTGCGGGGCAGTCCGGGCGGCGGGGGCGGCCCCGGGCTGCGGGGTCTCAGCCTGGCGGAGGCGAATGCCGGAGGCTCCTCCCGAGCCTCGGCCATTTCGGATCCTCTCAGGGGCCTCTCTCCACGTCGACTCGGTGCGAGAAGCTGGTCTGAGATCGCTCCTCTCCCCCTCCGCTCCCTCCCGCCCTCCGCTGAGCTGAACGACGCCGCGCTCCCGGGGACCGAGCCCCCCGCACCGCCAGCGAGGTGCCGAGCCCCAGCTCCCGCTCCACCGCGCCGGCATCCCCGATCCCTCCTTCTCCTTTTTCCTCATTTCTTTCCTCCCTTCCTTTCTCTCCCCCCTGACTCTTTTCCTCTCTCTTTCTTTCCTTCCCCCCGTTTTGACTCTCGTTTGAAAATCCTCCCGCGGACTAAGCGAGCGCGGTGCAAAGTTTTGCAAAAGGTGTAAAGAGATTTGCAGCACCAGGGTAAGATGCTTGAATGGGAAAATAGCATCTTAAGCAAACCCACTCTTCATCAATAAAGCACACCGGGAGGGGGGAAAAGCCCAAACTGACTTTAAGCCGTACATTAGTGACAACATGCGAAGGACCATGTGACCAGATCATTCCTAAAGCTAAATCAACACCTTGTCAACACAATGCACCGACAAGAGTGAAAAACAAATGTCATTTTCACAGTCTGAAACCCATAAACCCCCATCGGATGCACTGGCACCAACGCTAGATGCACACATACTGTTTAAAATGAGCGGGAATAAGAGATAAAGGGGAAAGTACAGACGAGGAAAAAAACCTGTCAGCCATGTCACTTGCAGAGTAAATTATTTTCTGTCAACCAGATCCTGAAAAATGTAATATAACAACGTGGCCCCAACGCAAGCCATTAATTTCCCCAGGTCAGTGCTCCCAGCACACCAGCTCCTGTCCTTGGTCTCCGCTCCTCCCGAGGCAGAGCTTGCGAGCCACCTCTCACCGCACCACAATATGCTCAAGATGCGAGGTTCCCCCCAGCCACTCGCAAACTTCGCTGTTAGGCAGCGAAAAAAAAAAGGCAACACACCAAGCTTTCTAAAAGCTTTGAACGTCGGCCAAACTGCCCAGGACAGGGGTACAATATTCTTCAGAAGCGTGCACAGCGCCAACGAGCGACCCCGGCCAGAAAACTTCTCTGACTGCTGCAGGAGAACCCTCGAGTGAGCAGCAGATAAAACTCCCCAGCATCAAACCACTGTCGGCCAGCACACAGAAAACCAAAATGCCAGAAGCACCAAGCCAGACCAGGTCCCCAAAGCTGTTCCCAGCTCCGTGAGGGAGAAAGCAAGACCGCCGCTGCATTGTACTGCCGTTTAAATGTCGCTTCCAGGGTCCCTGACCCTCTGCTTCTTACTTTTAAACTGATACCGAGGTTTTGCTTTTCCCAGAAAAGGCGGAGACGGGGCTTCTGCACTCCGCTCTGAAGAGCCCTGAAGCCAGCGGCTCTGAGGTCCCTTTAGGTACTTACACATGGACAGGCTGCTTTCACGGTTCTGTGTTTTATTTGTTCAAGTCACTACCTTGTAATTCATAAATATCTGAACCAAAAAACCCAGCAGTAACCGAGGTCATGCAAGTCGGCTGACCAAGAATTCCTTCCCAGCCCTGACAGACTGGGACAAACCTTTCAAGACATTAACGCGTTTATTTCACGCAGGCGTAGCCCCTTCCTAAATGGAGGGGGATTAAATTCAACCGTGAAACCTGTTTTGTCGAAGCAACTCCTAAACGCGGATTATTTATTGCCCAAAGTTAGCACATTTTCAACGTGCTATGAGCTATCTTGAAAATCAGTGATTTTCTCCAGCGAACTGAACAAGGCACCTAATTTCTCCCAAAAAGCCACCCGCACAGGCACAGGCACACGCGTGTCTGTGCCTGCGAGGTTTTAACATGAACACAGCACATTTTACTACAGCAGCCTGAGCTTAATATTTTGGTACGAGCGAAACCCTTTCACTTTTTTTTTCTACTCCTGCTGATCGCACAGCAAATGCCAATACTTCACACAAATACAAACAGCCCCTTACCCAAGACAATATATATTCACACATTGACACATAGAACAACTAAAGGTAAAATATACGTATAGAATACTCGCTAGAAGTAAACACTACCAGCCAACCGATTATTTAGAGGCCTTAAACATGTTATGTCAAAATGAAGAAAAACAGAAGTGCATTCTCCTGCTAAGAACCAGCTACATTATTAAAAATCTATAAAGGCAATAAGCTATCAAACCTTGCTCGACAGGTCTCTAACAGAAAATACATACATAAAAAATAGAAGCGTCACTCGCATAGGTTTGTGTACTTTGCACCCATCTCCTCTCGGAAAACTCTCTCATCAGGAATAAAGTAGCCGTCATTCTACATCTTCATTCATTATCAGCCAGAGCCACTTGTACTATCGAGCCTGTTATTACTCTTTCACTTAAGAACGGCCGCAAACGTTTTAAAGGAGAGGACGGTGCTTCTTTCAGAGAAGGCACACGAAGCTTAAATATCTCTGCCCAACTTGCTGCACCGAGGAAAGACCTGGATATTGGCAACAGAGTGCAAAAGGACTCCAGTTCTTCAAAATCACCTCCCTGGGACTAGGCATAGGACATAACAGATCTACTTAAAAAATACACTAAAATGCTAATTTTGTAATATCTGAGCGACCAGGTAGGTAGGTCAGGACTTCGTGTCTCTGGCAAACTGTTACACAAGTCTGTCTTAGTCTCCAGGACGGGCTGCTCAGGGTAACTCAAAGTAGCTTTACTGGACTGTATTTCCAGAATGTCCCCGGTCTTAGGGACAGTCCCTAAAAGAAGCTGCTCTGACCACTACAGACTACGCAAAAAAAATCCTTTTAGCGCCAAGCTTGCAAATGGGCACACACGCCCAGGTTTTCTTCGACTTTTCTGGAGAGAGGAGGAGTGAATCAAACTTTCTAGAGGCTGAAAAGTTACTATCTCACTTTTATAGAAATGCGATTTTTTTCTGCTTATTTTTACTTGATTATTTGCAAATGTTTACAGCAAACACAGAGAAACATCCCGCGTTATATATTGGCAAGGCCATTCAATTATAAAAACAGAACACCAGCAACTTTCAAGTGGTGCCCATAGGCAGCACGAGGAGCCCACTCGCGACATCTCCAAGATCTGACAAAGGATTTCATGTAAATTTACCCTTCCTGGGCTCAAGAGGAAAAAAAAAAAAACAACCAGAGAAAAGAAATTTACACACACCACCCCCCCTCCGCGTCCCGCAGACACATCACCTTTGCTCCAAAGGCTCTAGCAAACCGCACGCCCCAACTCCCCAAGATCGCAGCCAAACTGCTATCCTCGCCCCCCAAAAAAGTTCTTTCTCGGCGTTGGCCACCCCTTGCCTCTCCCAGTAGGCACAAACCCCCAAAGTTTAGCATTTAGAGCAGAAATGTAAGAGGAGACATTGGAAACAACTGGGAACCGCCATCTTACAACCCATCCAATTTCACACAAGTACTTGTCCAACTTAAGTTAATAACATTTTCTGCTGGGTGCCCCGGCGCCTAACAACCCCCCCAGGAGGATCACTACCCCCCGCTGGCTCCGTCTCTATAAAATGGGTGCGTTATCTGACATTTTAACCTCCCCCAGACACATTTCTTTCGGGGAAGACTGAAATCACTTGACCCAGGCAGCTCCAGATTTCACGAACGTCCCTGTTTAATCAAAATCTGCCTTTAAACAAAGGGCGCCCGGGCCGGGCTGGCAGCAGGGTCGGGAAATATAAATATTCTCCTCGGGGGCCATGTGCACAGAAAGGTTTTAGGGGGCGTCTGGAGAAAGAAAGGAACTAAAATTTGCAAATGTGGGTGCGTAACGCGAGCGAGTGCACAGGCTGCTGCTGCTGCTGCTGCGTGTCTGTATGTGTGTGTGTGGCTGGAGCAGCCTGTCAGCGCTTTTCCCATACGGAGAGCTCGGGGGACACCTAGGCGCCCCTTTGCAGCCCCCAAACCGGCCGAAAACCGCCGCCGAGCCCCCTTCGCCCCCCGCCCTTGGTAAGGCGACACCTCGCTTCATACGTACCCGGAAAACGGAGCCGGTGGGTGATGATCGGAGCGGCCAAAAAAGACAATGAAAGTTAAAAGTCGTTCAGCAGAAAATGAATGTGAGCCAAGCGGCCATCTTGAAATGAACTGCAGACGCTGTCAATTGCAATAAGCTTATTGCCGCCGCCGCCGCTGCGCTCCGCTCATTTTAGTTACAGAACGCCCGGGTCTCCGCCGCTCCTCGCGGGCCCTTCTCGCTCGCTCCCTCGCTCTCTCGCTCCCTCCGAGTTGGCCGCCCGGGCGGCTCAGGCGCTGGGAGCGCACAGTCTCCCCGGTCCGGATGGGTCCTCTCTCCACCAGCCCATTGTCTCTCCCTCTGCCCCCCGCTCCGCCTCGCGGCCTCGCTCGCGTTCCTTCTTTTATTATTATTGTTATTATTACGAGTATTATTGTTGTTGTTATTTCATAGTTGGTGGCGGGGACCCGGGGAGGGAAGGAGGGCGGGCGGGCGGGCGGGCGGGAGGAGGGCGGAGGAGGGAAGAATGCAACGCTGAAGGCACACAGTGGAAACTGACACCGTCCCCAAAATGGCTCGGAGTTCGCCCGCCCCGCCAGCGTCACGTGGGGCGCCTCATTCCTTAAGGGCGGCCTGGGAATTAGCGGCGCTGCCGCCGGGGCCCGGCAGCCTCCCCGTGACCCAATCCCGCAACCCGGCCGCCTCCTCCCCCTCCGCCTCCCCCCTCCCTCGCTCCCTCCCTCCCCTCCCCCGCCTGCCACCCCCTCCCCTCCCTCTCTCCCTCCTCCCTTTCTCCTTCCCTCCCTCCCTCCCTCCCCTCCCCCCGGCCCTGCACGCGCTCGCCCGCGCGCCGCCGATGCCTCCTTTTCCTCCTTTTCCTCACCGCCCGCCCCGACCCCCGGCCCCGCTCCGCGGC
>JAWMRA010000078.1:16910297-17001096 GCA_035584735.1 Pseudotriccus pelzelni
GCCCCCCTGCCCGCACACCCGTCGGCTGCCTCCGCAGCCTCCTCCTCCTCCTCCGCGCACTTGTTGCGCGCTCCCACCCGCGGCCGCCCCGCACGCCCCGTCCCGCCGCGGAGCGACCCCCGGGGGGACCCGCACGGCGGCCCCGCGCCCCCGCCACCGCGTGCGCGCTGCCGAGCGCCCCTCGCCGCCCGCGCCCGCGCGGAGCCGCCGCCGTCGAAGCGGCGCGTCCCCTCGGGGGCCGCGCGGCCGCTTTTCCGCCCCGAGGGGCGGCGGCAGCGGCTGTCGCGGCGACCCGCGGTGTCCCCGCACCCCGCGCGGGAAAGACGGGCCAGCTGGGAGGGAGGGAAGCGGGGAAACCCTCGCGGTCGCTCGCCGCTGGCGAGGACAAGACGCCTCCCGCAGCTCGGGCGCGGAGGAGCAGAGAGGAAAAATTCTAGCTCCGCAGTAAAGGACTGGCAGACGCCGCGCATCTTCCGCGGGGCCGCTCTTCTTCGCCGGCAGGCGCGGACGGACCGCGCCGCGCAGCCCGACCACACCTGCCGGCGAGAGCGAGTGACCCCGCGGAGACCACCGGTGCCGGGAGCGGCCCAAGGCGGCCGGGAGAGCCGCGGAGCAGCCCTACCGTCGAGCCGGACCTGCCACCCGGCTCCGCTCCGCGCCTCAGACCCTCGCCTTTCCTCGAGGCGCCCCGAGTCCATGCGATTAAACTGAATCCTTTCTTGCCACCCGCGCCGGGGTCCAACCTTCACTCGTAGGGGAGATGTAAAATCGGCTGGAGTGAAATGACAAAGCGCGGCGGGCGATTTAGCAAACGCGCCGCAGCCGCGGCACGGGAGGAAGGGACTTTCGCCTCACTGAGCTGATCTAACGTTTAGCATTTTATTTTTAGGTACAGCTAAATTCACCCATTGAAATTGCAGAACAGACGCAAATAAACTTTTATTAGATCACAGAGAAAAATAAGCAGCAACAAATGTAAAAATATACAAAATAAGATAGAAGGAATGCTTTGATGACATGACAGTTCACCAAACATTTAACAAGAGTTAATTAAAAAAAAATTAGAAGAGCAAGGAATACCAAGTGCGGACGTAAAAAAGTTGTTTCATTTAATTCACATCCAAAGACTTAAAAAAAAAAAGAACAGTTTGTATCAAGAGATGAAAGACATTTGTCATTTAGAAGACACTCTTAGGAATGAGAGTACTTCAGCTCAGCAGGCTGACACCTTCCTTCAATCACATCTGAGTTGCTCTTTCTAGACTTTTTGCAGCATCTTTTAGTTTTCCAACTAAATCCTAAGAGATGAAATAGTGTCTTAGAATAAACATATTTTTTAAAAGGTCAGCTAGAGGAACAGAGTATCTTTTTTTATACAGAGAGGCAAGGGAAACCAGCACCTTATAGCACAAAGAAATGTTGCAACTGATGAACAATGCCAGCAAGTAATTAAACAGCTCTGTATTTTACCGTGTAGTCAGAAAAGTGGGAATTGAAGGAAAACACTTTTTAAAATGTATTTGCTCCTAAACCAGATCTCTAGTATTAATATGTAGATTTTACCAGTATTGCCACGATGGCTAACGCTGACATCCGCCCCAGGCTTTGAAGTACTATATGCATTTCTAAAACACTCAAAATATTTTGAGTGCAATTTTGTACCAGGGCCATTCTCTTAGCCAAACACATCAGATTTTGCTACGTCAGCAAACTGACTAGAAACACTCATTAGTGAGTAAAGGACGACTTTTAAGACACACATTTAAAACCTAAAGTTTTAATATCTTGCTTTTCCTCTCTCCACAACCCCTCTTCCCGATCCTCCACACTTTGGCCACTTCCAAGCATTACAATACCTCTATTGTTTAGTTACACATTTAAATCGCTAAACAAAGATCAACGTTTGTTTCAGTACATTTCTTACATGTCATTAACACCACTGAAGAGCTTTCAGTTTGCTCTCTATTTTTAATCATGACGCATTTAAATAATTTCTCTAAAGCATGGGAAATCAGAGTTTCAGAAAACGATGAATTTCCTTCCAAATACACACATAGATTACAGTTATGAAAACAGACAAAATATTTATGCACGTATGTAAAACATTCCCCACGCAACTAAGATCAGTTACTTTGCAACTTTATTTGAAAAGACAGTAAAAATACACTCAGATAATTTTTATGGAAGATTCTCTTGTATCCTCCCAGTACAGATTTATTATTTTTTGAAAAATAATAGTATATATGATTTAATTTTGATTGTCAAGTTGTTAAAAACATTTACATCCACAACCGGAGCTAAGCATAGAATGATGAAGGAAACAAGTACCTGTAATTGCTCCATCGTACAACTAAAACTAACATCTGGGTGTGATCCTGAATCACTGTTCTGAAGGGGAAAAAAAACCAAACAACAATGTATATTTTATTTAAAAGAGTCATGAAATTGCATTTTTTTCCTTTCAGGGTGCTGGGAGTACAGTACCTCTACGTTTAAGGTCACCAAGTAGGAAGGCTGATAAGTTTTATGAAGTTGATTGTTCTGAATTAAAAACAAAGAACACATAAAATAGTCATGTCTTAGCACTAAGACAAACTTAAGAAACAACTCAGTGTATTAAAATTACCTTGATCTGATATTCCAAGCGCCAAGACACATCAGTTATATGGAGAGGAGATCTGCCTATGCTGAAAGACACAACAGTTACAAGTTTTCTATACTAAAAGAAAAGGTCATTTTCTAAAGCTGTTTATCAATAAAGAACTTTTCTGTGATCCTTGTAATGTTTCTTGAAAAGCTCAAAAAGGTTTTTTATGAAGAAAAGTTTCAACAGCTGTTTTCTAGAGCTTGTTAAAAATGTACTTTTTAAATGGAACAATATTTCTTACTTAAATTACCTAAACTATGCAAAAATGTTTTCCAGAACAATTTTGAAGTACCTGTAATTGAAACTATGTCTCTGTGCTGACTGATTGACCTACCTTCCCAATAGGACTTCCAATGCATCCTTGTTTTTCTGGAGAGGGATGGGGGGGGAAATGAAAAAAAAAAAAAAAAAAAGAAATTTACTAGGTTCAATAAATTCCTATGATAGGAAAAAAAATGAATATGTTAAAATTGTTTTTAAAACCTGATATTCGGTGCAAAATTGTTCTATTCTTTCTTTATCCAGTTTACAGTCTTCTAGACATGTGCTACGGGGAAAAAAGAATTTATTAGTTTTCTGTTACCATTAACTCAGCAGTACACTTTTAAGTAACAACCGCTTGAAAACTGGTGAAGCTTCCCACTATGAGTACCTTATAGCAGATATGTCGGCTTTCTGTTTCCCTGCCTCCAGAATACACGTTGCAGCCGCAGCATGGCAATGTTTTAATACTGTAGGGTCAATATCTTTCAGGTCTGGATCGTCTAAAATAAATGAATTACTGATGACACATGTACTTGCCAAACCCCAGCACACGGTACCAAGGGCTGCTGCTCGCCCTTTGAAGGCTATCGTTCCCACAAAAACTTCAAAATGAAACACATTTGGTGTTTCAGAGCGACAGGACGGAGCAAGTAGGCAAGGTGTGAGGAGGTGGAGGAGGAGGTGAGGGGCTGAAGCACTGGCTGGAGCGAGCCGTACCAGGCGGGGCTGTGCGGCGCTGCGCGCCCCGCCGCCTCTGCATCTCCTTCCCATTAAAAAGAAAAAAGAAAGAAAGAAAAAAAAAAAGGAGGGAGGGAAAAAGAAAAAAAAAAGAAAGAAGGAAACCCTCAATTTCCTCTCCGAGCCCCGTCCGCGGTCCCAGCAGCCTGTTAAAGGCGAGGAGCGGAGCTGGAGCCCCCGGCCGGGCCGGACACCGGGGCCGCCCGGCGGCTCCCTCCGTCCGTCATTAACACCGCGAAATTAATTGCACGGCCGTACACTCTCACGCCAGGGCTGCCGTAGGACGTGGTCACACGCGAAAAAAACCCCACACGGTGGCAGCGGGGGAACACCGCCGCTCTGCCCCCGCTCCAGCGGACACGAACCCACGGGGTGACCCGTCCCGGCCCCCCCCTCTGCTTTTGACGGCTCGGAGCTTTGCTGAAGCGGTCGCGCGTTAGCGGTGACACCCCGCGCAGCGGCACCCTGGAGCCGTCCACGGGCGGGGACACGCGGGGACAGCCGTCCGGCCCCGCGAGGACACGCGTTGTCCACACGCGGGGGCGGGCGGGGCGCGGCGCCCCCTCTGCGCGCCCCGCGGAGCGGCGCGGCCCGCCCCGCCCCACCCCCGCGCCCCGCCCTTACCCAGCGCGGCCTGCGCGTCTTCGAGGAGGCTGCGGAAGGCGGCGCGGAGCAGCGCGGCGAAGGGGCGGCGGGGGAAGCGGCGGGGGTCGCCCAGCAGCCGCCACCCGCCCTGCGCGTACGGCGACAGCTCCATTGTGGGCGCCGTGACCTTCGACACGCGCCCACGTGACGCGCGCGCAGCTGATCGCGGGGCGGGGCGGGGCCGCCGGCGCGGGGCGGGCGCGGGGGGCGGGGCCGGTGCGCGCCCGCGGAGTCCCCGCGGGCAGAGCCGCTCAACCCACCCGCGGCCCGTCCTGCCCACGCGAGCACAGCGGGGTCCCTCGCTCCTCCGGGTGTGGGGCGGGAGGTGATGCTGCTCCGTGCCGGATGCGCCGCACGGGTGTGTTTGGGGGCGTAGTTAGCTCTTATGTGTGCTCGTGCCTCATGAAATCTCCTGCTATCCCTAATCCCTCACATCTAAATACACCTCTGTGGGGGTGAAACTTTACAGCCCACGAGTTCAAGGCGTGCCGCCTGCTAACTCAAAATGTCAGGGGAAGAGTCTTAACCCTTTCTCTGTATGGACTAATGGAGTTACTGAGGTTGGAAGAGACCTTCAAGGTAAACCAGTCCAACCTTCAACTGAAGACCACCATGGCCACTGCACCATATAGCAAAGTGCCACAATCTAGTCAGGTTTTTTGACATTTCCAGGGGTGGTGACTCCATCACTTCCCTGGGAAGGCTGTTCCTAGGCTTAATCGCTCTCTCAGTGAAGAATGTTATTTTTCTTCTGAAATATCCGTGTGTATCACCAGATATTCCCCCCCCCCCCATGGTTATAGATCTTTGTATCAAACCACATGTTTTTTACCTATGGTTATGGCCAGCTTACAATAAATGTGAGCTTACAATAAAATTAATTTTCTAACCAAGATTGTTGTCATATTTTGGTAAAGGCTTTGCATGTTTTGACATACAAAGAACTGTGACAGATAATACAACCTTTGCTAGTCATTTAGTAAAAGCCTACAACTGCTATCTGAAAAAATCTAATAAATTCCTCATGCATTCCACATTAACCTCTTGCGTTACCATTTTATTCTTTACATACTGAAATGTTGCATAGTCCTCAAAAAATACTAAAGTTAATAATTTACAAGTAAATGATGAAATGTTGTGTAGTTGTATCTCAGCTAAGGACCAAATTAGGACTGATGTAATAAAACAAAGGTAAAGGCCTTTCTGTATCACATGAATCATGATGTATACAACCTTTGGAGTTCAAGTATGCAAAATGTTTTAAATCTCACTTTTTTCTTTGTGCATGTCTGTTCTGAATGGACAAGAATGTTACTGCACCGAAGTTCTTTATTGAACAAATATTTCTGGCGAACATTTCTGAAATCGACATCCGATGTTGAAAGCTGCTCAGCCTAAAAAAAGTACGACTAAAACCTAGAGGCCTCTGCCAGATTCATGATTTCAAAATAATGTCTATATAATGTCAAAAAGAACAAACACATTTCATTTCATCTGAACTATTCACACTGATTGACTGGCAGCTGGTTTAATAAAAAAGCCGTTTGGAATTTTGTATCCATCACGCTCACTAATTACAGTCCCTCATGTAAGAGCTCAGTCCGGCTCTGGAGGCCAGTTCAAGCTTTCCTGCAATAAGAGCAGTAAGATTAGACTTTATCACATCTCACCACATCACAATTTATGTTTATTTGAATCACGCTACATTTGATATCATCACTCGACTTTTTTTTCTTTTAAACTTTTTTAATATTAATATTTTTGTGATACTAATTAATCTTTATGCAAACACAGCCGCCGACTTTGTAAAGCACAGCTATCAAGTGATTCTGCCTCCAGTTTTCTGGCACTGGGGGTTGTCACTGTGTTATAAAAGCATGTGCTTGTATACCTAGGTTTTAATTGTGCCCAAGTTAAAGTAAAAAGGAAAATCATACTGGCTGCAGCATGAGGCCTTCAGTTCTGACTCCCTGTGTACAATATTAGGCCTTGTCACACTGTGGAGAATGAACTCTGAGAGTTTTGGAGTGTGATCTGAAGTACTACCACTGCCCTAATACTTTGCCATAAAGAACAATACCACTGAATTGACGGACTCCAAGCTTCAGAGTTCTGGCTGATGGAAGTCCCAGTCATTTTAATTTTGCCAGAAACAAGAAAGGGATGGTGACAAGCAGATGGGTTGACAATATAAGGCTTTCCCTCTTTTTTGGTATGGTTGTCAAATGATACCCAAGGAGAGGCAGGATAAAATGGAAGAGAAGAAAAACCATTACATGGAGGAAAGGACAGAGCTCTGGGCTGCAAAATTATGAAATTAAAGAGACCAAAGGCTATAAAAAATGATAGTCACCAAAAAATATTAGAAATATACATATAGAGTATGATCCCATGTAACAGAAATTTCCCCCTCAACATTTCCTTATCATTTATAACATATTGAAATCTATAAATTAATGTCTAGCTTTAAAGGCAAAATAACTGGCAAAGATTTATTGCAAGATTATGTAGTACATGTAGGTTTCATCATAATTTTCATCACAAAATTTATATTATCAATTCCTCTACACGTCTTCTCAGTCTGACTTTTTTTTCCTTCTCTTTTTCTCTCCGAAAAAGACATGAAATGGACTCAGACTATCAGATTTTACTGCTTGTGCAGAATATATGCATATATTTTCAAGCCCTGTTCATTAAAATTTCCAAGAGAAATCTAACCTGTATATTGAATAAAGAAATTATTAAGGAATAAGGAAATTATTAAGGGAAAATTAAGGAATCAGGGAAACAAACTACCTCAGCACATGCAGGCTAGCTTGCACTTTGTAAGTCAAAACAAAATAATGCAACTGTTCAAAATGAAGGGAAATCACTTAGTGTGTCTAGAAGACTAAGTCATAAAATTTAAGGACTGGCATAAGTATTTCTGAAAAGTCTCAGATTAGCGTTTTTTTGTTTGTGTATTTCTCCTTTACAGAATTAAGAGACAGTAATGTAAGATGATATTCTAACATCAATTTTCTACAAACTAATTACTGAATTCCTAGAGTTTCTTCCACACATTAATAGAATTCCCATAGAATTTTTCTTTTAAATAAATATTGAGTCTTCTTTATTGAAAAATATATTTTACTGAATAAAATGTTTTAGCCAGATAAAAACAGTAAAAAATAAGTAACTATTTTTTACAAAATTTATTTCTTGCTAGACTGATACCTTAAGACAAAACATGATATTCATATATTAGTCACTGACATGATCATAGAATCAAAAAAAAAGAGTCTGCATAGCCCAGAAACCAAGGAAATTTTCTCTCATAATCACAGGCAAAAAAAGTGCAATACAATAAATAAAATACTGCCTTGAACCAGGTGATTACATAGATCATATAATTGGTATGATTACTGTAGACAGTCCTCATATCCTCTGAAAGTGCGGTACTAATCACATGTTAAAAAATAATATTTACTTTCAGAATTTTTTGGTATATATTCATTTCAAAAAATGCATTGTTTGGCTAGAGACAAGGGCTATTCAATAAAACATGCTCTGTTTGCTTACAAATACTTCTGATTAACAGTTAAGGAAATTAGCTTTTTATTTAAATATGTGAAAGCACTCGATTTAGTTCAGTAAATATTAAAACTGTAGTAGCTGAATACTTTTTTTACCAGGTATTTAGTATTTTTTGCTCAGTTTAACCTAAAAACCATTTTTACTACTAGGTAGCAAAACAAATTAATTTATTAAAAAAAAAAGTAGGACTTATCTATTTACCTTTTGATTTATTTTATTTACCTAGCTTTATTCAAGTTACTTTTCACTTCTATTTGTCAAAACTTAAAGTCTTCTGATTTTCCCTTCACACACGAAAAAAGCCTGTATTCTTAGCCTGTAAAAAAAAGGAAAAAATATAGAACTTTCACATTTTAATTATATACATTCATCTATTTGGGTCCTAGTTTAAGTACTCAGGAATAGAGGTAACCAGAGAAGTACCACTGTTTAAAACATCATAGTTCCTCTGATTTCTAACAATTCAGGAAAATCTTATGTATTATAAAAATTCCATCACCCCCTTATTTTATGAAAATATATATGAGATCAAGACGCTAAAAATTCATTTGAATTTATATGTTATAGTTTCTTGTCAAATAAAAAGAAATCACGGGGAAAATTTGAATAGTTTATGTCTAAGATCACACAAAAATCTGAGTAATAAAAGGATGTAAGGATTTGGAACTGTGAGCTAAGGGTCACTGTGATGTATCAGACAGTACCACTTCCAGGATAGCAGCTTTGTCATATTTTGTATTTTAACTTATTTTTAAGTCCTTCCAACTAAGTGAAAGTCCTGTATTTACTAACTTTTCAGTCATTCTCCTTCTTGCTTTTTCTCTCACAGAGAAATAAAGCTGTGTAGTTCATAATGTGTTTGCTCTTTCTTAAAATAAAACTCTCATTTAGTCTTTGACTACATTCTTGGAAGTTTAAAAATGAGGCCTACATAAAACATGCCACTTTTAATGTCAGATGGAGAAATACAAACATTCCTGCTGTTTTACTGGAATTACTACAGTAATTCCAGCCTAGTCCTGTATCACAGATGACATAGTTTGTCATACTCACAGAAACGCTAGGAAATGTTTTTTATTGGTATTCTGTCTTTGTAAGGAACATTTATTGGAAGCAGCTCTTAAATGGAAATTTTTGCTACTTTTCAAATGACCTGACACAATTTACAGATACTTCAAAGTTCAGGCAGCTCTCAGATGCAGATGTGACATGTTGTACCCAAAGTTTTTTACATCTAGCTTTGTTTTTTAGATTTATTGAGAAAAGTCTAATCTGTATATGATTTTAAACAGTAACCCAAATGCATTTGGAATTTGTCCATGTTTTAAGTAAGACTTTTTACATGTTTATACATGTGATGGTAAGACTGTAGCCTTGCTGGTGGAGACCTGTAAGGAGGATATTATGCTCTATTGTCAAGAAGAATTCACAGTCTGTCACATTAGTGCTAGAGATGTGTGCAGAAGAGTAATTATTATAAGCTGACATCCAGCAAATGTAAGTAAAAATAGATAAACCTCAAAGGAAAATTAAGCTGCATGGTTTAGGTACTATTTGTCTCCAGATGTTTAATGTCACTAAAATGTTAACGACACTAAAATGTTATTTAGCATAGCACCTAATTTTGCTGTGTAAAATAGTTTTGTATTTATATTACAAATAAAAATGTGATTTTCTTAGTTCTGCATTTAGCGTCCTATAACATTATATAAAAGAGGAAATATAGGAAATGAGTAATCAGTAATTCAGTATTCAGAGATACGTGCTATAACATTTTTAATTCTCTTTATACAGTTTGGCGGTACCAAGCAGCAAAAGTGTTTAATTCTGCTAATGTAAGAAACAGTTTTCATAAAAACAAAATTTGTTGAAACAGATGTTGTAATACCACTGCAAGAACAAGCACTACGTGGCATTTTTTGCTAGGACTAGTCCTGCTGTTTCATGAAAATGTTTGATTCTGATCATAAAGTAAGGCTTGCATGTCAAAATGATAGATGCCTTAAAAGAAGCTTTGATAAATAAAATCCCGCAGACCTTGGCATTCACAGTTCCCTTTTGGCAACTGTGAGAAATGGCTGAGTAATAGTTAGGAAACGGACTTACTTAAGATGGTTTATTGCATCTAAAGATATTAGGGCTAGATCTGCAGCTAGTGTAAATCAGCATATCTGCCTTCAAATTACTTATATTGCTTTGTGTCAGCAGAGAATTTGGCCCATATCCATTATCTAGAGGGAATATCAACTACTACAAAGCATACTTATCTAACCAAAAGCAAACGTCGTGTACATAGCTCATTGATGTTTCTTGTAACACTTATGTTAACCTTTATAATGTGATAAAAATCTGGCACAGTTATGTATGGTTGCAAAGGATCTTGCTTTGATAATATCAACAATTATAAATTAGCATTTATTGCTTTTAATACTGCTTCAAATTACATTGATAAAAGCTTAACTTGATATTGATGAGAGAACTAACAATTTAGGACCTTGCTGTTGCTCTAATTAACTTTACTGGGAGCAGAATTAGGCCTCTCCTCTGAAACAGGTCTGCATATCAAAGTGCTATGAAGTGGTTTGGATTTATTTTTTTTTTTAGTATCTATATAGTATGTTTTTTGTGTTCTCTTTTGTTGCACATATTTCACATCTAGTGACAACCACATTTTACAGAACCACTAAGTTTAGACCCCTGGCTTTTAAATATAAACAAACATGTTATTCAACTCAGTAAAATCACCAAGAGTGAATTCAGATGCAGGCATCTGCAGAGTCCAAGTTAAAAGTTTTAGTTGAAATGACTGCCCTATGAGACCCAGAGTAACATAACAAACCCTGGTTCGTTCTTCCTTTGTTTGGCTCAATTAACGAAAGAGAACAATTGCTAATTATCAGAATTTTGAGCAGTAAACACTGGGTCTAAGTAGTATCTCAATTAGTGGTTATAATGCTGCAGCCATTAAACCTGTTCAGCAGCCGCTCCAGAAATAAATTGCAGGCAAATCGAAGCATTGAAATATGTGTAATTTTACTCATGCTAAATTGTCTATATTGTTTATATAACATCAAATTTATTTCAGACTGTAGAAATAATTTTTATATCAGAAATACAGTTGTGGTTTCTGCTCATTTTAAATGGCAAATGACATTATGATCAATCTGAGAAAACAAAGAGGAATGCTTTGGTGACCCTAAATTTTTTATACTGGCAACACCACTGAAAACTACAAGTGTCCATGTACTGTCTGTTTCATGCAAGATTTATTTGTTGTGAGAGAAAACCCTGATGGTTGGTTAGTGAATTAGGTCAATAAGCAGTAGGATAGTGATAGGGGAGATTCTATTGCTCTTGGGGATTTAGGCTTCCTAGCACGACATTTAAATCAATAGGAATCATCAGCTACCCTAATCTGCCCATACCAAATAGCAGTGGGCCTAAGGTGGTGGAGAAAAATTGGAAAAGACCCTGGGAAATTGCTTTCCTTCCCTTGAAAAAATTAATGAAATGTGTTATATATGTTTATAAAAATATTTTATCCTTTTCTACTGTATCTACAGTTTTATTAAAAATGCAATGTAATTTCTGAAGGTAACACTAATTATAATAATAACAATTTCTTATTGGTGCAGTCAGAGAATTCTTCAACTATTTTTGCAAATGCATCAATAACCTGTCAAAATGTGGAGAAGAAAGAGGCACAAAGACAGAAATTCCAATTACAGTATAAAAAAAGTGTTAAGATCCTATCTTGCAGCTGCTGGTATTAGTTAATGCAATGATGCTACAGTTGAAATGATAACAGAAAGGCTGAGTTAAAATTACAAAGCTACGTACAACCAATGTGAAGAAATATAAGAAGCCTTTATTTCGTGGGTAAGTGAACCTTTCATCAGCGCTAATTCAAATTGCTAATGGTACAAACCAAGAACTGTATAAGTGCATTAATGAGATCAAAGATAAATTTACATTTTTTTTCACATCCTATGTTTTCACTGAGTACACAGGCATTTGAGGTGGATGTATACTGCCATAGTGGCACTTAGAAAGCTGGAAAACAACGTACCTCCAAAAGCAAATTTATTTTCTTCATCTCCTAGTAGCAGTCAAATATAATTTAATTTTGGTCAATTTGCTAGGTAAAATCTTGAATAATATTTGTTATATAGGTGACAACGATTTTAGATAATGTATGATAAACAGTGCATCATTGAAAAAACTTTTCCTTCCTCTTGCCTTATTCTTATTATGCGATGTAAGTGAACCCATGCTTTGTTTATATTTATTAAAAGGATCTTTTCAGACAAAATACTGTATCTTAGACCAAATAAGCATTAGATAACCCCTTCAACTCCACTGTATGATCACACAGGAACACATTAACCTTAGAGAGCTACGTCAGCTTGTAACAGATATTCACTGATGGCATCATTCTTATTTTGTCAGCCAGGAAGCCTGTTTGCAGCACCTATATGGGATGTGTTTTTGTTCAGTCAAATGTTGTTGCCATTATACCATTTTTACAGCTATAAAGTACCATTGAGGCCAATTAGGAACTACTATAGTGAAGACTGAGCAACAAATTTCAAAATTTGATCCATCATTTCTTGGCTGTCAAGCCCCGGGCCCATCTGCTCACATGGCAAGCAGCCCACTTGCAAGTGAGCTGGACCTTTCCCCTAAGAAATGAGTGACAGGGAAGAGCAGTTTAGTTAGTCTGTGTAACAATGAGAACAATTTTTTTTCTGAAGGAAGTGTGGTCTGATATCTAGCAGAGCTGGACAGCATTTGCCTTCTTTCACTTCATTATATTTTTTGACATGTACATTGTTAGAAATGGTTGAGTGAAGGAGGAAATAAAATCAGGGGTTTACTGGTACTGGTTGCTGCCAAAAAGACAGGTTGTATTGGAACAGGTGCTTTGAAAATCTGTGAAAGCCAGCTGAAAGGTGTCAAAATGTGCATAACATGAACCAACAGTTCACAGAGTTTGTGTGAATTTGGTGTTGTAGCAGGAAAGTTCAGAAGGAACCCTCAGCAGAAAGTATCTGCCTTAGGAAGAGCCAGACAGCTTAACAGGCATACCCTTGTCTGCTCGATCACAGCGTGCATGATGTTCTCATGCAGGGGGAAAGACAAAGGAAAAAGAAAAGGTTTCCTTCTGTTATATTTATATCCTTTATTATCTTGGAATTGTCAAATCAGGAAAAAAGATATAATAATCTGTTCCTAAAATATATTAAGCTGATCATCTAGCCTGAAAATAAAAGTAGATCAATTGGAACTCTGTAAGCTGTATTTGGGTGAGTGATTAACTGCAGAGTGTGTGCAGGTAAAAGAAAGTCGAAGGCATGATCCTTTTTATAGTACTGGTCAAACTAATGCCTGTGAGCCACACTTGTCCCTTGACCTTGTTAAATGTGGCCCACGTGTTGGAGGGAGTACAAGAAACTTTTCTGACACATTCCCTTCCCACATGTTTTTCCTGCAGTGTGCTACTGTAGATAATTCTAAAACACATGGGAGTACAAGTGGGTTCGCCATGTGTATTTAAAACCTAACAGAGCTACAATAGTCAAAACCACATGGGGATAGAAAAGGAGCAGCAGGAAAAAAAGTGCTTTTTGACTATTTGTGCTCATGTTCTTCATGTGCTCAGAGAACACATGAGAAAGCAAGAGCAAGACAAAAAAAGACAAGGGAAAGCAAGAGAAGAAAGGAAGAGGAAGAAAGAAGCAGACAGAAACAAAGGAAAAGGAACAAAGCAAGATGGCATTGAAAAGAAAAAGGAGAAAAGACAAGTGAGAAAGGAGAAGGCATTGCAAGAAAATGACAGGAACTGACAGGGAAAAAATCATAGAGAAAATCATTTCACTGCTTGAAAGGATTAAACCAAATAAGCTTGCCTGTGCTTTTCATTTCAGCTTTATAGTTTGTATGCATGTTTAGTTTTAACAAATGTAAGAAGAGGCATCTTGTGCACATTCCCCGATGTCATCTCTCCTTTCATTTTGTCACCCAATACTGCATCTTTTTTTCTGCTTCTGCTTTCTGTCTCACTCCGTATGCCACTTACCCCTCCCCTTTTTCTCCTCTCTGCTTTTCACGGGCAGTGAATGAGATGTAGCATATCATTGTACTAGCAGGGACAGGTTTTTCTCAAAGTTGCCTTAAAAACGGAATGCCGGTGAGTATTTTGTTATTCTTTCAGCCTTTCCCCTCACCCCCCGAGACTTAGTGGAGACAGACCGAAGTCATCAACAAACTTAAATGGATGTATGAGTGAAATGTGACTTTTGCTCCATGCCAGTCATGGGATATGGTGATAGTCTTGATTTCAAGGAGCTTTACAAGATGTCGGTGCTGAGCAATTTTTCTCTTTCTTGGCTGATGAAGCTGAAGAGGAACAAGTGAACTATCTCTCATCGTCTGCTCTCTTGCTTGCGGACACACAAGCAGTCTGTCCTCTGCACTTCCCAAGGTACACGATGTGCTCCACTTATCCTGTAAGCTGTCATTGGGAAAGATGGTTCTGTCTGTTGCACAGCCAATCTAAGCACACTCACAGGAATCTGCAAATGCTATATTACCTAATATTATACATTTGGTTTGATTTGGAACAAAAATTTAAAAATTAAATGGCTTTGGACCCAATCTTTATTGTATTATCATCTGATACTCTTTTCTTCATCTTAGAATTTTTTCTTTGATTGGGGGGTGATGATGATGCTTAGTTTTGGCATTGCATTTAGATTTATGATTTTTGTCTTTAAAAGCAAAGGAAGAGTCTTTAAATATGTATGAGTAACTCTGGTTTTGCCCCCTCCTCCTTTTGGTTCTAAGACTTAGACTCTATTCTTCTATTTCTTGTTGTTGACCCTTTTTAGTTGTATGCCAGGATCTCAAGGTTTCCAACTAAAGCCAGGAGCTCAGGAGGATGAACAGCATTCAGGAAACAGTCAACAGCTCTCAGGGTGCAATTCTAAAGGTCATTTGTTATCACATCTGTTCCTGTCAAGGCGTCCTCTCTGAGGCAAAGCTCATCTGAGAGGCTGGAAACCCTGGGAGGTTCTATGGTAGGGTTTTCTCTCTCATGCTGTATGATGAGACTGAAAAGAGTGCATTCATCTGTGGAGTTCTCCCAGTGTCAGGGAAAACTGTCAGAAACCTTTTTCCTCTGCCCTCTTTCTCTGTGACCTTCATTTGCCAGCCACTGGCCTGCCTCTAAGTTCAACGCCCCCCCCTGTTAATATTGGGATTGATCAGATTTCCCCTGCATCTTTTGAGACAGAGTAAAACTGGAGACCATTAGGCAGAAAGTCCAAGATTTGCTGAATGTGACTATGAAGAATGGGAATCAGAGGAGAGGGGAAGAATGCTGGGGTTGAATGACTAATCCAGAATGAATACTAGGGACAGTTTTGCTGGTGTTGGAACTTCTCAATGCTGAAAGCTGTTCACACCATGAAGCTATAGAGCTGATTAGGCTGGGCAAGTCATGCTGCTCAGGCTTGAAGGTAGAGTCCTACTTTGTGCTTCCCACTATCCACTCACATCACTAGGATTATCGTGCTACCTTGTACTGGAAAAATGCCATAAGGATTTTGCATATAGAAATGGAGTCCAGCATGCATTTTAGGGCAATAATCTAATGTCTTTATTTGAGATATTACTATGACATTATAGCCCTCTGAAAAGTAGAAGAAAAAAGGCAGAATTTAGAATATCCTAGACTGGGCCCATAAGACTGTTACCTAGTCCACTTTTTAGTCTGTGAGTATAGTAAAATACCCAATTAACTTTAAAAAGGTTATCAGGTAGACAATATGTGTTTTAAAATGTAAGCACATAGTAGATCACTTGTTCACTTATCCTATTATGTACAGGACTGTATTAGACTTAATGTTATGGGCCAAAGCATCTTCTAGCATAAGCTGGTTGTGATCTCTGTAGGTTTACCAATTACATCAGCAAATAACAGGTTTGTATTTTTCTGTATTTATTGGGCAGACTACTTTAAATAACTAAAGTATTATATGCCTGTGTTTATGTTTTGGAAAACAAATTGTTTCTGTAATTTAAATAAAATGAAGATATAGTAGCTTAGACCATAAACCATTTTAAAGCAAAAATAAATTTAGACACATTCTTTACGTGTTCTAAAATGTCAGGTAATTTTTAAATGTCTTAATTACTCTGTGAAGACAAAAAAGTTGGGTAAAATTGGTATTTTGTGGATGAGGCTTTTGTCCTTGTCTACAAAGAAGAGGTGTTCCAGAACTGTTCCACATTGTACTTTACATGGCAGACAGAGGATAAAAAATGGTGAATTCTGCATCTGTCACCATTCTGCATCTGCCACTCAAAGAAAATTCCCCTTTCCCTATTTGGGTAAGTTGCCTCAGGATGATGGGATATGGCTGATAGAAATAATCTATATTTAGGCAAATAGAAGATTGTGACATTAGTTAGAGTAAGGGAATGCAGACATAAAATCAAAACATCTGTTATGGTAACTTTAACTTACCCTATTACTCGTAGTTGTTGCAGTGTCTTAACATTCCTGCATTGTCTTGCCTTAAAAATGTACATCTATCTGTTAAATTCAGCACTACCTTTACATTAATTTGCTTTAAACTTCATATAATAAAATTAATATTTGGAAACACAGCAGTTCATCTCTGTATTGGGTTTGCATGACCAGGTTTTGGTAGGGAGGGGGCTAAAGGGGAGTTTCTTTGAGAAAATGCCAGAAGCTTCCTCCATGTCCAGCGGAGCCAATGCCAGCAGACAGGCTCTAAGACAGACCTGCCAATGGCCAAGGCCAAGCCCATCAGTAATTCTGCCAGCACCTTTGGGATAACGTTTTTAGGAAGGAGGGAAAGAAATACTGGGCAACTTCAGCTGGAGAGGGGAGACAGAATGTGTGAGAGAAACAACTCTACAGTCACCAAGGTCAGTGAAGAAGGAGGGGGAGGAGGAACTCCAGGCACTGGAGCAGAGATTCCCTTGGAGTCCATGGTGAAGACCATGGTGGTCCCTGGTGGAGCAGAGATCCACCTGCAGCCCATGGAGGACCCCACGCTGGAGCAGGTGAGTGCCCAAAGGAGGCTGTGACCATATGGGATCCCCACGCTGGAACAGGGGAAGAACGTGAAGAGTCCTCCCCTTGACATGGAAGGAGCAGCAAAAAAACATATGATGAATTGGCTGTAGCCCCTATTCCCGATGCCCCTGTGCTGGGGGAGAGCAGGTAGAGAAAATGGAGAATGAAGTTGAGCATGGGAAGAAGGGAGGGGTGGGAGGAAGGTGTTTTAAGATTTAGTTTTTATTTTTGCACTACACTGCTCTGACTTGCTTGGTAACAAATTAAGCTAATTTCCCCAAGTTGAGTCTGTTTTGCCCACAACAGTAAATGGTGAGTGATCTCTCCTTGTCCTTATCTCAACCCATGAACCTTTTGTTATATTTTCTCTCCCCTGTTCATCTGGGGCAGGGGGGGAGTAATAAAGTGGGTGGGCACCGGGCATCCAGCCAGGGTCAACCCACCACAATCTTTAGACTAATAGTACAAGTAGGTGATCTTCTACTTGATAGATTGCGAAATGTGTTGCATTTTATCCCTGGTTATGAGAATAATTTGATTTGCCTCAGCATAGCTATTAAATAGTTACAGAGAGATTGATTGTGTTGGTATGAGGGATTTCATCATTAGTAGCTTTATGAGAGAGGTTCAGAATATAAACAGATTTCATGGCTGTTCTTAACTGGAATATCTGAATATATACCCTTCCTTCTCTACAACCCTCAGCTTGCCACGGAAATTTTTTTCAGAACAGAGATTTCTGTGATTTTCCAGCACTCCTTATCACAACGGGTTGCTGTATTGCCAGCACTATAACAATGAGGACACGGTTGCATAAACCAGAGGAGGCAAATGCCCAGAATAATGCGCTACAATGAATGAAAAAAGGTGCAGTGTGTTATGAGCCTGATCTTGTTGTGTGGTAGATCTCCGTCCGAAGGTTTCATTCTGTACATTTCAGAGAGGATCAGTTCCATCACATCTGCTAGGAAATGTTGATATTTATTCTGATTATGCCCTCTTTCTACCAGTCACTCTTCTAATTAGGAGCCAGACCTGGGACTGGTAACTCACAGCTGCTGTGTAGCTTGAATATAGGAGTGTCTGCAGTGTCTGTGCTTGGGCTGCCAAGTCACATTGCATGTGCTCTGTTCATTCACTGTGCCTGCTAGAATAACTTGTTATGATACTGGACTTCCAAAGAATATATTAACTTCCTGACTCTCTATAGTAATACCATACAGCTGGTTCAAATAAACATTCCAAGCCAGTGCATTTTTCATCTTGAAGAAAAAAATAGCAATCCCAAAGAAGTTTTGTATTTATTCAGTGCTTACTGTCATTGCCTTTGACACCAAGCACAAAATTAATAGTTAAAAAAATTGGAGTTACTCTCTAGGCCTTTGCATTGATTCTCTCTTGTTGTTCTTCATTTATTTTGTTGACCATTGCAGTCAAAAAGAGAGGAAAAACTGCTCATGGCATTAATTTTCTTGAGTTATTGCACTGTTCTGTCTCACTAAAACTTTATTGGTTTTTTTTTTACTTTGAATAAAATGTAACCGTTTTTATCTGAACTAGAATCCATATAAAGAATTCAAGTTGCTCTTGACTTCTCCTACCTATTCTGAAATTTCCTTGAAATTGATACAGAAACATGACCAGGTAATTAATTTATCCACGTTAAACTTTTGCGTACTATTAAAAATATGTTAGTTTGTCTCTTTAATGATTCCATTGTCAGTTCATTTATTAATGTTGCCTTTATCAAAAAAGCTGCTAAAACATTGTGACTGAGAACTGCAGGCAAAATCATCGTGTAAATAATGGATATTTTGGCCGTATGAGGACTATGGTTTGGTCATATTCGATGACACAGTTTTTGTAGTTATACTGTTGTAGATGCACTGACTACTGGCTTCAGAAAGAGTACACATGATTAAATAAAGAAGGATTTTGCTCCAAACTTTGGTCATCTGTAACATAGTAATTCCCACCAGAGAAAATGAGATATGTCACAGCCTACAGATCTTCCATTTCTATTTCATACTGCCATTTATTAAGTAATTTCCTCATGAAAATGGTTTGATGCGCCAGGTTTCTGAGTTGGTTTCTTGTAGTCTTAGATGTAATTATGGAAATATGTATGGATAGAATTATGGAAAATACTCTGTGTGTCCATTCATTTCTGAATTTTGTTTTAATTTGTTGGGCTAATTACAAAGAGAAACTTTATAGTTCCAGTAAGTTGATGAACAATCAGAGTTATTCAAATGCATCTAATATTCAGTTTTAAGGAGTCTTCAAAAGCTGACACTACTTTTGATCTCTTGTCCAATTGCCAGTGACATAAATGGGAATGTGCCCCTGATTTCAGTGGGAGAAGGAGTAGGTGATAGTTTTTCATTGTTACATCACACATAAAGAAGGCAATTGTGTATGCAAGACTTACGGTGATGTCAGATCTACATTTTTATATGTTTTGGTACAATCTGTGAATAACGGGACCGTATGGATATAAATCTGTCTTTGATTAAGATAGATTATTCTGGTGTCCCCTTATAAGATTATTTTACATTAACAGAGTTATCATTGACAAGTACAGAATCATTCTGATTTATAGTATTTTCTGAAAAATATACATATCTGTGAAAAATGCCAGCTTGTGTCTGGAATCGAGTGTTAGATGCAGCTTCTTTTTATTCTGCCTTTGCATTAAGGAAAACTATTTTGCCCGTTACTGTTCAAATAGTCACGTAAATTTGCTTTTTTCAGACATCTATTCAAAATTTACAGATAAGATTTTATGACCAGAAGCAAGGGAGTATTGTAAAACTGCAGTATTAGACGAAGTACATAGGAACATTCTGAACCCCCAAACGCTATATTAAGGTCACACACGTTTTAAATTAGGAGCCTCTGTTCTCACTCATAAATGTCTCAAACTTTCAGCTTCTGATCTGAAAGTTTTGGTGGTTGAATATTGTAACAGTAGCCATTGGAATTAGTAGATACTGACCCTTGTGCCAAATGACAGGGTATACGTAACTGTTCGTAACCCCGACCAGGTTCATGTGACTAAAGCGAAGAAATTAAGGTTAGTCTGTCACTAGAGCTCCTGCATGCCAGAACTTTATTCTGAAGGCATGGGTGACTGATTTTTTAATTAGTCTATCAATATAAGATATACTTACATAAAGAATAATATTAGATTTAAATAATTTTCTCCCTATCCATATGACACCTATTGTATTCATAAGCACGAGGAAGGCAAAACATAGCTCAGTCTTGCTGCCTTCAAATGCGTGTTTGTTACCAATGTCTGAGCATTTATCTTTTATGTTTTCAGCTGAGATTTTTAAAAATTATTTCTGGTTTTGTTTCTTTGTTGTTTTTCTTTTGTTCTTACTATCTGCAAGACATGTAACATGACAAGCACTGAGCATCTATTTATGTGGAGCATTCTAGGAAATGGAGAGTTATAAATATGTATGCCTGATGATAATATGGAACTCTGACAAAGATATTCTTGCCTGTATTTTTTGGAAGTGACCATACAAAGCTATGGTTTATTGAAATAATGGTAAAAATAACATTATAAAAATATACAAGTTACAGAAATTTTCAAAAATACAAAAGTGGTTCTAGTCCCAGGTAGAAAAGCTCCTCTTTGAAATATTTGGAGAAAAATATCCTTCTGTCTCCCTATCCCCCAAGATTCATTTTCTGCAAAGCTCTTTAAATGTGAGAGAGGATAGAGTTTCGCAACAGTTTATTGCTAGATTTACAATGCTGGCCACAAAAAATGAGATAGACTTCTCCCAGGAATTGATCTCTGGTCGGGTTAATGGATTACATGGGCCAGACTATATCTGTGACTAGTCCTTACACAGTAATGCTGCTGGAAATGCATGTGAGATCTAGTCTTATAGGAAACTGCTTCTGGGAGCCCAGCACCCCGACCCACTGGGTAACCTCTCCAACGGAGCAGGAATAAGACAGGGTCATGCTTATGCCTTCACAATGACACAAAAGTAGGAAGAACAGCTTCCTAAAGGTGCCTTAAGCCAACATTGTTCCTACATCGGTCTGGTTATGGAAAGATCGGTTCTCTTGCAATTACTCCTAACTTGTATTGGTTTGAAACAACCATCGTCAAGCCTACTGGTCAGCTCATGGAAGGCTGATTGTTCAGCTGCAAATTTTGATATTATTGATTGGATTTTGTGACATTATCCCTTGTTCCTTGCATAGCACATTGCCTGAAATTGGCAAGATGTAAAATTGACATTTTGGAACTCTTCGTTATATGTAATTTTAAATAATTTTCAGAAGACCTCTGCCACAGCAAAAGGCAAAAATAGTGGCTGAAATGGTTTGGTGCATTCAATTGGGTGGGTTTTTTTGTCCCTAGTGAGTACAATAAGATCACTGTGCCCCAGAATCTTATATCATACAACCTAACTGGTTTTTAGAACCTTGCTGCTGCTGCTGCTGCTTGTTCTCACTGCCAGTGACACTGGTGGCAAAATGCCTTTTTTGTTGTCTTTGCCAAAATCAGGATTGGGCTGCCCAATGCCTGCAGCACAGAAATTGGGTGGCTCCTCAGAGTCGCTCTGGGTTTACAGTGGGTTTTCACTCTTCTTTGTCTCAAAGGACTGCACTGAGGGCTGCTCCCTGCGGGAATCCTGTGATGGTGACCATCAGGGTGTGCTCTTGGGTGGGATCAGCAGCTCCATGTGCAGGGGGCTTATCTGTACCTTATTTGTTAGCAAAGCACAGAAGTTTGTGAAATCCAAACCTTTTGCCATCCCTCCAGCTCAGTGGTTCTATGGGAAATTGTTTGAAAGACAATTACACGAGATGCCACCTCAGGCAAATCATATAAAACTAAAAGAAAGGGTACAGTGACATCTCGTCAAACTTCATGTCGGTAAGAAGTTTTAAAATTCCCAGCCTTCTGGAATTCGTGTGGTTCAGTGCTTGCTTGCAAGGGGAAAATGTATGGTAATCCCACACAGAAATAAATGTGACTGAATCCTGTTTGCTCTCAAATAATTGCATTTATTTACATCAGTTTAACCTCCATTTAAAATGTCATGTATATCTCAGCTAGATTAATGCACGTGAAAAAACAACCCTCTGTGGGAAGTGTTTCAAGTAAGCAATTTGTTTTGCTTGTAATTAATGGATTCTTACCTAAAGTACAAGTTATAAATAAAAATAAACTAACAGTGAGTGGTAGTTTGCCGCTGTCATTCAAATAGTGGACAGTTGGGTAATTACAGACCATCAAAGAACCACTGCACTGCTGATTATTATCCTTTAAGAATTTGCCAGCTTTTTGTCGTTCAAAAGAAACTTGCATTGAAGTCTTTAAATATATGCTATTAATAAAATAAACCTATTAAGTAGTGTGATGGTTGGTATTTACAGCTCACACAGGGGAACAAGTCACCTTTCCTTTGTTGCTTTGTCTGATACAGAATACCACATTGTGAAATTGGCAGCCAGATCTCATTTAGCCACGTGTATCTGTGTCTATACTGGGGGCTTAATTCTGTAAATGTGTGAGCAGAGCTTTGGAGCAGAGTTGGACTATATTCCTGGAGTAAGTTACTTGAGTGTTTGTAAGGCCAGATTCTGAAAATGTCAGAAAACCTATGGACATGAACCTTGTGTGCAAACTTTTGAACTGAAAACAGAACGTATCAGCGAGGAAGATGCTGGCAATAATTACATCTGCTCTGAACTACAAATGTGTATAACTTCTATCACATTTTTATACATGTATTTATTCCATGTGTTGTTAAGATTTGTTAATTAAAAATACTTATGAATAATATCTTGATATTTATTTACAGTAATTAATACTAAACAAGCCATTAGGAACAGAATTATTTTTCACAGTTGTGATTCTCCATTTATTTAATATCAAAATAATAAAAACTTACATTTCTATGATAATTTTAGTTAAAAACTGGAGTTAGGATGGAAATGATGTTACAGATATCCCTTGCCCTCATGGAAGTAAACCTGTATTTAGTATCTCCTGGACCGTGATCCTCGTATTGGCTAGAAGTAACATTTAGAAGCACAATATTCAAAAATGTGTTTGTGCACAGAGTGGTGCTGGAGGTAGTGACCTGTTTGTCCTGGGGGAGGAGGGCACATGCAGCGCAGAGCTGACTGTGATAGGTTTCCCTCAGAAGTGCTGCAGAGCTCTCAGAGCATGTCAGGGTTCAACATCGCTGTGCTCATCTGCCTATGAGCCCTGTACAGACAGCAGACACGTTGTCTCCGGTGAGGAGGCATCCCCCAGCTAAGCTGATCTGTATGGTTTGTCTGCCCGTTTGTCTTGTGTTTATATCAGAATGAAAGAGCCACTCCTGCGTCTTTCATTCATAATACTTACCCGAGGTTGGATTGATCATCTGAGTATGATTTCCAGGATGGGGGTTGTAAACATCTGTAAATAGAACACTGAAATAATAAATAATATAAACCAAATGGTAAATACTGTACTCTTCAGTTGCTTTCATGGAGCCAAACGCTAATAATCATTAGGGCATGTAAAAAAATATGGAGATATATTGTTTATTTGAAAGGTCAGTTGCAGTCCATGGTTATTTTTAATTCATTGAATTGTTTTCAGCAGGCATATCTCTATGTAGCATAATCTCTTGCCCATTTTCAGCAAAACATCCCTAAATTCATCATACAAGAGAACAGAGCTGGAGGAAGAGGAAATGAACAATTTTCTAATTTATGCAATTGAAGAGAAATATGGAGAGTTGTTTAATGACCATTGGCTGATGAAACATGAATTATCTGTACCTACTAAGCTGCAAAAGCCTGTTGAAGATGGCAGAAATGCTACTTTTAAATGTTTCTGTAGTCTTGTTAGCTTTGTTATAAATCTGCTTGCGTGTCACTGAACCGGATACTGCGATTTGTAAAGGAGCATAAATATAATTTTTGTCATTAACATCATCGTTCTTTTTGACATGTTTTGGCCTGATGGTTTTGACATAATATTTTAATAAGCTTTAAAAAATCCTAAGTTAAAACCAAAGAATTTCAGAAAGTTGTCTGTGTTAAGGTTGTTTGAAAATGTAACTGAGAATCACTGCTTTTAGCATTACAATTGTGTTGATTATCTTAATTTAAAAAAAATTGAAGGTTTCCAGGTGCACTGACAGACTTATGCACACCTGTGGGTTTGGGGTTTTTCTGGAGGAGGGAGAGCAGACTGTTGTTGGGATTTTCTTTAAATAAACTGCAAAGAAGAAAAAGGTTAAACCTCTGAGAATCTGGAAATGCCAATAACACAAATACATAAGGAAAGCAACTGCTAAGTGCTCCAAGTGGTAGCAGAATTTTTTTAAGAGGGTTATTGTGGTAATGACAAGATTAGGAAAGGCTTTAAGACTCAGAAGTGCGGTGTACGTGATCATATTTCTTTATATTTTGTATTTACACTAAAGTGGTGGAAACTGAGCCAGTGTACAGGGTATTAACATATAGTGTGGAAATACAGAAAGAGCTAAAGGTACCACAATTACAGCTTGGCTGTATGGAAAACTGAAAATGCTGGATTGTCTTATTTTGAAAAATACACAGTTGTAATAAGTTGTAATGCTGGATGATTAGGTGTCTCTTCAGTAGCAACCAGGATGTGTTGTAGTGTGTGTTTACTAATATACCATTTTTTCTTGATGTAGAATGTTACTTACTTATAATAATTATTTGAGGTAATAAATGACTGCAATACGAACTTGAGGAAATCTAAAAAGGCTTTTTTGTAAAGAACAAAAAGTGAGAAAAGGGAAAAGGAATAGTTTTAGTCCTTTCAGGCCTAGAGGGTTCCTGGGCAGGTGAAACGATGAGATTTTACATGTTGTCTGACTGTTCTTGGGCTTATTATTAGGGCTCTACATGAAGGCCCCAAGGAGAAAGAGAAAGAAGAGGGCTTTGATATTGTCCGAATGTGCTGCAGTGCACAGCCTGTGCTTCCTTTTCCTGGAAGGATTATGCTGTGTGTGAATGTCAGTGTTCTGTGCAGCCGTAGAGATGTCTGAAAGGAAGATCCCTTCCCCCAGGGGTGGCACATCTCAGTAAAATGTTCTGATCTCTTGAGCCCAGGGAATTTTGACCAAAATTTATTAAACTTTGGAGACATGATCTCTTCTGTTCCTTTTTGTCAAGTACTGCATACGATTCTGAATTTAGGGGCAAGTTTTCATCTTATTCACAGTTAGTGAATTGCATGGATGTGGAAAAGGAGAGAGATTTAGCTTGTGTGTGCCTCTGAAACAATTGATATTATAGTCTAATAATAGTTACAATAAAGTCCTTCTGAAGTTGCTCATAGCAAGGCTAATGACAAAAGAGGATCGTGGCACCTCATAATACCCTTTTATGGACTAGTTTAGCTATATTAAATGTCCAAACAACAGTCTTTGTACACTGTACTCATACTTTTAGACATGTATCTCATGCTTTAGTTTTACTTTTCATTTCCTTGGTGGATGATGGTATAGGGAATTAAGATGAAGTGCAGTCATCTGTCTAGTTTCCCTCCTATAGCCATGTTGTGTATTATACTCTCAGACCCCACCTAATTCTGCAGGAGATTATCCAAGAAATGATAAATTCTTGGTAGGAGCCATCAAAGCATCATTGCCCGTTTGTAGCCACCACATCTCTTTCACTGTCACTGCATTATTGATTAGCCTGTGAAATACTGAAGCTGTATTGATTGCAAATATTTAGGGATAAAAAGGGAAACATGGTCCTCAAAGGTATTTGCAGTCCTCTCTCCTCTGTTAGAGATCTTTCTTCCCTGGTATTTCTCTGGCTGCCTTCTCCCTGTTGCATACTGCAGGCTGATGTGTTCATCCGAGGGTGCTGGAATGATGGGCTGCCTCACCCTGCTGGGGCCAGCAGTCACCAAAAACCTGAAAGAGGCAGATGAAGGAGAATGCTTACATAAAGATTGCTTGATTGTTTTTGCACATACACGCATTCTGACAGAAATTATATGAAGCAAAACCCATTTCCTGTTTGTCTATGCTTCCAATAATTTTTATTTAAAAATTAAATGATCCAGACAACGAGGTCTGAAACAGTGCTGCCTAAGATTCCACATAACTGGCTGATATTCCAGTCCCATCAGACAACATAGCTGCTGAAATGCCACTGAGTTCTGTCTCATGGGTTCTCCTGTTACAGGAACACTGTGCAGACAGGCTAAAATACAGGACCTGACAAAAAATCTTAGTTTGTCGATCCATTTGGGTCAGGGCTGAAAAGCAACTTTGCAAATGCAGTACAGTAAATTACACAGCAAAACAATTCCCTGCAAATTCAGCAAGTTACTTCTTGCTGTCCCTTCTCTAGGAAGTCCTTGCTTAGTAGGGATGTTGGCACATGCAGGTGGTTTCTGCCTGGTTAGTGTACAGTTAGTTCTGTGCCTGGTACTTAAGCTGAAATCATTAACATGTGTCTTGTGTGTTACCTGAATGAAAGGCGAGTTCACGGGTTATTACTGCCCGTTTTTTCTCTTTGCTCCTGCACTTCCCTGTTTCGATTACAAATCCCCCTCCAGGCACAAAGCAAGCTGGACACCTACAGTGCAGCTAAAGAGTTATTTGTTCCCTAGGTGGACACTAATGAATGACTGCAGTGCTGCCCTGAGTGAGGGGGTCCCCACTATTAAAGTTTAATAGAAAGATCTGAGAAACTGGGGGCCAAGAGGAGGAGGAGCAGACAGGGAGCTGTGAGTAACTCTAAGTGCCTTCTCTGTTCCTTTGCTGTAGTGGAGATTATACCATCCATTAGGACAGGAGCAACAGGAGAGAGGTCAATTCCCTCTGTGTTCTGCTTTTGCCTTCAATCTCACTCAAGGCAAACTGTCAAAACTGCAAAAATATGTTAGTTCCTTTCCACTGTAAAATCTCTTGAAAGCAGCAGGAATATGGCCTGTCTCAAAAATGAGCTAATTCAGATTTCCTTTCACTTTTCACTTTTTTTTTTTTTTATTCTTTCATTTCCCTCTCAGTTCTCTTTGCTCTACTTTTTTTTCCATAGTCTGCCTCTTTTTTCTTTACTCTCCATACTCTACCTCATCCTACTCTACTCAGTCCTTCTTTACCTCATATTCTTCAAGACTTGGGATTAGTATAGGTATATTTAATTTGAGGGTTTAAAGTTGGTAGTATTTTAATTTTCTTTAATTATTCTTTAAATATTCCAGCACCCCCATGAATTCCTGTCTGTGCTAAGTGATCATGTAGTATAACAGAACAGTGGAAGTACATCATCCCTTATTTCAACTGAAGTAAGTATAAACCTCCTCAGTTTTTCTCTCTCCCACTGAACTGTAGGAGACTAATATCTAGTTTTAGTTTCTCTTTTAGTTTTTGATCTAGGCCTCATCACTGTAACATCTGTCTGTGTCTGAGACCATTTGAAGGAAACAGATTGATTATAAGAGAAAGATCCTCTAGTTTCTCTCTGCTGTGGATTACTAAGAATATTCTGACTATCTCTTACATAATATTTATAAGTAACAGGATGAATCTCTTGCATACCATTCCTTTTATAATTCCAAGAAGGAGGTTTTTCTTGCACGTTCAGACCACCAGCATGTTTGGTATCCTGGGGTCCTGCAGGATTCTGCTCACATTGCAAGGGACAGCCAGGGAACAGCAATGGAAGAAGCCTCCTTGCACCAGAGGTGTTTGAGAGAGTTAGAATTCTCCTGGAGATAACTGTAAACAGAAAAATTCAAGGGCTTTTTCATGTTGGGATATCAGAACCTCCCTCACTTTTGGCAATAGTTATAGGATTAGAAACCTCTGCTAGCATAATACATGTAGCTGGAGAAACTAAAATATAATGGCTTCTCCATGGTTCTTTGGAGCCTGAGTGCCACCTATGATGCAGAGCTTTTCTAGAAGTCAGTACAAGAATATTATGAGCCTGTTAATGCATCCTAAAAAGAGCACTGATATCTGAATTTGATTCATTATTTACTCTTTGAAACAGTCTGATTAAGAAAAGGCCTCCAGAAATGGTGTTGCCAATACAACCTGTCAGCACAGGTTTCTTCAGATTGCTGCCTGGAGAAACATGTCAGATTCCTGTTTGGAAATGTTTGGACCGGATCCACAAAGCTTACTTACACTTCCCTTTCTCACTGTCTTTCCTTCAAACATTAGTGTTCTGGCTGAATTATAGCACTTAGACAGATATAAACCTTACTGGTTTGTACTTACTGATGGTCACCTGCAAAATAACTTAGAACTGAGGTAGATGTTTTCTGAGGAGACTTTCAAGGAGGTTTGCTTTCTTCAGCATTGCAAGGATACAAAATCTGTGGTCTTCTCATTTTTCAACAAACAGTGAGTATTGAGTCTAGTCTAATAATTGTTCTTTTTTTCCCCCCTGAAATTTAACCTATTTAAGAAAAGACTTCTATGCCATGCTATTAATCAGGTTGTATTTCAAGTGAACACATGCTTTCATATTGCTCCGAATTCAGCTGCTTTCCTGAACTGAGGCCTACTTTTAGAACTTAAATCTGAATCCCGGACTTCAGAAAATGCTAAAATGGTTTGCTGCTCCTGAAAACACAGCCTGGAAATTACTGTGCTTTCCTGTGTGTTATGTAGAGACAACACTAAAGTTCAGTTGCATAAGACACATTGTTATTATTTTCATAATATTCACTATTATTTTAAGAACTCTTAAGAATTCTTAGTATACGCAGTTCAAAAAATCTGCAAGGACAGGAAATCTCTCCCTTTCTTTACCATGATAATAAGAAGTGCTTGAAATAAATAAGTTGTATGTGAGAAGCATCACTGTTACTCTTCTTGGTGTTAGATTTTCACTTCTTACACCAATAAAATTTTCTTCTTTTCACTTATGATTGTGAGGCTCTTTGTTGGCTGTTTTTCTTTGTTTGTTTGTTTGGGTTTTTGTTTGTTTGTTTGTGGGTTTTGTGTATGTTTTTTGGCTTGGTTTTTTTTTTTGGGGGGTGCAAACTATTGAACTGACTTCCATGATGATTACACTCCTTTCAGCAGTCACTCAGAGCGGACAGATTGCAGGGAATGGCAATGCAAAATTCCCCATACAGTATGTCAGGCAAGGTCTGAATATTCATTCCAAATGTAGCCCCCTATATTTGGTTTGGGGTTTGGTTTTTGGGGTATTTTTCCCCACGTCTGCAGACTGTTCTTTAATTTTGTCGTAAGTCACACAAAGGAGAGACAATTTTTGTCTCTCCTGAACATGAAATAAATGCAACTATAGGTTTCCTGATCCAGGCAGCCTATGCCATTTCCTTTTGGTAAACATGGTTATGGAGGTTGGGAGTATGGCTGAGTTGTAGTTTACCCAACAGTCTGCAATTAGCAATACCCCAAGATTCCTGCATTTTCTCATCTAGCCATTTTTTGTGCCACTTGCATTATGTAAGAAGCCAGAGCTAATAGCTAACTAAATAGCTCAGCAAATTACTATTGTTCAGTCTTATTATTTGCTCTTAAGTAAGTTGATCTTATTTGGAGGTGTGTCCTTTCAGATATAACACTTTTCTGATTTTACTAACAGACCCAAGAATAGAAGTGTTTGGTTAATAAAGTCTTTAAAAAATATAGTAAAGCCACCTTGACATCTGAAAAGCAGCAAATCTGTATACAAACAACGGAACCCCCCTCCCAAATGCATTCTATTTGAAGAATAAAAGAAAAGAAGTCTTGCAATTAGTCAAGAAAAAAACTGTCAATACCTCCTTCTTCCAACCTTTCGAATCCTTCTTCAGGAATAATGCTTTCCATGGTTTGATGCTTACAGCTCCATAAAGTAAAATCTTTTGTCATGGAAATCTTATTCTCTGCCCGTAATAATTCTAATAGCAATGTTGAATTATATTAGGTGTCCATTTATCTTAATGTTGTGGTTCTTGTAAGGACTAGAATCATATTTTTCCAAGGAAAACACAAGAAATCTTTGGATGGTAAGCTGTGCATTTAGAGACTTCTGCTACAAAGCAAGCAATCAGAAATGTCTTTGGACAGAAACCGAGTAGCTGTTCCAAAATTTTTTGTGACTATGAATTTTTGTAGTTTGGGCTGAGTTGTAACTTGAGACCTGGCAAATAAATGACCAAAACCAACACATGATAATAAAAAAAACTGGTGCATGTCCTCTTTGGGGGGGAAATGGTCCTTTCCTGTGTGAAATTGTAGAAATAGAGTTGTTAATGAGTAATTCTGTGATATAAGTGGAAAGATTCTTTTGTTTCTGCCATATCCTGTTGAATTGATTTTAGGAATAGTTCAGTGTGAATAGCTAGATTTATTTTTCTGAACAGCAGATGGTATGTTTATAAACCTCATAAGCAATAGCAGAGCCACCTCTGTCCTCTAGTAACTTTCTCTGACATTCAAGAAACAAAGTCTACATCTGAAGAAGGTCACAGATGTCATAGCAATGAACATTTAAGTTCACGGATCTAAAAATAACAATAAAATAATGTTATAAGATGTTAAACATTATAAAACATAAAATAGTTCTAATTACATAGTAGAATATTTTAATATAGTAATATACAAATATTATTATAAATTTATTATTGTCAAAATATAAACCAAATTATAACCCATAACTAATATAATAATTGTATTTAAATTGTATACACTAGATAGTGCAAAAAATTAAGCAACTGTAGATATGATCCACAAGAAAGAGTGTAACAAGGAAGAGAGCTGTCCAGAAATAAAGAACAAAACACTGAAGCAAGGATGATGGATCTGAAGAAGCAGCCCTTTCTGATTTCTGAATGCCTTAAACACTATTTCCTTTCTACTGAAGATACAGTCAGAAACCTAGATAGGGAATCTTTTCCATATGCAGAGCAGTGATAGCTAATGTTGCCCTCTGCTACGAAGGCTCACTGGTTAGTGCTTCAACAGTCAGCCAAGGTCATCCATGCTCAGATCTTTTGCTGATCTGTGGGTTTCAAGCTTGAATACATAACATTTAGTGTTGTATATGTTCTTCTCTTTTTTACCTTGTAAGACTTTAAATGAACGACTGAGATTCAGTGAGGAAGACTGCTGAGAAGAAATGACCTGCAGCACTCCTCTCACTGTCCCAGTGCATTGAGAGGGCAGCCTTGGATGTCTAATGCCGGGTCCTGTGTTCCTCTCAGACAACTTGGTGTTAAAGTTTGTGCTCAGTCTCAACACAGCAAAGACCGTTTTTAGGTCTGGCCTCTAGATACAGAGTTTGAAAATAGTCTACATTCATTAAAACTCGTGTGAATATTCATGTGTATAAAGTAAAACACTTCAGGGCCCAAAATCCATACCCAAACTACCGATGCGTGGGTCAGGCCTTTGGGCAGACTGCAATCTTGTTAGTTCCACTAAATACCAACTTACTTGTGTATAAAATCACAGGACCATTTGCTTGTCCTTCTATACAGAGAAAACAGAAGTGGTCCAGCCTGTGAACTGATTCTTCGGACCCTGAGAATAGCAGAGATCCGGATAGAAAACTATGCAGCAGTGGGTGTGATGCCCCAAAAATCAGTCTTTAAAATAATTATTTTAATTACTGTTGAGAACTTACATAGCTTGTCTTTCTCCTCCACATTTTAAAATAAGTTGGTCAGCAAGATACCAGCAATGCACAGTAAAAGAAAACAGAGCAGCACTGTGATAATGCTGGTGTTTAGGTAAGGCTTTTCAAAGTATTGGAAAAATGGGAAAGGCTGAGCTGTGATCACTAAACGGGCAGCCTGAAGTTACTCACTGGAATGAGGAATGCTGTCAGACAGTGTTAAAGAGCAAAGTATTGTACAAAATATAAGACTGACTGGCTTCAGGAGTGAGCTGGGACTTCTTGGTTGTGGATGTGCAGAGACCAGGAGATAACCAGCGTCTGCTTGGGGAACACCTGCCCTTGTGTTGTGGGTGCCATGTCCCTGCTTAACTCCAAAGGCTTCTGGTGGGCAGAAGAGCCACCAGGCAGAGCTTCAGGGAGACACAGGGACAACATGGAGCAACTGATATTGTAAGATTTCAAAGATATTCAAACAGTGTCAGTATGTAAAACCAAAGGGGAAACATTTGTTCAGGTTCGGATGTGAAGCTTTGTACTTGCAGAGCTGTAGGTATAGATTAACTGTAAGGTAATGTGGGAAGCAGATTTTGATAAAACGATAATAGCAACATTAACTTTTCTTCTCAGCTGTTTTCAGTCACTTACAACAGTAAATATTCTTTACCTACATACATGCAGAGGGTTTAACTGTTTAATAGTTAACAGTTTAACTGTTCCCTGCAGCTGCTTAAAATTAACTTTTAAATATATTAGTAGGGCGATTTTCCCATGACGTTTGGGAATTATATTATTATATAATTTGCCACGATAGTTGGGGGTGATATTATTATATATTATTATGTGTAATGCATGAATTAGCAGCTGCCAAGAAGAAGCAGTTTTAACTCTGACTCGTGAATATATGTCCTTAAAAAAAAAAACCAACCAAAGAAGAGCACTGCTGTGAACAATGATTTCGGGAATTAGCCTTTTATAGTGGGTAGGAGAAGAAAAGTCGCCGTTCCGACTGTTTTCTCAGCACTCTTCCAGCCCGCCGCAAGGTTTAGGAGTCCGCGCTCGCCTGGTCCGTGGTGGCCGCCGGTCGCCAGGACAGGGGCGAGGAGGCGGCGAGGTCGTGGCGCCGCAGCTCATGCATAGCAGGGCGGAGGCGGCTTCCACGGGAGTCTCTGTGGCGCAATCGGTTAGCGCGTTCGGCTGTTAACCGAAAGGTTGGTGGTTCGAGCCCACCCAGGGACGCGCTCCCCTTTTGGCTCGGCGCCGCCCCCGCCGCCGGCCGTCGTTTTGTGCGTGTGCGCCGGGGGAGGATGTGAGATTAGCGCCGGCGGCCCTGCAGGCGCCGCGGGTTGCCGGGCAGGGGGGCCCCCGGCGGGGAGCGCGGCGGCGGCGGGGCCGAGCCCGCCCGCCCTCGGCCCTGGCACAGAGCGACTGCCCTGCTCGCGGCGCCCCAGCTGCTGCGGGGACAGACGGCCGCGTCCCTCCGTACCCTGGCGAGGGCTGCGGGACACGCGAGACCTGCTGCTCCCTGTTCGCGGCGAAGCGGGTGCTGCGAGCGGCCCGAAGCGCCGCCGGCTCGGTCCCGAAGCTGGCGGGGAGCCGAGTGCCCGGGAGTTTGTGCATCCCGTGCTCCCGCGGCGGGAGGTGCGAAGGAAAATCCCGTCTTGGAGCTGCACGATGACAATTAGGGATGCCGCCGGGCGATGGGGGTTTGCTCCGCGAGGCGCTCCAGCGCTCGGGCGGTCACCAGCGGACAGCGTGGGTGGGAGCCGAAGCTCGGGGGCAAACGCCGTTTGAGAGGAGGATTACTGCCGGGTACGACTATCGCCACTATCGCCGGCGTGAACGGGCAGAACGGCGGCCCCGTCTCTGCCCGGCGGACGAAGCCCGCACGGCCGGGGTGAAGCGAGGGTGGGGGCCCGGGATCCCGGCGGCAGAGCCGCTGCGGGGCCCCGCCGTGTCCCCGGGACCCGGCGGGCAGGACCGGGACACCACCATGCCCTACGGGTCCCTCTCCGCCCGAGGCGGGACGTGCTCCAGGCCCGTTCCCTGCTGGCAGGAGGTGCGGCCGCTCCGGGCTTGCCCTGCCCGCACGAAGCCGCTTTGCATAAATGAATGTTAAAAGCAATTACGCTGGGAGCTTCGCCTAAACGTGTCAATTAGAAGTTGGCACCTTCGCCTCATCCGAGCCCGAGAGCCGATTCCAATGAGCGCTCCGATCGCGTGAAATCCGGCTGCCTTCCAGCCCGACCTCTGCCAGCTTTGCGAGGATCTATTTACAGTTTATAGAAAACAGGATCCGTATTAAAAATGCCCCTTCCCCAGCGAAGCTGTATTTCACAGATCTTTCTGTTCAACCGCCTGGTTTGAATAAGGGATACAGCCCTCTTAAAGGTCAGGCTGTGCCATTGATTTACCATCGATGACAAGATACGGCCCTCGCTAGTCAAGATACTGGAGAAAAGACATGTATTTAGAAACACCGAAGAATCTTTTGAAAGTAGTAAACACTAAATCGTTGATGTGATGGCTTTTTTTTTTTTTTTTTCCTGTCATCCGCATCTTTTTCATTTCGGTAAAACATTTTGAAAAACTGGCAGCCGTGTGCTAAGCATTAGGGGAGGTGTAGCTCACCTCCCACCGTTAGCCACGCTTAACCCGTAAACATTTCCCACTGATCGGGAGAATTTTATTTTAACTAAGGTGATTCGGGTAAATCCCCTTCTCGATATTTCCACGTTGCGTGCAGTGCAGGATGAATTCAGCCCGTAGCCCTGCATCCGCTGCAGCCAGCAAAGCCTCGCAGAAGATGAAATCTGAAAGTCTGCAGTTGTCTGTGCTTGGACCGCCGTGCTACCAGGCAGGCATCAGGAGCTTACGGGAACTAACAACAAAAAATCGATCATGCCAGTGTGAAGCAGCAAGGGCTGGAAAAACAGTAACAATTTAGGAACTAAAATTTACCCAACTGATAGTTCATGACGGAGGACAGGCGGTTCTGCTCCCACAAAGCAAGTGTGGCTTTCCTTAGCAAGTCACAGATGCGTTTTATAGGGGTGGTTATTGTTGACCAGGAGGTTTGTTAACGCTCCTTCCAGTTGCTGCACGTCGGTGGTAAAAGTGCACCATCAAACCTGTTAAAATAGATGCGGAATGTGAGCATCCGCACCGCGTTCCTGCGACACATGTACAGGAGGAGCCTCTTCCTGAGGCACATCATGGGCTCGTAATACAAAGCGCTTGATAAACTCATTTTGTAGAAGTGGAAAGATCGTGCACAGGAAGTGCCTCATCCCATCTGCTCAGTAACTAATTACAATTAAGGTTGTGGAGAACGGGAAACCTGTTACATTTTTGGGACTAGATAGGGAATCGAAGCTTTCTTTGTATGAAGTAAAATTTTTTTCGAGGTCAGTGAAGCTTTCAGTTCTCAGCCATGAAAAGAGCTTCTCGTAGCTGTGTAATGTACCCAGACAAACCAGCCGGTTCTTGCCTTAATCCATTTATCTATATGCAGTCTAGGATGCTGTTTTAAGTGTAATGGGGGACTACATCATGTGATGCTTTTAGGAAAAAGACTTCGCACATTCGAAGTGACCTCTTAACAAACACCGGGATACATTCCAGAGTAAATATTTCCAACCGATATTCCAACCAATTTCTAAGGTATCTGGGGAAGACTAGCCGTCGACATGTCCGAGAGAACCCAGAACCAGCGGATCGCCGGTTGTTTCAACCTGGCATCCCCAAGGGCTGGATAAACCCCAGTAACCCGCAACGCGCCGCAGTTCTTTGTTCGCGCAGCGATGGGACGGGGACGCGGGGCTGGGGGCGGCCGGCGGACACGGGGCTGGGGACAGAGGGGACGGCTCTGCCGCAATCCCACGCCGCGGGCAGAGCCCGGGAGCTCCGCACCCCGTGGAGGGGGAGACACCACCGGCCGCCCGTGGCGCGGCCCTGCGGGACGGGGGGCTTGGGGGGAGCCTGGCGCTCCCCACGGGTGCAGGACCCCTCCCGCCGCGTCCAGCGGAGCCCTAGGGGATGGGCGAGGGCACGGCTGCCCGCAGTGTTGGCGCCCCCGGCCCGAGCCGACCCCCGCTGCTGCTCGGGACACTCACACGCGGGGACACGCGGGGACAAAAGAACTCTTTCCCCAGCCACGGGGAGCCCCAGGGGAGAGGTGGGCTGTGCGTGGGAGCCGGGCAGATCCGCGCCGCCCCCTCCCCTGGCTGGGGCTTCCCGCTGCCTCCTTTCAGCGGGCGGGGCCGCGCCGAGCCGGGACCCCCCCGCGGCCGCCGGCGACAGCGGAACGGCGGTCCCGCCGCCCCCCGGCCCCGCGGCCGCCCCGCCCCGCCCCGCAGCTGCTCCGTGTCCGCCCGGGAGGGGACGCGCGGAAGTCCAGGTGCGGGGCGCGGGCCCCGCCGCCCCCGCGGAGCCGCCGCGCTCCGGGCGCTGCCCCGGCCGAGCCTCTCCCGGGCCGGGCGCGGCCCCGCAGGGGTGTCCAGCCGGGATGTCCAGCCGGGATGTCCAGCCCGGGGTGTCCTGCCCGGCGGGAGCGGCCGTGCGGGAGCGGCGTCCGGAGGGCTGCGCGGTGTCCGGGCTGGGGGCGAGGCGGCTGAGACGCAAACCCTTTGAACTTTGGCCAATATTTAATGGCTCGGGAGGCTGATAAGATGGGGAATAAAATATTCATGGTCTCAATAAAGACGGGGTCCCGGAGTACTGGAAAGATGAAAAACTGTAGAGCTCCGCAGAAAGGGTGCAGAAAACAGCCATCTTGAATATTTTAATCTCTGGCAAGTGTTTCTTTGGAACAAAATGGATGTTGGAGGGAAACAGCATAGTTAACATTACTGTAGCCTTCCATTTCTAACACCATCCCTCTCGCAGAATTCAGCTGGCACGAAGCAGTGAGATTGGAAGGAACGCCACAGCCTTTCATCTACCTACAACGGCAATAAATAATCATAATCTGAATACTGTGGTCTGGAAATTTAGTACCTCTCTAAGTGATGGTGCTTTTTTTACCCACGATTTATATCGATTTGTTTGCATCGACATAAGTCACATGTAATGCTGCAAAAACACTCTTAGAGCTCATGCAACATAAAGAAACAATTGGTCCGTGTTCACCCAGAACACATTGGTAAAGATTTTTTATTTTTAATGATCCTGTACGTTGTTAACGTCACCAAAGTCAAAGGAGGTATTCCTACCGATTACCCTGGAAATTGAATCAGGCCCTGGCTTCAGAGTTTGTTGTGTATTCATGATATGAACCAATTATTCTAAGGATTCATTGTTTGGCCATAAAAATCACTCTAGGCTGAAATTAGGCTTAGAAAGTCCCCAGGATTTTTTCCATTTCTACTAAAATGGGTTAACAGCTGTCTTTATTTTTTCTTTCCTTCCCCCCCTCATTCAAACTGATGGTGAAAACAAATACAACATGCTGATTTCAGATGCTTTTTGTTTTCATATAACTGTAAAATAATTTTCCCCCCATTTTCGCCCCCCCCCCCAAGAATTCTAAATCTGTTTATGCTGGTTAGGCCTTCACAAATTTTAATTTTTTTTCCTTTTTTTTTTTTTTTTTACAAAGGAACGCCGACTAAAGTGGGGGATGTGGTGAGGGCAGAGACAATAAGTCAGTGGTTCAGCTACACAGGCTCAGAAAGGCTCCTTCCCCGGGATTATTTATTTATATCTTTCCTCGTTGCTGTTTGCTTACTTTGGACCTATTTCTTCGTAGATAAGCTCAGCAGAAACAACGCACTTTAAAAACAAAGACAGCTGAAAAAAATATAATTCAAGGGTGGCTGGAGAGCATTGTCTGAAGATTAAAGAATAGGATTTCAAGGCAGAACTGCTGGATTTTATTCACTTACTGATTTCTTTAATGTCAATTTGGGCAGCAGTTCTAATCCTAATTGTTAAGGATAAGGTTTGTGTTGAGAATGGTATTGTTCTTATTAAAGTTTATAATTTTTCAAGGAAATTTTGAGATACTGCATATGCAGTTCCTGATTATTTCAGCACCTCGCTACAGCTTTACTTTCTGTCTTTCTGTATCTGAACATTTTTGCTTTAATTTCTCAGTGCCATACTCTCCCCCGTGGATTGATACATGAAAATATATTTAGCATCTGTTCCATAGGCATCCTGATGTTTGTACATCATTTCATGAGACTATTTGGATCAAAAGGCACTATGAAATCAAGCAGCTTCCTGGTTATTTTTTTACAATTGGAGCACACAGGAATCTCCAAAGAATTTGTAAAAAGCAGAGTGAGCAAAATTGCTATAATGCAAATGACAAGTTCCATCAAAGGCTAAAACTACAGACTTGTGTTTGTGAGGAAAAAATGCATAGATTAGAAACAATAACCTCGAAAAGCAGGCGCTGTCTTCTTAAAGGCCAGGTCTTGTTCTAAATATGAAAGCACCACTCAGCTCAAATTGTTAGTGTTATCTAAGAAACAGGAAGATTTCAACTAGATTGAATAATGCTGGGGACTACTATAGGGCCCAGAGAGGAAAGCTGTGTCACATTTGCTGAAAGGAACTGCATTTAAATGTCATGAAAATCCAATTTATGTGGCAAAGGTATGTAGGCTTCCAGGGAGGAACCAGGGTGCAGAGAAGCACCAAGGAGATATAACACTGTATTTTGTCCCTCAGATGTGAAGGACAAAGAAATATTGTAGAAATATATAGAGTAAATACATTAATTTATAAGTTATAAATTAATTACAATTTATTTTTAATGATGACTCAAAATATTTATTTTGCCCAAAAGAAATGTCTCAACAGGAAGAGAAATAACAGTACAGTATGTTTGCTGTAAAGAATAAAACTTTGATTCAGGTACTTCATTTGCCCTAATGCACTTAAAGCATCATTTCATGAGATGGGCTCAGACTGCTTTTTCTGTTAAGTATTATATTCCTTTGTCATTATCACAGCTTTGGTGGCAAAACCTGAGAGTTAAATTGCACCTTCATAGTTAAACAGACAGGGAAAAGTGCAGGAGTATTTGTATCTACACCTCCCAGAAGGGCAAATATACCTGCTTAAAAGTCAAGGCAGCTAAAATCCCTTTTACTGTTTAAAAGATGATTTTAAAGCTATGCAGTAAAATGGCACATCTAGAGTGATCATTTTTGGTCTCCTTTTCACTTTATGGGATCCCTACAAACATTTCTGGTTTTCTCAGACAGATGTGTTCTTCAGATCACTTCTCTAAATATTTCTTCTCCTGTGGTTCGACTGAGAATAGGCAGTGACAAGTGGCCGATATTCAAAATTCAGGTCTTCGGTTTTATGTAAGGACATACTTTATCTGACTTTTTTTTCTTGGGTTACATAAATATTCTAAAACTCAAAAATTAGCTTTGCAGATACTCACCATAATTTGTTTAGCCTCAACAGAGCAGAAGTGATTCAGAAAAGGTCTGTGCCACGACACACGCTGTGCTTGGTACCGTTGGGCCTCACAGGGTTGCCAGCCCTGAGGTACTTCCAGTATAAATGAGAGATAAAACTCGTAATTAATGATGTGCAAAGTTCTGAGTTTAGACAAATATTTTTAAAAAAAGGTTTTATTCATTTGCCTTTAATATTTAGTAAATGGATTTTGGGTTTGACCGGGTCTAACTTAAAATTTAATAAATAAAAAAAAAAAAAAAAGGACTTCTCCTCTTTCGTTTTCCTTTGGGCAGCACAGATCAGGTCAAACAGAAGGTGGAGCTTCCCCAGCCCCAGCAGCCATGGCTGAGCTGGACTTCTCTCATATGAATAGTTCACTCACAGCTTGTGACTTGTTCCGTTATATCATGTTGTTCAGAGTTTAAAACCCAAGGATATTCTGTATGCCTAACCTAACCATTCCCTTCTTTTCAGTGCTAAGATCCAGTACTTACTATTACTGCTGTCACACACTTCTAAAATCACAGATATGCCGGCTGGAAAGGTAATAATTAGGAGTTTATTGTGGAAAGAAGATAAGATTATCTGTAGTAAAGATTTATTATTAGAAAATGAATAGCCTCATTTTCAAGATTTAAGAGACTTGTACAAATTACCTGCTGGATGGTTTTTTAGTTTTCAGTTCACATTAGTGGTGAAAGAACTGTTTGGGGCCTATTACCCAGCTTTTGGAAAGTATTCTTGTAGTGGAAAAAATTGTAAGGGATTTGGAAATGAGGACTCATCTGGCTAGTAGATGTTCATAAAAATCTTAATGACTTCAGCAGCCTGAGGCTGTTGGGACTGGGCTGGGCTTGAATAGAAACTACTGGACTGGCTGACTGGAGGATTCCCTCCCTACACATGTAGTGGTGATAAGGGAAGGACTGGAAAAAGGCTTTGAAATCTTTGAGTGTATCTGTGGCTAGGCTGACAGAGCCTCTTTTTAAAATGATTCTGTATTATAAATTGCATTTAAAAAGATAGGAGCTGTAATGCATAAGACAGTTTGAAAACCTGTGCATAAAACTCATCGGGTTTTTCTACAGAGGCACTTTACAGTTTTATACAAGTAATTTTCTTTAGTTTACAGCTTTATATAAAGAGTATGTTTCTCTGAACTGAAAGTGTTTTCAATTTAGTTTGTGTTGCTTTGGAGGGCTTTTCAAGTTAAAATCACAATGTATTTGACTTCAAATGGTGACACTGTTATATATGGAAAAGCTACTTTACAGCATTTCTAGAGGCTTTTACATACTTCAGTAATTTTACTGTTACTCAGACATCTGTGTGCTTTTAACTCAAAGGCAATGCTGTTGCTCTCAGGGGTAACTTGACTTTGGTGGTAATATTTAAAGGAGAAATCTAATTTATGGTCAGTTTGGCAGCTGGTTTGAAAAGTAGAATGATACAAAACCAATATCGGTTCATTAAAGAAAAACAACCTACCTTCATATTCAGTTCTAGGCTGGTCAATGTATACTGAGCACATGGTTCTGCAGCTGGGCCACTGGGTGCTATTGGCAATTGGTGGTTATCTCTGAAATCCATGCTGATTTTCACTGAACATATTTAAATCTATTTCTCCTTAAGAAAATGTAGGGGATGTTGTCTTGGTCTCACAGGGCTGAGTGGGATGGCCCTGAAGGTTAGGAGTATTGCCATGCTGCCGCTAAGAAAAGAAGGTGTATTTTAGAAAAACTCAGCAGATCATCATTCTCCCCAGGAAAAATTCTCCTGTCACTCAGCCATGAGTCTACAGTACGGTGCAGCAGTCTGCTGCTCTGACAGCCCCTGGGGCACTCCTCTGCCAGCAAACTGAAATCCCATCACTGACACGGAGTACCAGCACAAGGCTGTGAAGCCGCGTGTGTCCTGAGAAGAACTGCCAGGTGAGCTGCTGCGGCAAGAAGCGGTGATCTGGCGTTGATGGGACCACCAAAGAAGGACATTCTGTGTTATCCCTACCTCTTGGGAGGTACAGAGCTGATGAACGTGCCACCAAATAAGACTTTTTTCTTGAACTGTTATTAGTTATGTGTTGAATCTCTCTCTCCCTGACTTTGTTAACCTGCAGAGGAGCAACAGATTTTTGCAACAACACTGTCCTCATATTACAGTGATCACAGTCATCCCTAAGGATTATTTCTGGAGTTTGGTATTTAGAATATTCTGCTGATTTAATTAGTTATTCAAAATGTTCTTCTCAGCCATTCTGGAGTATGGACTGAGGTGCTGTCTGCAGGTGGCAGCTGGGGCTGTGGAGGCTGCCACGGCCCTCACAGAGACCCAAAGCATTTGCTGAAGCTCTAGTCCCACCAGTCCAGGCAGTCACAGCTTTAAGAAGCAAAAGCTGTCCTGCCCTGAGGCCTCAAGTGCCCTTGGTTGAGGAGTACAAAGAAGAAAGAAATTTGCTTGCTTTTGTGATTCTGGTGCAGTCAGCAACAGATTCATGGTGTTTGTATTGTGGGATATGAAAGCAATCCCCCCCTCCCTCTCTGTGATCCCATCTCCTTTCTCCACTGTGTGTTTGGAGCAGTTTTTCTGGTGTGGGTCAGGTGCTGCAAGCATGCATGCATGCATCCATCCATCCATCCATGCATCCATGCATCCATGCATCCCTTTATCCCTGCTGCTCCTGCAGCTGGCTGTGCTACTGGCTTAGCTCCTCCAGAGCAGCAGTTCCTGTCAGGCAGCAACACGAGTACTGTCTGCACAAGATGAATATTCTCACTCATGTTTTCTGTCCTTCTCTCTTCATTTTCCCTTGGTCTCTCTGCTGGATTTTTTCCTTCTGAGGACCCTTACTCCCTTTGGTTAGTCTCCCATCTCCCCCTGCCCCCTTTCCTTTCTTTCTTTCATTTTTCTCATTTCTTGTATTCTCCCTTCACTTATTTTTCTCTCTATTATCTTTCCTGTCCTCCTCTGCATTCTTTCAATCCCAGCAGGGCTCGCGCATACAAATTGACCCCCTCCCAGCCAGTAATGTGATCGAAGCTCTTTGTGGCTCCTACTATCTCTATGGTAACTATCAGGGGGGTCTCGAGAGTGGTGGTAGACCCAATGCATCAGCCCACGTACTGTTGTTCTTGCCAGCGTTATGTGCTGACCACATGGGCCTGACTGCTCATTTACAACTACTTCTTATTAAAAAAAAAAAAATAAATAAAAAAATTGATACCCCAAAGTGCTTAAATGGGGGAAACAGAGAGCACACTTGAGCACAAATAGTTGTTGGGTTCTCAGGGTTTTGGAAAATGGTTTATGTGCTCAGAGTTGCTTTACTTGGCAGCTCCATTGTTGTTTCTAATCATTGTGGAGCGGCCTGTTGGCTGTTTCATGGACTCTGGAAACTACAGTTGTGCTGCAAAAATGAGTATCTGCATTGCACGTGTGGCCAGTGGCGCTGCAGTGGTGGTGGCTGTGATCACCAGCACAGACTGAGGAAGTGTGTACGAGGGGCTTGAATGTTATGAATGTTGTGAGCTCTTGCCTTGCCTGCAAGCTTACTGCACACCCCCCAGTTGCTAGGATTTGTGCAAGCGTGGAGCAACCTCAGGATCTGATGGAAAGAATGATTGAAAAACCTATGGTGTGACAGAAGAAATGGGCATGGTTCTTTTTGGCACTAAGGTTTTCCTCAAATAGCCAGGGATGCCAGTGGAAATGTGGAGAGCCAGGAAGACAATGAAACCTAAGGCTGTGGTGATTATTATGCAGCACATACAATATTAAAAATACAATTCCCGTCACAGCCGTACTCCAAATACTGTTCTGTTAAATTCTTCAAAACCCCTGTGATTTTTGTGTTCCCCTCCCAATATGTATATTTGTGTCAAAAAAATGGATTCATTTTGTCATACCTGTTAATTCCATTCGTCACATCAGCTTATAGGCAGCAATATATACGATCTATGACAATTTTTTTCTTTTTAAGATTTACCTGGCTTTTTAAATTAAATGTTTTCATTTCTTACACAGCTCTATAAAAGCTTCTGAATTAAAAAAATAAAAAATCAACTAGCCTTACTGTATCCTGATATTACATATTGTTGCATCGCTTAAGATGTGTGATGTCCATCAGTTAACTACACCTTACCAACCTTTCTGCTACATGAAAATGCACTGCAAAGCCAACACCATCCTATTTGAATCTCTAGAACCCTCAAAGAAGTGCACAGCAGTGTTCACAGTGAAAGCGTCACCTTGTTCTAATTCTTGAAAAGAATAAACTTCTAAAGATGATGGTTAGATTTTTCAACGGGCTGCATAATCCATACTCACAATAGTTTAGTTTACTTTACAGTGCATCGGTGGTGAGTTTTACATCTACTTGCCTGTGGATAATTCAACATCTATAAACTGCCTTTTTGGGTGAAATGCAAAGGGCGGTGAAAGGGTTAACACTGTGGGCATTTAAGTGGTCATAATTAACAGTCCATTAAGATGAATGGGGAAAGTTCGCACTTAGCGATGCTGTTGTTTAATTCTGCCTGTTTACAGACTTAAGAGGACAACAGTGAGGGGCTTGAGATTGCCCAGGGTTTGCAGTAGGGAAGTTAGGAATCACATTTTAAAATAAACTAGAATTAGATTTTAAAAAACCCCCAACCAAACAAAAATCATTTGGGAAACAGATTTCCTGCTTTGGGGGATTTCTCTTGTCCCAGTTCACTTTCTCAAATAAGTGGGTTGATACCAACTACCATTTTGCTTTCCAGTGAAAAAGTCCACCAAAACAAAGCCCTCACTATGCTTAATCCCCTCCCCGTTTCAGAACGATTTATAAAAGCAATGGATTTTGTAGCTGGGTATAATAGGGATGCAGGAGGAACTCAGCTTTACTAACCTGTAAAGGTCCTTCTTGCATTGATGGGTGGCTGCTCTTCTGCACTGTTTAACATTTGACATAAAACCCCACTATTAATATTATCAATATTGATGATTAAAAATATTAAATAGGACATAAACCCAACATGCCAGCCTAGAAAATCTCTTGGCTTTATCTGTCTTTTGCATCCCCAAGATTTTACAAAAATATTTTTCTCCAGTGAGGTTGAAAATTAATTTTGTTAAAGGGAAGCTAAGTTTTTCATGTAATCTGTTCATTCCAATTTCTGAAGTTTGAAAAAAACCCATAAATCACAAGAGCACAGCTATACCAAGACTCGCAAGAGAATCCTGGGGGTTGCTAACCTTGCTGCCAAAGAATGCAGCTTCTGCTGCCGGTCTGGAGTCAGAGCTCCTGAGAGAGCTGGGACGGGCCCAGGCAGAGAATTCGCTATTCGAACAAGGACCATTTCAGCCAAAATGCAGTAGTGGAACTGCTAGAGAAGCCTGTCATTTCAAAGTAATACACAGTTCTTTTTATAAGGTCTCCATTTTATTGGTACAATTTTTTCCTTGTAAAGGATTGTGAGTGTAATTAATTATAGGCAATAAATTGTAAGTGCATTTCATAGCTCCTGTATGTCTGGCTATATGACAGCGCCCCAGAAATGCAGTTGTTAAACATACTGAAGAGCAACAGAGTAAGCAGTCATTTTCTCTAGGTTTTTGGGTTTTGTTTTGGGTTTTTTTTGCTATCAGAGCATCTGAAAACAGTATGACAAAAATCAAAAATCAACACGTCCGTGAAATGTTTTAGTTACTAATGTCAACATAAATTTTTCCAGGCACTGTTTCAGTGTTAAGAGCAGCAATGCTGCTAAAAGACAACCTCAAAATATAGTTATAGAATTACATTACCTGCTCTTGTTGGAAATAATATATTCACGAATGAATATAGTTTTGCATTTGTCTACAGTTAAATTTCTTGTGCTTGCTTTTAAATGAACCTTTGAAATTTAAAAATATAATGCTTTTTAAAAAACTAATTTTGAAGTTTTGATGAGAACTCGATATTAATTTTAGCAATGTTAAGTAGACATTTATTTTAGTACCTTTAACCTATTAACAAGAAAAATGGACCTAAAAGAGCCAGAATGATTTCTGGAGATACCTTGCAGAAAATCTCGTTTTATCATCTTTTCAGGTTTATAGAAATGTAAATTTACTTGATTTAAAATAAAGTATTTAAAGTTAGTTCATGAACTTGAATTCTGCATGTCTGATTAATAGAAATTGTTAACATTTTCAAAACAAGGAAACTGAAAAAAATAGTCTGAATTAACAGGAAACAGTACTTAATGCTGCATGTCCCACTAAAACTGTTAGTTATTTTTCAAAATCTAATAGTTTTTTTCATCGATTAAACCCAGAATCCAAAATAATATAGGTCAAAGACACACTAAATCCGTGTTTAAAGAATGGTAGAATTCATATTCATTAAACAGGAATTAAAACAGGTTTCAGTGATACATGATCTATTGTACAGGGACATTTTGGTCAGCAGCTTGAGGGCAACATGAATACTTTCCTCTTCAAGAAAAGGCACATTTTACCTCTTCTTTTACCCGTTCTTTGGTGATTCTTGATTTGTGGCACTGCTTTCATTCACCTTTAATTGCAATCACTGTCAGTTTCAGTGACAAGCTCTATATGCTTTTTCCTTCTCCTTGATTTGTACAGTAACTAGCCTCAAATCCTTTGACTTACCCAGAACATAAGCCATTGGTTTCCACAGATTAGGAGTTGACTGGTTACAGGATATTCAGTAAATGTTCTTCCTAAGACATAAAACCATACTGTTTCTTTGTTCCAGCTGTAAAGAACCTGCCATGATAACAACAGCCTTTAAATGATGATGTCAAAATGTCAAAGAGGAAAGTGGCTGTCTGTGAGGTCAGGAGTCTCACTGATGCAGAAAGCAACCCAAGAAAAAACTAGTACGAGTTCTAGTGAAGTTTGGAACAGGTTCAAAAAGGGAATGTTTTTGAGAGTGGCATAATATATTTATTCTGGATACAGGATCTGCAGGTTTCCTTTTTTTTTAGGTTAAACTTCCCTCTATATGACTCACTTACCTCTAGCCCTGCACACTTCCTCAAATGAGAGGAAGAAGGAGAATTTGTAAGTCTAATCCTTGTATAGGACTCAAATTTATTTAAGCTGGAGTCTTGGATCCACAGAGCTGTGGATCTTGATTTATATCAAGATTGTGGTGATGTTTTTGAATGGTAGGATTTTGTATATCCTGCCCACTATATAAACTGGTGTATATGTGGTCAGACTTCACACATACACACAGAAAATATTCTGAATTGGAAGGAATCCACAAGGATCATCGAGTCCAACTAAGCGAATGGCTCATACTTACACAGATAGCTGGGGTTGTATCTGACTCATACTGCTGGTCTGTTGGTGTGTGGTGCAGGTTTGCCTGGAAGAGACAGGTGTTTTTTGCAGAACACAGACAACTACTGAAAAATCCAGCAGCTGTTGGAATGTGCTATCGAGGAAAGAATGCAGTTAGAACGCAGCAGTGCTTGCAGCATAGGCATTTTCTCCAGTGTGTGTAGTGACTGACAAGCTGTCTCTGATCCCGAGTGCTTGGATGCAGTCTGGGAAATCTCGTCCTGGTTGTTGTTACAGGCGGGATTGTCCGGATGGTGCTTTGGCCTTCAAGCCAGACACTCACTGGCATCTGTGTTCCTACATGGTCTGCTACCAGCAGCAGCAGTTGATGGTAAATGATACTGAAATCAATGTTTCAAGGAACTGCAGGGTGTTTTTTTTTAAAGAGTTATAATAACAATTATCTAATAACAATCTGAAGGTACTACAGACCAGAAGGGGTTTTTTATGTCAGAAATGAAATTTCCAACAGTTCACTTTACTGCGTGCTACCTAGGAAAGCTTTTCTAAAAGTTTGTTTAGGGCACAGAGATAATTCTAATGCATAGACAGGATTTGCTAGTATCTGTTGTAGTAATACGTTAATCACTTCTTGCTTTCAGGACCAGGCAGATAATTTACCTGGGTTCATGTGATGGTTTTTCACTTTACTGGACATCAATTCACACCTCTCAGATTGATATAGGAGGGATTTAAGCGCTCATTTTAGATAAATCAGGCACTATTTTCTGCAAAGGAGAGCCTGTAGCTCCCATGGCACTTGTTGCCTGTCTCTGGGACATACCAGCATGTTGTGCACTTGGTTACCTCAAGTTTTGTAGGATGAATTCTTTTGTCCAGGGCTAGGGCTAAGTATAGATGCCCACAGCTGCTGAGGATGTCTGTGATCCCAGCTGGGCTTCAAGGCACAGTAATGTTTCTGTGACGTGATTCAGCGATTGTGGATCACTCTGCTCTCAATAAAATTACAGCACTCAGCAGAAACAGAGGCAAGACATGGCTGTCTTTTTGGTGTTGATATTTACAATTCACTGTTTTTAAATAGGTAATTTTTTTGCCAGATGTTTTTAAAATCCTATCTTCTATTCACTGAGCAAAGAAATGAAGAAAATCAATAATTGGCCTCTGGTGAGCAGGAGATTAATTTTAACTGAGATTTCCTTATTTGCACGCTCAAGGAAGAATCATAAGAGATGCTGCTTTGGAGCCAGAGAAATGGATATTGCTGGGAAGACTGTTCTCCAACTGGGAGAAAACTCCTTGAAACTCAAGCCAGGCAGTTTTTCTTATGACTCTTATTCCTCTCTCTTGGTAGCATTACTGATTTTAAAAGAAAAATGTGAATATGATTTCTTGTCTTTTTGAGAAAAAATAAGTGATGATTTTGTGTCATACAATTTTCCTACATTTGTTCTGAGCAGAGGACAGGGGAGAGCTTCAAACTTTGTGGCATATGTAGTTTGTTTAAGCTAGATTTGGATTTGTAGACTGCAACTATTTGTGAGAGGAAGGCCTTTTGAAATACGTGGCAACTGTAAAGGTTTCACCCGCTCTGTGAGATTTACTGATGGAGTGTTTGGATCTTTTCCTAAAACTCTTGCTATGGAAATTTTGGAGGAATTGATGCCATACTATTTACTAGCTGTGTGATTTGGCATGGGATTCTCTGCTGGCAGCACCATGGGACTGATCCCACCTTGAAACGCTGTGACCCGTGGTAGGCCTGGGTGTTTGAAAACTGTTTGTCTTTACTGTCAGATGCTGGAGGAAGATCAGAGCTGCAATTAACTTATTTACAGCTAAAGCTTGCACACGACTTAGAAAAAAACCCTAAACTGTAAACCAAAAAAGATTTTAACGTTATAGAACAAATGACTGAATAGAGCAAATCTGGGTTTAATTAACTATAAAATTGGTTGCAAATGTTTTCAAAAGCTTATAACGTTATGGGTTGGGAAGTTGCTATTTTGGAAGCTCTTGGCAAGTGGCACAGCTCTCCAGGGAGCATGTGGGTGGTGGAAACGCTGTGCTGGTGTGGGTGATGGAGCCAGGTCCCCCCAAGGAATGATGATGCCTCTCCCAGGAAGCTGCTGAGCCTGGGGCTGTGAGCAATGCCTGCTTGCACAGAGGAGTCCAATTTGATGGACGTGAGGATGGTTTAGGTCCTATTGCTGCTTCTGTTGCTGCGAAAATTAAAATAATTCAGAATTTCCATGCTTAGAGATGCTTCTTTGTGCAGTTGCCTCAGGAGCCGAAGAGCACCTCATTGTGGACCATCACTGAACAAAGTGTGTTGACCCCTAACCTGGTGAGATTGTCCCACATGGTGAATCAGCTGCCTTCCTCAGGATGCCAAGTGCGTGTGGAGACCAAGAGAAGCCTGGAATGTTAAGGTGTTTGAGGAAAGCTTGTGCTGTCAAATGTTGCAACGGCAGATATTTGGCGAAACGTTTTCCAAGGGACTGGAACAGGGGGACAATTTTAAGAGTTGATCTTGTTATTATTGTGATTGAAAGGGATGACACAGCAAAGGAAAGGGTGTTGGTGTTTCCAGAGCAGTCAGTATTTCAGATTGTATTTGTTTATTATAGAGAAGCACCCAAAACTCTCAGCCAAACCTCGGTGCTTAAATAGCAGAGACTGGCATAGAATGAGTCAAAATGCAGTGTATATTTGCCAACTTAGGCTGCAGATCTAACTTTTGATCCTTTCCAAACATATCAGTGACCATTATAAAAACAGGGTTTGTGGCAGAAGCCTTTGCAAATTGAGGTATTTATTGGGGAGTAATAGGAGTTGAATGTTAAAAAGAAAAATTATGTTTACTATCTGGGGAACATATTAAGAACTATATAAGTTCTTTCAAAAATCCAGCCCTTATCTAGAAGAGAGCAAACAAAAAAAATCCCCACCCCCCTCAAACTCAAAAAATCAAGATTTGAAAAATGTTTTAATAATGAAGCTGAGCAAATAATTTAAAAATAATTTATTCATTGTATGCAAATAATGTAATAGCTCAGAAAAATAATAAATTTTTCAATTTCGTTAACTAATATCTCCATATTTTAATTATTACCTGATGGATGAAAACATCTGATAATTGTCTGCAGTAGCTCTTGGTCAGAGCTGTAGTAACAACAATAAACTCTGTTCCAGTTCTGTGGTTGGATGAACATACAGCTCTATCATGGGAGATTTTTACACGTGTCTGTTTAAAATCTTCCTCACATACGAATGTTTGTACACTAAGTGGTTATGAATGCCACTGTAGCTTTTTTTTTCTTTTTTTTTTTTTTTTTTTTCAGTCAGCAGGCTTTTCATAGCAGCTCTGGTTAATGGTTTTGCTGCTTCATTTTGACTGGTGTAAGTTGACATCTCATTGGGTCTCTGTGATCTTGACTCCGACAGTGCTGAGAGCTGCTGGAGCTATTTTACCTGTCATTAGCACATGTCAGGAACTCACCCCTTGCAGCTGTGATGATCCTCAAGCAGATCCCATTTTTGATTGTGGAGATGGCCGTGTATCCTCCTAAAATTACCATTTGGTGCTGAACACTTAAGCCCGGCATGCAAAGACTGGGGGGACGGTGCTGCTCCACAGGCACTGCTGCTGCTCACAGCTCTGCCTCTGTCCTGTGAGGCAGGGCTGAAACCCCAACAGACACAGCGCGAGCACCTCAAAGGCATCGTCATTTTTCACAGTCTTCTGGTGAGGTAGCAAAGTTATTTTGGTTTTACAAGTGACAGCAAAGGTGCAGTCACTGCAGTCCAAATCCTCAGAGATTAAATAACTAGTTCCTCTAGAGGTGTTGGCCTCAATTAGACATCATCTGTCTGATGGAGGTTCTCCAGATCTTTCCCATCAGAATGAGTTTCATTTTATTCTCTTTGTAAAAGGAGGAAAATATTTGTTTCAGGATGTAAAATTTCAATCTCAGAGGCTACGTGGGTGTTGGTAGGACCTGGTAATTCTACTGTTACAGAATAAACTGCTAAATGGGGAATTTTCCTTGTAAGGCTAGGAGCTGTGGTTCAGAAAACTTTCACTGGCCTAACAAAGTAGAAACATTTACAGTCCTCATCAGGAGTAAGTAATAACTTTAATGGAGCAGTTAATTAGTTCTGCTCTTTTCAGACGGGATCATTAGAATTTAATGAGAATTAATAATTTCATAAAGCACAGAAATATATTGCCCCAAGCAAAATATGGTAACACACATTTTACAGATAGCTATTTTAAATGAATACAGTGACATTTCCTCATATTGTTGGATGATCTATAATATTTTTATGTAGAAACTCAAGATGAAGTATTTGGCTCACATTATAAAGTGTGTTACTGTTTGAAGACACAAAGTCCCTGTTGTTAGTGAGTAGGAATATAAACCTAAATATATGTAAATGTAATTCTTTAGCACTGTTGGCTTTTGCCTTGAACATTTTAAAGACAAAGCTACCAATCACCTAGAAGCATCACTGAAGAGCAGCAGAATTCCTTTGCCATGTGCTGTAATATTCTCTTGTGTCGGTTGTACCACGTTACCTACCTTGATGAAAACACTTGTTTGAGAATAAGATGTCATAAAAGCAGGGCAGAAAATATTTATAAAACACACACATTTGGAGCTATTTTATTTGGACATCATCTGGCAATGTAACAAGCAACACACAAGCATTTCGTTTAAGAGTTTTTTTTTGAGTCTGGCATTTTATGTAAATGCTTATCTATACTTATTGTGCCTCAGCTCTTGTTCATGGTATAAAAAGAAGCCATTTCTCACTTCCAGATTCTGGGCTGATTTAAATTGGACTAACTTCCACTGACACTCAGGAAGCTGCCCCAATGTCTGAGAGGAGGATGGGGCCCAAATGTCTTAATGAAGGCTTTGGAAGTCCTAGAAGAGGGGGAAGGAAATTCCTTCTACTTCAAGTGTCCAAAGCTATTTTATATGCTATAACTGCTGATGACTCTTCTTCACAGAGTTTTTTCCTTTGCTGTTTGAATATACAGATGACGTTCTTTATTGTATTAATTGCAAATTCAAATAGTTGATCAATAAAACTAAAATTTGATGGATATTATGAACTGTTCCTCTGAATGTGGCCCAGACTTGCAGGCTAAACAAACATAGCATAAAATGGAGGCACCCCCAAAAAGAATTGTTGCTACTCACTGGCCTCCAACCCTGTAGTGCGATGCAACATATTAAGTCTAACACAGTTAAATCACTATAAAGCTGGTGCAATGGGGCAGACATGTAGACTTGTACAGTTCTAATCTTATTTCTGAAGGAATTATAACTTGGACTAAACATGTCAGAGTGAGTAAGGGCCAAAGTAGAGCTCTCCTGCCACTGGGGCTAGGCTGTGTACCCTATCATTACAGTGCTGTTTGTGGGGAGATACGAATTCCTCATGCTGTAGCAAAACCTAGCCAAAGCACAGACAGATCAAACTATTCAGCTTTTCATGATGGTCCAACCCATTTCATATTTTAAAACTGCAGAGCAGTGAAATGAACCATTCTTTCTTGCTGGCTCTTCTGAGAGAAAAAAAAAATAGCAAGAGAAAATGCTGGCTCAAACTTCAAATGCATAATACATCTCCCATCACAGATGTGAAGGAAAATTACCTACCAGATCTTTTTTTCAGTAGGAGTTTGTCTTTAAAATGAAACGTGACTATTACAGATTTTCAACAGTTAGATGAAAAAACTGCTGCAATATATATATAGGTTGAAAACTCTGCAGGAGATGAGTAATTGGAGTGAGCATTCCAAGTATTGGCCATCCAAATATGTAACAAACTGTATTCTGCTTCTCTCATTTTTTAAATTAATTTTTATAGATTTAACACTAAAATGTACTTTTTCTCAGCCTCTTTTTTGCCTTTCCAAGCATGATGTTTTCTGTTACTATAATGATTGTTATGTACTGCAGTGGCACTGAAGCACCAGCTTGGTTGGAAATCGAGAGCTACCGTTTCCACATAACAAAAAGAAAATATCTTCCAGAAAGCTGGCAAATACAAGAAAAGTGAGAGAAGATTGGTGGCCACAACAGAGCAGGGAAGACATTGCAACAGCACTGCTTATTGTACGTGCAACTGTGAAGGGTGAGATTTGAGCACCGCTTGGTAATTGCTGGGTGGGGAGTGGAACAGACACAGGACCTGGAAGCGTTTTAAAATCCCAGGGGCCTGACGCCAGCTGTGGTACCTCTGGTACCTGCGAGCAGCACTGGGAGTGAGAGACCTGCCCAGTCCTCCCACTGCTTCCTCTTCTAGGCTGGATCATGGGCTGGAGGTAGCCCAGGTTTGGCAGCAATGGTCATTTTCCATTCCTGTTCTGCAAGAATTTTCCCTTGCTGTCCCTAAGCCAGCGTGAAAGGTGAGGGAAGGAGGAGAGACCATGTCTGCTACCTCAGCTACTTCTGAGTTACATTTCCACCTGCTTTAGAGGTGTTGGTGCCATGAAATGATCATGCCTTCCCTGTGGGAGGACAAGTGGTGGAAAACTCTCCGTGCTGGCTTGCAGGGAGCCAGCAGCCTTACACTGCTCCTCCTGACTGGCCCTGCTAGAGAGATTGCCTGTGTTTTCCTTTTGAAGTCTGCCTTACACCTGTCTCTATCTTCACAGGGTCAGGGCCATGAGGAACAATTGCTTTTCACTCACATAATGGGTCTTTTCTCAAAATAACACGCAAAGAAAGCGAGTGGCGATAATGGCTTTTCTAACTGAGACTTTTCATGTTGGTTTAATGTTGGCTTGGGCATTAATTAGAGAACAGTCAGTATCATCAGTCCTATGCTTGATCATGTATCATGTTATCGAAAAATGAGCTACTTGATCCCGTCAGATGATTAGTACCTTATTGCTGTATTTTATTAAATATTGATGCCAAAGTTTTGTTTTCAGCATTTGAAAAACCTTTTAGTCAATTAACAGCAAAATAAAAAGGTTTCAGTTTGGTGAGAGCTACGGTAATTATATTTACTTGCAGTTTATTACCATACTTTGAAAATGTTTGTATTTTTGCATGACACCTACAAACTCCATTAAAAGAACATTAAAGCTGCAAAGTGTAGTATTATGAAACAAGGAAATGATGGAAATGTGTTTTGCTGTGCAACTTGAAAACTCTTTAGGGAAACCAGACCTGCATGTTAGCTGTCTGGATGCTGTCCACAGTGCATGAGGAGAGGCAGACACCTCCAAATGGGATTTAAACAAACCTGTAAGTCACTACAATCATAACTTGGGAGTTCGAGAGACATGGCTCTGGCTGAAATTCGAGCTCTCTCCAGAAGTGAAGCACCTGGCTGTGGTCAGGAAGGAGCTTCCTTGGTGTGTGCGGGACCTGCAGCTGTGCTGCTCTGCACTCCTTTCCCAGGGGAGAGAGGCACTGGGACTGTCTCTGAGAGAAAGGCATATTGCTGGGGAAAACCTCCACAGTTCCATACTGCAAGGAAATTTCTATTTACTTCAGGGAGAGTGTAACATCCTGGCTGCTACAGAGCTGCTTATGCACTGTGCGTATGTAACTGGATAAATGCAGGAAATGTTGCGGGAGTAGCCACTCACTTGAGGGCTCCCTGTCCCAGGCAGGACCTCCACTGCTAGGTATGGAGATGTGCTCTTGGCCACTTTGCGTGGCTCAGTGGATCTTCACTTCTTTGCTGAACTTCAGCACAACTTCAAAATGAAGGGGTTAAATGCCCCCCCACAGATTTGCCCTAAGAGCGTTTGAACTTCCTTCAGTCTGTGGAGAAGTAGTCTAAGTCTGCTGTTCCTGTGCAAGTCCTCAGTCAGGAAATGATTTTATAGAAGGGATTACTGCTGCTAACTGCAGGGGCATCATAAAACCAGTGATCCCTGCTCCATCTCTGGAAAGAGAGGCTGGAGGTAGAGAGAGATTTCAGGCGGTGCATCCCAAAAGGATACAGGTACTGCAGCCCCAAGGGAAGTGAGGAGCTGCCACAAGCAGTGAGACAGAAGAACTGCCCATGTCCTCAGTGTGCTTCTTTAGCAGAGGGCTAAGGACTACTTGCTCTTTAATGAAACTTGAAATTGTTTGATACATTTCAAGAGAGGCTCAGAAGGCAGGCAGAAAGCACACATACACACCTCTGGTTTGACCTTGTCTACCGTCCCTTTCTTTTTGTTTGGGAGAAACTTTAAATGCGTATATCTTGAAGAATTTATACAGTCTCATTCTGGACCTGATTTTGAACTCTGGGGTTACCATTCATGTGAGCAAAGAAAAACTTCACAGTGAGAAAAATTCCTGCTACTTCAACACACAGAGCTACAGAAACAGCTTTTCCCCTTGCAATGGGCCGATTGGAAGACTTTTGCCTGGTGCCCTGGCTAGAAACTATTGAACCTGACTAAAGCTTGTGGGACTGGGAGCTATCTAAATAATAGAGGATTGAGGTAACACTTCAAAATGCTGTTTTCATGAGCACATAAATCCCATTTAGCAATATTTTTGTCAAACTGCTCCTTTATGAGGTGTTTCCTATGTGATAGTATAGGACCCAAGCCTAAAATTTATTCTTTAATGTGTTTCAACCTCAACTTCTGTCTGAGTTCTTTAGCTGGTGTGAATTCATGTAGCTCCTTTGACTTTAGAGGAGATGTGATGATTCACACCAGCTGAAGAGAGGTTCCCTCTTTCTCATGTCATTTCCTTGTGTCTTTTCTACATGGTATTTTCCTGTAATTTCATTTTTCATTCTTTTACCAAGAATCTTAAATGTTACTGTAAACATTAAAAATCCACTTGTGTCTTTGGCATCAAATATAACAATAGAACTTGTTTTTACATCTCTCCATGGTACAGTATAGAGGCATTGCCAAAAGCTATCCACTATCATTACAAACAGACATATATAAACATAGGAGTGTAACCCCTTTCTCGAATAAGAGTTTATAATAGCAACAGTGAACTTGACCCAGTGCGTTTCCTGTAGGGATAAGGTGACCTGCAGGGGTTAATGGCCCGTGGCTTTGCCTTGGGCTATCATCTCACCCAGCCAGTGATTAATCCTGGAGAAATGCCCTTTGCTCCCATCATTATCCCTTAAATGGAACCTTTAGAATTCAAAATGATTTTGGAACGGAATTTACCACTGCCCTTCACTCCATTCATTGCAAGGAACTTTACTGTAACTGCATGTCACACTTGCATAAATAACCTTCAGAGGGAAAAAAAAAAAAGGAAGATGAAAGGGCTGGCCCAGAAAAAGGAATAAAACTCCAACGCAGGCTACCACTGCTGGTAATATTCCAACAGCAGGGTAATGTTATAACAAGAGACTACAACTGCTGCAGCAAGTGGAAGTAATCAGAAAGTCCTAAAGTATTTGCTGCATGTAAGAATTTTCCTGTGCAAGCATTAACTAGCATATTTTCAGGTAGCACTATATTATGAAGTGTGTTTGTTTACTTACCTGCTTTCCAGGCTATTCTTGGAAAGCTAGGTTCTCTTATTAAATTTAGGATGAAAAGGTCCCTGCACTGGCAACACAATGGTCTGAAGAGCTGCTGAAGGAACTGGTTATTGCCTTGGACAAGTGAAGTGCAGAAGAGACCATGAATGTCAAGGTAGTGTTTTGCATCAAACCCAGAAAGCTTCAGTTCCTCTGCTGATCTCTCCTGTGGGTCTATCACTTGCAACTTGTATCTGCTGGCATAGCAGCTCAGGTACCTGTAGAGCCTATTGCTTAAATTTTATTCCTGAGAAGGCAGTAAAATCTATGTTAGTATAGAAATCTGCACCCTCAGTCAGTTCTGTACTCGCCTCTTAATCCAGCTGGAGTAGATTTCACGCCTGGCTATATTAAGATAAGCATGCCTACTACTCAAGGTTGTAGAAACAATTAAATCTACTTACTGGTTTTTTATCTCTTAATAGACACAAGTTTCCTCATACACTTTTTAAATCATGGAATGTTCCAGACAGGAAGATATTAAAGATCAGTGCTGGACAATCAGTTTCATATAACTCTACGATTAGTGCACTGGTGGTGAAAGTCTGCAAGGCCGTTCTTGCAGGCTCCCACATCATCTGTACTGATCACACTCACACACCAGCAGGAAACATACTCCTGGTGCATTTGGAGTCATTTTGCACATGGAGCCAAGTCATCAGTTGCTGAAGTAAGATTGGTGGTAGTGGTCACCCGGTGTAGGGCTGTATTTTGATCCTGGTCAGGGCCATTTTTTATTCAGTAGCATCTTGCATATTTTTTTTTACCTTATTGTGGATCGATCCCAGGTAAGGCAAACTACCGTGACTGCTAAGTGGAAATGTTCTCCAGATGGTTCAGAGTTATCAGAGTTTGGGATGCTCTCCAATAAGCTGCTCACTAGTCCTCAGGTGTGTGGCCAGCATGCAGCAGAGTGAAGCAGGGCTGTCCTGCTTGAGAAGGTAGGCCTGGATCCTGAACACTGTCCCTGTGTGGTGCTTGTCTGCTAGAAGCTGCTGACAGCAACACACAGCAGCTCATAAGCAGAGGCGGCCAAGCTTTTCTCTTTTGCTCTTTCAAGGAGTGAACCCAAACCAAGACTTTCATGGAAACTGCCCATTTGCACTGTGCCAGCAATCCCTGCAGGTGGTACCACGAGTGGTTTCAGATTCGTATGGGTGGTGGGGCCCTTCTCTGAACCCTTATCTTGCTTGCTTACCAATGAGCCTCAGAGGGGCTTTGCCTGATCTTTGGGCTGTGTGGAGCCCCGGTCTCAAAGCCATGAACAAGAACTTGGTGGATCTGGGTCTGAAGGTGCAGTCAGGGGGATAAGGTCAGCATAGGAGGAACTTATGCACCGAACAGCTCCAGCATTTGAAGCCTAGACTTTTATATCCATAGGGTTTAGTTTTTAAAATATACTTCAGCTCCTCTTCTTCTGGAGTATCCAGAAAAAGCTGTGGCTTTCTGTGGCTGTTGGGCCACCTGGCAGCAGTGCCCAGAGAGAAGTGCAGCTCCTTGGTTTGGGACTAGGGTTTTGGGGTCCTATTGTGTCTCATTTCCTGCTCTGTGCTGTGCCCGTCAGACCTGACATAAGAGCATAAAATACAAGTGTGATTCTTTGGCTTGCTGGCCTTCTTTCTTGATAACAATCTAAGCAACCTCTCTTGTGTCTCACCCCCCATTCATGGTGTCTCAACTAAATTCTGAAGTAGCTGGAGACTGTCACACTATGGAGAGATGCAAGACCTCTCAGGATACTATTGGACAGCTGTACCAACCAGAGTTTGCAAATGCAGACCTTGGACCAACCTCTATCTCACCCTCTCCCTCATATTTTGAAATATTTCCCCCATGCTTTCCTCAAATTTTCCTCATATTCCAAAATCAAACTAAACCCCTGAATATATGTTTTCTTACCTGCCCATTAAGTGAGCAGTAATTGCACATAAAGATTTAGCATTAATCATTTAAACTAACATGGAAAAGGAAAAGAAAGCAAAGACTGGTTTTGGGCTTTTGTTTGTCTGTTTTTTCATGATGCCTGAAAAAGACATTAATTGTTTTGGGGATATTTGATTTTTAAAAATAAGATTTATTTTTCTTCTTATTTTTCATCAAGATTGCAAACATTATACAATCATGATGTTTAATTATCAGTACTTAGGTAACTCTAATGCCTGTAAGATTTTTGGGAGGTCTTTGCTTCTTTGTTAAGAGAAAGCTGCTATTCAGCATCACAGATTCCTAGTACATTCTTCAGCAAAACCAGGTATCAGAATAGATGCTCACATATAACCAGATACAGAAGTGTATGGAAAGAGTGGTGCATGTCTTTACTTTTGGGAATAATTTTAGTTCTGGAAATGAGAAGAAAAAAGCTTACAGTTAAATTTTTTAAGTGTTACAGCTGTTAGGAAAAAAAAGGAGTTTTGTCTGAAAATGAATGTTCTGATTCTGGTTAACTGAGAAGGAGAAATAGTAGTAAATTGTATCATGTTTATGAGCACCTGTACAAAGTGTTGCCACATGTGTAAAACCTCAGGGCATGTGCAGCCAGTACTGTAGCTGGGACACCCATCCTTCCTTCTGTTTTGTTGGAGGAAGGAAGTGTCGTGTCCTCGTCTTGGGACTGGGAGAGGCAGTCTGGGATGGGACCAGCACTCCTGCCATCACTGTAATCCAGGATTATCAGAATCAGATTTATGTTGTGTTTTTTACTAAAAGACAATGAAATTCCCATTAGTTTCATGTCTTTTTTTTTTTTTTTACCTGCTATACTACCAGCTATGAGGAAACATTTAAAACAACCCTATGCCTGAAAATCATTATGAATTCTGTTAAATTTTCCCAACTGTTTTTGTTTTATCATCAGCCTTAGAGCCCTGTTTCATTGTGTGTTTGGAGGGAACCAGGCACCATGGAACCTGAAACCTGAATGAGACCCCTACATTTTATTAGGGTATAAATAATGGTAATAATTTGATGGGGCTCCTTGCATAATGCAACAACAGAATGGGGTTTGGTTTACAGCGCCGTACCTTGCCTTGTCTGCAGGGCTCGTGCTTTCCCACAGTTGGTTCCTGAGAGTGAAAAGGCCACAAATGCCCACCTTAATCACTGGCTATGTCTAAAAATGCCAATTTAATCCCTGTATAGGGCACCATGTACTTTTTAAGGTGCAACTTGAAGAACTTAAAAGAGTGGAAATTATGTTGCTATTAAGGCGTAGTTGAGGTTGCCATTTGATGATACAGGGGCTGGGACAGAGAGTTAGTCCCAAGTGTGTTAATCTGTAAAGCGAGCAAACAACAACCCTGCAAAGGGTTCCACAGCACTCCTCTGCTGAGACACTGGACGGTCCAGGACTCATCTAAAATTCCTTTTGTTTTATAAAATCATTTTCTTCTATTTAAAACAAGAGCAGGGAATGGAGAGAAACGACAAAATTTCTTAAAACTTGAAAACAGAAACTTTTATAAATTTTGCAATTATTTTTTAAATAAGGCACTGTTTCTAGCCAGCTGCACAGACTGTATGGTATGGCACAGGGATGGCTGTGGACTTCAAGCTTCTTGCCTCAGCTCAAAAAGAATTCAAACATAAAATATCACTCAGGGGGAAATAAAATGGAAAACTTCTTTGGTTGACTAATTTTTTTCCCTTTCACTTCCAGGAGTGTAGCTGATCATCGTGATCTTTTCTTCAGGGAAGGTATTGGTAGATGTGTTGCCTTTGCTGGCACAACCAAATAGGCTGCTTTCTAAATCACCTGGTAGACACACTTTTCACTGGCAATGTGATGTCTCTGTGCTTCAGCCCAACAGGAGGGGATAGGAACATACAGTGAAGCCGTGCACGAGAGATCCCTTCACTGTGTCCTCATAGCATGTGTACTCCCCAGACAACTTTTTCAGCAGCAGAAGAACAAATGGCCTTCTGGAGTAATCCTTGTTTGCAGAGATTTGAGTGCAGCTGCCAAGTAAAGGCAGTGGAGTCAGTATTGTTCCACAGAGACTTGTGGCATCACGGCCGTGATGCAGCCATTTATCATCAGACTCTGTCATTCCCAAACTGGGGCCTCTCACATGACAACACAGAGTGCCACTGCTCCTTTACTGACTTGGTCCCTGGTTAATCAGTTTGTTCAGGTTTTGAATGCTGTATTCAAGCATATTTTTAACAATGAAAAGCTCTCTGTGCTAAAAGAAAGGTCCTACGTATTTGAGTCACATTCTTTTCTTTCCAATTGTTTCAGGTTTTGTGTCACTTGATTTGTACTAGCTGTGGCTCACTATGAGAAGTATTTGTCAGTGTGGGCACTAAGGCACACACAGCCCTACATGCAAAATTTAATTATGGGCATGGGAATTTCCTGTCCATTCCCCCGAAATATTGTTGCTTAAAACTTGATAGAGTGAAGGTTTTGCAAATTGAAAGAGAGAACCATGAAGGAAGATAGACAGAGGAATAGACAGAGGGGTCCAGCGATGTCTGATGTCTGGGGATTGAAGAAAAAAGCCAGGTTCCCTTAGGAGCAGTGAATGACCTTGCAGCCATTGGAACAGAGAAAAAAGAAGACACCCTGAAGGCACAGAGGGATACAGGATGGAGCCTGATGACAAACACTGAGGAATGGGTCCTCGAATCTAATCGAGAGAGAAAAAAGGGCTTTGAGGGGAGAAAGAAAGAAGGTTAGGGCTGGAGGGAGTCTTCTGGCCAGGGGACCTTTAGATCAGAGATTGCGAGCACAGGATTCATGTGCTGATAATACAGTGTGAGGTACTCAGAATAGTTATGGGATAAAATAGGCATAATTTTTATTTCATAAATTTGCTCTGCCTCTCCTATCTCACTGAACAGATTTGAGCAAGTGCCAAGCCCTGGTCACCAGTGCACAGCTGGGCAACAGGGGGACTTTGCCTCCTGCAAATGAAGCTGTTTGCTGAGAACCCTCCTGCTCATGATGCTCTTTGTGTCTCTGCTTGAGAGGAGTTTTATAAAAGATAGAGAAATCTTTCTTTACAGGTGAGCAAGTGACATCTTCCCTGTCACACAGGACTTCTGTTAGTCAGGGACTGTATTAAGCATTTCCTAAGTATTCAAGGATTCTGGCTGCAGAATCCAATCATGCTGCAGAACTTTACTTCATCTTCTGAAATCTCATTTAAGAAAAAATCCTGTAGTTTGTAGGCCCCTTTGATCAACTTAGGTCATCATACCATGGCCAGTGTTTCTGTCCTCTCACTCTGTAACCTACCTAGCACAAAGCACATGTCTCTCCCCCTCATCCCAGGGGGCCTATCTTTGACCCTCAGCTCCATGGTGGCTGCTGGGGGGTTTCCCCAGTGGCAGAGCATCAGCCCTATCATAGGCAACATCACATACAGGGACATGGGGCAGAAATTATTTTTTTTTTTTAGAGAAAGAGGTGGTAGCAGGTAGCTCATTCCTGCTACAGCATCACAAGCAGCTCCAGCACTATAACAGAACTGAGGCTCATGGAAGCACTGAGGTGCCCTTAATTATTACTTTCCTTCTCCCTGCTCTAAAACCATTCCTCAACTTCAAGAAGGCACTGAGGAGCCCTGCTAGGTGCAGCCTGACAGATCACAGTGGCGTGCTAATCAGTGGAGGCTGTGGTATGGCCGCAAACTTCTCAGGTGCTTTTCTTTGCCTACCAGTGTGATGCCAGCTGCAGTTGCTCACTGGCTGATGAACATTCAACAGATTTCAACCAAGCTTCACGACGGTGCTGCTGTCACTTGTGGTGCAGCTACAGAGAGCTGCATGTTATCTCTGTGCTCTTGGGGGGAAAACCATCAAAACACGAGCAGACAGCAGAGTTGCTGCGTTGTCTTCCCAAGTCTGCAGATGGTATGAAAATAGGAACCTTTCATTTCAGCAGAATGCTAAAATCTGAAACTTAATTATGACAGCTGCATTTGCATTAACTGTTTCAGTACCTGAGCATTTTAGCAACGTGTTAAACCCATGAGTTCTTACTCGATGTAGTTACCTGTCAGTTCTATCTGTCATGATCATGACCTCCAGTTCAGAAGTTAACTTTCAGTTTCCACCCTGTTAACTTCTGATGCTGTTTTCAGTTGTCAGTATATCTTGGCATGTTGGAAACTGAAAATGTAGATACATGCATTTAATTTAATATCAAGAAAATACAGATCTTTCCTGTCTTGATCATATTGCTTACTTTCCTGATTAGGATGAAAGAAGTTCTTGCTCCCCCGACTTGGGCTATGGAGAAGGTATGCTAGGTCAGTGGCAGTTCTTTCCAAGGGCATCCTCTGGAGCACATCTATTCTGTACACAATTCCATGACCAGAGCTATGGCTGAGGAGCTTTTCAGTACCACTTTCCTAGTTATGGCAATTGAATTACTGTATGAACCATTGATTACTCTATAAAGAATACAAATAACTGAAGTTCATTTGGCTATGGGAACAATTTTGCACCTTTAGAACTCGAGATGCAGCTGAGCTTCAGCCAAAACATAGAAACTTAAGATGTTATTGGAATCAGAGGTAACTCCCTTCAAAGTTGACCATTTTCCATTGGAACAACTATCCTGCTTTAAAACTTAGTCTACAATCACACTTCAGACCTTTAGTCCATAAGTCCAAGCATTATTTCTGGAGAAATTAGAATGTGAAGTGATTGCAATAGGAGGTGTTAGTATATCCAGATGAAGGATGGAAACAAATTCATACATTTTATGGCATATTTCTCTGGGTTTTTTTCCATGCTATCAGCCATTGGACAATAGGACAAAAGTATAAAACCAGACTTGAAAGCTAACAGCCTTATTTGCAGTTTATTTTAACTTAACGCTATCAGCATAGTCTCCATTATTTGGTGCTGGAGTCATACAGTCTGCACTGATGTGCAGATAATGTCACAGTCTCAGAGTAATAGCTTTCTGTTTATAGAGTATTGAAAGAACAATTGTTAGGAAATGAAGACTTCAGAGAAGCCTGAGTCCTGAGATAAAATAACGTAGGTACCTTATTTACCTATATTTCATTAGAATCCAAAAAGCAAAGGTATATTCATATTGATAGCGAGCTATGAAAACATCACTATCAACTTAGTTACAGTGTAACAAATCTCACATTTTTAAGGAGGGTGGGAAGGACACACCACAACAGAGAGAAGCTGAGAAAGAAGACTCAATAGGACAGGACACCAGTACTAGGTAGAGAAAAGGAGGAAAAAGCAGCTCACTGCAGACTGTTGCTAGTAGAGTGGGGATGGGATCAGAGGAAAGAGAAAAAAGACTGGGAAGAACAAAACGCTTAACCATTATTTGCCCAAGGATAATGCTGGGGTAAAATATATGATTGTCAGTGAGATTCTGACAGATTTACAAGCACCAGACCAAACTGACTCACTTGCTATCAGCTGTGACTATATAAAACATGCTGCTCCAACTAAATTGGCAAAAGGAAATAAAAAAAGAATGGTTTGCACATAAAGAGCTAAATTTTATGTTGATTCACCATATGTCCTTTGCCACCTCAGAGAAATAAAGATCTGAAGAGCATAAATATGCAAAAAATGTTGGCCAGGTTTTGCATTTTTAGTGTTTTCTAGTTCTTTCACAAGTACAACACTCTCGCATCAGGTCTGACTGCTGTCAGCTGTATTGATTGTAGAATTCCACCACTGACAGATAGCAAAATACAGATCATTTATGGGTCCCTTTTTCTTCTGATTGGAGCGTGGGATTTACAGAGAAAGGCAAGTCAGCTTGTTGATATTCATTCAGTTAGAAGAGCGTTTCCAGAAAACATGCTTAAGGTGTAAACTTCTGGAGTCTGAACTGTCTTTTGTTCTGTATTTGTGCCAGGTGTCTGGGCCTCTAAACAGGGGTTCTGGTTGCACTAATAATAAATAATCTTTAAAGATTATAGTAGTCCTTGATTTGGAGGTGATTTGATTTGTAAAAATCCAGCCTAGGCTGACTTAGCCTTTTCAGTGCCGTGAGCCAAATGTCAGCTTTGGGGCACCTCTGTAAGCTGATCTCTGGAGCTCCATCAGAGCAGGGTTCTCCTCTGACACAGGTGGGCTGACGGTTTGCAGAGTAAGTGTTTGGGCATGTGGAGGTGCTCTGGGAGGTAAAATGCCAGCTGACACAGTCCTGGCAGCCAGCTCTGACTCATGGGCCGCTGCTTTGATCTGGCCTTTTCATTGCATTCGTGAGAACTGCTGCATTCTTTTTCAAACATGTTGATAAATGTATCATTTTCCTCTGTATTTGCAGAACTCATGTAATCGCTATGAAGTGACCTGAGAGTTCTCTGTAAGTATTCCATAATCCGTGCTTGGGAGTTGTGTCATCTTGATTAGGTGTGATCGTGTAGGGTCTTGCAATGAAGGTTTTGTTTCTGCTCCTTGGCTGAATGAGAACTGAGACGCTTAGGGGAGAAGTGTGAATGCCACCAGCACAGCCTTTCTGCCCACTCTATCACGGCAGACACCACATTTTCAGTTGGAATCTCCTGAAATTAATGCTTATCAGCCAAAGTTCAGTATAAACAGGCAGTGGGATATAATCACAAGTCAGTATGAATGAAATAGGTGTCAGTAATATACTGTAGGCAGTCACTTATTAGAGAAACACAAAAATATGTAGTACTCAACTGTCTGTTTGCTCTTGTGTAAGAATTAAACCATGACAGCTACAGTGTGCACATTAGCACACAAAACACATGTAATAGGGTCAAGTAATACATATATGCATACAAATTACGTTTCAAAAATTATGTTCTTGTTTAACTTTGAATCAATTATTTAAAAAAATAATAATGGGCCAGGTATTTGAAAGGAAATTCAGTTCTATAGTATGCAACTTGTGTACAGTCTGAAAATACAGTAGCAAACTGTGATACAGACCCTATTATAATTACAAAGAGATGAAGGGCTAAAATCAGAGCAAGAATAAGAGACCCTTATAAAGGGAGCACATAATTCATAATACATTCTAAGGTTGTGTGTAAAACTGAGGATTAGCCTGATTGAACAGCAGAAGCTGGACCACACACACAAGGTTCAAAGACAGGATGACTGAGCTACCTTAATTCAGAATATATAGGGGAAAAAACATTAGCAAAAAAAACTTGTGTAAACACATCATGCTGATTTGTGCAGTTCTGCTCCACCTCTTAAACCACAAGTTTTGGTTAAAAGCTGCTGCATTCACTCTCCAGGACCTGTATGGTGCTGGTTGTCCTTTTCTTTAGAGCTTCAACCAGCATGAAACTTCAGGGAAGTGCCTGGCCAAGGTCATTGCATCCATGTCTCGAGAAGGATGCGAGGCCATGAGCTGGGTAAAAGAGGTACCATCAGAGGTAAAAGCATGGTCTGCCTCCCTAGGCAACTGCTTCCAGTCTTACTCCCATCTCACAAGAATGTGAAGCAACGTAACCACTCCTGTTTACCACTAAAGGAAAGAAACTAAAAAGCCCTTACTTGTGGTCAAAGGGAGCAATCGAGTAACACATTTTGGCATATAAAAAGACAAGACCTAAAAAAAAAAAGAGTGACTCCTGTACTTGACCTGAGCGGTTAACCAAAAATCAGTCTCATAAGTTGTAATAAGAAATTCCTGATGGATTCATGTAATTCTTTGGTGCTGTTGTGATTCTTTTCAAAGACTGTGCACAGACAGTGCAATCCCTGAACACAGCAGAAATGTGACAGCAAGGAACAGTACTTCTTTTCTGTAGCTCCAAGTACTTTACTGGTCTTTCTGTTCCCCATAAAAGGGGAACTCCTTTAACATAAAAGTAAGTTTTACACAGTCACTAAGCCTGCCATACAATTCATTTTCCTACTGCATATGTTTGACATCTGTAAGAAATACGGTTGTACATGGTTTGAATATACAGCCCACCACTCAAGCCATGCAGAAAATCTGGAGGAGATGGCAGAAGCTCAAGACATCTGAACAGAACTTTTACTGTTAGAGGGGTATGTGGGTTTTCAACTAGAATGATCTTGATGCGCTAAAAAGGAAAAAAAGAAAAAAGATAAAGTATTTCTGTCTTAAACATTTAATGGTGAGCTCATTCACTGCGTTTCAGAGCGGAAGCAGCGGGGCTGAGCAGCAAATGTTTCAGCAGTACAATTCCAGTCCCTCAAATGTTGAAATCTGGAAAAATTCAGATTTCTTCCTGTGCTCTCATACCACAGGAACAAGAGGAAATCATCAATTTTAATTTTTAATTTGTCAGTAACTTTCTTGTCTTCTACTTTAAAACAAATGATTCGTCTTTTTCATCTTTCTAATACATATCAGAAATTTAATCTATTGATTTGTACTGATCTCTTGTTTAGGCAAATTATCTATGAAAAAATTTTATTCTTTAGTTGAAAAAATGCTCTTCTATTTTTTTAATGCTAAGAGAAACACAACATAAAACACTTAAAAAAATTATAGAGACAATATAAAACCAGACAGGACTACTACACAGCTCTGCAGACATCAAATCCCTGAGAGGGATTCTCTCCTGGCCTCAGAGAAGATTACAGCTATGGTATTAAAGGCCAGTTCCCAAAGGCCTTTTCTCCCACATAAATTACCTGGAAAGTACTGTCAGGACGGTGAGACCAGAGGTGGGCATTGGCATTGTTGGGAGTTTTGATCTGCTTCTATCTGAATGGAGTAGTTAAAGAACTGCCTAAGGATTTAAATTCAAGGAGAGAGTCCTGTAAAGTATTGAATCCTCTCAAGATTTCTTCATTTCAATATTTTGTGGCAGAACTGAGGATAGGGAAGAGCAGTACCTGAAATACAGAGAGTTGCACTAGCAGTTCTTGCACTGACTTGGTGCCTGGATCTTGGCTGGCAGTCTGGCCCCTGAGCAGAGAGAACCTGAGGGGTTTCTGGTCAAAACACTCAGGCACGGCCTGAATACGACCCCAGAGCAGAGCTCGGCTTTCACAGCATAGCTCCAGCTCTCCAGGGCCTGGATCTCCCCTGCCACCCTGGTGCTGGGCCTTGAGTTCATCTGCACTCAGCCTCAATAACCCACCTACTAGCCCTGCCCTGCCCTGCCCTCAGCATCTCATTGCTACATCCAGCAGCTGGTGGGTTCCCCCTCTTGTGTAGTTTTCTCTTTCTCTCTTTTTCAGAACTTGTCTCTAGGGGTTGTGTTGGCTGCCCAGAAACCAGGAATCTGGAGAGCGGAGATGTAACTCTCTGTTACTGTCTGGAAGTTTCTTTGCAAGATAAATTTTCTACATGAACAAAACCATGAAATCTCATGGTTTTATACTTCCACTCGTCAGTGGAAGTATAAAATAAAAACCATAAATTGGTCTCCTAAGTTGCCCGTGACCCAAAATAGTCCTCTTATGGTGCAAGGTGTGTATTCCCTGTTGTAAGGGTTTTGTAGAAGTCAGTTGTTATGTCATATTCCATCTTCTGCTGGTTTACTGTTTAAAGAGACACCTGGCAGAGTTCTGCCTTCTCCAGCCAACCCAGAGCACTTCTGGCAATGCTTTCAAAACGGCGTGAATACCAGAGGTCATACAAAAGTGTCTTGAGTGCTACAGGTGCCCAGGTTTGTTCTTGCCAAAATGTAGCGTGGATGCAACCAGAGTAAACAAAGACAACTTGAGGTGACAGTTTGCAGGTGCCTGATCTTTGCCATTTGGCTCAGCACACCTAAGCCTGAACACAGCTGCAGTTACTAAATAAACACTGTGGATGTAGCCAGGGCAACTGTACTGAGCGGAAAGTGGGTGGAATCACTGTTATCAGTCCCGCTCTAACCCTGCCCATCCCAATTCTCTCCTGCAGGATGGGGAAGAGGAGGCACAGAAACTGTCAGCAGAACAAGCATAGATGTCCCATATTGTTAGGTTTCCGTGCCGGACCTCCGGTTTTTTCCACAGGGTACAATTAATGTATTGATTCCTCTGCTTTGGGAAAGGTATTTTAGCTAACAAAGGAAGCTCTTAATTAGAAAGAGATAGTTCTGGAAGGGGTATTTTGCAGGGTGTAGGTTAGAACTGTCTTTTCTCAAGCAATTTCTAGCCCCATTAACCATAAAACTCTAACTGCATCTGGTGGAGTGTCAGAGATGGAGGTGGAGGAGTCCTCCCAGATTACAAGGAGGTGGCTCTATTTAGTGCATCAGCCCATCCCAGGGCCTGTGTGGGGTTTGATCTGGGGGGTGAGCAAGACAGGGAGGTGAGTCCAACTAGCAAGTCTTCAACATTACTTTTTTTTTTTTTTAGCACAGAGAATAAGAGAATAAAGAGGGAAGAAAAAGAGAGTAAAAAAGGGGAAAGGTGGCAAGGAGTGCTGACATCTGTGCCCCTGCAGTGGGCTGGGCTCTCTGGCAGAGGTTTACCAGCATCTATTACATCGTTTGCTTAATTTTAAAGGCAGTTTCTAATAATTTATCATGCTTTCGATGGAGCAGAAAGTAGCAATGGTGCTGTAAAAACTCTGGAAATAGTAAGCAAATTAAAATGACACAGCTGTTTCTGGCTTTTCCAGCCTCCCAAGAAGACAGCTCGGACTGCAGCACGACGCACACCAGGTTTCACTGGCGTAGGTCCACTGTTTGTGTCACATCCAGACAGCTTGCATTAGAGTTTGGCCTGAATGTGAAAAAGCCCCGTTATTTGAATTTAATTGAGAAATAAGGAGTTCCGTTCAGGTTTTAAAGCTTTTTAATTAATAAAAGGTTAAGACAGAAAATTCAGTTGAGCTGTTACTGCTGAATCCAGAAAGGGCTTGGAAGGTGGACATTCAGAAGGTGGGTGCTTGCAACAACTTTCATCCTTGCAGAGTGATGAGCCCCCTCCAGCCCCCCGGTTTCCTTGAGAGCAAATGTGAAGTCTCTCCTAGCACTAATGTTATCTGTCAAGTTAAACTTACAACTCTCGAGGGTAGGTGCCTGCCTGTGACCCAGGACTCTGTTGCAGCTGTTGACAGAACATCATTTGGAGAGATTTGGTGCCAGGTGAAACCCAGAGCAACTCTATTTCCCACCAGTAGAGTTACATCAGTCTAAAGCCACTGTAGGAAAAATCAGAATCAAGCCCAATGTAGAGAAACTCACTTGAAAGTGTAAAAAGGTCATAAATCTTAATCAAGCTGCACTTGAGATGTGGAAGTTTTATTCTGGACATGGAGTATTGCTGCTTTGGGTGCTGAAGCTGTCTCAACAATTACTGGAGGGTTCCCTCAAGTAAGTATCCCTCATCTTCCCTCTACCTTCAGTGAAATGCCAATTAAGATGTGAAACAGAGTGCTCAGGCTTCTGCTGCAGCATAATATAGAGCAGGTTAGGAAGTGGGATTGTGGTGTTATGTTAAAGTTATATTGCAAGCTGGTTTGGCCTTTGTCCAGACCGGGACTGAATTCCTCATCTGGTCAAGTGAGGAGAAGGAATGGAGGGCAGCTCATCTTCCTGTTGAAGATATAAGAGAGGACACAGGAAAACAAAACAGTTTGTTAGACTTGCTTTTAATTGACTAAAAAATAGCTTCATGTTAACTCAGGACAGATTTTTTTTTTCCAAAGTCAGACAAAAATGATTTCCATACCTCTGCTTAGAGCAGCATTCCTGCACAGCTCCCCTTGGCTGAGCCCAGCACAAGCACAGCCTGTGTAAGAAACAATGTGTCCCTAGGTATGATGGACCATGAGCGTGGATGAAGGAATTACTGTATAGTCTTGGTCTTGATTTGGAATTATGGTAAACATTTATCTGCTAATGCAAATCAGATTCAGCCTATGAAGATTGATTTTCATATAATTTGACCTTGTCTAATAAGTCTTCTCGACCAGACAAATTGCGGGGACTTTGCACTGATTTATTTTTGCTTATGCATAAAGTACTACATGCTTGTTCATTTATTATGCTTAGCACATCAGAGTTGGGAAGATTATATTATTTGAAAATTAAATTTCATACATTCACATAATTTTAACATAGACCTCTCTTCAGCTGTTTAACTCTATACAGCCCCGTCCTCCAACATGAAGAAAATGAAAAAAAAAAAAATTATTTGTTTTTCTGAAGTCTGCGTGTTAAGTAATGATCCTAGAACTGTCACTGTGCATACTCATCCTATGATGGAAGAAAAAGACTCAGAAATACAATGTTATTTTAAGTATTTTACTGTAACCCGTGTGCAGAAATACTGACACGATTTAATTATAATTAAACTATAATTGTGCCACTGCAGGAGATTTTGTCATTGCTAGATCACCCTATCTTTATCTGTATTCTTTAACATATTTTGGGTTCTATTATTTTTAACATTAACTTCACCTCAAACCCAGAAGTTTCTGTGAGGCTGGATCCCTTTCATTTTAACAGACTATGTACCAGGCTCCTGAAGCCAGCAGTGTCTTAAATTCTTGGTTCTACTTTAAACAATAACTATATATGAAGGGAATTTTGTGAGGGAAAGATAATTAAGACTGTAACTAACCTTTCTCATATTATTATCTTACATTTCAGCTGAAGTAACCTCACGCTGCTGCTTTCTTTTGATTACTATGGTTCTTTCCCCCGTCTTTGCTTACACTGAAATTTAAAAAAAAATCATATACTCATTTAGTCAACTGCCCATTTTAGAACAGTTATGCTTATAGTAAATTTGTTTCAACACTGACTTCTTCAGTATCTCCCTAGATACCTCTTTGCATCTATTTCAACAAATTGCAGCCTATTTATCATTATTAATTGTTTACAGTCCTTCAAGCAGTCCATGATTTATCTCAAATTATTTAATGTAGACCCCTCATTTTTTTTAAATACAAAGATGAATTATGTTATTAATCTAATTACCCAAGTAAATAGGGAGTGTGGTTATTCTGTTCACTGAGAAATAGTTTTGTTTTGGCAACTGTATGGTTGGACAATAGATAGAGCCTCTATAAAACTCAGCTAGTCACGTGTGTGTATATTCCCTTCCAAGCAAGTAACAACAAAAACTGATTTGTCATATGACTTTTGTATATATCTATACACATGCACACACATACATATATCTGGCATCACATTCACTTCTTTTTTGAAAAAAAGATATTAGCTCTGTTAGAGTTAAGATGTTTTGGGATTCTTCCCCTATAGGGCCGTGTTTGTAGGGCCGTGATTCTGCAACGCATTTAAACATGTTACAGTGTGGAATTACACTGGTGTCAACAGAATGAATATGCCTGAAGAGATGTATTTAAGACCTGTGAGTGAATTTAAGTAGCAGAACTTGAGGGCAAATCAGTTCTAAAATAACTTTGTATGGTTCTTCTATTAATGGAAGTGTGAACATTTAAATGGTGGATACCTGTTACTGTCTTGCCAGTGTCAGAAGCAAGCACTGAGTCCTATAAGAAAACTGTATCTATTTCTTTTTATGATGATAGAGATCTAGCCCTTCAGCTACTCATGTTTTGAGATTGAATAGTGTGCCTCAGAAGTGTGTAATTCTAGCAGCAAAATATCTACATTTAAGAGGAAAGAAATATTTCCCTGGAAGACTGATGAAAATTAAATATCAGGTGGATGAAAATTAAGTACCAGGTGTTTGAAATTGCTCAGGTGTTTAGAAAGTCAGAATTTGCTGAAGGGTAAAGAATCTGTATCCAAAGATCAGGGAATGCATTAAAAATGCATGGGAAAAAAATGCAAAAAAACCCCATAGGATGCATTGTGGAACCATGTGATAAAATCGATTTCACAGTGATTCATGCAGCTCTGCAGTTGGGTGTTGATAACTCACAATTCAGCTGAGAGTCAGAAAATATTTAGGTTTGGTTTGTTTTTTTTTTACAGCCCTAAACTCTTAAATTCATATGATTACAGCGGGAATTCCAACTTTAATTAAATTTGATGTAAGTCTCTGTCTGCAGAACAATGCTACAAGCCATGTTCATGTATGCTCTAAAGACTTAGAAATCAAAAGACAAATAAAAGCAACCTGTAAATTTTTGGTTTTGTAGACTTTTATTGCTATTAGATTGTAAATAAGCTTTATTTGTTTCATCTGAAGACTGCTTTATTCAAAATGAGTAACAATCTACAGTACTGAGCTAAATAGAGGAATACAGCGAAATGAGACAACCTACAAAGCATTTTATTTAATTTAACACAGGATTGCAGAGTGACAAACTCTATCTCAGTAAACTAAAGCTCTAGCAATAAAGGTTAATGAGGTAAGAGCAGAAATGTAATCTACCTTAATGCCAGTGAAAAGATCTGTCAAATCTTTTTGCATATTTCCAACTAATAAAACACGATTGACATGTGTTACCGTGTGTAAAGGACCCAATAAATGATGGATCAACAGACAAATAATCTCTTTTCCCCTGTTATTTTTGCATAAAACACTCAGTGACTTTATCAAAGAACAAGAAGGGTCTTTTCCAAGAACTGCCACAAATTTACTAATTTGAAACTGGGGTATCCTTTAAGCACTTGCTCTGATCAGTTCTGGGGATCATACAGGTATTACAGATATATAACACATATATAAAAATAATTATAACATTACTGAGGTTGAAAAATCAAGCTCCCCAAAGTTCGGAAGTGCCACAAATGTGGTTGTGTAACTCCAGACTTTTATGAGCTTGTACCTAAGTTTCGACTAGCATGGCTAGTAAATCTTAGCACTTGCACCTAATGTTGAAGATTGCTCTATTTAAGACCTAAAGAGGTGTCTGTCTGTCCAAACCCTTTATCTTCAACCAACACAATTTGATTTAATGAAATACACTACTTCTGACTACAAATCTCACTTGATGAGTATTTCTGATAGCTTTTAGTGATATCAGCAAACAACCACATAGTCACCATATAGCACTCAGTCACTCCCCTTCATACAGCTCTTCATCAAATACCACACTAGATGGCTAAAGCCAACTAGTCTCTAAATCCAGCCTCTCCTGCCTCCCATTACCCATTTCATCATCACTCCCTGCCCTCAGCTTTCTTGTCAGTTTGCTTCCAGTCCCACCAGCCACTGACTCTCTCTGCTCTGAGTCAAGTGGCTTCTTCCTCTTGCACCTAGCGGGAATGCAATGCAAATCACTGTCAACACAGAAAGGATGCTTTTTCTTGCTACCTGTTCACAGCAATTAATGTTGTGAAAGTACAACTTCCCAGCATATATTTGGTTGGAAAAAGCATGTTTAGATGCTCCAGCAACAGCAGATGCCCACTAAAGCCACACAGGATTCTGGAAGCAAAGGAGAATACTTTGTGGCATGGGGGGAAGGCACATCTGTGCTGTAGTCACATTGGAGCTATGAGCAGATGGAGCGCACTCTGTTTGCAAAGTGAATGTTTGGGTTTTGTAGATCTGTTCAATTCATAGATCTAGAGCTTCATGAAAAGAAAAAACGTACACAATAACCTAGGCAAAGTTGCTTAAAGAATGTCCTCCTGCCCTTACCGTTTCCCCCTGCTTCTTCATCCCTAGACATTCATTGCTACCAAGGTGTGAACGAATTCACTGCTCCCCACATTGGGCTGATAGAAATACTTACAGGGCCATCCCGTTAGCTGGCTTACAGCAGTGATGTGGTTCAGGATCACAACTGGGTGTATTCATAACCTTTTACAATGTAGTTAACTCAGATTTCAACTGTGAAACAGCTTATCCTGGGTTATGTTAATTCAAGTGACAGTGGCTGCAGTGTAAAATTTCATCCGGGGTCCTGTGTCTACACCAGTACTAAAAGAGTTATTTCTGTGGCAAAAATATTTCTTGGGATACAGCCCATGACTGCCAACCCTGTAGCACACTAATTTACTCTAAAAATTTTCCCAAGGAATTGTACTTTGTGGATGGATGAGGAGGGTGGTGGAGAGGCACAGAAGAATGTGCAGTAGAGGGGATTTGCCAGGACTCCATACATTGCAGGATGGTTATGTTGGCAGCTGATGAGTTTCAGTGTTTTTAAGTTAATACCACTTGCTGGTCTTGGATCAGCCAATATAAACTACAAATAACTATATCTGAATTGTTTGGTTTGTACCTTTTTGTGCTTAGGATTCAGGCCAATGTTCTAAAATGTCCTGATGTCTTCCAGAATTGGTCCTGACTCAAATCGGTCCTTGTTCTAGTAACTGAGGGATACTCACAGGTTATCACTGTATGATTAACTATATGATGAAGAAAAAACCCACTGAAAATTAGGCCTAACCTTGTTTGCAGGAAGAAGAGATAAAGCATCATGGGATTTAGCGGAGCTGCTTCTACTGACACCAGGAAAAAATCTGAAAATAAAGTGAAGCTTAATTTTGGAGTTCTGTGCTTTTGTTAGTATTTGCAGTTCATCACCACCACAGGACCTTTCTCTGGAATTCAAGTGCAGCTTATGAGACTGTATCCCTGCAATCCCATTGGGCTCTTGTCAATAGGATTGTCGTGCTTTTTCCAACAAGATTATAAGCGCTCATTTGCTTTCAGCAGAAGTTTTACCAAGCATCTATTCATATCTTAATGGATTATTGACATAACACAGCAGACTGTTATGAAGTATTCCACTATGTGTAATTAGAGAGTATTTAATCTGCATAATAAAAATCCATATGAACAGTTGTTGTCATTTATGCCCAAAAGCTGCTCATCTAAATGAAGTATCTAGTTTGCCCTATAGATTTAGGGATGGGAAACAGCATTTTGAATAAATGTCATCTAAATTCAAGAATGCCAAAAAGGTGCTTTTACTCGGCAATCCAGATGTGGACAATGTGATTTCTCCCCTGCCTTGAAAAAAAAAAAAAAGGCATCTAGATTTTAATGTTACATTCCAACTTTCATCTTGTATCATGTTTTTACAGCCATTTGTTAAGTATTTACTGTGCCATTCCTTACGCCTTTGGTAGGATGCCAAGACAGTATCCAAGGAGCTTGCTCATGGTCCTCCTGCCAGGGCTGGGGAGGAAGGGTGAGGCAGCTTCTCTGTACTGTAAGGCCTTGTGATTATTTTAACAATCCATCCAACCAGCGCTCTCACACTTACAGAATGGGCAAAAGGTCAAGCTGGCATTCGTATATCATTTAAGACCAGCTAATGTATGTAAAGTAGAGCTTAACTGGGAATACGAGTGGCTCACAGAGCATCACTGGGTGCTCTGTAATGGGAAAATTTTAGGACTAAAAAAGAACAAGAGAAGAGAAGCTGTGACTGATAATGCAGCCTCATAGTGCTGAGAGTATATAGGAGAAATATTTTATCCCTGTTGCCTGTTAGAGCTTCCTTCATGAAAGCTTGCACTAGATCAACATTTGCAAAGAAAGCAGTGCTAACAGGAAAAAGGAACTCAAATTATTTAATAATATGTTTATGTCCATTTTTTTTACTTATTTAAATAGACATTTTTGTGATTTTTAGTTTGCCAAAAAACCTCCTTGAGTTCAAAATTAGCCAAACATGAAGACTATTAAGTTGCATTGTAAAGAAACGTTCTGTTCAACCACTGCCACTGCTTGTTACGTCGTGGTGAAAAGCCATCTCAGAGTAGCTTGAAAACAGGCAAATGAAAAGAAAAAGAAACCTCAACCAAGGTAAAACCTCAGTTGTAATTTTCACATCAGCTTTTTACAGTCAGAACACAATACAGCCATTTTGTGGTATCATAAAGAGTTGTTAGTTGTTCTTCTGGTAATTTAAAGCCCTAAAATTGTCCACATAGTCTAGAACATTATTGTGCACAAAAGAAAACTCCACTGCATAAATTCCATAGTATCTTTTCATTTTTGTGTCAAAATAATAAACTCAATTACTTGAGAAAAGGCATGTGTAGGGAGTACAGTGGGCTTGTCATGCCATTCATGGGGGGGGGTGTGTGTATGTGTTGAATTAAGCAGAAGTGTTCACAAAGAATAGAAAAATCTGTGCTGATACATTAAAGTAGTACAATATTCAGGTGAGCAAGCCCCGTAAAGTAACTTTTAAGTGCCTAGTGCAGAACTCCTACTTTTGTATCTAGAAATTAATGCCAAATTAACAGGCAGTAAGTTATTGTGGAATTGGTTCTAATTCTGGTATTTTACTTTTGAATGCTTGTCTTCACGACCCTAACAATGTTCCTTAAACATAGCTTCTAGAATAAAGTGAATGTACACAGCCAGACTCATAAACTGCAGGCTCCTCTAGATTATGCACAAATGCATCCTCAGATGAGGAGGTAGGATTTGGGCTTTTATTGTAATTTAAACCAAAGAATGTTAATTGTAGTGTATGCATAAAACACTTGGAGCTATCTTAGAAGAGCCTCAAAATGCTTTATCAACCCAGATACTATGCAGAGCTTTCAAGAAACAGGACTCCAAATGTCTGAGTTTAAGAAAAAAAAGGCCAATGTGATAAGAAATATGCTGAAAGACATTCTAAATCCCTTCATCAGAGGGAAAGAGATAAAAATAATAACACTCGGTAGCTAAAAAATACAATCTGTGGAAATCTTAATGAAGCCTAATGAATCATGTGAGCTGTATTGTTAAATTTACTACCCCTTTTTTACAGCTAAGAAAAAAGAAATATGAAAGTGAATACTGACATTTTCATTTTTTGGGTGTATTAAATTCTGCAACTTAATCCATATTCTTACATGCTAGTGAAAGAGAAAAGAATTTAGTTCTTATTGAAAGTAAAAATTAAACTACCCCATAGAGGGGGGAGAAATTTACAAGGGAGAGAGAGAGAGAGACCCTCATTCTGTCAGGCATCCCTACCAGGAACGGTTTGAAAACAGGATGCTGAACGCTTTAAAACAGTAACCCCCAAATGTCTTTCCTCTCTGAAAGAAGAATATGTGTTTCAGCAGTTCTCAGTCCATGCCAGTCTGGTCTCCATCTTACAGAGCCTGCAACTGAATGCTTGTAGAGTGAGCATCCACAGGGTTTTACTTTGTGTGCTGTTCTGAATATAGTCTTCTCATATTAGGTGATCATCCTTTGGCTTTTTGACAGTCTCTTCTTGGAATTTGTAAATTTAGGATCTTACCAATTTTCCTCCTTTTCCATCAAAAGCCTTTCTGCAGTCTGTGTGTAACAAACATTATCTTTATGAGACAATAATGCATTTTGAGCTCCTACTTTGCTGTTGTACTTCTACATAACGTACCTTACCACAGTGATTTTACGATACTTACAAAGAACTAACAATTTTGATATAATTTTCTAATCAATTAGGATTACAATGTGAAAATGCTGTGCTCAGCATTTTGGTCTCCAGCATTAGGTTCTGTTTTTTCTTTTTCTTTTTCTTGGGTATACTTTACCAGTATTTTTATGATCCTATTGTGTCTGTTTTTTGTCTATGTTATTTGCTGTGAATTTAGCTTTCTCTTTTGAGTACCTATCTACATATGTCTTTACACCATCATGTACTGATGAGGAAGCAAAATGATCCAGGTGGGAGATGCACAAATGCAGCCTCATTCCAGACATTAAGTTTTGAAGGATTTTGTGGCCCCATCTTAGTGGTCTGCCTGTTTTGGAGTAAGACCCCAGATCCTTGTTTAAAGTTCTGTACACATATGATTATTTATAAAACCAGTTTCTTTATAGAAGGTATATATCGACACATAGATGTATATATACGTATGCAGAAATCATATGTAAATAATATGAAGTATAGATTTTTAATTCCATATCAATATAAATACATGTAGATATAAACTTTGGTCAATCTTTCAGCTTTTTTTTGGCCAAAACTTCACCAGCTGTTATCTGCTTCCCTTACTTGGCATAGACTGCTGGACTTTTCCCTGGGGAACCTGTTTTTCCACTTCTAATAGCTGCTGTTGTCTTAACTGCCCTAGGGAAGTGCACATCCCTGGCAAGATGTTCAAAGTTGGATTCAAACCATGTGGGGATCACTGGTGTTATCTCTGAGAACGCTTAATGAGGAAATCCAAAGGTTCTACAAAGTCAAACAGCCTGGAGAACAAACTGGCTGACTGACAGCTCTTGGATTGGTTCATATTTCTACAACCAGAAAGAAACAAGCTTTTCAGAAAGAGCCTGCTGGCTCTCAAGATGTGGTTTGGTCAGATGCAGGTCTAGAAGGGTTGGCTCTTCACCTTTAGCTCAGGCCATATCTTCTGATATCTCCTGGTTTGGAACAGCAACTCATCAAACTCTGCAGAACAGCTGTGACTCTCACATTGTTGAGATGCACAATGGTATTCACTTTGTTTCTTACAGAGCCCTTCATAGATAGGTCCTCTCTTTTCAAATAGCTTCTATTTGTGGCCTGGGGTTTTTCTTCAGAATTTGTTTTATCATCTAATATTTGACATTCCCACTCCTAAAAAAGAAACACTGCTTCATTTTTGAAACAGTTGCAAAACTTAGCTTTTCTGAATTTTGTCTTGCTTTGGTTTGCAGTTCACATTTCCAACAGCACAACTCTTGTGAGATGAGCTTTGCTTGTTTCCACCCAATACAATTAGAATTTAATTTCAAAAGATTTGTCTTGCTCTGACTTAAAATATAGTATTACTTGTGTATTCTGCCCAACTGTAAATCATACGTAACCTTTTCATATTCAAAGTCATAATCCAGTCTTTGCACATAGCAGCCTCTTGCAGAATTTCTGCTATGATTTATTCTTTCTAGCTCTTCTTTGCTTCTCTTCAGCTCTCATACAAGACTTTTGCAGAATTGTTTTACTTCTTACAAACATAACGGGTTTGCCTAAAGGCTGCTTTGGTCTATATTTTATTTCAGGCCTTTGTGCAATCTTTTATGTGACTTCTTGCAAATCTGCTCTGATTGTATTTTGATGACTTCTCTGTAGAGCCTTCAGTTTTGTTTTGCAATTGCACCTCTTTACGGATTTACAGTTAAAGTATGTATATATAAAGTATCACATGTCTTCTTTTTGATTTGTCATGGGAAACTGATCCCTTTGCAGCTTTACCTTTCTGTAACTGAAGGATACTCTCCATTTCTTTAGCACTGTATAACAGCTGTCTTGTTCTTTCTCACCTGCACATAGGCTATTTGTCTAATCTGGTAAATCTGCCCAGCAGTACTTTTTAGGCCACTTTTTCATCCTCCTGGGAATAGAAAAAAATCTGGTCCTGCTTTGCAGGAGTATTTCTGAAATAGAGTATTTCTGAAAAGTTAGATGCATACTGCAGTTGTTACTGGTTTCTCTAAGATATCCTTTACGAACTATCTTTTCTTCTATTTGTTCTTTTTTTTGTTTCTATTTTGTTGGTGGTGCTACATCATCTTCTGAGGTTGCAATGAAACAGAACTCCAAACAGGACTTAGAAGTACAATAAATCATTATCATAACTAAAGAGAAACTAACGCTGGGGAAAAATCAGTGTGCTTTACTCCATCGGGTGGTTAGCACTGACTCGGTACAGCTAATTCAGACCAAAATTCTTCTTAAAGTGCCTTTTACCATGAGTGTTATTTAATGTTCATAGGTGTTATGTACTTAAGACTGTCTCTGATGTTAAATGAGGAAGGAATGAAATGGTATATTTATGCACCAATTTAAAGACCAAGGTTAAAAATTGGCTTGTAATACCTTACTATTTAGTTCTTACATCCAGTTAAGTTATTCAGTGTTGTTTTTTATGGAGATATTCCAGAAAACTGCTCTCAGTTCTGGGATGACTGATCTCCTTCTAATTGAGTGAAACTTGGCAAGCCTCAGATCTATAAGAAGCACAAAGAATGCAGGTACAATACTTTGCTATAAAAGAGATTTAATTAAATCCTGTATTTCTAAAATCATCATAGCTGAGAAACCACCATTTTGTTTCACTTACTGTGAAAAGGCAAACTGTAACCAGAAAACAATAAGGTTCAATTTGCTCATTCCTCAGCTACAAAATCTTTTTTCCAAAATAAATCTTTATGATGCTTCTTTCTCCTTCTAACGAACATTTTGGTCACTTGCTGGCAAAAATGGAAACAGAAGGAAAGACAATAGTTTGTGAAGAGTCTTCTCCCTTGGGAAATACGACTTTACAGTAACTGTAGTATAATCTGTCATAACTCCAAATATAACAGAGAAGTACAAAAAGAAAGTAACAATGGTAAGTGCCTCCCTGGGTGTTTCGTGGTAATTACAGCTCTCTGGCTGAGAGAGCTGATGGCTAAAGGCAATTTAGACACTTAAACTGACCAGTTTGATTCCCTTCCTTTTAGGTCGAGATCACTCTATTAACAGGCATATAGATTGGTGGCGTACCCGAGATTTTCTGGAGTGGGGTGCAGTTTCAGGAGACAGCCTTCAAACATATGGGTAAAAGAGTGGCAGAATCCCCCATGCGATCACTGAGGCGCATTTAAATGATCGCCAGGAGGGTGTTGTGACCACCATTCACAGTTTACCTTGACTGCTATTGCTATTTTGTACAGTTTTTATATGGAGGAGATCGTGTGTCTACTTGTCATAGAGCCATAGAATATGCTGAGTTGGAAGGGACCCATCAGGATCATGAAGTCCAGCTCCTGATTTTTCTGCATCTATAAGCTAACTGAATATTTGTCCTGTAAATACTATTACTAAATGTTTGCCAAATACTCTTTTCCATGAGACAAAAACGTTTTTCAGTGTAAATTAACAGATTATTATCTTCAAGAGTGAGCCATGGAGTGAAATTTTAGAACACTGACTACAACAGTATTTAACATTTTCTATAAAGACACACAGAAATTTCAGTTCAGGAGGGATCCATTGTTGTACTTATGCCTCTTTCCAGATCGGCTTTGTTTTCAATATTCCTGTACTCTAAAAGGACCACAAAGGGTGGGATTTTGGCACACATGGGAAGTACTGCAGTTATGGAAGTGCTGCCATTTTGGTGAATTTTAGGCCTGTGTCCAGTGGGAACAGGAGAAGTAGTGCAGAGAATGGGGGCAGAGTCTGCTACTGGGCCTGAACATGGGGCACAGGTGTGGCAAGTTAGCTTGCTTATAATTGCAGAAAGCCCCAGGTAACATTTTTTAATACTCCTGGGAAACCAGACAACGCTAACAGTCACATATGCACCCAAGGGGTAACTAAAAATTATTCAAAATCAAAACTGAGATGAAAAAAAACTGCAGTTAATCGTTTTAAGCAGAAAACCTGATTATTTTTTACCTCTTGTGTTTCAGTGTATTGCATTCTTCAGTGTCAAATTTCAGCGATATACTAGGATGGGATTATTCCTTCACCTGCCATGAGCTACAGCTTCTGGAGGGTTCTTCCTCATCTCTGCCAGCCATGCAGAGGGCAGGTGATCATAAACACATCTCCTGCTCCACTGATGTGCTTTGGTTTGTTTTTCATGGCCAGAGTACTCAATCTATTCTTAGCTGGATCTACTGACAAAACAGGGTGGTTTTGCCCCAAAGTCCAGAACTTCAAAGGACAAGCTAGCTTGTTAAAGGAAAGCTGGGTGGTAATGTAGGACTTTTGGCGAGAACTTGTCCATTATGACTAGCCTTTGGAAGGTTACCAAACACTTGTTCCCAAGCCGCATGGTCTAAATCAGTTTTTTTCTCCCAGAAAAGTCAGAGGGAGTGGCCATTGGCACATAACAGGAGGGAGCAAGAGGGGCACCAGCTCTGGGAGCTGCTCTGCACATGTATGTGCTGACAGAGGACAAACACGCCCAGGTCCCTCCTCCACAGGAGGCTGAGGTTGGTGCAGATGCTGGGCTGAGCAGCAGCTGGGGAATTCAGAGAGGCTGGGGTGAATGAGGAGCAGGAGGGACAGGAGGCCGTACAAAGCAGCTGAGAAGGGGGTCAGGAAGGGGCTGCACGGCTGCAGGGAGCTGCTGGTGGTCTCTAAGACTGAAGGGCAGGCAGAATGGCAGTTCCCTGTGCTATTAGGAGCTCTCTGCAGGCCAACCTCATACCACACAGTGCAGGGAGGGGCAGGTGCCAAGGCTCTCCTGTGTGTTGACAGCAATCAGCCCCACCACTGCAGCTCAGTTTGCCCCCTTCACCTGCCATGTGCACGATTTGCTGTGCCTACACAGAGCGGGCACATGCCCTGCCGTCAGCTGGGACCCTCCTGGCTTTACACTGACCACCTCTGGCCCTGGGTTTGATAGGACCGCAATCACTGATGCCTGGTGGCACATAAATTATCTGTCACTGACATAGGAGTTGTGGGAGGGCAGCCTGCACCCAGCAGGAGGTACTGCGGAGGGAATTCCTTCTGCCCTTTCCTCTAACATGCTCAAGAATAAATCACCTACTCAGCTTAAATGGTGCTTAAGTGATATAATGGGAGTCCTCTGCTAGCCTGTAGACAGAGATAACAGCACTTTGATCTAGCACTGATTAAAATTCTGCTAGTCTGGTGTTTGTTTACTGGTTAAAAATATTTTGCAACAAAAATAAAGCTGAAAAATAGAATTTGACCATAAAAGCAAATCTGGTATAAAAGGACAAGAGGGTTGTTGTTTGACATTAATATTTGTATTTAAAGATATCCTAAAGTCATGCAATGGACTTCAACATCAAATTCCTTAATATCTGCAGTATATAAGAGTATTAGAACTTGCATTATCAGTCAAAAAAGAAGAGAGTATTTGTTTGGCCTCTGCAACACAAGTGAAACAAATTACTGGATCTGTAATTTAACAAATCACATCCATTAGCACAGCTATTAAAGGTCGTTGCTTTGCCCAGTTTTTACAGATAATTTTGATTTTGGGAGGATTCCCATGCTATTTGTCCTGTAACTTTTTTCTACTTTGTGTTGAAAGTGTGACTCATTAGTGCGACTCGGGTAAAAGTGTATACCAAAAATCAGATCATACCACTGGGCAAGTTCCTCCTTTGTGCTCTGCAAACCACCTTCCCAGCCTGCCGGTGACAGAATGTGTACCTGGAGCACCCACTAAGTGATTTCTTTCTGTACATGCCACATGGAGAAGTCAATATTTATACCCCTCACTTGATAGAATTCATTAAATATATTTTGGTAAATAATACTCTATATTACATATTCCTTGTCTAATATTTGCCCACAGAAGTATTTGTTACGTGAATTGAATGCCTAGTTAAGAAGAACTAAATGAGTACAACATACTTAATATTTATTTCGTAGCACAATACACCAGACACATGGGAGGTGAGAGAGAAGGCAAATACAAAGAAAAAGTGATTAAAGGGTACAGACAGAACATGAAATATTTCTACAATGACTACAGTGATTCTGAAAAAAAGTAAGTAGCAAGTTATTTGGATTTTAGAATTTAAAAGTAAAATCTTTTAAGGAAAAAATATATTTAAGGAGGACTGTAAATGACTATTCACAGCAGTCATGCTTTGTCTAAAAATGAATTGCTTCAAGAGAACTCCAGAGGTGATCCACTTCTTATAAGATCTGGACCTTGTGGGTTCTTCCTGTTTAGAGCACCTTCTATCTTCAATGACAGCTTCTTAGTATGAGAAATCCTGATTTTTACTTTTCTATTGTTTTCATCTGTGATGTAATGAGTGAAATTCATACCACAGCAAAATCTAGCAGGAACAACAACAAAACCCCCATGTTGCTGAGAGCTGTTAAAGCTCTGTTAAAGACTACTTAGTGAAGAGGTTAGTTATGGAGAGATTGCACTGGCTAAAGGGATTTTGCGAGAAATTATATTGCAGAATTTTGGCAAAGAAAGTGCTTTGAACAGTAATTTGTTTTTCTGAAAATATCGTTTTTCACTTGTAATAAAAGTAACATGCACTGCTCTATTTTGTGAAATATATTCCTTGAGAGCAAATGGCAGTCACAACTGTGCAGGTAGAGGAAGAATTTTGGCCATTTATGTTATGATTTGAAGAAAACTCAAATATAATCAACCAACAGCAAGATACTGTGACATGTTTAACACTGAGCTTCTAATTTAATAAAAGCAAGTGACTGCAAGGAGCAAATATATCTCTACTCGATACCATATAAATGTAAGAAAATATCTGTAAGAAAATATCAGACATTATAATGCTTATTTTAGCAGACATGTATTTGCATTTGTAGCTGTCGGTAGGATTTCAAAGGTGCCCTTTTGGTAAATATAATCATGGAATAATCAACCCTCATTTCTTTATATTGGTTTCTAGCTATGTACTTTTTTTGCTGTGTAGTTGTGATTATCCAATCCAAACTGATCTTCCTAGGAATTTCTTTTTGGTATCTGTATAGACTGGAATTTTGTGGATGAAAATGCTATGATTTTTTTTTTCAATCACAATTAAGTGCACGGTTAAATTTAAAATGGAATTTGAAGAAATTTTCTTAGAAAGACACATGAACACATACATCATGTTGATGGTTTTCATATGTTTAGTTAGTTCTGCTGGTTTTGTACTCTATAATCACAATCTGACTGCTTTGTCAATGCAAGCCTGATATGTGAAAACTATATAACTTGAAATTTATTTTATAAAGAAAATATTTCTAACACACTGCACAAATTTCAAAGTATTATCCTCAGTTTTGAACAGGACAGCAATTTACCATCAAAAAAAAATCCATGGCACGGAAACAGCAGTTCTGAGTAAACAGTGTATTCTATGCTCATCCATCATAGCTTTCAGTTCCCTCTCTGAACGGATTCAGTCATTTTATTGAAAAGATATCCCACAAACCAAATGCTATCCATGATTAATTCCTACATATGTTTGCTGTAAGGCTCTTCTGTTGTACTGTTGGCATGTTGTGCTGCTGGTTGCACAGTTTCTCTGTGCATGGTCATAGTTACATACTAGTTTATTTTATGGTGATGTAATTTTGGTTTTGGATTTGCCTGATTCTCTTTCTCTTCTACAATATTTTATGGTGCTAGTATATGTTCCTCTCTCAGGAGTGTGCCCTAGCAAATGTCACAAACACATATACCTGCCACATTAATAAATGGGAGATGAATGTTACGTACTGACAAGTGGAATTGCATGATCTTCATAACAATAGCAAATTCTCTGGTGATATTTAAACTTGTTCTTTTCATTTGCAAAATCAAATTCTTTTTTTAATTATTCCTAACATCAGCTCCTCTGTGGCAAAGCAACAAATAGAAGGAGGGACCAAGCAGGAACAAAACAGCACTGGCAGCATTGTGCAGAGAATTAAAATCAGCTGAAACAGAACGATTCTGTGATAAGTGTTAGAATACTGGTTGCAATGCTGAGTTGCTATTGTTACCTGGGTGTAGTGCATAGGTGGTTCTCATTTTTTCTGTACCAGACACAGCACAGCATGGGACTGACAGAGCCACAGAACAAACACACGTGCAGAGGACCAAAACAGCTCTCATGTCACAGCCATCTTGTACCACCTCTTCATGGTCCTCCAGCTTGCTCTCTCTCCCACCTATTGTCTTAACATTAGAGCAGTCAGTTGGAAAAAAATGGTAAAGATATCCCTCTGGTGTATTTTTAGGTCTGCAGACTTCTTGTTTTTAATCACATCTGCAATTACTGTGAAGTAGAAGGCCCTTGAAAGGGTCATGCATCTATGAAACTGATATAAAATGTTCCCTCTGGAGAAATAGTTCTTTGCCCCCTGGTGGTGAATTAATTTTGAAAAATATTACAAAACATTTTTAGGAAAATTTACCTGAAATGAAAAAGAAATACTAATTGCTTCATGGAATACAACTAATAATAAACTGCTAAGCAACCCTCAATACATCAAATGTAATTAGAAAAAATCCTATTATGAGCAAGCTCCATCAATCTTTGACAGCTATTGCAGAATAGAACAAAAGTAGTTTGAAAACTGTATGAGACCTTCATGATTTCAAAATCACATTTCTTACTTTTCTTTTTTTTGGGGAGGGTTAACACAAATGTGTTGAGAACGTAGTGTAGCCTTGAGAATCCCTGATTTCCAGTGTTCTTACTGGAAATGGCCTATGGGAATTATATTCATCTGAACAGCAACATTCCCTGGCTGAAAATTTTTTTTAAAAGAGCTGTACATATTTCTGAAAGTTGTCTAGAGGTCTTCAGCTTGCGTATGCTCCATATGTGAATAGACTACCAGGATGTCATTCTTGGAATAGTAATAACAAAACTGACATTGGAAATCATCCACTCGCAATTCAAATTATTTTGAAAGGTGTCGAGGATATGTTGTTTAAAAAGATGGCATAAGCCTTCTAATCACTGATTTTGTCTTTCAATTCTTGTGCCTCCAAAATGCCTGCCTAACACAGTGCCTCCCCATGTTGATGTTCTTCAGGAAAATACATATTGAAATTTAATGACAGTCTATTGTCATGCCATGTAGCAAAACATTATACATTTATGCTGGAAAAAGACCATTTATAATGATCAAGGCTTTCATATGCTGGCTTTATACTAATAGGATAGGGCTGATATTCTTAACGTGAACCTTTTTTCCTATCTTTTCATCCTGTATGATAGTAATGTGGCTTCAGGTAGTTTTTCAGTTTGGAAAACAGCATCAAGGGTATGGCATGCTCAGCAGCCAGGGATTGTTTGGGTTTTGCACTAATGATGTCACATGGATAAAAAAAGGGGAAAAAAAGGAGTAATGTAGCTAAAAGAAACGACTGAGCTGCCCAGACCAGGCACGAATGAGCTATTTCCTAAATAATATTCTTTCATGTCTGATGGACTGTAATAGCTTTCTGATTTTAGGTCTGTTGCTTTTGCTTCTTTTTCCATTTCCACACTTCTTTCACATTACTTTGACTTATGTCTGGCCTAAGGTAAGAGCTGAGCTACACAAACGGCATATTCCTCACAAATCTTGCAGTGGGCAGGGTTGCTATGAAGTGGTCCTGCCCCCCTTCTGTTCCCATTGCCACGCTGGATGTTACCTTCCCCCGATCTCCGCTCCAGTCGTCTGTTTGCGTGGCTAAACGCTAAACTGCATTTGCAAGATGATCTGACTTTAGGAAAAAATCCCTTAAAAAGGCAATAACCGGGCCACTTGCCTATCGAGATGGAGCACTACAGGACTCCTCGGAGCCAGGTTTCTGCTTCCTCGCCGCTTTGGCAGAAGAACCTTCTCTTCCGGTGCGAGCGCTCAAACGTTCCTGCCAGCTGCGAAACAATTCCTCCCTCCGCTCCGCTCAGCCTCGCACTGCTTGGGAAACAGCTTTCCTTCAGCTCTCCGGCTGTAGCTGTACAAAGGCGGGTTTTTTTTTCCAGTGGAAAAGCCAGTTTAAATCGGCCAGTTTCCTGCCTGCTCTGCCCTCTCGTTCTTGCTCTCTCATCGGGGTTCGCTGTCCCCTGGATTGTGCGAGCGCAGCTGTTTGTGGGTTGTGATGTAACTTGGATCAGTGAAACACAGCTGAATTTTTCTGTGCGTGTATACATATTTGTGCGCAAATAGCCTTAAAAAACCCACAAACAACAAAAAAACACCCACAAGCAAAGAAACAAAAAGCCCCCAAACCTAAACAAAAAACCCCAACCTGGATCATTGCAGTAATTTGATTTATAATGTGGCCCACAAAGAGTCGATTTAGCACAGCTGAGGAGGCAGGGAACAGCGGCTCAGAGGTGGGAACGAACGCCTGGGCTGGGGGGAGGGCGCAGAAAACTCTTAAGCCAGCTTTGTTAGCAGAGAGAACTACTGTTACTGTACAAACCCATGCCGAGCTCCTAAACTAAACTGCCGGAACAGAAAACTGGAATAGACTGCAGAGCAGTCAGGCTCTTGAATTGCTGGAGATAAGGCTTTATCTTTCGGAAGAAAAGGGGTACTCCCTTAATAAGCTCTTTCCCCTAGACGTCTGCTATTCATTTGAGACGCCGAAATCGCAGGCTGTTTAGCTATTCAGGATATGATCGTGTGAATCCTGCTGGGCTTATGAAGCATGTTGGTCTTTCAGTGCTGTTAAAAACGCTAATAATAACTGGTTCATGCCTCGGGCTTTGGGTGCTACTGTCAATTAGCATCAGAACAGAGATTTATTTAAACAAATTATTTCTGTATATGCTTCTTTCCCTTACGGTTTGTAAAGCAGAGCTGCGTGGCCAAGTGGACCTGATTTCAGTGACACCTGCCTGCATGTGCAGAGAAACTTGGGGCACAGAAAGAAAATGCCATCCTTGCCTTCATAGCTCTTAATATTCTTAATTTAAAAGAGCTGTCCCAGTTGCAGAGGCTACATACAGGATTCAAAACATTTCTCTGATGCTCTAGCCATTTAAATGTCATGTCTGAGACACAGAAAAAAACCAACTAATACCTCCCGACAGGAGTAGTTTCAGACAGTGATGAAAAAGCCATGTGTAATCCTCTACCTCCCCCTCTACCTTTGTGTTAGAGTTCGCAGTACTGAGATTTAAATCGTCCTCACTGATCACCCAACTCACCAGCCATTGCGCTTGTCACTGGGAATTTCTCGTGTATTGTTGCAGGCTCATAGCAAAGACAAGCATTGCTGAATTTGATTATGTTTGTTTTGTATTTTAAGTCTTTCTCTGAAGCCAGAGGAGAGAACTGATTTATAATTTAACTATTTTATGTTGGGGAAGCCTAGTGTAACTTGGATTAATTGAAGTGTTGGAGAAGGGGGAAGGACTCTAATGACTCACTCTCATGAAGAAGAAAACAGAAGGATGAGAAGATAATAATATGCCATTATTATGGTGGTGGTTACAGCTTTTTAATAGCATTTTTAGCATTTTCTTCCCAAAATTTCAGTATTTATGCTTGGAATACAGAACAATTCTAATGGAAACATTTAAACTAATCTCATAGTGTAGAAATTTTAAAAAACCCTTTTTAGAAATGTTCCATGCAGTATTAGGCCTTCTAATGATTTAAGGAGCAGAATAAAAATGAGTATTTAAATTTCTCCCCTTGTTAAAACCAGTCAGGATAATTTAACTGTGCTTACTTAAATGTAAGAAATATCTTAAATATGTATTTTAAATAATCATAATCCTGTTATCATGACTGCATTTTTTTCTCCTATTATTCTTTCTAAATTCACATTCCTCTTGACTGAAAGAAACCATAATTTATCTGAAGAATTCTGAGGAATTTCTTTCAAAATGGCTATCATCAGAACGATTGATGCCACAAGCCACCTGCAATTGGTGGTCAGTGTTAGGACAGTTGTTCCTAGTCTCAGTGGAATGGAATAGGTGCCCTGCTTTTATCAGGTTTTTTGAAAGGCTATTTTAACAGTTTCAGCAAGAGAAGCCAGAGGTGGATTTTGAAAGGGGTCATTTTTCATAACAAATTCCAAATGGTGAAAAATAAGATCAAGGTAAAAAAATGCTTCTCTTCAAGGTTGATCATTGCATTAGATTAACTTCACCAAGGAGGCTTAGAAGATAATGAGGCAAGAGGAAGTAGATATGGAAATTACAGAATTAGGAGGAAAGGAGAATTTGGAAATATTTATTAAGGGAAATGAAGTTAGGGTTAATCTCACATTTTAAAAATTCTTTCACCTGGTTTAAAAATACCACTACTTTATTGAACTCTTCATATGCCCCTGGTTTCTAAGGGTACTTTGCATCTTTAAACTTTGTTCTACAACCTAATGACTAGGTAACTTTGAATCCAAAGCTGGTATTTTTCTGGAATAAAGCTGGAGGCTTGAATGCAAGGAGAATGTAAATATACCGGTCAACAAATTTATGCTCTGGATACTGGTGTGTAAAATAGAACAGATTAAGAAAATAAGGATGTGGGAAGAAACTGATCTATACCAGGTTCAGGTACTACAGCCAAACAAAGCAGAGGATAAATTAACTAGCACATGACTTTCTTTGTATTCTGTCATTCTCTAGAAAAGGATTATTTTTGTGGCCTTATGGTCAAGTGGGAGGAACATTTTTTAAGATGATCAGAATTAACAGTTAAGCGCTCCTTTAGAGGAGTGAATTAAAAGGGGCCTACATAAGACACTGTTGGCTAAATTATAATTTCCTGGCAAATGGGTTTCAGAAAGCAGAGCCGGAGGCAGAATTGTGATCCTAAAAGCCCAGTGGGCATGCATATGGGATATGGAAACATGAGTTTAAATATCAATCTAATTAATATTTAAATAGTTTATACAAAAGGGAACAGTTTCAATAGAAGAGAATACCTAAGACTACTCTATACTTTATGAGTTGGAAAATTGATAATGGTTATGTTGGTTCAAGTCCTTACTCTGAATTAATCAGTGTATTTCAAGGCCACATCTTGCTATTCCCATGGAGTATCCAAAGCAGTGCTGTACTGTACAGTGATTCTGTAAATGGTGCCCAGCTCCTCTTGGGTGAATTCAGGTGCTGGTAACATTGGCATCTGGGATTTTATTTTTTAATTGCAAAAACTACTTTCTGAACTCGATTTAGTTCATGGACATTTTTGGGATGAGTGAATCTGTCTTTTCTTGGAGAGATTCCCATAGTGAGTTACTAACCAGGCCTAGCTAAGAGAGACAAAACAGATGGGGTGTGCCAAGGAGTCTGACCGTGCCAGAGAAAAGTGATTTAATGCTGATAATTTGTACTGTTCATCCATTAAGTTCCCATCTAATTTCTCATCTAGCGATCAACGTGAAACATTTCATATTAATTTAAGCTAGGAGAGAACGAAAGGTGCGGGGAAAACCAACTGAAAAATCGGGCTGATACCGACAATACACTGGAACGATTTTAGGGTAGAACCGGTTACAATAATCAAACCCACGCCTCGGGAGTTAATAAAGGACAGAAAATCGAGAGACGATTTGGAGCGCGGGGTCCCCGCCGCCCCACGGGCACCGAGCTTCCACGGCCGCCGCTCGGTGCTCGGCGCTCTCCGCCCGCAGCGGGCAGCGCGCCGAGCCCTCTGTGCCGCTCCCGCCCGGCTCTCCGGACATTCCCCACAGGCTCTCCCGACATTCCCCACAGGCTCTCCGGACATTCCCCACAGGCTCTCCCGACATTCCCCACAGGCTCTCCCGGCGGGAAGGGCGCCGGGGGGGGGCAGGGCGCCCTTCCCCCTCCCCCCCGGGGCCCCTCCAGTGCGCGAGCGCCGGCGGTTG
>JAWMRA010000078.1:17008755-17023211 GCA_035584735.1 Pseudotriccus pelzelni
AACCTGAAGTACTTAACTACTTATTTCCTTAAAATTCAGCAAAGTTGGAGCAACCCTTCCTAAAATTATGGCATTTTTCACATCTCTCATACACATAATCTTTTGTTTATATTGCACTATCACAACACCTCTCAAAAAAGATGATTATTAGAAAGATTATATCTGTAAGAAACTTAATACGTCAGACTTACCAATACACCTTTTATCCACCCAAACTTGACCACCCCTTTGCTATCAGGCGTGTAAGTGACAGCTGCTTCCCCGGCTGGGGTGCCTTCCTCACCATTTGCGTAGCCATCTTCAAAGGGCTCCTTGGAAAACAAAAGGTTTATATATTATGTGATTGAAAGAGCAGAGTGCGCATGTGATACTTATAATATTGGAAAAAAAAATCTACTTGTATAAACAGAAAAATTAAAGAATGACACAGCTGAAGTTCTGAGCTGTTCCTTTACGTTCTCTGCAGAACTCACACCTCAGATTTCAAAGAATGTAACAAACAAGAGCAAACTATTAGAAGCCACTGTAACAAGTATTTTCAAGAACCAGGTCTACATCCCCTAAAAAAAAAAAATACAACACCTGGTCTTTTAGAGAAATGGCTAGAAGATTTCAAATGCAGTGACTTCTATAGCACAGGAGGTTTCACTTAATCTGGAAGCATTTACTGTTCTACCACAAGTTATTGGTGTCAGCTGTAACGCTTCCTGTAGTCAGACTTACCTGTCATTTGATCAATTTTTCAGGACATAAATTATTCACTTCTTTGTAAACTATTCTACTACACATTGTAAGGTGACTCTGCTGGGAAGAAGGGTAGGAGATTGGCTTTTCAGGGAAAAGGAGGGAAGAGAAGTCTCTTCCAGGTTTTTCCCTGTTTAAATGAAAAGGATGATAGATGCAGAAAGTATCAGTCCCATGGACAAAAACAAACTCAGGGCTTTCCTTTACAATTCAACTCCCAACCTCACAAAATAGAATCATAGAATAGATTGGGTTGGAAAAGACCTCCAAGATCATCGAGTCCAACCCCTGATCCAACTCCAAGTACTGTATCATGGCACTAAGGGCCATGTCCAATCTTGCTCCCATCATTCAGCTTGAACTGACGTACGAAGTTACGAGTCCTATGGCTGCATGACTAGGGCTGCTTTTCTGTGTTGGGCATTTATGATGTGGTTTGATGTGGTTATGATGTGTCTCTTCACAGGGCCTTAGAGCAAAGCACTCTTACCCAAGTGCCTGCCACCAAACATCCAGAGCTGCAGTGAAACCGTTTATATACATTTGATCACGTTTGGTTAGGCTTGGTTGTTCTCCCTTTCCAGACACGCTGCTTGGGTAGCTTTTTACATTGTTTCATGAAAACTAGGGTAGGAGACATCATTAGATCGTTCAGTATAATGTGTTTATTTTGGACCCATATTGGCAAAAGTCAGTGAAAAAATACTGATTCTCCTGACTTGTCTTGTTTGACTTGTAGCAGTGATGCACTTTAGCTTTATGCATCTTGTCATACAAGAAATTATATTGATCAGAAGACCTCAAAATGCCTTCTGTTCTTCATAGTTTGCTGAGACAAATAATTTTACTATTATATAGTTATATCTTAACAAGTATCTTAACAAGAAATCCATAGTATGGATTTCTCTAGCTGTAGGTTTCAGTTGGGCATTAATAGCATTTGTCTGTGCCTAAAAAAAGTTTTATTTACCTGCAGGTTTTCTTAATATAAAGCATTTCTTTAGTCCTTAATTTCTGTGGATCTTCTGTACTTACTTGATTTTCCAGTGTATTGGGGCCTGGGTTTGTATATAGTCTTCTAAAGTTTGTCATCTTCTTATTATAAAATTATGTTTCTTCTGTGATTATTGTTCTATTTACAGAATCACAGATTACCTAAGTTCCTATTGCTCTGGTAGTTCATTTCAGGTTGCTTGTTCACCATAACTGTGAGCCCTTACAGCAGCGGTTCCTTGCACACAGTCCCTCATAAGTGCAGATATGGCACTAGCTATTAACTGTGTATTTTTCAAAAATGCTTTTGATTGGTCCCAGACTACCTGTTGGTCCATGTTCCTACTTCTTCCTGTGCTTTCCTCTTCACTGTAAACCATTGTGACCAAACTGATGGAATCTAGCACTATACTGAAGGTGACTTTCCTTTCACTTCCAAATAATTGACAAATATCTTGGATAATTGTGTTTAGTGTTAATCTCTGCCAAAACGCAGTGTTGACATCTCTGCTCAGTCTTGATTTGCTGACGGGAAGGTTCAGAGAAAATTAATTCATGCAATGCATACTTTTTTGGTCGGCGTGGGTGTGAATGTTCTGATCACTTAATTGTTACCTCTGAAGCCTAATTATGGCAAACTATGTATCATCCATTTCAGGGATTGTTTTGGCAGGCCTGCTGAAAGAATTTTGAACTTGCAAGCTCATGTGCTTTTCCTAGTTGTTTTAACTAGGCTTGTATGATACCTCTCCCCGCAAAACTTGCTTCAGATTTTCTGGAAAATATTCCACTAACATGCAGTGTATGGAGGGAATGCATGTTTCATTCTATGTTTGTTGGAAGGCAAATTAGCTTTTCAATATTGGAGCCTTATTTCTAACCTTTTTGTATTTGGGGGGGAATTAGAAGTTTTGGGAAGGATAGATACTCAGAGAAAAAGATGAAAAGCATCAAAATCTGCAGGCTGTGAGAACTTTTTGTAGCTGAGGATGCATTCAACCCTGGGCATGTCTTTAGTGAGTTTGCTCGAAAAATAAACTAGCCTGTAGGTCCCAGTACAGCAGAGGTGCGTTTCTGTCTCTAACTCATGACGCATTCATACAATCCCATTGACTTTATTATGGGTACAGAAATGTGTACTTTTTTGAACATATTCGTGTTTGCCCCATATTTGCATTGATATTGAACATGGTTTGCTCTACTTTTTCAACGCTGTCAAAACTTTAGTAAAATTTTCTTCCAGACTTTTGGGTTCTTTGGGTTCTGTCTGACTGTGTTGCTGTACATGCAAGTGAATGTTTCTCTGTCACGTCTGAAACAAATTTTAATGTTCTAAAAGCTTTGGTTGTCTTTCATAGTTACCTCACTCACATAGTTCTACTCACTAGGTAAGTGAACAGTGTTGAAAAAAGAGATCTTAGTGCAATATCTTACTGATTTGCCAAAACAATGTTTGCTGTCTACTCTGTGTGTGGTTCATATTTCTTCCTTTTCAATGCATGAGATATGAGGCAGCCTGTCCATCTGATTTTTCAAGACATCACTGTCTTTTTTGACTATATTTTCTGTGAATTCTTGCTCATACTTAAAGCTTAGAAGACTTGAAGAGAGAGGGAGCTACAACTTGATGTGTCATGCTTTCTTTGCAGAAGTTTAGAATTTTGTTTTTGGTTTACTTCTTTCTATATGAAGCAGTTTTTTCTTTCTGCGAAAAATTCTCTGAATTTTTTTTATTTACATCAACTAACATGTAAAGTCAGTATGTATTTTTCTTCAAACTCTAAAATACAGGACCTCTGATACTTGTTATGGAAAGCACCACTGTTTTAGTAAATGATTACTTGATCCAAGAGGGCTAGCTGGTTCCTTATCTGACAGCTGATATATCTTAAAGCAAAGAATCATTAGCCAGATACTATTAATTCTGCCACTGATAAAATTAATGTGGTGGAAGAAGTAACAAGGAAGGTCAGAGTATCTGATCATGTGCAAGTAATTCATCAGACTTCAAAACCCAGATCGTGGCACCAAAAACTAGGAAAATGTATAGGCAGTACAGGAATAGTATTGGAGGCCGTTAGAAACATAAAATTGTATACTTTATGAGAGTTAGCTGTGTGTTGTCTGTTAAATTATGGACATCCCAGTGATAGGTGTGTTTATGTGCTGTTCAAACATAGCAGACATAGCTCCATACCTCTTTGAACTCTAAGTTGTTAAATACACAGTCAAATTTATTCTTCTGATAAAGAACTTGATAGTTCTGAAGGTGGAAAATACTCATAGAAAATTAGTATCCTTGCAGTATGAAATCAGCAAATAATAAAATTTCTTCTGCTACAGAAGGACTAGAACTCTGTAAAGTCAAGAATCATTTTACATTGGAGTGATAGATATTAAAAAAAATTTCATTGTGCTTATGATCTTGGATTCCATTTACTTTTTGCTGTTGCCTTGATTTTTTATCTCATTTAATAACCTAGCAAAGTTGCTACACTGTAATTTGGCAATTAAAGTACATGATGTTCTCAGAAAATAGTAATGAGAGTAAGCTATTCATTTACCCTGTTGAGCTTGAAGTCAGGCTCTCTTTTCACCAAGATTGTTTTGTCTCCCCTGCATCATACTGTATGAGCACCAGTAATTCTGGGCATAGTCAAGGGTTGCTGGATATTGGTGCCCACAAAGGGCACCCGTGATTTTGGTCTCCAGCAGACAGTCACAAAACTGAGAGGAATCTATGAAATCTTTTTCTGAATGTTCTTCCTGCATTTCACTTAGTTTTGTGTGTAACAGTATTAGAACAATATTTGAGACTGGAGGAGGAAAAATGCATTTTAAAAACCTGTTCTATTATAGTGGATGGGCTAAACCCAGCACCATTAGAAGACAACACCAAGTATTAAGGGAACACTTGGATTTCAAAACTCTGAATCACAGCTCGAGTTGTCACTACTGTCAGCACAATCAAAGACATCCTTACTTTAGGTTGTGGTGGTGGCAGCTGCGCCAACTTCCTGGCTGGCTGTCAAGCCTCAGCAGATACAGGATTCAGCTGTCTAGGCATTATCTACTATTTGGAAAACCCGATCTGTATTCTCTTCAGGGGGAAGCACCAGGTCAGATTGAAAGTATCTTTTGGGCTGCCATGAATTGCTGATAATGAAAAGATAACATGAAGGAGGGAGGTTTTCTTCCTAGGTATTTCCTGTGGACTTCTGTTGTTTGGGTGAAATAGTTTCAGTGAGGTTTTGCTTTCTCCATCTTCACGTGAAAGAGCAACAGTACTTGACTGTCTTGAGACATCATACCTCTGAACATAACTTCTGAACTTCTTCTGTCTAAAATCCTTCATGATGTTACCATTAAACCATTTTTATATGCATTCCTGTTTTAAAAAGTGGCTTTGAAAATTCTGAGGTGAAAATGTTCTCAGTGGGTTATTGGGAGCCCTATGTCAAAGGTGCTGTGACTTCAATTCTTTTTTTTTCTTTCTTTATTCTTTTTTTTTTTTTTTAAATCCAATATGACAGCCATTGTGGTACTTAAGGGATATGCTGAACTCCTTAATCTTTCTGTATATGCATGGGAGACAGTAGAGATAAGTTTTTTTTAATTCTGGTTGAGTGCTTGTTTGAGGTTGTACAGCCATCTTCTCTAGGTGGGATTTTGTGTTCCTTTGATAGTCAGCAAACAGCAGGGTGTCTTATCTGTGTTAGGTCTTCCTCTGTCACTTAACTGTCTGAAGAAAGCCTAGATACTGTCTTTGATACCTCATTTTAAAGAGAGGTGCAGTGTCTTCTGGAAATACTGTCACAGAATTTTTTCTAAAACTGCAGAAAGAGCCTGGATGACCTGTTGGCAGGCTCCACTCTTCATTTTTAAATGTTGGTTAGAAGCATTCAGGCTTTAACTATTTGCATCTTTTTAGAGGGAAAATTAATAAACAGTAGGTAATGGGGTGCAAGATGCAGGAAAAGCCAACTGTCTCCACTGTTAAGTAATTCCAAGTGCCCACACAGTGGGTTTGTTTATGTTGAAGGATTCTAATAGAGTGAGGAAAATTGTCATTTAAGTTAACGTGCTAGAATGTTTTCACCAGTAAATGTGTTTGGAGTAAATAGCTGGTGAAGCCATTGTTACTTATCCATGCATATCTTAACTCTGACTCCAGAAGCTGTAACACGTGGTGATTTTGGAGTAAAATGAGATAATATTAAATATATGTGATTTGATTATAAAAATTATCTTTTGAAATAGACAAAAAGAATTTTGCACCAGTGTTGTCTTTAATAACATCTGCACAATGAGAAAAATGCTGGCGTTAATATTTTTGGGGTTTCACTTAATTTTGTTTTTTAGGGAGCATCGGTCATTTCATTATATTTACTATGCATGCCTATAGAGGGATGCTAAAAACTCCAAATACAGGTTTTTACTTAGTATTTCATTTATTGAGAGTAATTTGACAAGCAGAGTTAAAGATTTTTCACAAAAACAGGTCTCTGAACAATTCACAGTGAAACTGAGCAATAAAAAGTTTAATCAGTCATGCTTGTTAACTTTTAAGATCTGTATAAATTTCCTGTTCTTTTTGGACTTTTGAAAGGTGCCATGAAACAGTTCTCTCTCCCTCTATTGTTTTCTTAAATAGTCAGTTCCTAGTAGTTTGTTGAATATGTGGAGTTGTTTTCATTGTGCTGTTTCTATATACAGTATATATACTGTTAGGAAAAGAAATTCTGCACCAGAGACTGTAGGGAACTGTTCTCTGTCCTCCTCATGATTTTTGAAAAGGTTTCCATGAAAAACAGACATTTCTCCTCTGAAGTATTAGGGCATAGTTGGAAAGGCAGATAAAGTGATCTTACGGCCCTCTGCTGCTGGCAAGTATGGTTCTTCTTTTCCTTGCCCACCACCTTTAAATGAGTTGGATGTTTCTGTTTGAGTGTAAAGAGTAATTTTCTACTGGCTTACGGAATTGAGTTAGTTTGCTGAGTGATCGGATGACTCTCAAACCACAGTATAAGACAGAGGAGCTTAAAACCTTGCAGTAGGGAGTGGAAAGGTGGAGTCAGTAGAATGTCTTGGTGGCAGTGAGATATTAGGTCAGTTCTTTCAGTTTAGAAGCATCTAGTTATTGTGAATACAGCATATTTTTAAAACGAGGCAAAAACAGAAAAGTCATGCTGGGCTTACCTACCTAAGTGTTCAAGCTTCTCTTTCTGTCCTTCGTCGTCTTGTGTTTCCAACAGCTCTGTCAACTTTCCATCTTAAGTCTTTCATATGAGATCATTTTATTTGCTGGGGTTTAGGTTATGTTGTCCCTTCTTCCTATCTATCCCTTCCTAGCTATCTATCTGCCCCCATTTAATATGATTTGAAGGACAGAGCAGAGGATGGTGATCAGTGTGAGAAATGAGGTCCAACATTTAAAACTCCCTAAATGTGTAAGTGCTCTAACAGAGCTGTTTGTAGTTGCAGAAATCTGAGAATAAAGATGCAATCCACTGACTCAGAAGTTTGTAGTCAACATAGCTGATCATAAAGTAATACAAAAATGGTCTAAACATCACCTTTCTAGCTTTGCCAGTGCTCTGAAGCTAGCTGACCTTCTGAAATCTTTTAACAGCTCCTGTGCTTTTGCCTGTACTAATCTTCATTGCCAGGCGGTGCAGCAGTAACAAAAGCTAACTGATTTTGAGGAGTTCATCTGGCCCTTAAAGGCATAGTTCAGACAAAAGAGAGGGGCTAAGTGGGTGCATCACTCTTTACTTCTAATAAAAATAAAATTATTATGCAAAACTCTGCTTCTCTTTTTAACAAAGAAATTGGAGCCCTTTCCTCAGTGGAAATTTTAATATAGGATTAAGAGTTGAGGAGCTAAGTCTACTTCTGAATTGCACATCTCTGCAATACTAGTAGCATTACTTTTTCTTCTTTTTTTTTTTTTACTTTTGTATAGAGGAGAAGAAACCTAAAGTCAAGAAACCAAAATTAGAATTCCCTGTGTACATGGCTCTGGAATCAAATACGTATGTACCATCATATGATCATGGAGCTTCAATTGAAGAGATTGAGGAACAGATGGATGATTGGTTGGGAGGCAGGAACAGGACACAAAAAAAGAAGGTAAGTTCAAATCTTTCATGTTGTTTTATATTTTAAATGTTGATTCATTTCCTTGCCTCTTAGGAAGATGGACTATTGTGTGTATACCAGCACAATATTCAGATACCATGTCTGGCAGAGACATAACAGAAAAAATTCTATTAATGTTCAGTGTAATTTGTGTAACAATACTGGAAATGTTATAGTAGGATATCATTGACTAAACTGTATGAATGCTCTCTATGACTGTTCTTGTTCACTAGAAATTAGTAGAACATGATGCTGTCAAGTTATATGAGGCTTGGTTCTTTCTCTTAATTGCAGTTAATAACATTGCTTGCAAGAATAGATTCTTCTCTATTAAAAAAAAGGCAAAGGAAAAAGAAGCTTTCTTAATATATATTTCTTAATCTTTTGATTATGGAACTGCTTATGTATTTTGTGAATTTCATCTGGAAAAGTCCTAACAAGTTGATTTAGGCCTTTGTTAAGGTTCTTTCTACTCAGAGAAAAAGGTTCTTATTGGCAGTTAGTAAATTTGTATTTAGTTATAATATATTTATATTTAATTAATGTATAAAAATAAAATTGGTAAATTTTATTAACTCATACTGGCTTAAAAATGTTTAGTTTTCATCTTAGAACTGAGATGCACAGATGACAGAAAAAATGCTGTAAATTGTTCTCCTGACTTGAAAATCTGCCTTTCTTGGAAGACAGACGAGAAGGGTGTGTTTGGAGTTGAGACTGGCCAATACATTGACTTCAGTGTCGTAATAGTGAAGGAAGTTCCTGCTGTCATTTGTTTGATTCCTCTCTGCTGCAGATTTGCTTACTCATTTGTGTTCAAGCCTGTGAAAAATACTCATTCCCATTTTTAGTCAGACCTGAATTTTTTACTAAAATAATTTGAATTTTATCTCACCCGTTTAATCATCTACTACTATTGAATTCCTAAGTCTCCTCACTTCCCAGTTGTCACTTTTCTCTTGCTTTTCCTTTTTTTGTTCTGTATGACTTGGTACATCTGCATTATGTCTATTTTTATAATTCTGTAGCAAATCAATTCAGCAAATGTGCTTAACGTTTGACCTCTGTGTAAGCAACTGACACACAGAATCCTTAATGCTGGGTAATATTTTCACATGCTTAGAGAAAGTAAGGGCTTGGGTCCTTAATTCTACAGATGAGTTGTCTGGCAGCTAAGAGCGTATGTACAGTCATTGCTTTGTTTACCTTAATTCAAGAAGTGCCTGTGCATCGCATTCCTGTTAGTTGCATCTCTGTGAGCAGCTTTGTTTGCCAGACTGTGGGCAAATATTTAAAGGAGAAAAGATATTTGTTTGTTTGCTTACAGTAGCTTGGGTTGGTTGCGTGCTTGCCTATCTGGATCTCCAAACTGACCTTCCCCTCTGATGGAAGTTGAGTCTGTATTTGGATTTCCATGCCAATGAAAAAATCTAATGAGGCTGTGCCTATTCCATCTATAGATTTGCACCTCCCACACAGTATACTGAAGTTGTGTCTTCACAGACACTGCTAAGAGAACAGGCTGGAGGTACATCCTTTCAGATATCCTCAACGAAATAACTTGGTTTTCTAGACTTACAGCTGGAAGTTCAGTATTGCATCTCATTGCTTTGATTAATGAGTGTATTTTTTTAACTACATGCTGTTACAAAAGGGATTAACATTTTAGGGGCAAGCAGGCAGTTTATAGGTATAATGTCTGGTAAGGTGTTTGACCTGAACAAACTGTGATGAGGTGTGCTTCCTTTCCCTCACAGATAATCTGTTACCACGATGCAACATTGACATGTAATACAGTAGTGCAGAGAAACGGATTCATAAACTGTTCAAAGAAATGGAGAATATGCATTACTGGCTCTAGTAGCATGTAGGAGCCATTTGTGTGTAATATGAGTCTGTGTCATAGGATTTGTAATAAGCTCACCAGGAAAATGATTGTACCCCAAGTGAATTGTTCCTAACTGTCATTCAACACATTTTCTGGTTTAGAAATATTTATTTTCCTTCACTTTGCATCAGAGATGTGAACTGGGTCAGCTTCCCTCCTCTTGCATGGATGTGAAATCAAATGGTGTGTAACGTTCACCTCTCAGTTCTGCTTGTCTTGGAAAAAAGTTACTCTTTCATAAATCAGTTTGCCACCAGAATTTTTCTCGGGATTCTCATTCTTTACTTACAAGGAAGCACGTTAGCTTTTGTTTGTTTGTTTGTTTTCTCTTGTCTTGCATGATAGCTCAGGGCTGTGGACTATGTACAGCCAACCAACCTTGAGAGCAGTTATCTATGTGGTGGCTTGGTAAAGTAGTATGTCACTTTGTCATCCTTCCAAGAATAAGAAATGGAGTTGCTATCCCTGCTGTTGGTATCCCAAGTGTAGATAATTACAATTAATTTAAAATTGTTCATCAGCTGCTTTGCACTGCTGACATTTGTACTTTATAGGTGCCTGACTAGTGTTTTGGAAGTGCTGTAGCCTGCAGAGTGCCCAGTTTGATAAAAAGTTCAGGTTATGTTCAGTTGTTAGGTTGAAGTCAGTCTCTGTGATTTTATTTTTTTTGATTACTGTTTCCATAGGGTTTAAGTATTGAAGTAGATAAGGAACAGGCTATAGAGAAGATACCTTCCTTCTTAGGTATCTTAAAATGATCCACCAAGGGAAGGAGAAAGAGGAATGTTTCCTTTTTCATAAGGTTACATGGCTGGCTGAAAATGTGCTGACAGCATAGTGAAGTTATTCTTCTGTCGGAGTTTGAGAACACGTTGAGTTTACGTTCATAATGAGCTTGTCCGGCCATGTTGTTACCCTGTACTTAGAACTGAATGTTATAAGAAAGTGACCTATTGGAGAATGCTCAGATAACATCAGTATTGCAGAACTGAGAGGTAATTTTTCTGCATTTCTGTAGCACTGATCCATCCACCTGTAGGGTTTTTTATACAATTTTGATTCTTTCACTTAAAAAAAAAAAAAAGCTAACAGAAAGACTAGGTCAGCAATAAAAATACATTTAGAAAATCAGGAGGGAAAGCTAAATAGATGGAGTTTTAGACTAGAAGAGGGAAGCTGTTGGGGAGTAAATGGATACATTGTTTTTCCAGTCCATTCCAGTTTTCTTTTAGGTAAAATTGTGATAATTTATTGGGACTTACTACCTTTCATAAATTCAGAGGGAAAGAAATACGGAATTTGGTTTGCAGCCAGGATGCTTCAATTCAGATTTGGGAACACATGTAGGGGGAGGTGCATAACCACAGCATGTTGCCTAGACCATTTATGAAACATTTCCTTCAGTCCTGTTCTTAAACTCGATCTGTTGGAAATAGTGCAAGGTGACTCAATTGTGTTTGAGAGCATGGAAATGAAGTAGTGGGATTCTTGAGGGTTTTTTTCTATATTGGAAATCATATACTTACCTGACACTAAATTGCATATTCATATAGAGCTGTTTATACTATCCATGCAAACTGCATATGACTGTGAACCTCAGAGGAATTACTAAAACCTCCTCCTCATGCTGATACAACAAAACTCTTCAAAGCAAAATGGAAAAGTTTATTTCTAAAATTATTTTTGTTTGATCACTGAATGTTTGTACTCTGTTTCTGAAAGGGAGAAGATCTGCAAGATCTTCTTTCAGGTTGTTGAGATAAATAATTTACTTAGTTTGAGTTTCTGAATTATTTTTTTTAATCTGTCATTAAACGTGACTGGAAAATGTGTTCTGTGTATGCTTGTTAGGAATTAAGAGAAATTTAGAGGGAATGGACTTCCTTCAAGGTGTATTATTTTGTGGCCTGAATATGTTGTTAAGCCATTATTGCATTACTTAGTAGCCATTTAACTCTTTACTTTCCTGTTGAGCAACCTGTTATGTGGAGCTTGAAGAAAGAAAAGCAACTTATTAGAGGACATACTTTGTTACATCTGATCTCGTTCTGTCATTTCGGCAAATATTCATGCAAGAATATATGTATTCGCAGTTTTTGGAATCATTCTACTGGATCATTTCTCAGTGGGATTTCTCTCGTTCTTTGTTGTGATTTGATTTTATGTGATTTTTAACACATGTTGTTTTCATGAGAGTTCATTGTTTATGTGAATAATATTGTTCTTTCATGAGTATCTTGGCCCTTGAGAAATCAGTGGGAGATTTATCGTTGTCTTCAGTGGGACCAGGATTATAATTCCTTTTGGTTTATGGATTCCTCATCTTCTCCACTGGAATCACCTCTTTGTTCCATATCGTTATTTGACTCACTTGTCTCTGAAGGTAGAGTTCCAAGTTCTTTCTCAATGAGGAGTGAATACTTTTGACCTTTTCATATTTGCTTGGTCTGTAAAGGGGAGATAAAGGTGGAGAAAGACAGTGCCTGATCCCTTCCAGCTGGACCAGATGTATGGATAGAAAATGATGTTTCTCATTATTTTGGTTTTTCATGTTATCCTGCAGCACTTCTTGGCATTTGTGTGGTTTTGATATTCCAGGAGCACCTGGCTTGATTTTACTAAAGCAGGAGTAGTAAGAACTATTTTTATGCACAGTGCTTGGGAAGCTTAGATAACATACATCTTCTGCATCTGCTATACTCTTTACCTTTAAATTAGGAACATGAAAAATACTGTGAAACAAAAGGATACATAAGCATTGTTTTTGCACAGTTTATTGGTAGATGCTGGAAACATGGTTGTTAACATTGAGCTCTAGACTCTGATCATCTGGTTAAAATGGAACTCTTATCTGGTCAAAATGCAGTTTGTGTTTTTATTTTTCTCAGCATGGGCCATCAAAGCACTGTGTTTCAGAGATAGGATATTGATAACTGAGTGAGCTTTTTAATCATGAAGGTTTTATTTGAAAGCTTGCTGTGGAACACGATATAAAATAACTTTAAATGTACAAAAGAGATCTCTCTATACCGTTATAAGGCAAAATGCCAAACAAATGCTAGATTATTTTTTGTTAGTTTAAAATGTATAGATTAGACAATTAAATCTTAGTAATTTTATAATCTTGCACATTTCATAATTGCCAGCTAGCCTGCCACCTGCTCTCTTCTGCCTCGAATCTTCCCACATCTGTGCTGCTTTGAAATCTGAGTATGCTTTTTCCTTAGTAGCAAATAATGTGGTGCTTGTTCTAATCAGACGTCATATGACAGATTACCTGAATGCAGTTTCCAGGCTTTTAAAAAATGTTAATTTCTTAAGCAAGCCATTTGTATCCTAGCAGGATTAAGGTGCTGTGTAAACTAGATGTTTTAATAAATTGGTCTGTGAGGGGAAGGTTTATTCTGTTTTAGTGTGCTGCCTGAGGTCATCTAGTTTTGAAATAATTTATTTTCTCTTTCTAAGCAATGAGACAAATCTGGTATTTGAAAAATCTGTCTGTATTCTAATGCTCTTTTATTCTTAGGACAGGTACAAATAACCAACTAGCAGTCTGAGATTCCTCATGGTGTCCTGCTAGTGTGCCTCAACCCTGACTCAGAGGGATTGCTGTAGGTCCAGAAAGTAAATCACTCTGTGTGCCCACTGAATTTAAGGCTCTGCATTGAGACTGCCAGCAACCATACCTGTTAGTGTCAGTTATGAAGCTATTCACTAGGAGCTAGTCTAAGCTCATAATACATTTTAACCTGAGCTCCAAATTCTCATCAAATGGTGATGACTTTGAGTCACTATTGATCTGAGCAATATTGAATTTAGTAACCCTGAGGTGAAAATCTCAAGGTATTCTGTTACCAAACTCTTAAAAATGTAGTGTCACTGAAAAGATGCTTCATTTAAAAAAAATAAATATCTGCATTAGAGTGTTACTGAAGGTGTTAAGTCAGAAGAGTCCAGTCTTTCTTGTGGTTTATTAGACTTTGTGTCATTGCAAATACTGCAGACTCAGCAACTCAGCCTGAGTAGAATATTGGGGTTTGCATGTTAAATGAAACCTACAGTTTATGTCCCATAGTCAACTCCTACAGCTGGCATAATTATGTCAGAGTTATTACTGTTAATGAAAACTATACACATACTTTTAAAATAACTTTTTAAATCTACCTGTATAATATACTTGGGCTGCTACCTGAGGTCAGTGAACAGGTATGGAACAGTGTATACATTTTGCTTCTGCGCAACAAAATGCTAGAGATAAAATACTGGTAACAGTTCAAATGGTAGAATCACTGAGGGTAGAAAAGACCTCTAGGATCATTTAGTCCAACCATTAACCCAGCACCACCATGTTTACCACTAAACCATGTCTCTAAGTGCCACATATACATGCCTTTTGAATGCTTTCAAGGACAGTGATCCCACCTGGGCAGCCTGTTCTAATGCTTGCCCACCCTTTCAGTTAAGGTGTTTTTCCTAATACTTGATCTAAACTTTCCGCGTTGCAACTTGAGTTTGTCATCTTCTCATATTGCTTGTTAACTGGGCAAAGAGGCCCCAACCTCCTTCTATCCTACTTTCAGGTAGTTGTGGAGGGTGATAAGGTCTGCCCTGATCCTCCTTTTCTCCAGGCTGAACATCCCCAGCTCCCTCAGCTGCTCCTCATCAGAGTTGTGCTCCAGACCCTTCACCA
>JAWMRA010000078.1:17025645-17039761 GCA_035584735.1 Pseudotriccus pelzelni
CCCGGGGAGTATCCCTGGCTGGAATCGAACCCTTGGCCTCGGCAGTGAAGGTCCTGCGATCTAACCACTAGGCCACCGGGGCTCCCCCTTATAAACACTTACGCACTAGTTAAAAACATAAATCAGCCATGCATATGTATTGAATTAAGGCAATACTGTTGACGCCTGATATTTCCTGATTTTGATTGAGTTTTAAACTTTGCTTCTAATTAAATATAGTAGCATAAGTTCTTGTCTTGTACAGACAAGAAGAGTAATACGCTGATTTTAACACCATGCTGTAGATGCTGTGGTGTCAAATCCTAGCTCTCAGTAGTTTTCCAACTGAATCTGCGTTCCAGAAGTGATTGATGTGACTTGCTGCCATAATTCACTCTGACTAGTTTCACACATGTGCTTTCAGTACGTAGTCCTCATTTTTTTGAGTCTATCAGTTGACTACCAAAGAGCTCAAGTTAATTGTGAGAAGTGTTAATCTGTGTGGACAAACACACAGGGCTTTTCAAATGCTGCTCTGTTTCTACACTGGGCAACACTATAACCTAAGTTTAGGCACCTGCCTGGGTCCAAACTTGGGACTGTATAGCTTCTGTGACTTTAACTTTTATAACTCAGGTTGGACTTGTTAACTGACCTCAGGGCTCAAGTTTTGCTGCATTTCTGAGATTGACATGATAGTTGTTTATCGCAGAAAAACATGGTAGTTGGCATAAAAGAAACCTGGTTCCTTTGAGGAGGAACAGGAAGTTGATCTTTCCCAGTCAATCCTTGAAGATCTGATTCTTGCCGTTGGTGGTGTCTGTTCTGTCCTGAAGTTCATATCCGTTTTACAGAAATTGGAAGTAACTGTGCAGTGCCTTTTAATTAATGGTCTTTACTGCACTGGTTTTGTTTTCTTCTCAGCCTGGGAGAGATGTGGAAAAACATCAAATGGAACTGCTCTGATTTAGCCCAGGTGGGATCAGGGGGTGGTGGTTTTCCTAGGTAGAGCTCCCTCCCTGTCACTTCCCGAAACAAAGTCACTCCTGTATCAACTACGAAAGGAAGAGTAGTGGAGCAGAAGGGACATATAGGGTAGGAGCTGGAGGAAGATGTGAAAGCTGGTTAATCATTGTGGCCTTGCCCCACTTGCCTGCCCATTCAAGAGAAGGGAGAGAGACCAGTTCAACAATCTGTGTATCCTCAGAATTTTGGCAATAAATGAGAGGCAAGGATGTTAAATATCCCTGAAATGGAATTTACACAGAATCCACAACTTAGAGGTAAGAAAGAATTTGCATAGTTCATAGCACTGACTGCTGTAGTTCAATTCATTGCTGCTCTTTTTGGCTTTTTAATATGGATTTGAGAAGTGCAAACTGTTGCAAAATAGTTACTTACTTTTCTTGGTATGATTTTAGCTGTCTTTAAGTTGGAGAATGAAATCAGCTTCAAATAAATCTAGTTCTAATTTCTAACTGTGAATCAGTAGTGATGTTTTGGTATCATGTTTTCCAGACAAACCAATTAGAATCTGGTTGGATTCAGCATCTTACTTTCTTTCACAGTGCTTAGTGCTGCTGCTTTCCTCTCCTTTTCTTCCTGAGGCCATGATTGTAGTGAGGTTTGGTGAAATTTATTTATAGAAATTGCCCAGAAACTATAATCTTGGGTAAACTCCAGCAACTAAAAATAAACTGAACAGTGTGAGAGATGTTTGGTGCTTTTTTCCCCCCAGCAAAGATAAGTATGTAATCCTGCCCTGCAAGGAATGATTTAATACTACTGACATAAGCATTTTGCCACTTCAGAATTTTCAGAGAATCTCAATCTAGTTATTAGTAATTTTCTGTAGTGGTTTTGTTGGGTAGGATGCAGTTTTGAAAAGATCATTTCTAGTCTTCAAACTGTGAGTTCAGCACACTTGAGCGTGCAATTGAGTTCCATTTAAATGACTAGGACTTGTGTCCATAACCATTCTTACAAAATGGTACTGAATAATATATTACTTGCTCAAGCCTGCAAAAGAGAAGAGCACTCTTAATGTTGGCACAGTATGAGAAATGGTACGTTAAAGTGAGGTTCACTTATCATATTGATGATGGCACTTTCTGTAATTTCCAAAAGTCAGAATTTCTTTAATACTATCCTTGAGGTGTAAATTGTGAAGGAGTGGAGGTTCTTGCATCATTTGCAGTTGGGTACTATGAAAAGCCTGTGTTTTGCTACAGCCCCCAGACTTTCCCGAAGTAAGCATGCACTTATAGCATGCATTCACTTGATGTGTTGTATAGCATCAGATTTTTTACATAGACCTCTTCAGGCAACGTCAGCATTCTGGCCATCCAAAGTTCTCCTAGGCATGTTCCCTGTTTAATTCTGAGACAAACTGTGTGCCTGGGTTTGTTTGTTGTTTTTTTTTTTAAAAAACAAACATGAACACAGAAAACATTATGCTTCAGTTTTTACTATTTACAAAGTAATATTTGTATTTCATATTGGAAGTGTGGATTGGAACAGGTCTAGAAAAAAAATATGTCAATAGAGAATACAGGGAGGAAGTTGGTAACTTCTAGTGTGTGTGTATGTTTGTTGGTTTTTTAACTATACTGGTCTCGACTGAATATCTGTCAGTATCAGCAATATTTCACTGCCTTGGGCTTTTCTTTTTAATGTCCTTTTTTGGAAAACTTGCCTGGTAATGAGAAAGGGAGTGCAGGAAGAATGAGACTGACATTAATGGTACATTTTCGAATGGCCACAAGTTATGATGAGAAGGAAAATCTGTGCATATGAGAAAAGACTAGTTTTTAATTAGCCCAGACTTTGTGGTTATATTTGGGAATTTGACAGGTAAGTTCAATGTTTATATGTTTAACTGGTGCTGCCCTTATTTTCAATTACATGTATACTATTTCATGATAATTAACAATTTTGAAATTTGGGATTCTTTTGGAAGTGCTTTGCTTGAGGTTGTCATCACAAATCTATGTTTTATGAATCCATGAAAACTTCTCAGATTTCTCCCCCCCTTCATTTTTACTTGACAACTTAGACTGTTGGAAAATCGAACTAAAAATTGAGTTTAGTATGGGCCATGTTCATGACATTTTCCAGGTAGCCCATTTAGGGTCCTAAATGCATATATTGAATCTGATTCTTCCAGGCATATTCTGCTGGGACACTAAATTTTTTCTTTTTTCCTTTCCTTTTCTCTTTTTCCTCCTTCAAAGCCAAAATTCATAGTTACCTTAAGCCATTCAAAACATCTGTTAGGTTGTCAGCTAGTTACCATTCTCTGTTTTTGTTTGCTACCAAAGTGAACTTGTATGCTGAAACTAAATCTCTACATTTTGGTATTTTGCATAGCCAAATTTTATCATATTTGGACATCATGTCCATTTGGAGAAGTCTGAATTTTTCCTTTGGGTTTTAGCATACTGATAGACCTGACTCGGTAAGTCATACTTAGTATGGTATTGTGTTCCACAGTATGTCTGTGCATTTTGGGGATGCAAGGTACCTCCTGCATTTGACTTAAAAGATCAGATCTGGGCATTAGAGCAAGGTAGCATTGCTAGGGAAAGAATTTAGTTCATCTCATGTGGAAGGAAGGATGTTATTTAGACATGGTCTGTGGTGATGAAATGTTTCTGAGGCAAGCAGTTGAAATTATATTATGAAGGAAGGCAAGGTAAACAAAAAAACCCTGATTTTTTGGTCAGCTATTAAAGAGGAATGAAGGTGAGAGAAACAGTTTGCCACCAACAGACCAGTGTAAAAAATCTCCACAAAACCCTGACAAAGTTATTTAGGTAAGATGTCTATCTTATGATAAAATGTGCCAGGAAGCACGACAGAAAAGCTGGAGAGAGGAGAGAAGAGGACAGCACTGCAAAGCAGTCAATCAGCAGGATTAGCTGTGTAATGATATCTTGTTCATTATGGCACCATCACAGGATGCTTTAGTGCAGGGAATGGTTTTTAATACTGTACATTAATGTTTTCAAAATATCCAGAACATGCCACGTTACACTGAAGAGGATAAAAGAAGAGTATACAGACTGATGCTGTTAAATATTTCACACTTGCTTAGTCTACTTAGTATTTCGTGAGACAAATAATAACCTTGCAAGGAGAAACACTCCTTCTGCAAATAAAGACTAATCATATGCTTTAATGTATCTGCATGCTTTTGGGCTCATTTTCTCCAGTGAATTTGGCATGGCTAAACATTTTTAATGGATCAAGTAATTATGGAAAACAGTTGCCACCTGCAATCTGTGGAGGACTTACTCCCCTAAGTACTTCTTTACTGAAGTTTATGGAAGTTACAAAATTCTCGTCCTGAAAATTTCATTCATTCACCTATGTACTGTAGCAGATTTGCAGTTTCATGTTCTCTGTAAAAAGGAAATACTTTTCAAACTGCATTTAAGAATCCAAATAGAGTGGTGTTTTGAGAGAGAATTAAATGGAAAACACTTATTCCCTTTCTTTGAGAATTGGTCTCCACGTTAATGTATCACAGGCCAAACCTAATTACCTATTCAACCTATAGTTTATTTGATCTGCATGCCTGAGTGTCCTACAATCAAATTTACTGAAGAGCATCTCACTTTTTTCTGCATTAAAACAATTGCCTTGAAGCAGCTAACAATTAAAAAATAAATGAGTTAACACTTTCTGCTAAGTGCTACCATTTAAGTTGTAATATGCAATTAAAAACTACATTTTAATTTCTGTTCAATTACATTGACTTAAATAGTAATTTTAGTGTTATATTTATGAACCATTTAATTGACATTTTTCCTCTGGCATGTGTGATGCAAAAGTAGATTTGATTTTGAGAATGTGATAAGAAATAACCTTTTCCCCCCCACGGTCTGCTGTAATGACAAACAGAAAAAAGACAGAATTACCTGGGTTTTGTGTAAATATGGCAGAACAATTTAATTTCAAGAGCCATAAAAATGTGTTGCAAGTCAAATTATTTTTCATGTTTTTGAAAACTATCTAGTTTGTAAGGAGGAATACTCAAATTGCTTTATGGTAATGTAGGTGGTATTTGAAACACCCCCACGTGTGTTTGGTCGTGTTAATAGCTATAGGTTAAAGAAAGCTTTGTATTAAATCTAGAATCAAAGCCTGATAAAAACCTGAAGTGCGAAAACATGTATTGTAGAGCAGTGCCCTTTTTCAGGTGTGTATTGCTAGAGATAGATGCTTTACTAGTTTTGGCTTTAGCTCCTTCTTTTAAAAAGAAAACAGTGTATGAGTTGAGGCATTGCCGACAATTAGTTAATGTATTTTTATGTTACTACAAGAGGGAATTGTTATGGAACAAGGTCCTTATTAGAATGGATTAAAATTTTCTTTTCCCATCTGAGCCCAAGTCCCTCCAGGTCCTTTTAGCGTGCTGAAAATCACCTTTGAAGCGTTGTCCAGATAAAAACTTATGGTAAATGGATACCTGAGTGCTCATGTCCCACTTCTGTATGTTACTCTGTACTGTTCCTGTAACTGGCTGTAGGAGTGTGAACAGGATCAAAAAAACATTCGTGATTAAGTAAATTGGTCTCTCTTTATATCACTTGCAGTTGATGAGCTTCCAGCTTATGTATAAATTGAAAGTGTCACACACTTTATTTAATGCCATCCCAATTGTATTACCAGATCCATAAAGTTCTTAAGATGTGCTGATCTTTGCAAAGAACCAGACTTTTAAAAATACCATTTTTTTTTCAGGTGTTCAATCCTGTATCTTAGGGCTGGAGTGAACATTAAGACACCTGGTTGTGTTTCCTTCTGTTAAACAAGTTCAGGTATTGCAGTGATCTGTGCCTCGATTAGATACTGAATATATCTCATTTTGGTGAGGACACAGAAGCTTTGCTACCAAGAGGGGTTCTTAGTATCATTAAATTATTAAATTAAATTGCTGGAGAGGTTATCACAGAACAGTGTTGTGGTTTAGGAATGGTATTCTCCAACTTAGTGCTCCCACTGAAACACTCCAGCCCATGTAAATTTGTGTGTGTGTGCTTGATCACTCCTGAAATGTCACCCCTTATACCATAGGAAGGATGACCTCTGAAAACAAAACTCACATTTACTAGAAGTGCAACAGCAGATTATTGGAAGCTGTGCCTCTCTGTGTATGTTGTGTCTGCATGGAGGAGTTAACAGGATTTTGGATGCATTTCTATGCTGAATTTGATAGATGCCTTTTTTTCCCCTCAGACCACGTAGACTTTTAAGTAGTGTAACTTTGAAAAACATTTTATCTTCATTAAAGATTTCCTAATCAATAAATGACTTATACCTTCACCCAAATTTAACTGTTCTAACAGGGCTTTGTGGCTCATACAAGAATGGGTACAAATGTGAGGATCTCTCTGAACACCAGGAAATGCTCTTTTACTGTGAGAGTGACAGACCACTGGCACAGGTTGCCCAGAGAGGTTTGTCTCCCTCCTTGGAGACAGATATTAAAAAACTGTCTGGACATGGCCCTTAGCAACTTAGCCAAGATTCTCAGCTCTGGGGGGCCCTGCTTGAGCCAAGTGTTGGACCAGATGACCTCCAAATGTGCCTTCCAATTTCAGCCACTCTGATTCTGTACTGTATTAAGTGGTGTGCATTTACTCAATTACTTTAACCCTGTTCTCAAACAATGCAAGGGTGATGCCAGTTTTAATTGACTAAAAGAAAGTATTCCGAGAGAAACACCTTGTTCATCAGGTATGAGTTATGTCCTATATATTCCTGATCAAGGGAAGCTGAAATAGAAATGATTGTTCAAAACACCTCTTATTAAAGAAAACTATGGGTAGAAGCTTAAGTAGTTAATTAATTTAGGCTTCTGATGCTATTTGAGGACTGTGTAGGGAGTAATTGTTCTCTAAATGAGGATATTTACGATCTAATAACTTTTTTCTTGGTTTTGTGTCCTTTTCATATACCGTGATTTTATCTGTGTTTTATGGAATTGCCATTTTTATCTGTAATATCTTTGGACTTTTGTGATGATGAAAGGCCTTCAGTATTTAAGTGAAGGCAGCCAGTGTGTTCTGCCATTTAAAAGAGGCGACAGTGACATTTTTAGAATGTAGAGATCCATGGAAGATTTTCCTTTTTTATAAGCTAGTCAAAACCAGAAAAAATGTGAATAATTTTTTTCAGAAGTACCTAAATCAGTGAGTGAGTAACTTTTTATTAAAATTGTCATTAGTTGGTGTAGGAAATTCAACCAATTTGTTACATTATACCAATAGGTACCAATTTTTTAATATTTATTTCTTGTGGAGGTAGATCTGCAGACTATTGTATTACTAGCAGAGTTTTACTTTAAATCTGGTGTTTGTGCTGTTATAACCAGGTAAGCCCAAGAACAAAAAATTACTTTCCCCCTCCCCCCCCCCCCCCAAGAAAATAGAGGAAGGAACATGCCAAGGATTTTGTTGAAATATTGGATGATCAAAATACAAAGCAGTTTCAAGAAGATGCTAGGGCCGAAAGTCCCTTTCACCCATGTTTACTACAAGGAAGTTTAGGGATTTTTTGACATGATATATTGAAGAGGAGGGAGTGTTTTAGATTCAGGCATTCATCTGAGGATGATAAATAACAAATTGCTTGGAAGAATGGTCTTCACCATGACCTAAAAAGAACTCTAATATCAAACCCATCTAATACTGCTGTTAATATTTTAGCAATTACTTAAATGAGCCTTGAAATGAAAGATAGAAATAGGATAGCAATTTTTGAGCTTCCTTGAGGATTCTGGGAAATACAGACTGGTTAGCATGAGTTCCATACTTGCTAATTTTTTAAGTTATGAAATGAATGGTACTATTAGAAGCACCAATTAAAAAATAATAGTAAGAAGTCAATGGGAATTTAAAGCAGAGTTATGCCTTACTATTAGAGCTTTACAATGTACTTGGATTTTATAAAGCTTTTGACAGCTTTTTCTGTCACCAAGACTTGTTATAGAGACAAAGGAATGCTAAGATGGAAGGGAATACCTTTAGAAAAATGCTTGTCAAGAATAGGAAACAGATACATTTTGGTTATTGCGAAATGTCACTAGAGGAGTTTCATGTATATCTGCAAGGAAATGGTACACACTGGAAATGGTCCATAGTGCAGTGAATTGCAAGGGATAACATGGAATTACTCAGGGAAGCACTAATTGAAATGTCTGTGAAATTCCCATTCTCAAACAGGCAAGGTCTAGAAAAATCTCTCCAGGGAGTTCCGTCTTTTCCTACGGACTCTCCTACTGCAGAAAAATTGTCCTCAGCTGTGTCTTTAGAAAGTGAAGAAATGACATGGCTTACCAGTAGTGGGGGTTTTATTGGTTTTTATTTTTGGTGGGGTTTTTTGCCTTCTCCCCCCTGTATTATGTCTGGAACTGTAGAACAGAGATGAAACCTATTGGACAGAGAAATAAAAATGCAGCAGGCTTTGGTAGGACGTGAGAAGGTGAATGTGTGTAGAAAGGCAGCTTATGATATTGATTAAGAGCAAATATGGGATGAGGAGAGCGGACAACTTCATCATTTGGCTTCGTAACAGAAATGGATTCAACTTCTTGCTTAGGAAATCTGTGGTCTGAGTTGGGAGCAGCTGTGAGGGCAAGAATCTCACTGTCCTAAAACATTTGCTGCTGGATGTGGTAGAAGACCTGGTACTGAGGCAGATGAAACTTCACAATTTTGTTCTTAGGTTTTCATTCTTCTCTAAGAGCTGTTGTCTACTTATGTTATGTATATTGTTTAATAATTTAATGGCGAAGGTGTTCCTGTCTGAGGAATAGTATAATAAAAAAATTATTATGGTGAGGTTATTATTTTGACAACTTTATAAGAGAAGACAATTCCTTGTATCCTCATATTTACCTAGAGTTGCTTTGAAAAAGTCTAAAATTATTGTTCTTTTAAACCTGTGTTTATGTATTGTTTAAGATTAAGTTATTCAGCTTACTGGGAGCAGAGTATATGCAACCAAGAGTTCAAAGAAAATTTAAGGATTAAATAATTCAATTAATTCAATTCTTTTCCTGAGTGCCTGAGAATTGGAATGGCAAATGTTGCATTCTGTATATTTATTAAGTTGTCAGTGGAACTCATGGACCTTTACAGGCCTTTATATCTAACATCTCTTTAGAGAAAACTAAAAAAATTTATATCAAAAAATTGATATAAAGAGCAGAATTTGTGAGCACCAGGTAAATATGACCTGCATGGAGTCCTGAACACTGCTTCTATAATGGGAAGTCCTGTCTTAACCCTCTGGGCTTCATAAAAAGATTAAAAAATATTCAGGGAGAAGGCGATCTAATTGATAAACCAGTGAAATGTTAGAAATTGTTAAGAAAAGAATAGAGAGCAGAATGGAATAGTTCTTATTGCACTGTATAATTTAAGATTAATCCTGCTCTGTGCAGTCTGGTACCTCATTTCAGAGCGGTTGGTTATGATGGAAAAAGGCATCATTGTGCATTGCATGGCTTTGCCATGAGAAGCAGCTGAATAGATTAGGACTCTTCAGCCAGGAAGAGACAACTTACAGGAGAAGGCTATTAAGGGCTATTTTGAACAAAGTTATAAGTGACGTGGAAGTCAGTACGCATTGGGTGTGATTCTCTCAAAGCCAAGAGCCAGGTGTTAAAGCCAGTGTTGTTAAAGCTAGGAGGAACCAGGTTCAAAACACAAAATAAGCCGCTGCCTTGTATAATTAGTAGCAGATGTGTGCAACTCCTCATGAAGCTGCAAATCCAGAAAGTTTACTTAGTTTCACAAGAGACTGGAAAAAACTTTGAAAGACAGATTCATTGAGATACATTTTATCTATTTAGATTTATCTATCAGCCTGGAGAAATTGCCTGAACTGAAAATAATTGGTGTTTAGGAAAATATTAAGGGAAGCATAGGCAACCTATATGCTTGCCTTTGTCTTACTCTTGTATATGCATATGGTCCCTGTTTTGTCAGGGCAGGGTGGGACTGGAGAGAATGAACGATAAACATAATCTTTCTTATTACTACAAAGTTTGCTGCTGCTGCTGCTGCACTCCCTGAGCACAAATGATGAGCTTACTGGCCTGCTTTGGCCATTGCTCTGAAACAGCTTAGCTGGCCTTGTTTTTGTTGGCTCACTTAGTAAAAACAGTGTTAGTGGAAGTTGGATTTAGTAAGAGCTTTGAAGGACCAAAGGGTTATATGAACATGTGGCTTTGAATATGAGTTCAGATCTTTAATGTCCTTTAGCAGATCTTGAGAGCTTCACAAGCGATCTTTAGAACTGCAGCAGACCCTTTGTGTTCAGCAACAGCTGGATCCCAATGCCAGATGTGTATTAGACTTAATAAAACAAGACTGACTTGAGACTTCTTATAGGTAAACCAAGAAACTGTAAGAATATAGAAAAATATTGTAATAAAAATACATTATGAGCAAGAAATTACGTCAGGAAAGCTTTTACATTCTGTTCCTTAGTTACTGGATAGAAGCATCAGCATCTTGTAGGTTGTTAAATGTCTTCTGATTCACAAAATTGTCCAGGGTTTTACTGGGACCCTTGGTCTAGAAATATTTGGACAGATATTTTTAAATAGATGCTGCCTCATGTTTTATTTGCAAGATCATAGACTAGATGTGCTCAAATCAGTGAATCAGCAAAATTAGATGAAGGGTAGCACAAAGTCCTAGCTAGATTGAAATGTTAGCCAAACGACCCTACAGAAGTGATTTTAATTGAATCTACAGATGACAGGAAGAAATGGCCTAAAGCTAAAATTTAGTCTAAAAAATATCAAATTATCTCATATTGTCAAGGCACTAAAAGTTTCCTTTTAAACTCTCAAATACCAGTCACTTTCCAATTTTATCCGTAAAAGCATATAGATTTATACTTGTTAATGTTAACCGATCTAAACAAGTCAGACTTTTCTTGATGAGAAATGCTTTGTTGTCTAAAAATTTGCTTTTAATGTAATTGAAAATAGTGTTGCTCATATTTAAAAAAATCCTATTAGTGTAAAATTGTCATGCTGAAAGAAGTGGGATGGAATTGCTAAGCAGATGCACATGTACGAGTGATGCTAAACAATAAGCCACATTCATATTTCTTTCCTATAGAAAGGTGCATAGTGGTTTGCATGAACTAATCCTTCAGCATTGCCAGCTGTGTACACTAAACCATGGTAAAGGATTATTAGTTACGGGAATGCTATGAAACTTTTATATCTACACTTGTAGCTTATATTCATTTCAAAGACTGTAGACCATAACTCTGTACTTTTAATTTTATATTCAGTATGGGGAGTTAATCCCAGAGTGGGGCTTTTTTGATGCAAAATCTGAATGCTTGTGTAGTAACAACAGCTGTCCCCTCACCATGTGGTGTCTTCCATTGCTTTACTGGAGAGATGAATTTTGGCCCAGTGTTTCAGGAATATTGGACACACATGGTTTTAGGTGACAAAGCAGTATGTTTATGCATTCATTTGACTCTCGCAGTTACAGTTGGCTACAGATTAGAACAGGGAGAATACATTCACACCATGACCACCCTCGTAGCTGCTTGTAGTAGTTGGATCACAGTAGGTGCTGTTGCATCTAAAGACACAATTAACTGTTGCTGAGGAATTGCAAATTCACTAAAGCTCTTTTACAGCTTTTGCTGTTGAGAGTTCGTTTTCTAAAAGCTTTTTAAAAGGTTTTCCAAATTTATAAATGTTTTAGGTCTTCACATTCTAAAATTATTGTCAGCTTGAAATAAGATTAAGAAGTTGATATTTTAATGTAGCTAATGAATTCTTGTGCTGTGAATTAGCTGTGTAATTAACTACAGATATGCAGAATGATTATAGTTTTTGTCCATTATTTACGGAGATAACCTTAAGAGTTCTGTAACATTTACAAATGGGTAGTAAAATCATGAGCACAAAATTGTGAGCTTACCAAAAAAGTCTGAAAGTAAAACTTACCAGAAAACTTCTGACATATGTATATCACTGAAAAGATCATCTTGATTTCCATGTGTAATTGCTTAGATATGCTTTGGATATGGTAAGAGAATAGCTGTGAATGTACTTAAAGAAAACAACAACAACAAAAAACCACACAAAAAACCCAACAACCCCTCCCAAGTTTTAATACAAATTAAATAGAAAATTACAGTAAACTGTATATTAAGACTAATTATGAGGTACGAAATTTGACTAATTTTTAAACAAAAGGCTTTTAACCAAAACTCTTAGAGGAATTCATTATTTAAATTACAGTGATAAAATTTCTATAAGTAAAACATTAGGCACTGCAAATCTTTTAAAAACAATATAATATATCTACACGGAGTATAATAAATGTATGGAGTATATCAACTTGTTTAAAATAGTAAAACTAACAAGGTTATTGTGCAATGTGAAGATTTTGTATGTATTTATCATTTCTTCTGTAGGCTGGAGTGTAATTGTATAATGCATGTAATGTATGTGTGACATCTCTCACACACACATTGTTTAAGCGTCTTGTATTTGAAACATCATAGATAATTCATTTTATTCTTGTATGAAAAACTATGAATGTTTGAGGCTTTCAGCATTGAATAAAGGACTACATGGATCCAGACCAGGACGATTGATAAAATCCTTGCTACTATTGGCTATTATTTACTGTCTTTTAAGTGGCAGGTTGTATTTATGCCAATTTATCTGCTTCAGGGAACACTCTTGATAGCAGAACAAAGTGAATAAAAGTAGTTTGCTTTGCAAATGAATGCAAATGGTAAAGCCTTTCGGGAAGCCCTTTAACAGGAGCAATGCACTTTGATTATGAGTGAAGCTGCCATTTGGACATGGTGAAAAGAGCACGCTTGAACCATTGATTGGGGGAGACAGTAAAAAGTCAGGAAGGGCCCCGTTAAGCTTGCAGTGCGGCAGGCGGATGTCAGTGTGGTTAGAGCACAGTGGGAGAATGACAGGCAGGATTAGTGTCAGGGAGAAGCTTTGCTGTAGTTGTGGAGATGGTCCCTGGGGTCACTCACCTCTGACTGTTGTTCTGTGCTGATGGCTCTGTAATGCAAACCGCTTGATATGTGCCTGTTCATTATCGGAAATAGTGATTAGAAGAGCTATGTCATAAAGAGTTCCTTAAAAATAAATAAAATGGCAAATAGTGATGGTAATGAAGATTTGGCTCTGCAGTCGCTGCCAAAGATGCTGCAAATGTCAAAGACAGTTACTGCGTCTTGCCTTCTGAGGCAAGCACGGTTTCATGCCTTAAACTGCTCTAATTGTGTGTTCCTTGCTTTGTTCACTTTTATTTGGCCGTTATGAAGACAGTTATTGTTAACAGACTGGCACGCAGTTAGAGCAAAACATTTCTATATCTTTTGATTATTGGGTGGTAGAAGCATCCGGTTTGGTTTTGTGGCATAACTGCATTTTAGGGGCGGGGGAGGGCTGTTTTTAATAGTCACAATGCAATATTAGAATCAACAGATTTCATTCCTGGATCATAGAATTAGAATTAACTGGGTTGGAAGAGACCTCCAAGATCATCATCATGCCAGAGTTCTAAAACACTGGATGATAACAGTGACTTAAAAGCTAAGATGACTGTTCTGTTTTATTTAGAGGCTTTTTTAGTGTGTAAAAATTGAGGTATTTTCTTTGTCTTTGCTGAAAAAATATTACATATGCAATTAACTAAATGTCTAAAACTTTACATCTTAAACTGTGACTTAATCATGGAATTATTTAGGTTGGAAAAGACCTTTAGGATCACCGAACCCAGAACTGCCAAGTCCAACACTAAACCGTGTCCCTAAGTGTCTTTTAAATACCTCCAGGGATGGTGATTCCACCACTTCCCTGGGCAGCCTGTTCCAATGTTTGAAAACCCATTGAATGAAGACACTTTTCCTAATATCTAATGTAAAGCTCCCCTGGTAAAACTTGTGGCCATTTCCTCTGATCCTCTACCTTGTTACCTGTGAGAAGAGACCAACCCCCACCTCATCACAACCTCCTACTTCAGGTAGTTGTAGAGAGCGATAAGGTCTCCCCTCAGCCTCCTTTTCTCCAGGCTGAACATCCCCAGCTCCCTCAGCTGCTCCTCATCAG
>JAWMRA010000078.1:17039861-17086162 GCA_035584735.1 Pseudotriccus pelzelni
GTCATCTCCGGGGTCAGTCTCAGGCGACCAATGTCCTGAACCGCCTGCATGCAGGGTTAGGACTGCGGCTTCCAGTGACAAATGATAGAAGACAACTAAATATACAAGCTTTGAGGAAGGCAAAAATTTCAATCTGTTTCATACCACTCTGTACGAATTACTATCAGCTGCTATAAAAATATACTACAGATTTTCTGTACAACAGTAAAGAAAAATCAGTTTAAGTCTGGTACAGTACAATGTTCAAAACAATTTACCTCAAATTCATATAACTGTATTGGTGTCTCTAATGAAGATGGAGACAACTCTAAGGTAAGTTTAGTAGTTAATTTTTTGAACTATTACAAAGTCCACAGTATGCTCAGTTTTCTGGAAACTGGTATGTCACTTGGCCTGAGTTAAGAAGCAGTGGTTCAAAACTTGGGCCATTTGAACAAAGGCATGCAATAACCCAAACCAAAAGTCAGGCTTCTTCTAGGATTCACGATTCCTCCTCTTATCAAAAACCTTCCTAAACTAATTCATATCTCCTATCAACTCAGTTAATATTAATTGCAAGGATAATTCTTCCTAGATATCAACACAGTTTAATGCTGTCTAGTCCCTCTTCCCCGTTCCTGCAGGATTTTTTAAATACTTGTTTATTTTAAAGGGAAATAAAGTGTTTAACAGAGCCGTACAGACTGGTCAGGGCTAGGCAGTGATGAGCAGGCATTAATTTGCAAATACTGTGTGGAATGTGGTTTGACAGCAAGCCTGAATCCAGCTCTTGGCAGATTTTGGAGAACATGCATGCACATCACAGTTCTGCTTTTTTTGCTCCACCCAGCTTTTTACAGCACTAGGAAGGTGCTGTAAAGCGTACTGAAATCCACAGGCTTACCCAGCCTATCTTGAGCACTAACATGATGCAACATACCCTAAGTCAAGTAAAATTAGTATCATTTCATTGGCTGGGTTTTCTCCCCAAAAATTATATTCCTTACTTTAAGGAGTTAATTGCAACAAAGTGCCCTAATCCAGATACACCTACATCAATTGCTTTCAGAATCCCCAAGACATGCAATAGAATCTAAGGTAAAACTGCAGCAAAACTTTAGCTTATTAAGCTAATTGGTTCATACAATAACCTTCCCGCCACTAAACAAATTGCTTTCTAAAATGCTAAGTACTAACAGGCAAAGACCTCATAGAAATGTTTCAGAAGAACCTTAATATACCATGGCAAAATTAAATTGTTTGTTTGGTTTGATGTTTTTTGAGGTCAGGAGTGTGAGTGGCAGGGACCAAGAACCTGAGGATAGAGGCAGAACACCTCTGGTTATTTACTGAATGGCTTCGGCCTCTGCAGCTACCCCTGAGCTTGCAATGCTGTCCCCTCCCAGTACGCGCATTTTAAATGGAATACACTCCTCGAGGCTGCCCCACTGACTGCTCACACTGCAGTCAGGCACTTTCCTTCATTTCAATACAGACATTCCCCAAAAAGGAGATTCCATAGATGCTGTCACCCAATGCCATTCCTGAATTTGTCTGGCAGGACTTGACTATTTCATGAATGTTAAACTTATTCTCAAAAAACACTCAGTACTTGCTAGTGCAAATACCAAGCAAACTGTGTGTACCAGGGTTCCTTTACACTTCCTATAAACCAGTCTGCAGTGTTTTTTTCTGGAAAGCACACTTTCACATTGCCCACTTGGTGCACAGAGAGCTCCCATCATTTTTACACTCCCCATACATCACTCTGTGCCCTGAAGAGTTGTATCATCCATCTGCAGCAGGTATTAACACTTCTGGGGAAAGGTTCAGATTTATGGTAAAGGCATAATAATCATTCTTGCTATATATAGTCTGCTCCAAGGCTTGAGTAGCTTTTAGCTCTAATGCAGATACGTAAGGCACTACTCTTGCACTGAGAGGGAAGGACCATGGCAGGTAATTCTCCACAAAAATGCCAGAGGGTAAGAGTAGAGTCCAAAAACAACATTGTGTTTTGCATGGCCAGGTTTTGGTAGTGGGGAGGGGTGGGTGGACTATAGGGGTGGCTTCTGTGAGAAGCTGCCAGAAGCTTCTCCCAAGTCCAGCAGAGCCAATGCCAGCCACTGCAAGACCATCAGAAAGGGTGAAAAAAAAAAAAAAAAGCTACTGAGCAGAAGCCAGTGCAGCCAGAGAAGAGTGGAGTGAGAACATGTGAGAGGAACAACTCTGCAGACACAAAGGTCAGTGCAGAAGGAGGGTGAGGAGGCTCCAGGCTCCAGAGCTGAGGTTCCCCCACAGCCCGGGGTGCAGCCCCCGGTGAGGCAGCTGTGCCCCTGCAGCCCATGGAGCACCACGGGGGTGCAGAGATCCCCCTGCAGCCCAGGCAGGAGCCCACGCCGGGGCAGGTGGATGCCTGAAGGCTGTGAACCCATGGGAAACCCATGCTGGAGGAAGGGCCTGGAAGGGACCTTCAGATCTGTTGAGAGAGGAGCCCACACTGGGACAGGTTTCCTGGTAAGGCTTGTAAATACAGGGCTGATGGCTCTTCTCCACCAAGAGAATGGTCAGAAGAAAAGGCAGCAAGAAAATTCAAATCCTAAGTTATATTATTTCTTCTTAAAACATTCTGTGTCTATGTCCCAAAAGTGAAAAAGTAAAAAAACCGCTAGCAGATACATCAAAGAGTAGTCAGGAATTTCTTATTTCAAACTTTTCCAAACTTAACTGATTCAGACTAAAAAACTTTTACTGAGGCATTACAGGGATACATGAAAATGCCTCTCAAAATGGCATAGACTGGAATCTCAGTAAAATTTCTTGGAATTAAATTTTGCAGAACAAACAGGCAATCCACATACACTAACTCACATAATGTAAATCCACAGTTAATTCTGCAGCTTTCCATGATATTATCTAAAGAAGCCACTCATCCAGATAAACACATGCATTAAGGCATCACTTGCATAAATGGTCACTACATTTGTATCACAAAGGATTTCACATCTTTAAAAAGAAAAAACAAATTTCATTTCAAATTTCAGTCCCCCCAAAGGAACACCAGGGTAGCAGAAATTATTATATACCATAATGAAGTAATGCATTCCATGCAAAGAGACACTGCTGTGAAACAGACATCAAGTCCAAACCAATTCTGACAAGAAAAGGACACATAAAAGCAGCACGCTAACACAATATTCTGAACCAAATATTTATCTCAGAAGGAAAAAAAAACCTGTTTCATTATTAAAATTTCAAAATTTTGAGGGGCACATTATGAATTTATAACCCAAAAAATTAAATGCATGTTAATAGTGAAAGCAAAACTTAGAAAAAAAAATTAACCGAAGGAACTAACCACAAAAAAATCACTTCCACATATCCAGTAGACACTTATTAAAAAAACATAATCACACTTAGTAACCTCATTTAAGAAACTGAACACCAATTTTCCTTACAATATGAAGCATTATAAAAAGAAGGTGGTAAATGAAGCAGACAGGTTAGCTAAAGAAAACACACAGGATGCATAAGGCTAAATAAGAAAACTAAAAGGACACATGTTGATATTTAAATTCCACAATAAATATTACAGTTTAGTTTAATTCAGTTATAATTTAACTTCTGGAATTAGAGAGTTTTTGTTCATTTTAGTAACTTGCTCTAGCTCACCCCTGTGACTAACCACAGGAGTAAACCCTGTAATTAGGAAAAGTATAAGGACAAAGCAATTAGAAACTAGCTTAGCAATAAAAAAGAATCCAACTGTGTCTTTGGCATTAAAAGTATATTCTAACAGTCAGGAGGCAAAAAATAATATTTCAAAGTATTTCCTTTAACTTTCACAAAAATATACACTAATACCATTTTTTGTAAAAACTTATTACAATTAGATAATCAAAGTACAAGAGGGATGTAATTCAAGAAAGGTAAGATCATACACAGCATAAAACCTAAACCAAAGTTGTAAAGTTTCTAGAAAGTTCCCCCACAAGAAGACTCTTTTACAGGCTATGAATTTTACAGGTTATCTCAGACTTGAGAGGAATATGTTTCGGGCAAATTAATAAAATAAAGCAACAAATCACATGGACCAGTCAATACTAATCAAAGTGTTACAACTTCATTTCAAAAAAAACTGTCACACTCATCGATTGCAATCCATAATAGCTCTTAAATCAAAACACCAAAGCGGCAAATTGACACTACCTTTTCTTCTTTTTTTTTAATAGTTACTGAGAGTTTCAGAAAACCACTGACACTACCTTACTGATGCAACAGTGTCAAAAAGAATACAGTAGAACCAGAAACAAGACTTAACAGAAGCATGAGTCACAACTAATGGGATGTTAACAGGTATGCGTTCTAACTTAATAATCTTACAACTGAGAATAAAGAAATATGCAAAGCATACAAAAAAATCTAACTTTCTTGGAGATTATTCTCGAAATTGATACCACTATTTGAGGGAACACTTCCAGAGCCTTAAGAGAGAAACTCAGTATTTCAATCACTTCACCCTGACAAGGTCTTGGTGTACCATATACAGACACATTTGTTGAGTGCAACAGCTCAGAACCAAACCACACACAGTTACCACAAGCCTCAATAGCTCTGGTAAAACACGATGATCTACAACGATCTGTGCAATAATGTTTTCAAACCATGGCTGCCTGACTCTGATGTCAAACATTTCCACGTGAACGGGACAAATGTTTTCCAACTTTGAGATCAGTGAACCCATTCCTCTGTAGTACTGCCCACCCTGTAATGCCAACATTCGTGGCACTGGTGGACAGCAAAAGTGATTCTTGTCGAGTACAATGAGAACTGTCATTATTTAACCCTGCATGTTGCCCCTGGGGTTAGGTATTTACTAGCACATTATCAGGAAGGAAAGGCCAGAGAACCTAACAGAGCAGACTGCAAAAAAGCCAATATGATATTACAAGTATATGAAGTGTGAGCTGGAATTTCATAATTGCCAGTTTTAAATGTTACAGGTTCAGTGTCAGCTCAGCACACACAAGTGAATTTTAAAGGAAAGACTTCCTAAAACTGCTCAAATTATTAATATAATTCAATTAAATAAAATTTACTGGAGTATCAGTGGGACCTGATTGGGGTCATAAAATCCCTCACAATTTACATACAAAACTCTAAGCCTTTCTCCATATGGAAAACAGCAAAATATTTTAGGATTTTAAATTGTAGGAAAAAATACCAAGTGTGTTTGATAATTATAGAATTTATGCCAATTACAGAATTTATAAAGCTCCTGTATATAGAGTGGAATGATTACACCATGAAATTTCAACATAAGTAATTGAAGTGGAAGAAGAGAAAAATACACTGACTTACTTTTTCTGTAGTTACAGTAAGAGATGGAACCAAGGATGGTGAGGACTCCGACTGCTTCTTGTATTTTTGTTTGTGTTTATCTTTCTCTTTATATTTCTATAAGTTGTAAAAGAGAATACAAACTAAATTCAGCTTCATCTTTAACATAACCCAGTTTACACAGCATCAAGTGTTACCAAAATTTAAGAGACATGGCAATGTTATTTTGAAACCACAATAATGTTTTGAAATGTATATAATTTTTTTAAAGCAAATCAAGTATTCATATTTGCTTTCAAAGTACACAAACTTAAATTCTTCAGTTTTAGCCAGCATTTATGAATCAACTGGTGTTAATATTCTCCATCTTTCCAATAATCAACTAATCAACAAAAGAAACTGGATTAAAAGCTGAGACATGGCTTCTGCTTCAGAGATCTTCCTCCATTTTTCACCAAAGATCCTTCTGCATTTCTACACCTCTACACTATTTTTTGGTTGGATACTAATGCAAATTAATGCAAGGTTTTAGCTTTGGCTCCCCTACTGACTCTCCATGCATAAGAATGTGAAATCTGACTTCCGGAGAAGGTGCATACGTTTTACAGACTAAGTATCTTCCATGGTAAACTGAGTAAAGTACCAAAAGCTATACAAGTCAAATGTGCTTTCTAAAGGAGCTGAGAATTTAATGTGGTTTTTCTTAATTCTTTTTTTTTTAAACATGAAATGAAGCATTGGCAGTGTGAATGAAATTGTGCAAACAGAGAGAAAATAACTTTTTAACCCAGCGCCTTTAGAGTATAAGAGAAGTCTTTCATACTGGATTTCAGAATCTTTTAGATTTTGATCTTTTAATCCTTTCTTAGAAGATTTCAGAATCAGACCCAATTTGTATTTGTTTAAATAGTCCAGACAAATACTTTAAAAAAAAATACCCCATCTGACAAAACTAACAATTAAACTTAAAGGAGTTCAGTATTTTTACCAATTTAATCATAAACAAGTAATTTTTTCCTTAGTATTATAATATAGTTTATTTAGACAGCCAGTATCTATGCAGAGAAATGGCAGGTGTGAGAGAAAGCTACTTGTAAGCTACTGGCACTCAAGTATTTTGTTTCTTTAACTATGTATTAGTGAAATTCTCATGTATTAAGACAAAACTAAACAGAACAGCACAATGTATGACTGTTTGTTCAAAATAACTGCTGCAACAGAAAGCTAGTAAAAAAAAGTGCATACATATGGATTGAAATAAAGGGTTTAGAAATCCCATTGAGCAGCTTGAAAACATGAGGAATACAAAATGTGTGAGTCTGAATAAGCATATGAAAACTCAGTAACTGTTTTGCACCTTAAAAATTACTCATGCTGAACCCTCTCTATCAAAATGATTACCCAGAGTCTCAAAAGAAAACATGATTTGTTCAACAGTGGCTGCACAACCACGCTCATCAAGCACCAGGACAAGATATTGAGGTATGACCAAGTATAAGCTTTCTATTTCAGTCACAATGGAAGCAATATGAGAGACTTATTTCATGGAATCAGCCTAAGACATTAAGAAAACGGGTTCTCAAATTCTCTAATAAAGTAGAATCAGTTAATTGATAACTTAGGTGCAAAGCTGAAAGCGAAACACATTTATCTCTACCTTTATGAACTATAAATACCAGCTTATTTAAATATCACCTTATCTCTAACCAGCCCAAACCACTAAACTTATAACCTAATTTTGCCAGAAAGGAAACAGAGTTTAACCAAGAAAGGTCATAAATAAAGTAACAAAGCTGTTGTCACTAAAATCTCATGTGAAAATATACATGACAGAATACAATAGATAGAGTTCTTTTAATTCTTGTACACTTCTTAAAACTCAAAGGAAGGTCTTTAAAAAGCTCACAGGGATTTCTAGGTTTGGGGGGTTTATATACTGAAGTGAACTTGGAGTTTTTCTCTCACTGTGCCACAGGGATAGAAATATGGAGTTTTTCCTTTCACAATAAAGTGTGCAGGCATCATAATTAAAATGATACACGCCATAAGGTAGGATTTAAATTTCGGAAACCTAATATAGGCTTGTTGAAGGAGTTTTAGATCAGGGAGGTTGTTTTTGTTTTGTGTTTTTCTGGAGAGGAGATTGCATGCCTCTTTTTAGACCTGTAAAATACACATTTGAAAGAAAAAAAATATGGAGAGGAGGCTTTCAAATGCACTGCACAGTCTTTTCAATAACATCTTACATGTAACAGTCCCAAAAGTGCTAACCATACTACCAGAAAAACAAGCAGGGATCAAGAAAAAAAACATCTGCATCAAGAAAAGAAGCATCTACATCCAGACTTCCACATTGTCCATCAAACCTGTTGATCCAAAAGACTTCCACAAATGCTAGTTACCAAACTTACTACATCATCATGTGAATCATGTTTAGACAAACTCAAGTAACAATTTCACTGAGCCCCAGACAAGCGTCAAGAATGAAGGTACGAAATGGCTACGCCACTGCCTGAGTCTCTTTAGCCTTTATCATTCTACTAGCGAGTTCAAATCACCTAAAGAATCTTTTTATTTATAATTTTGGAGCCAAGGGGCAATGACTTTAATATGCTTTAAGATGAAACTTCACAGCAATATCAGTAAACAATACCAAAACTTTTAAATGAACACGTTCTACAATCTTTTCTGTTGATTTTCTAGTGCTCTTTTACTTTCAGTGTAATTTCATCTAAAAGGTAAAGAAACATAAAATTCTGCTCAAAAGAACAGTTAGGAGAACTTCCAATTACATTTTCCAATGTACTGAAATCACTTTGACAGTAGTCTCAACACAAAAGGAGGCGTCAAGAAGAAGGAAAAGGGGATACAAGAACAGCAGGAAGGGAGGGGACATAAATGAAAGAACACGCTTAATTTCTGTGAAGCGAAGCATCAGCAAGCACATCAAATTCCTCTCCCAGATCCAAAGCCAACATGAAGTCTGACAGGACAGCTTACCAAGGTTACAGCTTAACACTCAAAGCCATTGGAGGGGTAACCCAACCATAGGCCGTTTGGATACAAATCTCTCATTCACAGGACATCTGTTGTCCTTACCTCTACATTCCCTCCTCCTTTTAAGTTATACCTCCTCTAATAATTTTTCCTTCATTTTTTTTCTTTTTACTTTTTTTTTCTTCCTAAGGAAAGTTCAGAAGTCTTACTTCTGAATGTGAATTGACTCCAGATGCATGTAACATCAAAGAAGTGGAGAACACTTCACTGCAGGAAAACCTTTGAAAGAAATGCTCAGATTTTACACTGGTAAGAACAAAAATTTCCAAAACAACCTGCTGAGATGAAGAGACGTAGCTCCCACAATGCAGTTGCACCCTTTTCTCACCATAAAAATGCATACAAAGTATAATAAGAGCTCTGCAATATCCACTTTGGAATCCAGAAAAGGAATAAAAAGAAGGACACAAGTTCCCACAATATTTAACAAATACGACAGCTTTTAATCAAGTCTGTCTCAAAGGCCATACAAACTACTCATCTCCCCTATCACCGGAAATAGAACAAACCACTAGCCCTTCATGGACAACTCGACATGCTTCACTTCTGTAAGATCTCTGTTCAGTCAGAGCTCTAAAAAATCCCCAAAACACATATTAGCAGCTCACCAAGATAAACATCCATCCAGAAAGCCACATGGGAACACCCCATTCTAAGGAAGGTAATCATATCAAGTGCCTGACCTCCTACAGGCTTTACAGTAAGGAAAATAAAAGGTAGAAATTACTGTTAACAGGGACTGAAAATAAAACTGTCAGTAAGTAAAAGCTAAGGGAGCACTGAGGGCAGGCAGAACTCATTCATGTATGTTCCAAACACCTATGCACAGCTGATAAATGCAATATGACATTCTGTAAACTCAAGATTTAGCAGAAGACACATTCCAAGGAAGAAATATAATTAAAAAATACAGCATCGGCTACAAAATTAATGAAGGAAACTTTAATCTTTGTTCACAAATAAGGTAGTTCGGAAGATCAGATTTAAGCAGCTTCTGAAATCCTTGTTACTGTAAAAAAAATAAAGTGTGACTGCCATGCAGTCACTGGGTAAGCAGTTTAACATTATTCAACCTACAACCTGACGAGCCCTGACTTTTGGTGCAGCTAAATAGCAATATAAAATACCTGGAGTTCATATGTCATGATTAATCAGAAAGCTTTATTTATCACAAGACATATCATCTTTGGATTTTATTTTTTATCTAAAAAATTACATAATACCATCTTAACACAAAAATGCTGTAAGATAAGAAAACAAGTAAGGTGCAAGATTTCTGGAATTCTGTTGCACTTTCTGTACATTGCCCTCTTGTGGGGCAGGGGAGAGGGGGATGGAGAAGGGGGGGAAAAGCACATTGTGATTGCTTTTATTTCTTCCACAAACATTCAATCTACAAAATTATTATATAATACAACTTCACAAATACAGCTCATTTTAGCTCATTTACATGTTGGATCACTCTAAAGGTCAGCACATGCTCATTCATTTTCTTTAATATTTTCAGAGATACATTTTACCAGACTCTTGAACAAAAATGCCACCTCATGGAAAGATCAAGTTAAGGATACATGTATAACTTCATCGTAGCTCAGATCTGTTACCAACATGTCCTAGTTTCAGCCAAGGGAGCGGAAGCCATGAGCCTGTCTGGGTTGTTATTCTATACCACCCACACCATCACTGGGGGACAGCAGTAAGGCATTCTCATCCCCAAGAGGGAGGGGAGGGGCCTGGCTTGTGGTCAGGAAGAAAAGGTGGCATGTGGAGGGTCCCTGACCATTCTGCTCATTCACTCGGGAGTCGCGCCACATCAGTGAGCCTTTTGCATGTAAACCCCCCCCTCTTTTAGACACTGCTCTTATTAGGATTGTTGCTGTTCGGTTTTCTTATGTCACCGCTGTTTCCAGTAACTTGTTCTTATCTCAACCCATAATCCCTAGCTTTTTAATCTCCCACTGGAGGGCAGAGGGGAGAGAGCATAGGAGGGTGGAAATAAATTAGGGAGTGCCATTCCTATACCATGACACAACAGAATAGTTGTTATCAAATCTATCTTTTCACTCTTTGGACTTCAATGTTTGGGAATAAAGCAAGTGAACAATAACTTTTCTAGTAGAGATGGAGTGGATGAGTTCAGCTTTTCTCTTAAATGGCATTATTAATTCATAACGTTTCCACATGGAAGCATCATTTAACTTGATGAAGGTATTTACATTCAACTGCAATTAATTTTTGTCTCAAGAATGCAGTCCTCTCCAATGAGGCTTCCACAGTACTTTATTTCATTAAAATATGTTCTGAAGTGCAGCAGTTAACAGTTCAGTGCTACAATGGAGAAAAAAAGGTTTTCTGACCCTGCTCTCACCTTTTCCAGAACTGTTCAGCTTGTGTGCCCACTCAACTACTAAAACAGCAGCAACAAAAAACGAAGTGCAGTGTTTTCTGCTGTTTTAGTGACCTGTGTTAGTCCTGTGAAGAAACATGAAAGATGGACAGCAAGAGGTACAAGAAGAGGCAGATGCAGAACAGAGAAGAACTCACCTGCTCAGGGAGCAGAAGAGTAATAACTTCTATTTTGGAGGAATTAAAACACATGCACACAATCAGCAAGCACCAGTGCTTAGTGCTTCAAGACAAAACTGCTTGAGCTGACCTTGAATTATTCCATTTATATCCCTTCTCTATTAGAAAAATCATAACCCTCTACTACCTTTGGTTGTCCCAAGTTTTCAAACTTTAACAACATTTTCAAATCTATTTTCCTTATTGATTATTGCAATCAAAATAATCTGAATGTCTAAACCACTAATTTTTCAGCTACTGTTCTTGATTCCCTCAAATAATTTCAACTTATCAGAATGTTGTTAGTACAGAGTATTTAGATTGGTACTTTTGTCATTCATAGATTTTCTGCACTATCTCTGTGCCACCAAAGACTGTAAAATCAGAGCTGTCACCATCACAACTAACATCCTGAATGGAAAGCTGCACACAGCTCTTGTTAACCGCCAATACCAGATCAGCTTGGCCTCTTATTCGAGACTAGGAGCAACATAACCATAACAATTCCAGAACGAAAGATTCCAGAAAGCCCACAGTCCACAAGTTTCAAATTCAAATCCTGATTTATCTCATTTTTACAAGAACAACCCTTGCTCAGGCATTCATCTATCATTTTTAAACGGTATAACCCACAGCAGAAAAATTCAATGCAGCAGCGGCGTTGTTGCAGTTACAATAACAAAAGGAAATGGGCACGGGATAGTTTATAGGGACAGGTTGAACACTATTGCCAGCACTATTCAAACACATACATATGCAGCTCTAAGGATAAAACTTGTTCTTAAGTACCAGTCCTTGATGTAATTACTTAAATATTCAAAAGCCCCACTTAAAATACAGGAATGATGGTCCAAATTTTCACTGTTAATGGTAAAAAGACTCAAGAATCAAAAATGCCATCCAAAGCATCTATGAGGCCCAAGCTCTTATCCAGAATGAGCTACTCTTGTTCTGATATTTAATATTAAAATATGCTATATGCTTCTGCTATTTGCACAGTTTAAATATTAATGGTTAGTAACGGATACTCAAGTGCTAAACACTTGAGTAGCACCTTTTAACTTCAAAAATGGTGCAAGACTAAATCAATGCAACTATTTATTGTCAATGCTCAGATTTTTTTATTTCTATAAAAACTGCAAGTATTAAAATTTTTAAATATGCATTATGTTACATGCTGTGAAATGCTCCACTGTCTGCAAGGTAACTTAAAGATACCTGTCAAATTTAAGTTAAAAAATAGGCAAACAGAATGGCAAACAAAAGGAATACAATTGTCCTGGCTCAGTCAGCTTAACACTGCAGATCATCTTTAACTGCATGTAGTCTACCAGCACAGAAGACATTGTATCTGGTGAACAGCATATATATATATGTAATGTTATATGCAGCTTCATAAAAAAGTATCCAAATTACCTTCTAGAAACCATTACGAAGTCAAAGTACTAATAATCTTGTATTAATCTAGGATCCAAAGCAAAGAAAGAGAGTATCTTAAAGCACCTTTTCCTTCTACATCTCTCACAGTTATAGGATTGAAATTGTGCTGGTTTTGAACGGGATAGAGTTAATTTACTTCACAGTAGTTGGTATGGACCTGTGCTTTGGATTTGTGCTGGAAACAGTGCTGATAACATGGGGATTTTTTCATTTTTGCTGAGCAGAGCTTACACAGAGCCCAAGCCTTTTTCTGCTCCTCACCCCACCCCATCAGCAAGTGGGCTGCAGGGCCGCAAGAACTGGGGAGAAGACAAAACCAGGACAGCTGACTCCAACTGACCAAAAATATCCTGTGCCATGTGGTGTCATGCCCAGTATATAAAACTCAGTGAAGAAGAAGGAAGGGGGGATGTTTGGAGTGATGGTATTTGGTTCATGAGTAACAGTTATATGTGATGGAGCCCTTCAATCCTGTGGATACCTGAACACCTGCCTGCCCATGGGAAGCAGTGAATGTTTTGCTTTGCTTGCATGCACAATTTCTTCTTTACCTATTAAATCTTGTCTCAACCCACAGAGTTTTTTCACTTTTACACTTCTGATTCTCTCCCCCATCCCACTGGGGGAGAAGGTGTGCAGCTGTGCGGGGCTGAGCTACCGAGGGGTTAAACCACGCACAAAGTGCAGAAGATACAGTGCTCAAATAAAACAAAATCAAGCAGCAACCTTAATGACCTATTTTTAATTTTCAGGTATCACCCAGTTTTCAAAAAAAGACAAACAACCTTTTGTAATTTTCTCAGGCAAAAAATGTTCATGTTTCTTCAAGGTACAGCTTATCTTCTACCTCAGTTATTCAAAAGTTACTCTCCCTTGTCTTACAACGTGGTGGAATACAAACATTGAGGAGCAAATGATGCTACAATACACTGAACTTGTAAAAAACTTAAAATTATCATCAGACAAAGAGTATTTTCCTAAAATTTTGTGAAGATAGTGATGAAACTGAAGTAATATTATATAATAATAGGATAAAAACCAAAATAAGTAGAAGTAACACCTAATAATACCTCAAGTGTATCATAGCAATTTTTCAACGAAACAAGTATTTCGGTTGGTCCCTCTGGGGAATCCCTAAGGAAGACATCTGGACTAACAACGTGATTTTTCTTAAAAAAACATACAACTCTTGCTTGACAAGCACAGTAAGAACTTATTTATGGTTCAAATCTACTCAAAATTCTTCATCTCCTGTTATTGCTCTAGAGATGCCTCATTTCTTCCAATAAATGTCTGAGGATTCAGTCACCCCTGGATTTTCAGTTTTACAATCTACAGAAACAATCATCATTTACTATTAGTTCATGCACAGTTTTATTTTCTTTCACAATGAAAAGTAAAAGACTAAAATGTGTATTTTCAGGGGAAAAAGGACACTTGCAACTTGGGCAGCCTTACGAAATTCTACATCTTACAGAGTAGTTTTTAGGTATATCTGAGGTGGCGTGTTTGTCATTTTGATTTTACAATAATTAACAAATCTCAAGTGACAAGCTCAATGCTATTGAGATGTTTGCTCTGCTAATGTACAATAAAAGCACTGCTCTTTTTTTAATTGTATATATAATGCATTACAGTAAGGTTAAAAAAATGAGGTAATAAATTCAGTAATTCCACGATAAGCATAAGAATTGAGACAAACAGTTCCTATTTTTTCTCTTACTAGAAAATAATGTAAATAAAAATGACCTTATCTGCTTATAGAGTTCTTCCTGACCTTCACAAGAGATCATTTTGCTGTTCCATCTCTATATACACCAACTGGTGCCAGTTCCAGTAAATTAAAGGTAGTTGATTATCAGGATGACAAATGAATACACAGAAAATAGCACAAGTTTTTTTGAGAATTTTAACAGACAAGAAGATGTCACCTTTCCTCTTATCCTGCAGTTAAAGATAGATATTACTGAATACAGTCAAATAGAGTAGTTTTCTAATGAAATTTTGTTTACACAGTCACACTCTGTTGGTCTTCCCAGAGAGTTAGACTTTCCACAGAATTTTACATGAAGAGATTTATTAAAGAAGAATAAACTACACTCCTACAAAACTCAGTACAGAACAGGTGCCCAGAAAGAGAAATATTATTTGTTGGCAACAACAGTAAAGACTGAAGGATGAAGTCATCTGCTTTTTGAACCCACAGAACCCACACAAAATTTCAGTCTAAGGAAACAAGAACTGGGTTCTCTTATGTTAGATCTATATTAAAGACCATCTACACACTGAGATACGTATGGCGTGTATTTATTAACCAGCTTTCAGAGGTGTTTTAGAGGCATTCTTCTTTCCCTCTGACTGAATAGAATTTGGAGTAAGTTAACATGGCTAAGCATCAGCATTAGCATCCATACCACACAGTTCTCATTTGAATAATATTTATCTAGTATTACTCCAATTATTTAAATTGAAGTAATTTCAAAGTGGCTGCAAACCACTATTCTTCTAGTTATCTTTAGCATTCTTACAGTTTTGCTTCATACACCGAGATCAGTTAGAAAAAGTAAAGAGTCAAATCTATTAAACTGATTAACAAAACCTTTAAAAGCTAAGAAAAATGAAATGGGATACTGCATTACTGAGATGAGTCAGGAGCTTTTCACCCTGAAAGATACACAAAACCCCCAATGCTCAAGTAACATCATTTAGTTTATGAAACGAGGTAATTAGTAGAGGAATGAGACAATTAGAATTTCCTTTGAAACACTCTATACAGCACTGTAAGTTGACTCTTCAGGACTAAATCAGGTTTATTTTTTTTAAGTGAAAAAGAAACCATTGCTTATGCAGTTGAATAGTAACTCAAAAAACTCCAATCTATTCCTATTTTTGCCGCAGAATCTTATGTGATGTGTGGCAGGTCAATTTTACCTTTCCACGGTCAGTTATTCACTGAGAAACACCTCATGAACACCTGATCTGAGTGTTCACAATTTGACTTGTAACAGCTCGCTCAGAGCATTAAAATACATTAAAAAGCATGAAGCACCTCTCTCCCAAATGAAATTCGTTGTCCTGACACATGAACATAGGCTTCTTCACAACACAGAGGAAAGTTTGGGCAGTTCAGAACACAGTTACAAGCCAACACAGGGTTTGCCAATGGAAACTTCCAGTGTGTAGAAACATTTTACATTTCCCTTCCCTGGGCCCAAAAACCAAACTCAAGTTACACTGGAACATGCTGAGTGGTGACACGCTGCCTTGGGCTCTTCTTAGGTATTCAAGTTTCTACCCACAAAATCAGAAAAGCTGTAACGTTCCTTGAAGTAAAGGAGAAGCAGCAAACACGTCCATACTGAATCAGTAGATCAGTGTTTGGAACACTTATTCCAGCTCTCGCATTTTAGGTTCTCCTCTGACACTCTCCAATTTCTGTAACAGTGGCCTGAAGCTCCTTGTCACTATTTTGTTCTCTCCACAACTTCTTACACATCTGCAGTCTTCAGTCACAAGCCCAGTTTTGTTTAATTTAATTCATATGAGCAATCATAGCAAGAGTTTTAAATTTCCGCTTCCTGCTCAGCCCAGAGCAAAGCACTTAAATAGTAGAAAAGAAATTTGGGTAAATCACCTGCTATAAAGTAGTTACTATGTAATATATTCAGATTTTTCAGAAGTCACAAACGTATAAAGTTAGTAATCTTGCCTAATTTTCATACAAGTGGCTAAAAAGACTTCCTTTATACAGAGGTCAGTTCCAGATATATTTAGTTCTTTCTTTAGTCCTTCCAAATATGAGACTGCCAGGAACATTAAAGCAAGGTGTTCTTCCACAGCTTCATAGTGGCTTAAATTTTTCCCAAGAAACCTTGAGGTAAACACCTGGGCCCTGAAAAACTGGGATATTATAATGGAATGTCAAGTAACATATTACCAACCCTATTTATGAGGGATGCAGGCTCATCACTAATCATTTCTAAATAGCATCTCTGCCATAGAAACTAACAATACTTAGGCAGTGGTAATCAGAATATAATGAAGCTATTTATTCTGTAGCTTCAAATTCATCATTACAATTAAATCATACCAAAGGTTTGGTTGAATTTGTTCAGGGTTTTTTTTTATTATTATTACACCCTTATATATTTGTTATCAATTTTGTTAGCAGGGTGCCCAGAAGAGACTAACACATATTATGAAGGAAAACACAGGCTTTCAGCAGTGTCTGTTTGTAAAAATGACAGTTATCTATATCAGCGTTTTCAGACCAACCTCTTCTGACTCCCATCTAGTATTCCACATCCCCAAACAGATAGCTTTTGAGGTCTGAGAAATAAAACCGGTTCCAATCCATAACTCATACAGCTACTGCTTGGCAAAAGGAAAAGTTTTAACAATACCTGCAGATCAGATTATCCAAAGACCAAAAATGAAAGATAAAGAAGAAACTGCCATGGCCACAAGGGAGGGGGTGTGGCACACACAGAGACACTACTGTATCTGTGAATATATATATTTATTTTTTTTCTGTAATATGACAACAATCTAGATTTACAGAAGAGGAAACAAGGAAAGTCACCGTAAAAAATGACCATATTCCTCCAAGATACTTGGTATAGTATGTCAAACAAACAGTGTAAGACATCATATCACAATCAAATTTACCAAGAGAATGAGCCTCCATAGCACCTACAGTTTACTGACTGAAGATTAGGATTTTGCAAAGGACAGGTTGTACTTCAACTATACAACGTGTAAGATTAAAAATGCCAAACAAAAAATCTGCAGCCACAAAAAGTTACACAATTAACAGCTTTAAGAAATTGCAACTTTTTTCACCGCTTGGTGGTTTTAACTTGAATACTGTTTCATTATTACACATGCCACTTCACCAAAGGTAGAACAAACTTCAATATCCTACTTCTAGCAAATTTCAAGTCACTGAAAAAGGCCAGGACTTGCAAAGGCAAGCAACAACATTTACTATTTCTAAAAGGTCTACACCAAAACACTTCCAGAGCAGGAGAAGCTGAGCAGCCAGCTGAAAAAACAGCTGATGTATTGACTGAACACACTTACGAAGTCCCTCCAAGTATACTCTGAAGATTTCATGGGTATAGTGTCAAAGTATTTTCAGTCGAAGTCATTTAAAAAACACAAAAAAACCCAACAAAACAAAAAAGCCACCTAAAAAACATCAGCCCATCAGCTTACAAGTTTTGTCAATGTGAGTAAAAATCCATGCATGTTATTTCAACAAAAATGACCTGAAATATCACTGTGATGAAAAACTAAGGAAAAATATGGCAAATGTTTCTCAGAGTTTATCTTGCAGCTAATTCTGTAGTCCATAATTCAAGATTGTTTTTTTCTACCAATGTGTCAAAAAGAGAAAAAAAAAAAGGTCTGCCAAAACCCCATACTTTTATTATTTTAGCCATAAATTTTGATTTAGAGGTACAACTGCATCACAATGCACAATTTTTTCTGTATTACCAGATGAAGATGGAACTATTCACCTACGCCATTAATAAAATCTAAAGATACTTTTTAGAAGATAATCCAAGAACAACTGGAGATCAACATCCATCCAAAATGGAAGTGATCTTAAAATCCAAATCAAATATTAAGGAGACTAAGAGTCCGAAGTCTGACATTTGTTATTCAATTTCCTTTTACTACAAATATAGCTCCTTTGTATGATACACATTAAGTCAAAAGATTCTCCGATTTCTGGTTTTATGTAATGATTTTTAATAATGCAGAACTAAGTTTACTCACATCCACACAAAATTCTATTAAGCCATTAGGATGTACAGGATGTGTGCAAGTGAGCAGTTTTGCATGCATTCTTAGAGGGCTAAAAAAGAGCCAAAGCTTATTTGCGTTATTGTGCCATGGTTTGTAATCACCCCCTACTGAATTCAGATGAAAAATTTTTTCTAGACAACTGTTAATCCAGCAGAAATAAAAATATAAGGTAGTAATCATCATAAATTTAAAAAACTTTTTTTAAAAAATATGTGACTTCAAATTGTTAAATGGAATATGCCAACATTAGAAATCAGCAGTCAGTTGTATTCTTTGTACCCTCACAGGCAGATTCACAGGTGAGTAACAAGGTCTTTTGCCATCACAGTGGGCTTGACCACCAGTACCAATAAAACATGTCAAGAAGAGATGCCAGTTCTTTGATGAGAGAAAAAGATACAGCGGGTTGAAACATAAAAAACTAGATGCAGCTGTTTAACTGCAGATTTGCTAAAACGTCCACTGCTGGTTTTCTTTCCTACACAGTCACAAAGGGTATACAAGAAAAACTGTAGTGGGAAACTAAAGCAAAGGAAGTTACATGGAAACATCCTTTCCAATGGATATGTTTCAATGGGTATCCCAAAACCGATGATAAACAGTAACAGGAAGATGCATGTGCAAATGCACCTGAAAATCTTTCCTCCTTGGATGCTAGTACCTCTATTATTATTCTGTGCTTCAGGAACAGGATTTCCTTCAGGCTTTTCAGCAAAAATTCAATTTATCAGAAAGCGCTACTATTAAGCAGATGTGCCACATAATTAGCAACGACAAATCCACTTACTTTTTTCTCCTTCTCATGATGTTTATCCTGAGAGTGAGAGGAAGAATCACTTAAACTTTGATCATATGACCTATTAGATCCCCGTTTGCTTTTTTTCTAAAAAGAGAAAATATATTTATGGACAGAGAAAAGGAACCATTTGATTAAATAAAAAGTATAAAGCATTTCAACTGATAAGATGCCTTATCGCTTGAGAAAAAAAAATTCAGTACTTCAGTTACTGAAAAACTGACACTAATATGATTCACAAGACTACCTAATGTACACCAGGAAAAAAGCCTAACCCTGTATTGACTTTTACACCTCCCACAAATTTGCAAGATATGCTTTCCATAGAGAAATTAAACATGCCACTTTTTAAAGGTTAAAAAATGCCAGACACATTTTCAAGCTTTCATAATATAAAACAAAAAAGATGCTGCTGAAGCGAGTATCACATGAAGCCACAGTGAAGCCCTGACACATGCCTGAAATGCACTGTGAGGTGGCTTCATGACTTATTATTCAAGTGATCTGTAATATTTTCATTGAAATGGATTAAAAACCAGGATACAGAATGCTGTAGTCATGTACGGGTTTACAAGCAGCACACGTAAAATTGCCTGTATTTCTGTAATGTCTGAGAGCCTTGTCTGGGACTGCAAACACTTCATGTTAGGCCAGCGTTCTAAATGCCTGTTATTCCATCATAACTGAGGCAGCATTATAAAGACACTTCAGGTTGGTGTTTTGTCGACCAATTTTCAGTGGAATAGTAGATATACACCACCCACCACCTTCAGCAGTAAATACTAAGAACTTGTATTTACCAGGCATTAACAGTCACGATAATCCTAAAGAAACACTGAAACACTTAAAACGATCCTGCCAGTCTTTCCTGTTCTTACCACTACAGCTTCATAATGGAAAGCTAAATAATCATATGTCACATATAGAGTTATGTCTTTATCATTAAACTTGCTTTTAAATAAACATAAATGTTCTTAATCATAGCGGCACTGCAACATTCAAATCAAATGCGTAACAGTGTGAGGGCTTGCTTTCACCTCTAAGTAACAGACCATTTTTGCTCTTTTTGTATATATTTACCTCAAGATAGTTAAAAAAAACAAACAAACTTAGTTTAGTAAGGCCCTTAATTATGAAGCAAATTCATCAGTATTCACTAGAGCAGAGAGCTAACCTCACCAAGTTTAACTTCTAGAAAGCCACAGGGGTTGACTGGCCCCGTGTTACCTCACTGCAACCTATTCAAAAGTCACACTAAGTATTCACCTTTTTTAGCACTGAAAACAAGTAATCTGCAAGTTTAACTTTACTTACAGCAGTATCTGAAGATAAGTCTATATATTCATAAACGATATTTTTTAAACATCAGTAAGTCCTTCAAGTCCACACCCTCACACGTGTACTCAGAAACAGTTATTTGGATCTGTCAAACTAGTAAGAAGTGATATGAAAGACCCCAGAAGTCTGATCCAAAACCTAATGAAATATCTGAGGAATTTCAACAGGTTTTGTTTGTTTGTGTTTTAAAAATCAAACCTCAAGTCACTTCCTTAAGGTCATGTACAAGAGAACTTATAGGCAGGGAATATCTGCTGGCTACACAATGAGGGATAAAACAGAAGAGGTGGGCAGAAGAGTAACAGAAGCAGAAAAAAAATGGATGGCTTCTTTACTCCAAAATGGACTAAATTCCTAGAAGGCACCTAAACAAATAGCAAAAGAAAACATTACAGGAGCTCAGTGAAAAAAAAAAAAAAAAAAAAAAAAAAACACTAAATGTGCATGCTACTTCTGGCAGAGGGGAAAAAACCACACATCTAGAAAGTAACCACTTATAAAAACATTTTCAGCTAGTACTTCTGTAACTGTGATTAAAACATTGTTTTAATGAAATACAACCTACTTTTTGAGCTACATGAAAATATTATTTCTAGTGTTAATGGCAATTCAGAGTGAAAAAATAAGTCAGTGACATTTATTTATAGAATTTAACAAATACATACCAGTTTATTAAAATGGTATTTACAGTAGCCGCAGTATTGGACGTTATCCGCACCATTGCCTTCTTCTTCACAAAGAAGTCCTGCAAACTGTGCACTAAAAATAAACCAGACAACATTCAAGGAAAGCAAATTTACACCAGCTCGTACCACAATATCACAGCTCATAATGTATGGATACTTATAACTGCAACTAATACGAGATTTCCACACAAGCGACTTCCAATGGCACACGAGCACAAAACTGACCTCTGTAGTCCAGGAAAAAAAATGTAGTGTACACACTTGGGCTTGATGCCTTTTTCAGAGTCTTTAGGCCACTCACACAAGTTTATAGCTTGTAAATCTATACTTACTATGCAGCCACTCCCACAAATAAAAACCACGCAATGATTCTAAATACTACACAATAATACAATGAAACTACAATGATTCTCAGCTCAAATTCAAGCCAAAAATTACCTATGGAAAGAACAGTTTTAAACAAAACTACATTGCAGATCCAAAGATCTGGGTTTTTTTTTTTTTCAGAAGTTGCATACATCCTTATCTGATTTGTCAGGAAATTCATTCCCCCCCCCCCCAAATAAAACTTGAATTACATAATAAATCAAACCGTATTTATTAGTTTAAAATACTATGGCAGGTTAATCTCCTTTAAAAAGAACAAGACTTAGAAGTTGCTTTACCTGGGCTAATTATTACTTTATTCTACTATATTTTTTTCAAATCAATTTTGCTTTTCACCATTTGTAATGTTGATTTATTTTCTTTATCAAAACCAACTCAGATATTGAAAAAACAAATATTCCGTTTCATTTTCTATATCATTTTCATTACCATAATAATGCAACGTTACAGTCAAAATGATGCACGGGAGTGTGACAATGAAAAAACCCCAATATATAAGGTGGTTTATTTTCACTGCTTTTTAAAAATATGTTCTTGGGAAATTCAGAAATACCACTTCTTAAACACATGAACATCTATAACAGATATCAACCACAGAAAACATTCAGGAGGGTCTCTTTACGCAAAGATTTATTGTTCTAAGCTTGGTGTATGAAAAACCAAATGGACTCAAACTCATTCTTCATTAGATATTAGTTTTGTTAATCCCAAATTGATATGCCTTGCCCTGGGGTTTTGCCTTCTCTAGTTTTCACATTTTTCTTCCATTTTTTTTAAATATTACAGAAGCCTTTAAATATCCCCAGTCATAGCACTCTCCTGCTAGATATCGCTTTATAGTGAAGACCGAGGTTTTGAATGAAAACATTCTAAAAATTGGCAAGATAAATGTTTTCATTTTTAATGTAAGCCTCACATTCTTCACGGCATTCACTGAAAAAAGGGTCTCGAGAGAAAGTAAAAAGATGAAAAGGACTCTTGCATGCATCCAAGTGTTTGAAAGGGAAGAGATCTTGTCATACAAGCACTTGGATGTATACATTTTTTCACATCTGTAAGTAATCCCTTTACATGGTATGCATGCTTTGAGGAACACAATCCATTTTCACAATAAAAAGAAACTGGACATTGATCACACCCAATGAAAAATTAGATGCTTTTGAAAGAATAAAACCTGCAAAATAGTCAAGTTATTAAAGGAAAAAAATAATTAAGAGTTGCCAAGAAATCAGCACCAAAACATAGAATTAAATCCTTTAAGAGCTGCACAAGACATACAAATTATCACTTAGTTACACTGAAGCAAATACCTTCAAGTAATTTAAGTAGATGTGCAAATACCATTTCCCTGACTGAACTGGTCATGCAGCAGCATACTGGAGCAGCTCAAGAAACAGACAGGTAAAGCCACATATTATGCAGCCAGACAGCCTATATAAATCTGTTAGCTACCTATTGCAAAGTAACTTTAGCTGAAATTGAAAAAACATGTGATGTTATGTAAATGCCTGCAAATTTTGGGGTGGAATTCTTTTTGCCTCCTTTTACGTTTAAACATGCGGTTTAATACAATTATCTGGCCTCTTTTAGAAGTCTATAAAGTGAGACAAGCATCTCCTGAATGCAAGCAAACCTAAATATCTTGAAGTGTAATGAGTCAGATGGTGGAGGACACAGCTGTTTTTCTCCAACAGTAACACACGAAATCTGAATATTTCAGGATAGATCTGTACCATTTAGAAAACATCAGTGAGGTGAGTTACCCCCAAAAGTTTGTAAATCTGTACTGGAATGGGTGAATCTAGTGCATTTTTACATATAGTTCAGTAATTTTCTCACTGATTTGCTAGAAGTAAGGATCAAAATCAGCAGATAAATAAAGTCTTCACACTCCCATATCCTAATAAATATCATCTAAGAAAAATAACGTAAGACCAAAAAAATAAACCAACTCCCCCTAAACCTTACTCCAAGGAGCACACACCATTTCATACAACCCAAGGGAGTATTACCAGACAGATTTTGCAGCACAGCAATATCTCTGCTGCCACAGCCATATTGTTAGTAAACCCTATTACAATAAAAGCAAATCACTTTACTATATTTCTTTACTCAAAAATGTACTAAATAAATGATGTTTATTCATCACACTGTGTGCATTGACTCTTTCTGGAATATCAGAAATATTAAATAATAAAATATACTTACCATGTTACGTGAAAAGCTTGTCGACATCCATGTTTATTACATGTCATACAAGCACCAGTGGCTGCTTTACTTTCTCTGCCTTGTTCATCACAAATATAGCAAGTCTATCAAAGAGAAAATACTTAACATGATAAGAAGAATACAAGTACATTCTGTGTTACAGGAGATTCTAGGCTGAGGACTACTGGATTCTGCAGCTAAGCCTATATAAGAGCTTCTTTATGCAAGTCTAATTATGCTTGTTTGCAAAAGGAGATCACCTGGTAGACTCTTGGGTTCTGTCTAACACTTCACCAATGTTAAGGCAGTGCAAATACTAATTTGCTCACATTCCATGCCACTATTCAACTACCCAAATGGTTAAACAGCCAAGGGTTAATAGCAGTAGGCTTCAAGACTGTCCTTGCCTTCAAGTTTGTGTTTATGTCCTTCTAGGTCTCAATCATTTTCACATTCATTTAACAGAACCTGTATTGGTGGCGTTCAGAAACATTAAATTAGACTGAGTGCCTACTGGTGCGATATAACATACGGTACACATGAGTGTGCCTACACAATTACACACAGAAAAACCGCAAACTTGAAATTCTTTTGTAGATTGAGTGCAAAGAATTTTCAGAAGTGTCATAGCATGCTTCAGAGTATACATATGATGCTCAGTTACTTTTAATAAAACTGGTGTTTAAAAGAACTCTGCTTTAATTCCAGCATGACTTGGACAGCACCATAAACATCCCAGAAACTAAACAAGCATGAAGCTTCTGCAAAGAAAGCTTAAATCTGTGTATCAAACCCATTTCAACCTCCAAATAAAACCTAAAAGGAAACCAACCTACCTAAGTACCTGAAAATCTTTTCATAGAATTTTTGTCAATTTATTTGTTTTACTGGGACGTTACGGCAATTTTTACTATTTTCAAAAACATTCTCAGTAAAACAGAAGAAAAAAATTAAGACAAAAAAGCTCCAAATTCTTTCTCATTATTCAATACTTTTTTTTTTTTTTAAAACATGTGGCCAGTAAATGTGCTGTACAGAAGTTTGCTACTATACCAGCCATTGCTACAATCTCTCACCAGCATTCCAGAGACAAATATCAGGCAAAACTAAATCTGTTTTTATTTTTCCCTGTCCTAATTACACAAATACCATTTAGAGAGGTTCTATATCACATCACATTTATGTGCAAAATGTAACAATTTAAGAATAGATTCTTAACAAAAGTATCATTCAGCACTGTGGCAATTAAGTGTTTGCTTTTAAATGAGAGAGAACCTTACTGGGCAATAAACATAAATGACAAACTGCTACCTCTGTAGAAATCCCACTACAAGATCTCACATGAGAAAAGATAAACTTTTTTTATGTAAAAAAAAAATTGTCTATATTTTAACTTATTGCAATTTTATCACAACCTCCCTTCAGTGCAGCAGAGAATGAGTAGAATAATAAATAATAAATAACATCAACCAGGGTAGTAAAAAACACACTTGAAAAAAACGGACCAAGATACCACTGAAATAAATACAAAAATACATGTATATGTATGCAAAACCAGCATTACTTAGACGTGAAAATGAGTGAAATTCTGAGTTCAGAACAGCCTTTTACAGAGATTTTTTAGAACACTTAACATGAGATGTCAGTTAACTAAAGCATTTTTGTTAATATGCAAGGCTTGACGGTAGGCAAGTCATTCTTGTACAGTGTCCACAAGACTTTAAAGCAGCATTCAACCCAATAGCTAATATATCCTAAAATCATATCCTATATCCTAACATTTGAAAGATCAGAAAGGGGATAATCCTGCTTAATTCTTTGCCTGGCTTCTTTTGTACATCAAGGTGGTGTACACTGATAATTCAGTTGTTTGACAGGGTCTGAGACGGGCTGCTTTTTAGCTTTCCATACCATGACCTGACACATTTAGGTTTTAGGGACAAACAAGGTCATGGTTTATCAACCTCATCAGAGCCATTAGATTAATTGTAAGTAACTTCAAAGTAAGATACCTCTATAAACAGAGAGTTCAACGGACTCCATAAAACTCAATCTTCAGTTACTTTCTGGGTTTTTTTTTCAGAATTCTGCTTTAAGTTCTTTATTTTTTTCCACACCAAAGCTCAGAAAGAAAAGCAATATAAGCATTCCACTTAGTAGGGATGTAGGCCCCATTTTTTCAGCATTTATCCTACATGTAGGGTCTGCATTTCAGGACTTCTTAAACCAATTTACAGTAAAATGACTGAAAAATCAAAACAAACAACCACCTACATTATGAACAAGTTTAAACACAAGGTAGTAGACTGCTTACCAGTTTTAATAAGCTCAAAGAACTATATTTCCTACAACAGTCACGAAATACAAAGCCTGTTTCCTAGTCTTTCATATGAAACAGGGCCAAAGAAGGTTCATCCTCCCGTTCTATGAAGAACAGTAAGTTCTCTGTCGCTGAGCTTCTCAACTTATACCTTCTCTTGGACACACAAACAATTCCAGAAGCCTGAAAGCCTTTGTCTTTCTTTCACAATGAAGACTTTCATGCATTTGCAAATCAATGCAAATGCTACACCTCTGAAACCTCTGGAATGTGGAAGTTAAAAACTCTCAGTGTCCCACCACCTACAGTGGCACTGCTCTTCCAAGCTCTTAAAGGAAGAGAGTACTTTGACTTCTCCCAGATTCATTGCAAAAGAAGCTTTTGACTCAGCAAGAAAACTTTACTCAACCACAACAAATATCTTAGTTTCTTTAAAGGCAAAATATACATTTTGCAATGATGGCTCTATGTTTCTGCCAATACTTTTCCTTCAAAGATTCAAAATGTAAACCTTCTTTGCAAAAGCAAAGACAGAAGGAAAGGTAAGGCAAAAAAAACCCCTTATAAAGCAAAAAGTAATTTGAGAAATAGTTTATTCTAACAGCTACTCAATGGCATTCCCTCATCACAGAATCAAACCTAGGAATTGCATGGAAATGTTTCATTGCTGCAGCAACTGCTGAAAGAGAAGTCTCCCAGCTGCCTTCACTACCAAGGCAAATCAAAGGCGCTTACTTTTTTATCAGTTCTTAGAAGAAATTCCTAAAATCTGTAATTATATTCAATTATCACATCGTTTTAAATGTACCCGAAGAGACAAATAAAGCTGACATAAAATAAAAAGATACTATCTGTGCATAACCATCCGATAACAAATATCTACTAAATAGAGGAGCAACAAATAGTCCATTTCTTTTTGGAAGCAACTGTGTCAGAAGATAGCTAACATACTAAATAAATCATTCAGTGGATTCATTCTGTAATGTGATTGTTTTTACCCGAGAAGCAGGAAAATAGCAGGCAAATGTCTCTGTATTGACAAGCCTCATGCTTTAGTGTCTGCTGTGTTTCTTCTTGCATTTAAGATTACTGTACTTGGTAACTGTGTATTTTGCAGTGTTTAGTAAAGAAAAAAGTGCATAGAAAATAACACTATCTCCTGGCAAAACTCCAGTGATTATTTTAAAGACTACAATATAAATTTTCCCTCATAGTAATTTTCGTTGACCTCTATTTTCTCCCAATTCTATGTGCTAGTGCATTGTTTCATTGCTTTGCCTTTTGGATTTTTTATTTAAAGTCTCATCACACTTTATAAAACATTCCATACCACTGACACTTACTTAGGAATAGTTCTTTTATAAGCAAATAATCACACTAAAGTGAATATTGTTTACAAAGGCAAAAGTTTTTTCCAAATATCCTCTGCAAACTTCAGTCTTAATATATCAGCATACCTTTTCTTCCTAAAAGGAATGTTTATGAATATATTTATGTTCATATCAATACTTAAAACAGTAGGACTTTGTGGCAACTAATAACATTTCAAATAGGCTGTAACAGTATTTAACCTAGACAAAATATTTCACATTCCTTTAAAAATAAACTGTTATTCAAAGATCACGATATTTTTAATTAACAAAATAGTCCCTAATCTGTAATAGACTAATGAGACATGGCAGATAATCTTACAGATTAATTTAATAATATAGCTTTATTAATTCTTCAATTTACCACAATGTCATAGCAGAAAACATAGAGCAGTACTGCACACATACATTAATTTTATATAAAGTGCATTCTAAGAAGTGTAGTTTTATATTACTGAAGCTCACAAGTTTTAAAATAAATACATTAGACATAAAAAGACATATAATTATACCTTATTATAACGATCATGAGGAACAGACTGCAACACGATAGGTTCCATTGTAGAAACATTTGCAAACTGCACCTCGGGAATGTACAGAGCACAAACCACATGAGCCCAACCTACAAAAAGTTATAATTGTATTTAATTTTAATGTTTTCTAGAAGCTCAAAGGACATTTCAATTATAGTACAAAGAATCTTTTACAACACTTTTTCTTCAATGGACTGTTTTAACTGTTTAGAATATTACAGGCAGTATGTTTACATTTCATTCTTGTTATCCAAAGTTTAGATGAGCTGTAATACATTTTTTAATTTAGTCAGGGGAGAATTTATACAAGTAATACTCCATGAAATTCAAATACTAATGATTTATACAAACAGTGACACACAAACAGAAAAACAGATTAGTCTTAAAATTTCTTGGATTAACATAGTCATTGCATAAAAGCTATGCAAATTCCAGCAAAAAGGAAATATCATCTGACCAAACTAATACTCATGCAAGCCTTACCATCACAGAAATCTTCTGTGTATAATTTTTATTTAAACAATGTCATTCTGATTAGAATAGACTCCTGTTTTCTTTCTATAGAAGGAAATCTCAACACATACACACCCCCCCACACATCCCCCTCTCTGAAATCTCTTCTTTTCTTTCTATAAAGGTGTGGCCAGCTCATTTTTTCATAGGAATACAAAACTCCTATATCCAGTCCTATTTGAACTCACTAATTTGGGGTCATCAATAAATGATTAGTTACTTACCATACTGTGCTTTAACAACATTTTGAGAAGCCAAGGTTCCTAATTGCCTAACATTTGGCTGGATGGGGCTGAGGGGAAACACCAACTCTACTAATTGGAAGCCTTTTTTCAATACTGAGATCCTGAGTGTTGTTGGTTTGTTCCACTGGACGACTGTTTGCAGTAACTGCTATACAGCTAACCCAACATATTGTTATACTGACACTAATAACAGGATTATTAAGAGTAATAACACCTCATCTGAAAGTGAATTTGGTGTGGCTGATCATTTGGCGAGAATTCTGCTCTTTCCCAAGAGGAAAAATAAAGTCTCTCGTCACAAGACCTTCAGTATGCTTTAAAAATAACTGTGCTTTCCTCCCAGCCAGGCTTACTTGTATGCAAACATTAAGGACATAAAATGACAGACTCACATAATTAGATAATCTAGCAGATTATTAGATTAGACAAGCAAAGTAAATTATCACTGTGCAAATGCATGCTACAATGAAAGAAAAAAACAACAGTAATAAAAAACCCCACACACAAATCCCACCATACTGCCTCACTACAGGTCTTTTTGAGATTTGTTTTCATCTTGTATTTTCTCTTCTCAACTACTCTAATGAATCTAAAGGTTTTTTATTTTTTGCCTAACTGTACTTTGACTCAAATGGAGCTAAACACAAAACTGTACTTGCTTACAGTAGTATTGTTGACACTCCGGAATGATATTTCGAATAAAAAGCACACATGCAATTCCAGAGGCTTTTCTTAAAGCACAAATCTTCTCCAGTTGCTTCCAATGGATCTGTGTTCCCCCTTCCCGTTTACTAACTTGGTAGTTATAATTTCCATAGCAAATTAAAAGTGCACACACGCAACCATTATAGTCAACATCACATATATCATTCTAGTATTTCAACTGCAACTAAATGCAGTATCTCTGCTGCTTCACTATTTTATTCACAAATAGTTTCATTAGATAGTAAGTGTTTTAAGGGCTTTCCTACGACTTGCAAACTGTCCTATGCCAGAGTCATTTTACTGAAGACAAAAAAATGTTAATACACTGTTAACAAGAATATTTATCTTTAAATCTCTTCTCAAAAAATTAACTCAAATAGAAACACCATTCACCTAATAAAGCCATTAAGCCAATAGAAAAGTGACACTGAGATTTGGGGGAAAAAATCCTTCTTCAGTTAGCTACATGTAATCAGATGGCAAAAGCTTTTATTTCAGATGCAATTAAACCCATACTACAGTTACCCTTACATATAATGAAAAATTATTTTGTCAATGTACAAAACATACCAGACATTAAAAAAAAAATCACTTACTAACACAACTGAAATTTAGGTAATGAATTTTCTCTTAGGTAAAGAAAACAGTTTTAGAAGTAACTTTACCTGAATACTGCTCCATCACTATCCAAAAAAAAACCAAAAACCTAAACCCTACAAGCTTAACAATACTACTATTTCCAAAATACAAAGTGCACATCCAGGATCCCTGTGGGCAGTAGCCCCCTTTCATCTTTCATGGGAACAAACCCAGTATCTACACAACGAAACAAATTAAGTACCACAGCAGTAACGCACGTTCTGAACAAGGGGTCAGTAAGAGCCCAGAGAACTGAGAACAAGGGACATTTTCCATTGGTTTCCATCTGGCATCTGCAGATTCCAGATAATGAGACCTTGCTGAAAAATCAGTCTGTTCAACAATAATTTAACCATAAGGGTGGTTGCAGCACTCCTATATTACCAGCCTCAAATGCCTCCATCGAAAAGAAGCCTAACTCTAGTACCAGATCTCATTAGGATTCAGATACCCTGTACACAACTTCCTAAATATTCTTCTGTCCAAAGTTTAACTGGTGAAGAAATATAGAATTCTTAGCAACACCCAGCTCACCTGGGAAAGTCAAAAGAGACAAAGGAACAGCAGCAGTCCCTGAAGAAAGAGTAAGGTAGGTATTTTTCCATAACAAGTCTGGTTAAGTACTGGCTGTCTAAAGTTGCTGTGGAATCTCCGTCTTTGGAGCACTCAAGGTGTTTATGCTCCTCCACAAAACTCCTGAACTTAAGGGAGGTCAAGAAGATTCAGTTTTGCCATATAAGAACCAAACAATAGTGGAGGAAAATGAAAAAGGAAGCAAACAACCATCCTTTTCTTAAGCATCAAAAAACTAGTCGCTATTGTTACAAAGGATAAGCACTGGAAGTCAGGACACCTACAGCCAAACAAAGTGAGTGTGAGAGCTCTCCTCTGTCTCACTGATGAAAGAACGAGCTACTAGCATGGAAACAGACTTTACTTCTCATGTTTTCTCCAAAAAGAATGCTCTTGAACAAATAACACAGCGCAAGAACACCTTCCCAATCCTCTGCTGACACGTCTTTCTCTTGCAGACAACTCTTCAGCTGAGCACAGAGCTCAGAATCCCAAGAGAGCAAAGGACCTATTGCCACATCCAGAGCTGAGTGCTTCTGTCTGCTGTTTCCTACTGGATGCCAACTGCCTGCTTTGTCTGCAGGGATAATGAAACGTTCTAAGGAGACACCCATTCAAACTGTACATAAAGGCCCACAAACGAAGAAAGCATTTTAAAGGATTTATGATATTAAAAATTACTTTAACTTCATATTTTTCAATGTACTCCATCCAAGCTGTAAAGATTGCACTATAAACTTCCTATTCAAAACACTTGTTACATTATTCTTGGGCAACTATAATTTCATCAGCAGCTACACATCTTTCCCCTCCTTCCCACTCAGAAATAAAAAAATCATCATTAAATCCAGCCCTTTTGAGCTTTACAAATGTTTAAGTGTGAAAAATACTGTTGTACATCCATGTTTTAGATTTTAAAATAAAAATCTCCAATAGCACTGTTCTACACATTTAATAACATTTAAAATGTTCTCACTACTTTCTGTTGCAACTGGAATCATTTTATCAGCACTCCTCTTCAGCCAAACACCCCACAGAAATAACAGCAGGATACGCTTATTTTTTCCTAATTGTCCTCCAAATTTAGCCAGGAACTCATGCCATTTTTGAGATCACTTTTGTTCCAAATGAGTTTATTAAACCCATTTCTATAAACCATATCATTTACTGTTTAAAACAACTATAAGCTTCCATTCACTTCAGTTGTGCATAGTTTGAATCCGAACAAATGGCCACAGACTTTATTATTCATTTTCATTTTACTTATGAAACTTGCAGTAATTGCTAACAAACTCTTACTATTACCACTAAATACTTCAATTTACTTTTGGACTTCTGGTTATATCTCCCTTTCAGGACAACTTTAACTGAAAGGGAGAGATATACATTTTTGCAAATGCAGGTATTGGCAGCTTACAAGATGTTCTTAAAATTTTCCCTATACTCAAAATTATTTAATTTTATTTTGGTTTTATTATTTGCCTTACTATTTTTCAATCTTTGAGAAAGTAGCCTTTTTGACATATGTGCCTTCTCAATAATGGTATTTTTACCAGATAATAATGCCTGGCTTGCTTACTTTAAAATAAGCTTTTTTTTTTTTTTTTTTAAACTAAAGCCTAAGAAATGTATTATAAGGACTGAAATCAGCTATCGAGTTTGCTTGTTTCTGTGCATTCTTATCAGAACTGCTTTCACTGAAACCGCAGGAAAAAAAAACTCTCAGGCTACCACGGACTGACAGATTGACTGCCTCGTTTGCTTTAAGCAATCCAATATTCTACAATAATCAATGTCTCCATCCAGAAACTGTAAAACATCATTGGTTTTTAGTTTTTACTTACTGGTGATAGACAAATTAAAGTTAGAAATATTTACTTCAACGGTGCTCTCAAGTTCAATAACTTCAGGAAATGCTGCTCACATTTAAAAAGACCCAACAGTGTGCTTTCTAAGAAAACATCACATAAATATAACTAAGACATTTTCTTTTGAAGAGATTTTAGAAGCAACTTCTACCAATGTAAAACAAGATCAAAACCCACACATAAACCAATTCCAAGATCTACTTTGATAACAACCATTTTTTTCAATATCAGAAATTCTAAATTCTTACTGAAAAGTCTTCAAAGTTTAAATACACCTTGTGAAACTTCTAACATTTCACTTGAGTCCTTTTTCATTTTGATTATCCCACAGATGGACACACTACTGAATTTTGCCAATTTTTAAGTTTCGTTCTAGGTCACAAAATGTTTAATTACCAGCACAGAATTAACCAAATTTTACCAGTCCTTCACTGAGATTTTTGCTTCCAGTGCCTTTTTAACTCAGTGAAAACCCAGCAGTACATATTTAGCAGGTATAATTTTATTGTACACTGTTCATTAACATTCAGAGCAACAACGCTCAGACTCCAGACCCCTAGGTTATCTATCCCAACGTGACAGAGAACAAGGAGCTCCTAACAATTTCACTACCAGCAGACACAAGACTGTTGCCAAAAAAGAACCCGATACGTAGAAGCAAACTCTACCAAAGTAAGCTGAAATTAACAAACTCAAGAAGACAAATAATACAGAGTACATTAGCCATCAACTAAATTTTTGCCTTTACAACTACCGCTTAATTGCTCAGAAGTTAATTCATGAGCACTTTCACCATAAATAAACTCACAATACTTCTAAATCATCTTCCAATGCAAATTTTGCTTTTATAGTCTAAGTCATTCACAAAATAACAGCAATTGACTCAAAATCCATCCTACCATACAGACCAAGGGCAGCACATGTCTAGCTTGTGAATGAACAGACGGAGAAAGGACTACACCAGGGCTACACAGACGCAGAGCAGGGACTACACGACGTCCCACACTCAGTGCTGAAGCTGTGCTGCAAAGCACTAATGGACTGCTGAGGCCACAATCATGCAGTCACCCTGAGCTCCAGCCACAGTGCTAGTCTGGTCCCACAAGAGAGCTCTGACATATGATGATCATCTCCTAGCAATGCATCAATGCCAGAGCAAAACTTGTTTATGCATTCTAAGTTCCTAAAGAGTCCTTTTTATGTCACTAAGGAAGTTTTACTTTTTTTCCAACTACAGCTCACTTCCAAACCAAGTGAATGCATTTATTATCACAGCATGTACCTTTTAATTTCTTATTAGTTTCTTACTAGTTAGTTTCTTATTAGAATTCCTCCAGGTTGTCATTTAAGGATAGGCCTCAATCCATTTCAACTACAAACTGTCTTTAAAAAGTAGGGTCTCACTTTACTCTTCACTTTCAACTGTACGTTCTTGCCCTCTCCCTGCAACAGGAGTTTGCCATGTGGCAGGGTAAATAATTTCTTTTTCATCTGATTACTAAGCTTGCGAGAAACTGAAAAGTTTACCTTCCAGCAAGATCAGTAAATATGTTGATGCAATCCACACTGAGGTCATATGATTACCATACACAAAACCACCACTGAAGAAACACCCAGTCATGGGAAAACCACAGTCCACTCCTTTCACCAGAGGTCAGCAGCTGTCCCAGATTACATGAAAATTGCATTTTGCCTTTCCACAACTATCACACCTGCTGGCTGACCCCAAGACTGAGCTCCATCCAACTCTGCTAGATTCACCTTTCAAAGGTGTACCCAAAACCATTACTGCTACTGTTTGCCAACACGATAGATTAAGTACTATTTTAAACCTTTAGTTAAGTGTCTCCTCATTAAGGCATTCCATACACTTTAGCTTTGACCCTGCTCTTCCTTTTTTGCAAAAACAAGAAAATCTGCAGAAAATAAATCTGTCAGCTTAAGTTATTGTCTTTTCCTTACTTTATTAAATACAGGTTTAGAGTTTGCTATTGTTAATATAGCATTATTCATTATATTGTTTGATCCACTCTTCGAAAAGATGGGTAAAAAGAAGGTGCTCATATTAACTGCTTGAGCTCTCATCACTGTGGTTGGCAATCAGCCTTATCACTGGTATAGAATGGACAACTTCTGCTTGAAAAGTGAAAAAATACTACTTGTCTGTGAAGAAAAGGTTTCATCCTACAGAGTCCTACTACTGAATTTCACCGAAGTCTCCATTTAGAAAAATCTGCTCCTGAACTGAAGAACTGATTCACTTTGAATCATCACTCAGCAAGACAACAAATAGTTTGTTTTTAAAACAGCTACAGGTAAAGTTGCACTGGTCCACTGAGTAAGCTAATAGCTTTAATAATTTTATCTGGCATGCTGTGGATTTAATGAGTTTCTCCCACCTCCCTCAAGAAATCCTTTCATACAATAAAAAGAAGAAACGTCATAAATAAGCATTTATTATATACATGATTATTAGCAATATAAATCATAAATATACAATATATTATATGGCAATACATATATTTCTATTACTGAAATATTTTAAGTTTATTATCAATTTTTACTGTCTTTCCCAGTAAAACAAAATAAATACACATATAAACTCCTGCAAATCTGCTCACAAGGACCAGAACATTTGCAGCTAAGCATGTGCAAAATGCATATACTTCAGTGTGTACATATGACATTACACCATCCACATTCTTAGACATTAACACCAAGAAAACTCATCAGAACAGTAAACCTTACAGTGAGAGCTGCTGACTCTAATAATAACAACAGCAACGGAAAAACTAGCATATAATGTTTTTATAGACTTGGGAGATCCCTATGCTAACTCACGGGGTGCGAAGAGGGCCTGGACATTACATAAAACCACCACATTGTTATCTGGCCTTTCCCCAAGCAGCTGCATGAAAGAAGTCTTGGTGAAAAGTCACACAAAGAATGCTGCTACGCAGCATTCCTGATCATCATCCACTGGAATCAGATTTCAAAGTAACAACTTTTACAGAAAAATCAAGCCTTTTAGGCTTACAGAAAATTATGGACAAAGGTTACTGCAAGAAAACTATTTAATTGGGAGATGCACAGTATTAGATACAAATGAACAATCTGCTTAAAAAACAGACTGCACATTCAGTATTATGAGAAGATAAAAGAACTGGGATTCAAAAAACTTTAATCACTTCAAATGGTCGTGATTTTATTTCCTCCTCACTGAGTGTCAAAAATCCAAAGGAAATTACTGCAACAGTTAAAGAAACATTACTGAACAGAAAGGCCTAAAACTGCCAAACGACAACAATTCTCAAGTATCTTTAAACAAATGCTCACTTGTCACTCTTCTGGTTTTCAGAAGAATGTGTTTATATTTTATGCAACTACTAATCCAAATACAAGAGTACCAAGCTAAAGAAAAATTAATCTTTTGATGGCCTTTTTACACATAAGACAGCAAATCAATAAGCAACTCATATACATATCAAGTTTTGTCATTTTAAAAAACTTTTTATATGCAGTCATGTGTTTAAAACCACAATGGTGCCCCTAAATGGACATGAATACCAAATTTGTCACACAATTCTGTCAATAAATGTATTCAAAGAGAAAAGCTTCTCTGTCAATTAAATCTTACTTTTCTACTTTTTATCAATAGGAAATTAATAAATAAAAAATGTAAAAAAAAAAACCAGTAAATAGCTTAATATAATTTATAAAACTCCAATCTCTGAACACTGAAGAAGTCCTAACATTTACATAAAAACAAAGACCATAAAATCCACATACAGAGAAGAATATTTTTGTTCACAAAACCTAATCATAGCTGTAAGACACCCACAGATATTAGGCAGACAAAATAATGAAACTATTTAAAGCTTCTTCCTGAAATTTCTGGCAAATACCCCATTCGTAACTGTGCAATATCCCACCACTTCTAATAAATTAATTAAATAAAATGTGGAGCTAAATACAGTTAACTTCTAATAATCCTTAGGATAGATAAACTCATTGGCAGACAAGCCACATCACGGACGCTAGTTCAGGCTACACTCTGCTAAATCCAAGTGTATTGCTTCCAAGAACTGTGGAAGTGCGGGAGCAGAATGACCATTTTCACACAGTGTGCAGAGACCAAACAAACACGTGCAAACAGACCTCAGCTATTCTGTTCAGGGTCACTTCATGTCTCGACAGTGGAAAGCACAGGAGGGACACTGAAGCAGACTAGGCCATATTCCGCTCCAATCCAGGCAGAATTCTCTCTTTGGGCTCACTACAGGTTCTGATTACAGCACCAGCAGCCACCGTCAGGAAGCCAAGAACAGGGACCTGCTTACTCTCCAGTGTACCCAAAAAGGTTACAGGAAGAGGTATTGGAAAGGTCAGCACAGAGTAACTGATCCTTGCCACTTCCTGTCATTTCACAAGTGCCAAGTGGCATCAAATAAAACCATGAGGTAACAGGTTCAAAACACACCGGTGTACACCTTGACACATCGTGTAGCTCAACTGCAAAATGCCCTTCCACACAACATTATGGACTCTAAACCTTTAATAGTGTGATGGAACTGTTCTTTTATTAAACACAAAAATACCATCTCCGGTTCCAGAAGGCCCAAAGCATAAATATTTGTAGGCTGGGAAAGTATTCGGAGAAGGCACATGGGAACTTTCCCAAGAATCTAGTCCACAGTGATAAAAAGAGCAGGCCAAATGTTATTCAGCATCCACGATATGCTCGTCTCCTCTTACTATCTCAGGTTGTCACTTTTAAGTTCTAAGATCCATGAAAATACTGCCCCAAGAATACTGTATTTAAGGTATCACTGAAATCTGTAATTCTGTATTTGCCACAGAAGTTACCAGAGAACCCAACATTAACCCTCGGCAACTGTACTGATAAGCACAAGCAAGGCAGAGTAGACGACTCCAACCAGATATATAGAACCTAAAAAGCAAATCTAAAGAAAAGGTGATCTCCAGAAGGTCAGATAAGCAGCAACAGGCCAGTAAAGGGAGAGGGAGCAGAAGGAAAAATGCACACAAAGGAAATTCACACCATTTGGGGGTAGGAGAGAGGGACAAAACCCCTCACAGAATACCAACACAACCACACCATACACCACCAGAATGTATAGTCAATTATTAATACTTATAGTCAGTTTAAAATACTTATAAAAAACAGGAGTTTGATTCCCAAACTACTTTGTCACACATTACAGTGCCCTAATGTTCTTAAAGGCAAGATAACACCTTTCCAGAAGGGCTGTAAGATTAGGCTGCTTTCAGTTACAGTTGTGTGACTGTGAGTGAAGACAGCCAATGCACAGGCTGCTGCTCAAAGAACAGCCCTGGTCATTCCCTTATATCAGCAATAGCACGGGCAGCTGGGTCAGGGAAGTGACTCCATGCAGGAACAGCATCTCACCACAGGTTAAGAAAATCATGGAACCCTACAGTAAAAGCTTACTAGACCATTAAGATTCCTGACATAAAAGAAAATACAGTACCTTCAAGGCCCAAACCACATTTCTTCACCTTATTAAAAACCAAATATCCAGAAGACCGTAAAAAAAAAAAATCTACAAGAGCAGCAGACCATGTGTGAGCTCAGCTATCTGCACACTCAAAACAAAAACTGGGTTACTTGTTGCCAGAAGACAGAAGGAAGCATAATTTTATATCACTGACATAAAATTAGCAAGTTCTTCAGTTGTCCTGAAAATCTAAGACCATTTATTTCTATACTTAGAAGAAACTCTGTAATTACAAGTTTATAAAGCTAGATCCTTACAGGATTTTATCAGAAATCTTTGTTTCAAAGTTTCTTCAGGAACACCTGCATCGTTTTATCATTTCACTTGGCCATAAATGCTGTAACAGCACTACAAAAATGTAAGTATTAACATACTGTAAATGCCATTTTCATCTGGAAAGCCCAGTACATGATCTTCGACCATATTTCCTTAAGTTTGAAAATCTTCTGATACAATGTCTTATTAGACAACTCTTTGACAGGAAAGTTCAGGTTAAGAATGTAGATTCCTGAAATGCAACACCAATCAGAGTTTGTTTTTTCCAAGATTAGTATCCTTCTGTTATCTGTTATTTATCTGTTATTTAAAGCACATTTGGTCCATTGCTGTGTTCAACACCATGGACATGGTCTGTTACTACTAAGGCTGGATGTTTTCAGAAGGAAATATAAATTCTTAAGCCGCTCACCCTATGAAATTCTCACTATGAAGCTTTCACTGATGAAAATACTTGGGCATTAAAATTACGGTACACTGTAACATCTTCGCTGTTTAAACTTAAATAATTTCAATCTTATACAGTAACTCACTTTCAGACAGGAATTTATAACTATAATAGAGCCATAAGAGAGATAACTAACAGGACACTCAGATCTTCAGTGCACACTGTCAAAATAAGTTCTCAAGACTTTATGCAAAGAAAAAGTTTCAAAACCAACACAGACAACAGCAAAGCATTCCCAAATGCTACTTGAATACCACCTGAAAACACAAATTTTACTGTATATTTCAATTAATTTGAGGCTTTCCTATTAGTTACTTGCTAAAAAAGAAAGTGTTCAGCTGCCATTTCTAAAGACATACAACACGGCCATGTATCAACCTGTCTTGAGAGGAATACTGAGGAAAAGGAGTAAGACTAAAGTACTGGGCTGGTACATAAGATGATAGTTTCACTGACACATGACAACACAGTCAATACAATCTCCCAACACACACACACAGCACCAAGTTCACTAAGGTGTGTGAGAGAGCAGACACTAGAATGGTAAAACTGGAGCGTATACTGAACGAAGCAGTCCAAGAGTAGACAAGGGCAGATCAGCCCAAAAATGAGCAGGCTCTGTGTTTCTGCAACTCAACTGCACCAGAAATATCGAGCTGCATCAACACTAAGCTAAGGTATAATTAGCCTGAATACTATGCATGCAGCATAAAATCTGCAGAATACAATTTACACAGACATAGACTATGCAGACTACACAGACTGTCCAAATGAATCCATAATCCATAATCCGGAGCAACACTTTCTCCTCTCACAAGAGTATCAAACTGACCAAGGCTATTTACAGATAAATGATGGATGGGAATTTAGAAGTATCTAGTAAAGAGAGAAGGGATTCCAGAAGTGATTGAAAAGTTCATGGCAATTTTTCACTCATATCACCCAGCTATTAGTACAAACATCATCAAGACAGGCTACTCAGCGGATACCTTCTCTAGCAGTTCTACTCAGCAGGAGCAGAACTGATGATAACCTGAATGGTGAAACTAGAAAGATGCAAAGGAGGGGTAATCACTACTGCAGCTTTCCAGCTCTAACTTCTTTGTTACAGAACCTATTAGCAAATCAGGCATGAAAGAGCCATCCTTTGAAAATGCACTGGTGCATTTAGTCTGGGCTATAGACATAAAGATTCCACTTTCCTCTGTGAATGGTGCACTTTCCACAGCTTTCTATAAATGCTCAGGCTCCAACTACATACACTTACAATTTATCCATTTTACACATTAAAATCTTATGTTAAAATGCCATTCTTCTGTTCTTTTTTTCCTAAAAATGCAACTAAGAGTAATGGTAGATGTTCTCAAACTAAATTCAACCTAAATTGCACAAATAAAGGTTACTGTAAAACAGTTATCTCTTTCCAAACCAGCCAGTGTCTTTGCTTATGTTTAGGTTCCCTATAATTTTTTTCCCACAGATTTACTTCCCTCATACAAAATAAGAGAGTTCACAAAAAGTAAGAATAAAACTTACCCCCATTATCTGTTCTCTTTAAAGCACCATCCTTATGAGGGCATAATTCACATCTCTAGGAAAAAAAGCAAAAATAAAATAAAAAAATGGAATGATCACAGAAGCATTGAAAAAGAAACCACACACATCAAAGCTAATATCTGACATTAAGGAAGCTACCATTCTTTCAAAGTGAATGGCTGTGTTTCCCCTTAACCTTTACTTGAATATTAATGTTAGTTTGTAACAAATGAAGCTTTCTCCTCCAGATCTTGAAATTATGACATATATTAAAGCTACTCACTGCTCTACCTCCAAGATTTTATTCCTGGATTCCACACCCTGGAGTTCTGGAGACAAGCCTCCAAAAACTATAGCAAGGGGTAGACTTACATGCTGAGAAACTTGGACACGGTCCAAAAACTCCCTACCATTATTTCCTTCTCCTAGGATGTCTGTATTGAGCAAGGTGTTCAATCACAAAGGTGTGCCATGAACGTAATCAGCACATGAGCACACACTGCTGGTTCCACAGTCTCTGCTGACTCTCACTTATTCTGAGAGCCAAAAAAACCCCTCATTTTCTGCCACAGGAAAAGGAGGTCAGAAGTTGATTCATCCCTAAAATTCTTCAAGACTGCATGTCTGGAAATAAGCATTTTGACATAACATTCTTCAAACATACTTCGAGATCACAACAGAACAGTCTTTCTGCTACCACTGCCTCCTATCAAGTTCCTAATATCAAGTTTATCTGTAAGTATCCTAGGGCAGTGTGAACCAATTCCAAACCAGAGACTGCAGAAAGGGAACAGGTCTGACACACATTCCACTTCAGCTGCTCCAAATGACATGCAAAGGAACATCATTATAGGACATCCTATACTTGGGAATCACCTTATTGCAAACTTTACGTATTCCCAGATTAGGGACAACTCAAAGCCCTAACAAGCTTTTTAAGCAAAGGAAAAATAGTCTGATAATCAGATGCCAACTTAACACCGCATCCTCCAAACAGAGAGGGGCACCTGGCATCAGGACAGATTTTCTCTGTGCTTCTTGAACAATGCTATTCTCCATTACCAGCTAACTGACAAGACAGCAAATATAGGAGCCTATGACACCACAAGTGCCTCAGAAACAGACTGTGAAAACTTATGTGAGGAACTAGAAATTCCATTCCTGAAATTCATATGGCTAAAGAAGATCTTGATGACTGTCTTAACCTTTAGGACTAACTCTCTTAACCTGTAAAAAAATTTGTATTAGCAGCAAAGAGGCTTTCACAACAAGTAGAAGAGAAAAATTCTTAAAGAATTTTGCTCAGTGTATTGGCATAGAGAGCTGCTCACAGAAAGAAGAATCTTGAGGATTCTAGCCTTTTGTCTTCTGCTTCGCTTATCTCTCCCTTACACTCACTCGCTAAAATGAGCAGCAATCTATTGAAAGGCAGCATTAAGTCTATGGTGAAATTAAGATATAAAAGTGGTTGAAAACTTCTGACTCATTCTCTAAGATGCCTGTAGACTGGGAGCATTACACCTTTTTCTTTTTTTAAAGTCAAGACACTAAAACGAACTGATCAGTTCATTTTGAACAAAATCCTACATATGCAGTAGATACGTGAGCTAAGCTGTATCGTAACACTTCAGCTCTCCAAACATTAAATACTAGGTGCTGCAAGACACACAGTAGTAGTACTTTCATTTCAGTGAATGGATCATACACTGAACCAGATTCCCAATGCAAGATGCCTGGTATATATTGACAGTAACAGTGCATTAAAGGTTGTTCCCACCCCAAAGCTGCAAGCTGGCAGCTTAAAGCCAGTGAGAAGAGATGATATATCTGAAACAGGGAAGCTGCTAGCACAGTCTACCTTGCCCTACCTCTGCAAGCCTGGGGAAGTTTTACATGCATTTTCACCAGTGGTAAAACCAGTCTAGGAGGTTCTCTTCCCTCCACCACTCCCTCAGCTGCTGACACAACTATCTGCAGGGCTGCCCCTTAAACCAGATCAGTGAAATGAACTTTTTAACATTTTTATTTCAGGCTACATCACTGATGCAATTTAAGCATAAACCCACAATCAGTTGCACCAGCAACACTGAAGACCGGGAGCCACAGCACTGCAGCATTAGTAATCAAAAAAATAGCACGCTTCTTGAGCAAACTTCACCACAAAAATAAATCAAAATTATTCCAGGACACTAAGCTGCAAGAAACTGAACCAGTCCTTTATGCCTTAAGCACGCTCCATTCAGTCTCATCAGAGCTCAACTTCACCTATTGCCAAAAGGACTCAGGTCCATTAGGCCTTCCCCAATTAGTTCTCTGCAGTCCTGGCTACAATCAGAGAAGATGCAAGACAGAAAACTGAAGTGGACGAGGGAACTTGGACAGCAGCAGGAAACTTCAGTACAGAGAGTTCTGCAGAGTATTCTCCTACTGGCAGGGAGCAGGATGCCTGCACTGAGCTCTCACCCTGGTGGAGATGGGCAACTCTGCACTGACATCTGCACTCTAATGACACAGAGCACTTCTGGTACCATGAATTCTAGGTACAATCTGAAATACAGTAGCACCCTGGTAAACTAATACACCACACAGTGATCCCTTCTACTCCTTCCCAGCCTCCACACTCTCAGATTCTAATCTGTCACCCAATTCTGCTCTGCCAAGTTTCAATGTACACCACATAGTAACACCAGTAGCTCTGCCAGGTGGGAATAGCAAACCTCATCCCTTAGCAAATTATTCTCTTATTTTACGCTTTATTAATAGTTTTGAAATGGATGGAATAAAGTTTTAACTTTTTTGTCATGTATGTCGATGACAAAACACAGTACATGGAATAATGTGACCATCCATACAGATGGCCTCTAATATCTGAGCACATGAAGCATGGCAGGGCTCTTTTCTCCAGTTGTGTGTTTTAAGTCTTATCTCTGGCAAAGGATTTCTGACACAGATTTATTCTCTGAGCTTTCAAAACCACTGTGGGGAACTACTAAACTAGCTGTGGGGGGCGGAGGGGGTGGGTAGCACACACAACACTCACAAGATACCACAGCATAAATACAGCAAGCTGCTATGACTGATCAACAATTCCGATAAATATCAGCAGGTTAAGCTGTGCAAACGTGAACAGTACAGAGGCTGCCTGTGATCCAGGAGAATAACCACATCCTTTGGTGTGCTAAGGGGCACCAGCCCTATAGTAAGGAGGCGCAGCAGGTACAGTCAACTGACGTAGATTTGAAGAGGAGTGAAAAAGACAAATATTGGCTGAAGAAACACTAAATGAAATTGTAGAACATATCATCATCCCTTTCCTTCCTGTCCTTACAGAGTGTAACATGGACATCTCACTTTTGCAGCTCTTTGGTGGAAGAGCCTAGTTCATGGAACTAGCTTCTGTTCAAGCAGAACTTGGGTGAACTCTCAGCAGGAATTGCTTTGCATTATGAGGTCTCCTGTAGAGGACTAAAGTAAAACCACTCTCAAAGCTGTGCAGCTGGAACAGTCTGACCGTGTGACTGTCACAACTCACTTCTGAGCTACATAAACAGCAACTTAATTAAGCAAATGAAGACTGATCCTATAACCTTGGTGTTCAGGCGAACTGAGACTGTCCGGGCCTGATGAAAAACTCACTGCTTCCTGAGGAGTTCAATCTTAAAAATATCACCCAGCAGAGAACTAAAGTGGTCAGAAGCATGAGTGACCCAAGCAAACAGTGAGAGAAACATTTATTCACCTGACATTATTAAAAAAGTAAAAATAACCAAGAAAAAAATAAAGAATGGTTAAAAAAAAGTGAGGTATCCACTGAAGATACCCATCAGAAAAAAAGTTCCAAGGCTGAAAAGTGAAAATAAGAAGAATAAGCTAAATAGTTCCAATTTTTTACACTGAATCAGTTACAGTCAAACTTGGCTCCACTGCATTGTGGCACAAAGTGTTCTCCCTCTATTTTAGATAGAAATGCCTTTCCATTTTAACCAGGACTAAGAGCTACCTTAACCAGCAGTGGATAATATTAGACAAATCTAACTGCTCACATCTTTTTGGTTAACCTAACTCTACCCATTTTTCAACTGGAAAGACATAGAGAAACTGGTTTAATCCAAGAGACTACCTGATTCATACTGAATGAAGAGCAAAAGGCACATGGCAGATAGGAAAGACAGAGACAGGAACAAGACTACACAAGTAGGAGAGAAGAAAGAAAATAATAATAGGTACATAACATTGTTCTTCCCTCAGGGTTCTGTAAATTTGGAGCACATTCATAAAGGATCATCTGCAGACATCCATTATATGCTGTCTCTTGTTATAAGAAAACAAAGGTCAAAGAATTCTTGTGCAAGTAATTTACTGAATTCCGGTCCAAGCTAGGCCAATGGAACCATTCACCTGAATAATGACTGTCAACCAAGTAAAGTCCTGCAGGACTAAATTCCCAGCATTGCAATGAGGCAATAAAACGTGTCTCTCAATATGACCTGTTAACCTAAATAACACAAGAAGATCTACAGCAGATTAAACAGACCACAGTTCCTTAAACTTAGCCTAGAAATCAGGCTGCAGCTCCAGCTGACTTTACTTCAGGCTCTCTTTAAGGTAACATAATTGAACACTGCTGCCAGGAGAAGATCACTGGCCATCCCCTGCTGTGTACTTCCTTCTGCCTTCCTTGCTCTTGGAAAAGCATTCAATTGACTGCATGAAAATACTAATCAGCAACCCGTTAATAATTTTTTTTTCAGCCAGATCACTTCTTTGAGCCCCCTTTCCATAAGGCCATATGCAACAGTGTCAGATAACAAATTCACAGAAACACAGATAGGGAGGTGGGAAAGAATAGGAAGGATATAACTACCCTGGTTAAGGAGGTGGCATCACCTACACTGGCTATAAATGAGAGTGGAAGTCCAATCAAAGGCCTTATTTTAAATAGTAATAAATAAATTTTAAGAAACCATACACCACACCTGAAACAGATTAATTTAATGTTGGTAGTAATACAGACAGATTTCTTGGGCCCAGAACCAGACATATTTATTAGGTCAATTTCATTTTGATATTTCCCTGATATTCATATATTCAAAGATTTTTAATAGGCATCAGCCATATACACAAACTGTTTAGTTTAGAAGCTCTTTTTCCTTGCCAAGGTGTACTGTACCCAGCATGACACACTTCCAAAACAGTTTTTATTCTCCAAAGTACATTTTGATCACAGAATTACTGTTTCATATTACAGGGGAAAAAAACCAAAACAACAAAAACAAATCCCAACAGTATTTAACGAAAAGAATCAACTTCAAGATACTGCAATACATGATCCATAAAGTTACAAATAACAAAATAGTAAGTTACGTAAAATCAGCATCACAGTTCTTGAAACCTGACACAACCTCTTCCAATTCTTTCATCAACAGGAGTTAAAACTTGTCAGACAAAACATTTTATTCTGCTGCTTCTGTTATTATTTAAACAGAAGAATGGTTAAATCCACGTGTTGCTGCAAATTTTAGTTCACATTTTAGTGAAAACATGAGCTGGAAGACAGAGATGAAGAACACAATCAGGACCTCATAATCCAGGAGCAAATGGTCTGCGACCTGCTATGCCACTTAGATATCCACAAGTCCATGGGACTGGGTGGGATCCACATGAAGTTACTGAGGGAACAGGGAGAGGAGCTTGCAACTTTCAACCATTTATCAGCAGCCCCAGCTAACCAGGGAGGTCACAGGTGACTGGAGGTTAGCACCTGCGACACCTATCTACAAGAAAGGATGGAAGGAAGATCCAGAAAATTACAGGCCTATCAGCCTGACCTCAGTGCTAGGGAGGTCAAGAAGCAGATCACCCCGAGTGCCATCATGAGGCATGTGCAGAACAACCAGGGAGATCAAGCCCAGCCAGCACGGGCAGGTCCTGCTTGACCAACCTGATCTCCTTCTGTGACAAGGTGACCTGCTTAGTGGATGAGAGAAAGGCTGTGGATGTGTTGACCTGTACTTTAGTAAAGCCTTTGGCACCGTTTCCCACAGCATCTCCTGAAGAAACTGGCTGCTCATGGCTTGGCTGGGTGTGCTCTTCACTGGCTAAAACTGTCTGGATGGCCGGGCCCA
>JAWMRA010000078.1:17087069-17102831 GCA_035584735.1 Pseudotriccus pelzelni
CAACTCTGATGAGGAGCAGCTGAGGGAGCTGGGGATGTTCAGCCTGGAGAAAAGGAGGATCAGGGCAGACCTTATCAATTTCTACGACTACCTGAAAGGAGGACAGAGGGAGGTGGGGGTCCGTCTCTTCTCCCAGGTAATAAGCAATAGGACAAGAGGAAATGACCTCAAGTTGCACCAGAAGAGGTTTAGATTTTAGGAAAAATCCCTTTACTGAAAGGGTGGTCAGGTATTGGAACATGCTACTCGGGGAAGTGGCAGAATGACCATCCCTGGAAGTGTTCAAAGACGTGGATGTGGTACTTGGGGACGTGGTTTAGCAATGAACACAATAGAGCTGGGTTAACAGTTGGATTCAATGGTCTTAAGTTTTTTCCAACCTTAACCATTGTTTAATTCTACAAATCCATCAAATTCTTACGACTTCTTTTAAGTTAACCTAGGAGGAAAGAGTCGACTGTCAAGCAGAAGTCCTTTTATTATTTCACTTCTGAATCTGCTTTCAAACATATCTATTTGACAGCATGCCATGCCACTGGGTGTTTCTATATATATATCTAAATGCAGTAACTCAACACACTTCATCAAAGCACATGGACAGATTTCCAAAGGCAAGCAAAGCAAAGCAGCTGATCAGAGGGTTAGTTTCTAATCGATGGCTTTCCAACTGGCAGCCTCTGATGCTCTGAGCCCTGACTCCCATTTATCAGTAGCTGCAAAAGCCTTGCAGCACAACTGACTGTGTTCAGGTACTCATCTCCCAGGTTCTGTGCTACAGCTTCACCTGCCTTTATCAGTATTCCACACCATTTTGTTTCATCCTTGGGTGTTACCAGAAAGAAACATACATACATCTAAAAACCCCAACCCCACAGGCTTCAAATATGCTATGTATATACATATAGTACTACTTAACATAGTACTACTTCAGATAATACCTTAATAACAATATAATATCTTAATAATATCTTAGTACAGGTTTTAAACGTGGTTTAGAGGGGTAAAGATCTTGACTTTGGTAGTTATTTTAGTTAATGTAAAACAATTTAATGCTGACAGACACATGCTCATTGCTGTCAAAAACACAAAAGTCCTGGGAAAAGAAAAAGGTATCTAGAAAACAGCTCTAACAGCTCTGGATATGAAGGTTAGTACAAATCATGTCTAGAGATTCAGTTATACCAATGCTGCACATACGTCATCCTACCTACACATAAATATTTGAAGCTCTTCATTCACTTTTTTGATGAAAAACTATCTTTTAAGCGCAAAACGTTTCTGTTATTTATTTTGCTTCTCCCCTAAAGGATGTGAAATGAGTATTCCATTTTCTCCAGAGGAAAGAGTCTTATATATTTTCATTTCCTTTTATACTTTCCACATCCCTCTTACCCTAATGTCTTTTCTTTGATAGGAAAAAAAATTTTTAAATAACACATGTACATTGCGATGTAAAACACTCAAAACAGGAAAAATTCTGTTTTCCCCCAATAAACCCAGAAAAATTTGGGATAATTTTAGTGATTAATTTGTGTTAGATTCAGGCAAATATGGTACTAACAACCAATGCAAACATAGCTCTATCTGTAAAGAGACACCATATTATAAAGACACTTTAATAAAAGCGTGCTAATTGAAATTAAAAAACAGCGACAATTAAATACTTAATAAAAACCCTAACTCAAATTCAGCTAATTAGAGGCTATTTACACTAGAAAAAATACCTTAAGGCCCATAAAGGAATTGTTTTTGCAGGACCCGACAACAAAAAGAAAAACCCACAGATAATTTGCAGAGCGGTGCAAACCAGGATGCGGGTGCCAAGACACTTTTATCTGGAAATTGAGATCTTGGCATAAATTCTATCAATAGATGAGAATTCACAGGCAGTTTGCACAAGAACAGACCCAGCAACAGGATGTGCACCAGACTGACCATGTCTACATCTGCTGGTGATAACTTACCCCAGCCCTCAGAACACAGTGACATCTCATCCTTCCATTCACTCCCTCAAGCCATCTTCTAGGAAGCAAAATCACTGTTGGCAACGTACGAAGACAAACCAGAGAAAATCGACCTCTCAGCCCTTGAAATCTCCAATAAGTCCAATAAAACACAGAAGCATTCCCAGCAGCTAACAAAATTTATGGAACCTCCACTCACACCAAACTCATACCAAATCTTTTTACTCTGATATTTTACTGATCTTTTCTTTGGTGGTTTTTTTCCTTAAAACCAGTTAGGTACTCTGAAAATTCCCATTAGAGTTTATTTCTATTTTAACACCCATTCTTTGTAACACTTGCCAGAGTCAGAAGTTCATTTTTCACTTGCTCAGTACAGCAAAAAGGAAGAATTGCATACCTCTTTTCCAAAAGCTTCTTTAGGAATACACGACCCAGTCAAAGAAGAAACTGCTGTCTACAAAACCAAAACCATATTTTCTTTAGTTTCTAAATTACAATGGGATAGCAATATACCAAAATACCTTATCAATAGTCTTAACCTGTATCTTAAGACCTTACCTATAAACTCACAAAACACCCACCTATTTTGATCTAAATAGCTCTATAAATAATAGCTTGCAACAATGCAACGATCTGAAGCAGAAGTCAGCAAAAAGCTAACTACAGAAGTTTTCGAAGTATCCAAAGAGAAACAAACAAAAGTTCTAATGATTCCAACCTGCGATTCACACCAGACTCCAGCATTTATAAACCACAATGAAGAACCAACAGGAACCAAAAGATCCTCCGCCATATCCAAGAATCCCCAACTGGCTGACATCACTAATAGAGCAAACGAACGCATGCTGTCAGTTATTCTCTTTCAAAGTGCTATGTTCTGCAACTTGACAACTTAGGAAATTAAGTCATCTCCATCTTCAAATAACCATTTCTTGATGCTGACAAATTTGCCAAATCTCTGCCCCATGTCTATTCAGTCATCTGTCCCAGGAGAAGGAAAGAACTTTTTTTAAAGCAGACAGTTGACAAGTAAAAGAGAAACAGACTGACTACCTGAAGCATTTTGGGGTTTATACCTGGATAAATTAAAGAGACTCAACCTAGTTCTTTTTATCAAGGCATCAGATAAAAATATATGCAGATTCAGTTAGCTCTGTCAAAAACATCTACTATAGATAATAAATTTGCAGACTATGACAAGAAGATTAGAGGCACTCAACATGCAAATCAGCATTCTTCCAAGACTGTAAGGTGATAGATAAGGCCACACAAAAGAAGAAAAAAACCCTCTCCTGATGGTTTCCTGGAAAACCCCAGCACCTGGGGAGACTGTTCCAGAAACTCATGAAGGATTAAACCAAAGAAAGGAGTGATATGGATATAACACAGCCTTTTTTTTGCAAACATCCTGACTGCTGGGAACTCAGAAGTGGACCCTTGCGTCTATTTCATCTGTCTATCACCCCAAAATTAGTTTACTGACTATAGCCACTCAAACTGCCTAAAGAAAAATATATTAAAAGAGAGTGGACATAAACAAAAATCAGGGAAAAGCTCCATCAACTCTGTGGAGGTAACCAGTGGGCTACCTTTTCTTCCTCCACCTTCTCTGAACACCTTGAGGTGAACGATTGCTTTATACATATACACTAACTTTACTTTTGCTCCATAGCACTTTAAAATTTTTACTTATTACTTCATTGTAAGTTGATTTTGCTTTATAGTGCGCACTTAAGTTTTTTGCTTTACTTATTCTTTGTAAATTGTCTTATGTATTTATAAGTGGCTTTTGCTTTAGGGTGTGTGCCTATGCTTTGCATTGTTATTATTACTACATAGTTTGTGGTTTTGCAGTTAGACCCTATTCCAGACACAACAAACCCCATCAACTGTCACAATTTTTAATGAATAAACATGTTATTTAGTGAACTATTAGAGTGAGTCCATTTTTAGGTGCTGAGAGGTTCATTGATGGCAAAATAACTCATAGGAGAAACCTGCTGAGGGATTTTTCTACCACTATTAAGAGCAGTCCTTACATAAAAAGGACTGCACTTAAGAGTATCAAAAGATCGTCTCAGTGAACCTGTTAAGTGAAGCGTCTCATTAGGTGAGATGCTAACAGACTGTTTTGGACATTAAAAAGCTTTGGTCTCCTGGGGCTGGGACACTGATAGACAAAAAATACATGAATATTGATTGGACAGAAAATTCTTCTTTTCTGCTCCTTTTAACGTGACACAGGATCATCCCGTTGGTATGTGCTACAGGTGACATTTAAACACACTTTTACTCCATGTATGTAAGATAACTAAAAGAGCGAGTACATCAAGTACAGTGTAACGTGGTGATGACACACAGCCTATATCATGATCTGGCTACTCCAACTTCAGAAGTCCAACACCATAAATCTCCCACTACATATCAAAGACCAGTAAGCCCTACTAGATGTTGTAAGAATCAGAATATAAACATACACAAAGTTTTTAAGATTCACACATTGATCTTTAGTGGAAAGCATCAGGGGGGCATGAGAAATGCCTGTCACATTTGACTGCATTTCCAACTAGACACCCAAGTTTTTCTTACCGGCCTGAAAGTATGCTACGGACCCAATTCAATCTACAATGAGAAAATACAGTATGTAATAGTTCACTTCAGTGTTCTTCTGCAACATACCACAGTTTTATCCTAAAGATTCCTAGCATGCATTTTAAGTAAAGTTTCTCACAGCTGAGGAACTCCTTGTTTATTTTAGACGCTACTTCTGCCAGTGAATACAATGGAACAAACAGTCATAAAACATTTCCACATAAGAATTAAGCGATGTAAGGGAAAATGTTTTGCTTTAGTCTTGCTTTAGTTAGTAATTTTGCCAGAGAACATTTAGACCATTTACTAAAGTATCTGCAGTATAGACATCAATGTTAAAATATTTTCGATCAAGTAGTACTTGAGTGATGGAACACTGTTTTAAAGCCTGAATACTGTATGTATCCCTAATTAGCATAATGTAATTAAAAATTACTGCACGAATTACATGTGTATGTACATGTACATTTAGGCAAACTGTAGCTAATCAAAACTTGAAAAAAAAAGTAGTAGACCTTTTGTGCTGTAATGAAGTGCTTCGAGTAAGTTTATGAACTCAGCTGTGTATTTAAAAACCAAGTAATAAATATGCACACAAGAAGGGAAAAACACAGTGCACTCAAAAAAAACGCCATGAAGGAAATACAATCAGAAATGGCTTTAATACTCCCACTTCAATATGCAGGGAAAAGCACACAGAAACTACACTGTACTTCTGCAGCACCTTCTGCACTTGTGCTCCTAACCTTGATAACCAGACACTATGCAACGCTAAGCAAGTCTGTCATCTTTTGAACTGCAGTACAATAAGGTTATGGGTGTGTATTCACTACATACACCAACAAATACTGCACGGGAAAAAGTACTTTCTTGTACTCATGAAATGCAAAGCAACAACACTCACCTACTATGTAATGGACCAGAAACACACATCACTCAATCAACAGTATTTCAAAATACGAATTTTCACCTTTACCCCAATCAGAACAACACACATTCTCCACAATCATTCTGCTTTTCTCTCTCTAACTCTGTTCAGTCCAAATTTCGCTCACTACCTCTCCCAATTACTATCTTTATCTTGACTTCCTCATGCCCCATCTGTGGTACCAAGACAGTCTGTAATGAATTGATCCTGGCTGGATGCCAAATGCCCATCAAAGCTGTTCTGTCACTCCCCTCCTCAGCTGGACGGGGGAGAGAAACTGAACAAAAGGCTCTTGGGTCAACATAAGGACAGGGAGAGATCACTCACCAGTTACAGTTATAGGTAAAGCAGATTCAACTTGGGGGAAAATTAATTTATTACCTATCAAATCAAATCACGGTAATGAGAAAATAAAAACTAAATCTTAAAAACACCTTCTCCCTACCCTTCACTTCTTCCCAGGTTCAACTTCAACCCCCATTTCACCACCTCCTCCCCCCCAGCAGCACAGGGGGATGCGTAATGGCAACTGTGATCAGTTTATCACACGCTGCTGTTCCTTCCTCCTCAGGAGGAGAACTCCTCACACTCTTCCCCTGCTCCAGCGTGAGGTTCCTCCCACAGAAGACATTCCTCCACCAACTTCTCCAACATAAGTCCTTCCCATGGACTGCAGTTCTTCACAGACTGCTCCAGCGTGAGCTCCTCCAACGGGAAGCAGTCCCGTAGGAAGACTGCTCAAGTATGAAATCCCCACAGGGTCGCAAGTCCTGCCAGCAAACCTCCTCCAGCATGGGCCTCTCTACATGGGTCCACAGTTCCTGCCAGAAACCTGTTCCACTGTAGGCTTCCCATGGGGTCACAGCCTTCTTCACACATCTACCTGTTCCGGTGTGGGGTCCTCCATGAGCTGCAGGTGGATCTCCGTTCTGCTGTTGGCCTCCATGGACTGCAGGGGAATCTCAGCCTGCCTTCCCAGAGTCTTCACCACCGGCTGCAGGGAATCTCAGCTCCGGCGCCTGAAGCACCTCCTCCTCCTCCCCTCCTTCTCCGCTGACCTTGGTGTCTGCAGAGTTGTTTCTCTCACATATTCTCACTCCTCTCTCCGGCTGCTGCAGTTTCTGTTGCTCGGGGCTTTTTATCAGTTCTTAAATGTGTTATCTCAGAGGCACTGCCACAGTTGCTGATTGGCTCACCCTTGGCCAGCAGCGGGTCCGTCCTGCAGCCGACCAGCTTTGGCTCTGTCAGACACAGGGGAAGCTTCTGCAGCTTCTCAGAGAAATCACTCCTGTAGCCCCCTTGCTAACAAAATTTTGTCATACAAACCCAATACAACATGTTCTGCATAAGTACCTTTAGGGAGACTTTTTATTCAAGATATCCAGCTACAAACTAACATTCACTGCATTCTAGACTGCACAGTCACTCATAAAAGGTAAGACTGTTTCTGTAAAAGCCATAGAAATAACAAAAGCACACAGATCTATTTTTCTGTTGTACACTCAAAACTAAAGTAATTTTTTTACCAATATTTGTTACAGTATTCTCAAAAGCAGGCGTAGTAATATTCTTATATAAAGTGTCCATGAAAAATTATGGACACACATTAAAGAAACATTCATTTCAAAATATCTTGAAGAATTATTGCAAGAGATATCTTCACAGAGACTGCATAGTATACTAGTCCTTATTGGTGGACAGTATTTCAAATTGAAGAAAAAAAAAAACAAACGCAAGTTTTCTTCCAAAAGTTTCGTTCATCTGTATTGTGACCATATCAGCAGTCATTCTAGTTTACAGATATGGGTGTAATAACCACAGAGATCCCACTCCCCCCCAGGCAGCCTGTTGAGCCAGAGCTGTCAGAGCTCTGATCACAAACCTGTCTGCATATCGAAAGGCTACATTCCTAGTTCCTCCTTTTTTACTTCTTTCTGTTTAGGCAAAAGGCAAGTAATACTCCACCTATGGTTGTTTTATACTACATAATGCTGGGGGGTGAGGTGTTAAAGTATGGATACATCAAACAACTCTTATGAGCAACTCCACAAAAAAAAATTGTAGATGCATGTGATGAAAGATTTTTTTAAAAAAGAAGATTTGGAGAGAGCTACAACTGTTTTCATACTAATGATTTTCTTAAAAAAATTAAAACTCAAGCATTCAGAATGTGGGTCATCTGTGCAGCAGATGCAGGAACAGCTCAGGTCTGGCAGGACAACAAGCAGGAACTTATCACTAGGAGTGCACAATGGTCGTGAACTGGGTGTGGAGGTAAACAGTGTAAGCTGCATTTCTACTGCCCTGAATCCCTCAGTACTAAGTACTGCGTGATCTAAACTTACTCTGTAACGACAGACTTTCTGTCTCCACACCAAGTTCCAAGAAACGCATGTGCAAGCACAGAGACTCCAGTTATGCCAGACTGTGCTGAGATCCAGATGGATACTATCTCAAGCCTTATGTGGCTAGCTCCACAGGGAGTCACAGCCCCCTCAACACACTCCCCTGGACTAACATCCAGGTGGCTTATTAGACAAGCTATAGTGTCATACAAATGCGCTGACTCAGTTCTGGGCCAGGACTGCACTCAACTTCATAACAAAAAAAAACCACCACATTTGTGACATTAGAGTAATAGTAATTCACCTGCAATGTAAGCAGTCTGACCTCACATGTAGCACCTGAGCTGCACTTTGAGGTAGTAAAACTTTCTGGAATTCCTAACTCTGAAGTTCAGAACTGAGATCTCCTGGTGTCTCTGAATCAAGCTGGATTCACAAGGCACACACCTACACACGGCTAAAAAGCCTGACCAAGCTAACCTTACGAACACTGAACACCTCTGTGCTGCCCGGTATCTCTATCACATGGATTACTGCAGCTCCTTCATGATGAGTATGAACAGTCACAGCTTGTACTAAACCATAAATACGTGGTCTATTTATACGCCAGATCATCAAGGAAGACATCTGACACATAACAGGATTATGGGGGAAAAAAGGTCTTTCTGAACAACAGTTGTGCTACAATTCCTTAACTTAGTTTCTCCAGTCTCTCTTTGGATACCAGAACTATCAGCCCTTGGACAATGTATATGCACCATCCCATTTCTCAACTCAGGACCCAAAGTTCCTTACCTACTACTCCATATAGATCCTCACGCAGACCCCAATATTAGCTTTTCCTACATCAATGTGTATCTGCCCTTTTTTGACTCAGAAGTTCAGGTACATCTGAAGACACTAAAAGGGCCCACTATGCAGGGTAATAAGAGCTAGTGCTGCCACAGACAAAGCTGGGAGCAGTTGCCGGGCATCTTGCAGAGATTCTCATTCCAAGCTCACCACAAGTCAGCTAAGATAAATTAGCTGATTTAGAGAAAACTAGAGAAGACTTTTCAAGCAACAGCTAAAAACTTACACAGTCATCTCAATATGTCCATTATCCAAACAGTTCAGGTTTATGAAAAATCAGTGATTCTCTCAAATCCAGAAAAACATGACCCTGCTGGAGCCAAAACTCAGTATGACTTCTCTAGCACAGAACAGCACTTTCCAGGTAGTGACTGACCATTCAAAACCCAAGATGCTGCCTACCACCTCATCAACAAAAATGCAGAAGTCAACCAGCCAGGAGGCTTGTGTGTCTGAAAAAAAAGTACCAGCCACCACTTTTACTCACACCCAGTATGTATCTCAGCAGCAGCACACAGCGGAAAGGGAACACAGTATACATCAGTGTGTAACAGGTGAAAGTACGTGGGAAGCCAACTGCCCTAATCTGCAGTTAAGTGCACTTCTCTGGGGACCCACCAACTTGGGTTATGTGCTCCCAAGTTAGTCTAGATCTTTCCATCGTTAAAGCAAGTCTAACTTAAATGTGAGCAAATAACCACAGTTTCTTATCAGAATGAATTTATTTGCCCAGTAACTACAGTTTAACAAAATAAAAATTAAAAAAAATAATCAAGAAACAAAAACCACACACCCCAAAAACACACAACACAGAGAGCATCAGCACGGAAAAATATGCCTTAGTTGCAGGACTGAGATCTTTTTAAGATTAAAAGAAAGCAGAAGCATATTAAATGTAATGTGATACATTTAATTCCGGTTTTGTTTAGAGACAAAAACACCAAGATGAAAACTAAGTTTCAGTCTCATACAGTGATAATGACCATGCTTGCTTTTGCCAGCAAGTGCACTCAAACTTCTGTGTCTGACAAACTGGTTACAGTAAAGTTCCAAATTCCATACTGAAATCAGGGCTTCAGTTTAGTCTCCAAATGTTAAGATCTTCTCCAAGACTCACCTCAAATACAGCCACCATGTTTCTAACTAACTAAAACTTCAGCTGTTATTAATCTATTATACCTCACATGCAATTAGTTTGACCTGAGAACCACTTAAATCTACATTACATTAAAAATGGGATTTATTTTTTCCAAAACAAAACCAGTAATCAACTTGCTGAACTAAACAGACCCTGTTCAGTGGAAACAAGAACAGACTATACCAGGCAGAGAATTCAGTTAAGTACAAGTAGTATCTCTATCAAAGCAAACTCAAGAAATTATCAAAATACAGTAAGACATCATTTACTGTAGAACTCTGTACAGTTCTTCTTTATTTATTTTGCCACAAGAAAACAGGAATAACTATATTCTAAATGCTGATGAGGATTCCCTATCATGCACCTGAAAAATCCTCTTTATAGCCACCAGCTCTCTTTCCCCCTCCTTTATATTTTTAACTTTGCCATTAACATGTAGATATCAAACTCAACAACACTAAAAAATGCCACTCTTAAAACTTTACACTGCCAATGGTCTTCCCAGGAAAAGAAAGAAATAGCTCTTCTTTAGAAAGGATTTTCTTTTCTGTTGACAAATATTTGAAGAGCACACAGAAATCAATCCCTTCTTTCTCCCACCAATAGGTCTGCTTTGCAAGAAGTAACAAAGTCGCAGTTACCACAGCATTATGAAAACATTAGTGGCAAGTCAGGAAAAAGAAGAACAAGATTCTTCAGACATGTGGCAAAAATTCATACAGCATTAAGTCTTCCCACCATTTCTATAGTACAAGTACAGCAAGCAGCTCATGTAAACACTCCAACAGACACTGACAGTAACTGAAAATTCGGTGTCTGATTCTGCATTTGCTTTTAGATATGAAAAGTCAGAAACAGTTGACACACTGCCCTAAGATGCTACACCACCTTCTCGTCCAATTAAACTTTTTTTCAGCGGCAAAGGAACAGCTTAGTCTTTCCAAATACTCTCACTTCTCTCACTTTATCTTTTGCTGGAATACAAACTAAAAAGTACCAATTAGGAAGAACTGTGATCCTCTTTTTTTAAAAATGCCTGATATCATGCAGTTTGATCTAACAACATACAAGTCTGACCAAAACAAAGCCTCATATAATCAAGGTGAAAAAAAGAAAAAAGCATTATCTGAATTCCAAATATTTACCATAAAAAAAATTTAAAAACAGAGACAGAAAATGCTTCTTCAGTTGCAAGTATCATTTTCTAAGTAAGCATTAGATTTTGAAATTAACAACACTACTTATTGGTCAAGTGTTCCTAAACTGAAGCTTTCAACTGTCAATCTAAAGCTGCTGCTGTAAAAGAAAATTGGACAGAGATTTTACTTCCTTCCTGTACCTAACTATGTAAGTGCTAAACTGATAAAATTAGCCAAAACCTACACCACAGACAAAAGCAAAATCCTTTAAATGGTTGGAAAACCAAAAAACAAAAAAACCAAACTAAAAAAAAGCCCACCACCTAAAAATAAAAAAAAGAAAAACGGTCTTTCTGAACAGCACCTAGCTGGAATCCAATAGAAAGCTAAGCTCTTCTCTGCTATTACTATAACACTTGGGTAAATATTATCCACACAAGTATTATAACCAGCATTACTTAATAAACAAACCACATACCACTCTGGCTGCTCTTTCCTGAGATTCACACTTCCTGCAAAACCATGGTCCAGTGGGTACTTGAACAATTCCATAGCAAGCTGTTTTGAACAAAAGAAAGTATTTCAGCACACATAAGCAGCACTATAATACTACTAATATGAATGATCTTAAAAAAAGCTTTGTATAGTTGATCTCACATCATTTTAATTGTCAAGAAACTCAAACTGACATCTACACGTTGCACTTGAAATCCTATCACAGTGGTACTAGAAATGAAGTACAAAAAGCTTCCACTTAAAAAAGTTATGCAGAATTTGTTGAATTAATAAAAAAACCCAAACCATTAGCTGAGAAGTAATATATCCATTCAAAAGCAGAGATGTTTCATATGTGATTTGTTTTGCTATTTATTTACCTGAAAAACAAGTGAGACACTTTACTTTAAATGATGGATACTTGTTATTGTGAGGTCTTTTTTTAAGAGAAAACTAAAAGCAAATAACAAATGTGAGTTTTTGATAAGACATTTATTCATACATTTACTTACTATCCTGTTCTCTTACTCCTTATTTGTAAAATAACTGGTCTTAAGTAGGAAATCCATAATAAACTTTGCTGGTTTTCCCCTGCAAGTTCACACAGAGCTGCAAATACAAACTTAACTGAGCACCAGGGCCAGGATTAGTCACAACTACAACCAGGCTACAACATAAATCCTTAGGAAAGAGATTATGACACAGATTTATCTGCAAGACTGTCATCTATATTTTCATAGTATATAAAAGCAACCCCAGGAGTTTGGTAAGAAATCCCACAGCAAAAGAGTTCAGTAATTTGGCAATATTGTTTATGCTTGAAATGCACACATCAAGCAACTTTAAGAACTACTGAGGGAATTAAAATACAAGAACACAAGTGCTCTGAGTATATTCTAATATTTGCATGAGTGTAACAAATAACAACAAAATCAAAAACTCAAACATTTTCCTCAAAAAGATAATCCTGAGTCTTTAAAAATATGTCAGACTCAATTCCCAACAATCCTGTTTGTTAAATATAAAAATATGGTTCAAGTGTGTGAGTAGAAAAAAAATATGTATGATAAATTAATAGTTATGAACAACACTAAGATGAAATTAGTAAATTCTAGTACATATACAAAAATATTATTGGTTTTGTGCTACCTTGAAGAAGAAAAAATAGTAATGCAACAGTAGTATAAATACACCTCTCCCTCTATGAAGGAAAACCAATGAAATAATTTCCTATTATATACATACATGTAGTCATATTAAGATCTCTGTCAGGTTTTCACATACTGTATCCAAGTACTGACATGACAAACTATTCCGACAATCCCTTTCTACATTAAAGTTCTTTAACGTAAGAAAAAAACACATTGTTCTCCTTGCATCTATATTAACGCCGGATGGGGGGACTCTGAATTTCTCTTCAGAAATTAAAAGGGAGATTTTAAATGTGCAATCAGACATTTGTGTTAGCAAGTGGCAGTGCAGAGTGAGAAACAACTATGGAATGCAACTCAGAGACAGGGCTGGCAAGTAGACACAAAGGTAACACAAGCTGGGCAAAGACCAAAGTTGAAGTGGTTTTTATATCTGTATAGGTATCTTTTATATCTGTAAAGGTAACAGAGTCTAGAAGAGTCCATCACCAGTTTGTGCTCTGAGATACTGTGATACTGTTCACAGAGTTCCAGGGCTTCCTTTGGTTTGTAGTTCCACTACTGTGCAAAGCTTCTTTAAACATATGAAGCGATTCTGTCCTCCACAACTTGCCAATGGCTTAATACTTGAAAAGAAGTTTCCTCTGAACTAAAAACAATTATAATAACCAAAAAAAGCAGTTAATAAAGCCTCATGGGTAATACTGCTGTCTGCACCTGAAATACAGACTATCAGCTTTAACCATGCAGACAGTACCTTTACTACAAAAGGCCACAAAAAGAGCTGACACGCTTCCCCTACCACCTTCATTCATGGGACATATGTAACGTAAAGTATCCCACGTGTAAAGCATCAATGATACAGTAAATCAAAACATGAAGTTCTTCTTTTCTTAAGATCTCTACAACAGCATCTGGATTTAGAGGAAGCAGTACTTTGCACACTTCCTGACAGATTCAAATTCAGGTTTGGATGTGACTTTAATAGAAAAACTTCAGGTTCTTGTACCAAATCTACTGAAGTGTGTCTCTATTTTGGGAATACCTCCTATAACTGACTTTTGTTCCCACTGTTTCAGTTCCAACTGTTTCTACCAACCAGTTCCTTCACTGAAGATATTAGCAATGCTCTAGATACAAATGAAGATGCCCAAGATAATGCAAAAGTAACAGCTGTTTTGGGCATGGCTTCTAAAAGTATTCATGTTTTAGTGTAGTTCATGACCCAAAGATTCCACAAGAGCAGAGTTAACTTACTGGTTAGCATTACTCGGCTCTTAAGACAACAGAAAACCATTTCAAAACCAGATTAATTTCACAGATCCTGTCAGCTCCCTTTTGTGTTCAATCCAACATTAAAAGGAATAACTAAATTCTTCTGCAGATCTTAAATTTCTCACTGTTTGTCAGCATACAGAGAAGCACATACTTGAAACAACCAGTTACTATTTCATCTTCAGCACAATTTAAGACCTGAAATAACCAGTTAGTATATCAGATCATCTTCAGCACAATTTAAGACCAAGCATGAGACACCCATTAGCAGCATTTTCACATGTACTAGGCATTCAGACTAATGAATTGGATTTAGGATTTTCTGTCTCCTTCAATTTGTTCACCACCTATGAACAGCCAAAGAGCCAGTCTCCAAGTTCACATGACTGCTTAGAAGTTGGTATAGAAAAACTACCATCTTACTCCTTATTTCTGCTAACATAAAGTAAAAGCCATGATGACTTCCTTTCTTACAATATAAGGAGCAGAATCCAGTCTCCTCCTCTGCTCTCACACGAAGGGTCAACCCACTGACAGAAACAAAACAATCACACAGAGGGAACGTGCCAGCTCCTGAGCAGAGCTGGAAACCAACCAACGAGCCTCCACTAAGCCAAACAAATCCAGCATCAGCGATTCCCGACGAGCACCCTCCCCCTGCAGAACCACAACAGGAAGTCTCTTCCTCTACCAGGAAACATCAGCCAAATGACATTCAAGGAAAGGCAGGCAGAGGTAGAAATCACATGACAGCTAAGTCTTTCCTACACCCGCCTCTCTTCCAAGCCTAAACCCTCCTCGTGTACTGGCTGCCCCTCAAATAAATTTTTCAAACTTTGGAAAGGCAGGGACAAAAGGGATCGAGTACAGGAAGAAAGAAATACAGCAATAATTGCCAGAACGGAGAACAGTAACGAGTTCTGCAAAGAGAGGAAGGGATTTTAGTGCTTGGACGGTTGCAACTGACGTTAACAGGGTGCAAAGGCAGACTGGGAAGCATGGGCATAGAAAAGGTACAAGTGGAAGAGAAGAAAAAAATTGGAAAAGTGCGTTCTTCCTTTCTCACAGCCATAATATAGGAGATCATAATAGAGTAAGTCTCATGTGAGGGAAAAGACAGGCGGACTGGAAGGAGAGGGCATGACAGGACGGGTCAGACCTGAAAGCACGTGGCCTTGGAAACGAGGAAACAGGCTTCACTGGTAACCAGAAGGAGCTGGGAAGGGGGAGGGAAAAATGGGGAAAAAAACGGCCGTGATGGAGGGGAGTGAAACAGGGCCGAGGGAAGAGCACAGGGAGCACCGAGAAGGAAGAGGCGAGGCCGGAGGCCGGGGTGGGAGCGCTGCCCTCGCCTGCCCGCTCACCTTGATGCACTGCGACATTGCAGCCGTGCCCGTCGCAGTAGACGAGCGGGTTCTCGGCCCAGCCCCGCTCGTCGGAGCACACGCAGCAGCCGCCGATCATCTCCTTCATGCTACTGGAGAACTCGCCCTCCAGTGACACCGGCAGCAGCAGCGGCTCGCTGGAGACCATCTAAGGGTTAAAAACACCGTCGTCAACACCGCGCACGCCACACGCGCCTCGCCCTCCGTCTGCCCCCTCCCCCGGCGGGGTCTCCCCTCAGTCACTCAGCCGGCGCCGCCGCCACCACCGCCGCGGCAACGCTTCGGGGCCCATGACCGCCGGCTGAGCGCCTCGTCTCGCCCCCGCCCGACCAACCGGCCAGGCTGTGTCGGCCGGGCCGCGGCGGCGGCGGCTCCCGAGGCGGACGCGGCTCCGCGGGCGTGCACGGCGGCGGCGCGCAGGCGCAGTGCGCGCGCGCCCGCGGGGCAGGCGGGCAGGCCTCGGCCCGGGGCCTCCTCGCGAGGGTTCGCGCGCCG
>JAWMRA010000078.1:17103175-17114842 GCA_035584735.1 Pseudotriccus pelzelni
GGAGGCGGCGGACATGCGCCCCGCTCCCACCCGCGATGTCACTCTGCTCATGCCCCCTTCAGGAAGGCTGGAGGACTCGCCCCATTCCCGCCCCTTCCCACTCTCCCATCCCCCCCCGAAATCATTTTTACTATCTTGTTTATTTTCCCCCTGATGTGACTGCAGGACTAATGCATTCCCGCTCCCAACTTTTATTATCCTGTTTATATCCCCTCGGTGTGCCTGCAGGACTAATGCGTTCTCGCTATTACGCCACTTGCCCGCCCTCACCGCAACTTTTACTATTTTGTTTATTTTCCCGCCGATGGGGCTGCACAGCTAATGCATTATTAATCCTGCGCTTTCCTCTCCCCCAAAACTGCTGGCGTGGATGCAGCGCTGCCCGGCTATTGCTGCCACAGCAGCGAAAGTGATGCTGAACAGGAGATGTGACAAACACAGAAACTAGGGAGGCCGCAGACACAAAACCAAGCGTGTTCCTCAACACAGCTGCTCTGGGCGTTTGGGGTTTCTTTTTTTAGTGAAACAATTCTGTAATTCTGTTGTCTCTCTTAATTAAAGGAGGGGGGAAAGAAGGAAAAAAACCGAGGGGAGAGAGCCGAGGTGGTCAGCAGAGAGGAAAAGCTCAAGCTATTGAATTCACCATTGTAAGCAGGTATGCCTGTGGCAGAAGGAACTAATTGTGGTGATTGTTAGAAGCACAGAGAAATTAAATGCAGCCTTGCAAAATTCTGCTCACTCATTTGCCCCAGGCCTAGCATTTATTTATTTATTTATTTCGTGTTGGACAAGGAAGATATCATTGATTCATCTTCATTATCATGCTAAAAGACGGAGAAGCAGAATTTCTGCGTGGACTGTATTTTTCATGATGATCTTGCAAGGGCAGATCAGCTGCTTTCCCTACAAATCGCTACTGAATTATGTACATTCCTGGACACATCACTACCTACACCGATACATGTGCAGATTATATTTTATACATTGTTAACTAATAAAACATCTGCACTTGGGTACAGGAGTATCAGGAGCTGCTACGTGGAAAGGAGAGACGGGATGTGTACAACTCTACCCCCTACAGACATTTGAGTCTGCAGTTTGGATGCAGGATATCTTAGGTCAAGGTCTTTTCTCTCCTTTAAAGTTTTAAGTGAAATTATTTCGATAGAGAAAGAATAGCGGGAGGCAAAAAGGTAGCTTCCTACATGCAGGGCCCAACCAAACATGAGATTAATGCATTTGGGGCACATTCTAAGCATTTCTCTGTAAATATATGCTCCAAATATCCATAAGAGTTTAAAAAATGTTTAAGACCCTTGTAAAAAATTGAGTGGGAGGAGACTGGAACATACTATGTTTCAGTTTATGTAAAATCAAAGATTGCTCTCAAAAAAAAAAACCACCCTGCACCAAATGTCCTATCAACACTGAAGAACGCAAATTTGAACATAAAACTATTTATGTTATAAAACGTACTTAAAACACTATTTTTATTACTTTAAAAGCTTGTTAAAAAAATACCCTGAAAATTGCAGATGCAAGCAATTACTTTGTAAGAAATAAAGCAATTAATATATCCTGGAGTTTTAAAAAAACACCAATTACTTGAAGCTGATAGCTACAGCGTCCTAGCCCTTCTTCATTCTTGTCAAGAAAATGACATCTAATTTAAAAAGCATCCTCAAATGACTTTGCCAACCCTAACTAAGAAAAAATAAAAATAAAAATCACAGTACAGCAGCAAATCTATCCTTTATTTCCCTGACAGGTAAATTAAAATAAATATCCTTTTAAAATGAAAATCTATTCAATATATTTTGTTGGATGAATTCATACATTTAGTAAAACTTGCAACAAACAATGGTAAATTTTTCTCGCCGCCTTTTTTTTTTTAGTTCATTGAGGTCTTCCTGCAATTTCTTCTTTGAAAAGCAACTAGTACAATTCCTGAGCCTTTCTTTTTTTCTTTTTTTTTTTTTAATGTTAGCTATTTTAAAGCTCAATCTTTAGTCTTATAAAAAAGCATCACCAAAGAAAAAACTAATTACTTTGCAACAACTTGATTAAAGCTGCACCATGGCAACATGAGTATATTCATGAAAAATCTACTGTATAGTTTTCAAATAAAAATATTTTAATCTCACACCATCTTACACACTAGCTCAGTGTTGAACAGCCTGAAATTCTGCTTTGGTCAAAATTCAGTGAAGCCTAATACATTCAATTATTTAATGAAACATTTGTTGTCTTTTTATGGATTTCTGTTTAATTCCTTCTATAGGAGGAATATACATGGACTGGAAGAAACTCCATGACTACCACTTTATGGTATTGTGTAATATTGGATGGAAAAATTTAGATAACCTCTTGATAGTTCTGTAAAACAATCATTTAAAGACAACTTTTGAAATGCAAAATAGGAAAAGAAATGCATTACCACTAAATAAATACTCCAAACACTAAGCCTATAACAGCTATGGAATCAGAACATAAAATCTTGTAGCATATATGCTCTTATGACTGTAGTATTTAATAAGCACTGACATGACACAGAAGACCAATTTTCTTTTTAAAAAAAGAAGCCTGTCCTTCTTATAGTGATATATAAGAGATTAAAATAATTAGTGAGGAATATAATCCAGTGAGTAAGAATGAATAATTTCATTGTTAATCTAAATGCAAGGAGAAAATCCAATTCCCTTAAAAGGAACCTACAAAACCTAGGAGCTAAACAAGTTAGAATATAAGAAACATATAAACAGATTCTATGTTTTGAATTTTTTTTAGATACTTTCACAAACAGAGTGAATGTGTAAGTAAAAGAAAATTACACTCTCCAAATGCAAATTGTTTCTAAAACTTTAAGGCATTCCTCGAGAAAACATTAACGTATGTAAGTGAATAGCACTTCAGCTTCATAAACAAAAATAACGAGGTATTCACAAATTTTTACTAGAAAATAATCAGTTCCAACAGTAAAGCTACGATTTTTGAATGTTTGCTTTAAATGTCACCTTTTTTCCTAAAATGTGCAAAATCATATGGTGATTTTAGTGAATAAAACAAAGCATTGAACAAGGAAAAAATCTTTAATTTACAAAACCACATTACCAGTTGTATATAATAATCAGAAGAGTCTTCCAAAAATAACAGAAAAAGCACAGACTTGATATAAAATGCATACTGTATTAGAAAACATGAATTGATATTGGGACTTGGAGCTGTAGAGCATGGAAACTCACTTCCTTCCAGAAAGCAAACTTCTCGCACCAATTTTTACTCCGTTTTCAGATTGGGTCTTTGTTGAGAAAGCTGCGATCTTTACCTATGTGCAAAAGGATACACATGCTGCAGCTACAGAGATGCAACTGAAAACAGAAAAATTGCAGTAACTTAGTGATATTCAGTAGGTAGAATAATCTATCTCCCGATTATCCATTTAAAAGACATTGAAGCTTGTCTGCCTTTTGTTTCGGTGGGTTTAAATCATTAACAGTGTTCACTGAAATACCTTCTAATCATGGGTATTTGGTTCATTTCTGGGAAGGCAGCAGCAATCGTCACTTTACACAAAATAAAATGCGACTCTCACATGTTGACCCTTCCACGCAGTGCATTTTAAATGGCAGTCTGACTTAGATCCAACAAATTCTTTCTATCCATGTTCAATTATGAAGGATATAGTGTGTCTACAGAACCCATATTAAAAATGTTAATGTATCTTTACATGCTTAAATTACACTGAGAAAGAGTAAAGTTTTCTTTTTCCTCCTCCTGTTCTTTAATATACTGCTAAAATCTGTATTTACCATCTATCCAAATGCAATGTACTGAATAATTTAGAAGTTTCAACATTTAACATGTAGTCAGTTCATGATCAGGAGTTTGCGTGTTCTGTGTATTTATGTGTTATGCAAGTCCAGGTAGCAGCATCAGAGGTCACGTCAGTGCAACTCCTGGACACTATGCCTCTTCACATGTTGTGCTATTTTCTTTTATGCAAACATAATTACAAATTTTGTAGTTCTTTAGACCACAAAGAAAGGGGAAAGTAATTCCACCAACTATTGTATTCATTTTTTTGCTTTTAATTGTATTATCACCTTTGGAGACTTTGGTAAATTCCACTTAACTAGCAGCAATGGATAAAATTGGTGGTTTTCAAGTACTGCTTCTGTTACTACTGTTGGCATTTAAATGTTAATTTCAGACTGAGGTTTACAGTAAACATGAAACAAGAGATTTTCTTTGACTGAACAATCTCAAACCAAAATTCTACATAAAGGAATCCTAGCACGGGATGTTTTCAAGTGCAGTGATTATTTCCTTTTACAGATTTAACATTCCCTAAGTGACAGAAGTTAAAGATTTAAATATGATAATTTATAATACTCTACATTAAAACAGCATTTAAACGTTAACCACATTTTTATATGAGTCAAGTCAAAGTAATGATAATTACAGTATGATACAAAAGAACCTGAAATAAACTTCTAGCAAACCGTATTGAATATTAATGCCACATTAAGCCCTGAAAAGCTGGGTTAGTAAACTCTGGAATTTAGATTATATGCAACTTAAACATAATGCAGGGGTTTTCCTCAAGCAAGAATGCTTCATTTCAAAGTTTGGATTTTTATGAGCTATGTATTAATTCATTGGATTTGTATTAAATGCATTTATATAGCATCACTCCAAGACGAAGCCTCAGATTACTTTTCTTCTATAGGCATATTTCTATGTAGGATTTGCTAAATTAACATTCCATATAAATTAATAGCCTTTTTTCATGTTTGTTGTGTTACAATCAGCAGTGTGATACTGTGTTGTGTCACAGGTCACATTTATTTGATTTCAATTTAGGAATGGTATCTGTACCACATATTAAATACGAGAAACAACATGCTGAATTTCCCATCAAATCTCTTAAATGCAGAGCTATTTTAGATGGGTTTGTATAAACAAAACACATATATTCTAATATAGGCGTGGGAAAGGAAAAGCTGGTTTGTTATATGCTAAAGCAAATTGGAGTAAATCAACCGCATCCGTGGGCTGGATAAGCAATACTACTCTGCTTTTCCCAGTACCATTTGGACAAGACAATGTTACTTTTTTATTTAAAGTGTTTTCTTCTCAACAAGGGGCCACCACTTCCCAATCTCAAAAACACGCCCCAGAATATGTTAATTGTATTGTGTCTCTGAAAGAAAGAGGTTGCCAAATGCCATAAAAAAAAAAAAAAAGTCTTTCGATCAGTGAGCTGCATTCCCACTCTTAGTTACCATCTCATTTCAATTCCACGTATATATACATAAATACATTTCCTCCAGGTACAGCTTTGACCATTAAAAGCTGTCTAAGTGCAAAAGTCTAACTTGACCACATAGGGTGTATCTGGGAAGCTTAACATTCCTGGTGAATTAAGCACACAAGCCTCAGATCATTTTTTGTCAATCTTACTATGGTACTTCAGAGTCGGGAATGTGGGTAATTTTTATAACATGGTACTTCCCAATTAAAAGTAACAACAATGCTCCTTTGTGAAAAAAAAATAAAAATATGTCAACACATTCCACACAAATACAAAATAAAGAGTAATGAAGAATGGCAACAAAAAGTCTCCCTATTTTTTTAATCTTCCCTTTCAATAAGATAGTTTTCAAATAGCGATATATTTTAGTAAATACAAGAGTATTAAATGTCCTTTTGAATGACGCTTTCTAAATTTGTAGTAACCTCCTGAAAATTCCGAAGCAGCAATCAAGAGCAAATGCATCTCCGGAATACCCAAGTAGCACAAGTAAAACAAAAAAATCTTTCTTTCCTCGATCTTACAGCTAATGCCTTTAGATATTGCCAGGGTGGTGTTTTCCTATTAAATGTTACTTGCATCTTCAGCTTTCAAATAATATGGATGCTTTTTACCATCTAAACTGAACTGAGCTTTTATTTGGAGCAGTCCCACAAAAGCCTTCAAGTTTTCCAAGAGTGAAAGAGAAGTCCCAAACGGTATTATCTGAAACAATGACTGCAAGCATGCAACTTCCCAAGTGTGTGTGGGGGTAGAAGAGTCACTTCAGAATTATTTTGAGCTAGGTAATATCCATAAACATCATTCTTTAACTTCTACTTACTGCTCAAGATCTATGCAAACCACTAATTTTTTGGCATATATTTAATATTTTAAAAAAATAAAAATCTACAAAACACTTCTAGTATTTTAAAATAAATTCCCAAGCACTCGGAGATAACTTGCTAAAAATAATCACAGTTCTCCTAGAAATAAATTTCTTAAAATAACCATTTCTCTAGAAATTCTTTGCTCATCACATATACAAATCCCTACCCGGTTTAATTTAATCTTTCAGAAACAACATGCAAATACATAATTTTTCCCTTAGATGATCAAGGGCACTTGTTGGGAAGTTTGTTGAATATCAAGTTAGTCAATTCTTCCTCTATCTTAACACACGAGAAAGTTCAGGTCTGAAATGGCGTACTGAAAAAAATTAATTTCTAAATGTTTTCGGGGGAAAAAAATGCAACCAACGCTTTTCCCATAAAATCTTTAAAAATCTCAAACCAACATAAAACAATCACTTGGGGGAATAAAATCCATCATGGTGCTTGTATGAAAAACAGGATAAGATTAATCTTCGTTTTTATAGACAGCCTGTTAAGAACAGTTCCTTCCAAAATTCTCTTTGGCTACATTTATTAATCCAAATTCAGTGGGTCGGAGCAGTTTTTCCCAATTTCTTTAACAAGTCCTGTTCTAAAATCCACCCAGAAACAGATGTTACTTTATGTACAATTCCGCTGCGGTAGTGGGGGGGGGGGGGTTTACCTTTCAAGTAACACGTGAGCTACAGCCTCACGGAGCTCCCTCAGCGGATGGCACTTCTAAAGGCTCCTCTCTACTCATGTGCCCGGTTTCTCGCCGGGTGCCCCGGCGCCGCTGCCTGCGAGCACTCGGCGTGCGGGGCCGGGAGCTTTCCCTCCTCCCCGCCGGGCGGGAAGCGGCGCGAAAAGAGACGGCCGGGGAACAATGGGGAGCGCCGGGAGCACTGGGAGCCCCGGCCGCGCTTCCTCCGGCCCCGCTGCCGCTTCCTGCGGGCTCGCTCACCGCTTCGCTCCCTGGGGCAGCCTGCCCAGAGCCCACCCCGCTGCCGGCAGACCCCCGCTCACCCTCAGAGTGCCCCGCGCCGAGGGCACCCGCGAGTTTACTCTGCCGGCCGCTCGCTCGCCCCCGGGGCTCTCCCGCCCCCGCAGGGCGAGCGGGGCTGCCCGGCTGGCGCGGCGCCAGCCCCGCTCCCGAGCCTATCCCGGGGTCGGGCGAGCGGCCTATGGGAGCCGTGATCCCGCCGCCCCGGGCTCCTGCCCCGCACGCCGCGAGCACTGCCCGCAGGAGAGCGGCAGCACTACAGAGGAGCCGCGGCCCCGCTGCACCACGCGCTCCCTCCCTTCAGGGCACGGTGCTGCGCACAAAGGGCGCCTCAGCATTGTTCTCCTCCCTGACCCCCAAATCCCCTCTTCCCGCCGGGAGAGGCGAACTGCAAGGGCCGGGACGGAGGGCAAAGATGGGGAGACACCCTGGGAAGCGGCCGGCGCCGCGGGCAGTTGGCATCTTGCCATCCTCGCCTTCGCCAAACTCGCCCTCGTGCCGTGCCTGCCGTCGAAGCCCTCCTGCCCACCATCCCTCGTGTACTACCCGCAATTTAGTGAGTCTTGCACATGTCACTTTGCCTAAAAATCCCGCCGAGGCTCCAAAGGCACCTCTCTCCACATCCCAGCCAACCAAGCCACCTTCTTAAGCTTCCACGCGGGATAACCCGCTTTACATAACCCAAGGAGGAAAAAAACCAAACTCTACCAATGCAAGGTATTATTTGAGGGTTTTGTCCTCAAATTCACAAGAAGCGTTCTGCTTTTTAACCTTGATGGGCTTGGACCAGGCGATATTGAAGCTACAGCGCTGCTTTGACACCTGCGACTCGCAGCCCAGCACATTCCTGGCTCCAGGCTTGGAACACCATGGAACAGACACCAAAACACCCGAGATCCAGCGGAAAACTCAAGGCATGCCAGGAAGGGAGCGGTAGCTACAATGCGACACTGAGCAAAAACCATGGCTCGATTTAAATAATTGCATAATATTAGGATTTAACTTGTAAATGTTTACATTTGTGTGATTTGATTAATGTCACGTTTGATTTCCTTAAAGCCACTGACAAGGTACTTTAAAACACGAGATTAACGTCTACCAACGATGAAATTCAACAGGCAAATCCTCTTCCCAGCGCCCCAGATCCCACAACACCCAGGCAGGCAGGGACTTCAGCCCCCCTTCCTGCCCCACCGCCCCCTCCACAGCCATGGAGGTTCCCCCCGCATCCCATGGCCAGGGTCCTCCCCCCGGCAGCTGACGGGATTCCCAGCCGGTCCCTTCCCCGGCACCCGCCGGCGCTCCCGTTCGAACGCGGCCGGGCCCGCCTCTGCCCCGCCCCCGGCCCCGGCCGGCCGTTACCGCCGCCGCCACAGGGACACCCCGATCCCCGCTGGCGCTCCCCGAGGGAGGCGCCGCCGCTCCCGGGTTTTCCCGGGATGCCGAGAGGGGGGATGGGGGCGGAAGGGGGGGGCCCGTCAGGAGGCTCGAGCCCGGCACGAGCGCGGCCGGCGCGGGGCATTGTGGGAATGGAGGTGTCGGGGCGGCAGAGGAAGCGGCGGGCGGGGTGGGGGGGTGAAAGGTCAGCGGCCGAGAGCACCCGCGCCAATGGCGGGCGGGCCGCGCCGGCCTCGCTCCCTCGCGGCGGGCCGGGGCCGGGCCGGGCCGCCCTGCCCTGCTCTGCTCTGCTCTGCTCTGCCCTGCCCTCCGCAGCTGCGAACACCGAGCGCCTGTGTGTGCGTGCCCCTGTCTGTCTGTCCGTCTGTGTGTCCCGGGCCGCCGCCGCGCTTTGTAACGGTCCGCGCGGGGTTTGCTCGCCCCCAGCCCCTCCCCCACCGCGCTTCCACGCGATTTATGGGATTTGCAAATAATTCGAGGGGGTTTTTCTCCCCCCCATCCCCCCACCCCCAGCTCCTAACCTCTGCTTCCTCTCCCGCCGCCCCGGCAGTCACCGGGGAGCTCCGTCCTCGCCGGCAGCGCGGGGCCGGGCAGAGCCCGCACACAAAGGTCCCGGCCCCGATCCCGCTCCCGCCGGCCGCGGTTCGCGGGGGATCTCCGGCGAGTACACAGCCATGAAATCTACAGCTCTTGCCCGCGGCAGGCTCCAGCGGCGAACGGGCGGTGACTCGAACCGCCCCGCAACTTTCCGTCCCCCGCACCCCCGTCCCGCCGCCGAAGGTAAAGTTGGAGCCGGTCCCCCCCGCCAACCCTTCGCAGCGAGGCTCAAACGGAGGAGGAAAATGTGAAATGTTCACACGGAGAAGTGGTTCCCTTTGTTCTTTCATTGTTTCTACCCGAACTGGCGGATACAAGGATAAACACTTACCTTCTCTCCTTTTTGCTGCGAAACACACACGTTCCCATCAGCCTTAAAATGCACGGTCCACTTTGGAAGCGACTACAAATGTCGGGAGAGTTTGTATTCCATTCTTTTACGCTCTCTGCTCTTTTTAGCGTAAGATTAAGTTGCCGAGCACGTTGTTGCAAGCCCCCCGCCTTAGTGAATGGTCACGTTTAGGACCCTCCAAGTCCATCCTAATTCTGCCAGTAGAATTGAGGGTATTGGAGGTCTAAACTTTCAAAAGGAAAAGGGCCTGTATCTATCGAGCAGACCTAAAAATCCACGGAGTTCCTCACTCACTTCCACAAAATGGATATAAACATCTCACCCCAGACAACGAAATACACATTTTAAAGCTTGAATGTAGAAAAGCTGTTCCCTCGGCTGAGATAAGCTAAAAGCTAATTGCCGTGAAGAAAATCTACCTCAGTATATTCCACAGCAGAAATAGTCTCTGTCTGGAGTTTAAAACAAATAAATAAGAACATCATATAGAAATATTAAGCATAAAGTTTGAAGGGAAAAAGCCTTTGAGAGGAACATGCTACCCAGAGTGGAATGGGGAGAATTCACAGCTTTTTAAAGTGTCCTTTTCTCGCAAAAATTACTGCTTTTCATTTTTCTCCTGTGCAACCAAGCCAGGAGGAGATAAACCAGTTTTCTGCTTGCTTTGTAGTCCAGTCGGTGTTTCGCACCCAGAAACACAGGCAGTCCCCCCCTAAACCTTGCTTTAATCTGATTATGATGAGATTTGCTGATACAATGAATATTTGAAATGATCCTTGTGTCTTAGTGAGCGGGAAGCATTTCCAGGCTCCCGTTTCCAAGGCTCCCCACCACAGAGGGAAGAAGAGCAGTGGGGAGACCCCTTTCCCCGAGGCCCCAGCGGGGTGGCAGCCATGAGCGGGTGGACACAGCCCCCTCCTCCAGTGCCCAGGGGCACCGGATTAATTCAGCCCAACTCCCTCAGTCAGTGGTTGGAGCAGGATCCTTAAGTGCCTTTTCCCCCTGCATCATCACGCCTTTTCCAATTGAAAAATAAACAAATGATAGTAAAATAAATTAAAAAAAAAAAAAAGAATATGCAGGCGACCTAAGTCATTGTGGGACCGAGAGTGCGTGTTGTCTCACACCCCCTCTCCTCCTCCTCCTCCTCCTCCTTCTTCTCCTCCCCCTCCTCCCGATGTGGCCTTAATGGCAAACTGGAAGGCCGGTTTATTTCATAGGGCCATATTACAACCAACAAGGTAAATAGGGAGTCGTGGGGAAGAAGGAGGGAGGGGAGAGGGAGGGAGAGGGGCTTTTCTTTGATAGCATTTAATTGGAATTGAAACATTCTGGGGCTGTAAACATTCTTTATTTATTCAGCACACATAAGCGGGCATTGTTTTATCACCATCATAATTACGGTGTCCTTTAAACTGACTGATAGCAAAGGAGATAAGGGAATGCGCCTGTAGCTCCAGATCAAATCGCTGGCTCTCCCCTCTCCCCGGGTCTCCAGGATCCCCATAGTCCTTGGAGATGAGGAGCGCCGGAAGATTGTGGCCATCCCTTACGTCATGAAAGTGATTTGTACCACATTGCTAATTTGGTGCAATTCATAACCTCCTGATCGCCTTCATTTTCAACTGCTTTTCAGTTTGCAGGCTACGTTTTTTGAGATGTAGTTTCCCAGAGTAGAAATTAAGAGCAATCACCTATGTGCAGGAGAGGATCTGATTTCCCAATGTTTGTTGCTTTACCTTTGTCTAATTAAAAATGCAAACTTTTAGGATCCTTTCAGAACAAAGCCTCACCAAATCCCCTTTACGTCCAAGGATTTGCAAATTTATAAAGGCTGCATTGAATTCAGCATGGGTCAAGGGGCAAAAAAAGGGTAGAAGGTCACTGCATTTTGATTATGGGTCAGTAAACAACATGGCATGTAGTATGTGTCCAGAAACTCCTGCTAAAAAGTATTTTAAAACTACCATGAGTATTAAACTCAAGAAATAGTCTTAGCTCATGGTGATTATAAATTGCACAAAATTCTAGTGTGCAAGAAACATTCCAGCCCCTACAAAAAAGAAGAAAAAAAAATAAAAAAACCCACAAACTTAAAAAGCATTTAGTAGAATCCTGCATTGCGTCTTTGTCAGAAAAAAAAAAAAAAAAA
>JAWMRA010000078.1:17123641-17171885 GCA_035584735.1 Pseudotriccus pelzelni
TTCCCCCCCCTCCCCCCCCCCCCCCCCCCCCAGCCTCTCGAAAAGAAAGGGAAGGAAAAAAAAAAAAAGAGAGAGAGAAAGGCTGGAGGCCGAGGTGGAGGCAGAGCCGAGGACAGGGGAAGGTCTCTCTTGCGGGGGGAGGAAGGGTACAGCAACTCTGAAAACAGCCTGAAAAGTTTGCAGCTTGAGAAAGGCAGTAATAATTGAGTTGCTGAATCAGCAGAGTTTAGGATGAATAATTGCTGGTTTCTTTCTTTGGATTAGCATTTTATTTATACTAGATCATTCACAAATTAAATTTTAAGGATTCCACTCATCGATCAATCCCGGGAGAATAATTTATCATAAATCAAAAAAGGGAAACAAAGCAACAATGTAATGTTTACTGTGTGACTCAAAGTCAACATTTCTGCTGGCAATCCACTGCCTGGGATTCAGTTTTTTAATTCCTGCCTTTTGTGATGCCCTCTCCCAGCCCCTCGTGTCTCCAAATATTTCAAGTAGTCACTAACTGATTTCAGCTCTGTTTACTATATCCACACCGGAGTTTTCCTCCCATTGTAAAAGGCCTAGTCTAAGAATACCTGCAGCCAAATATATTTAGAAAGAGTAAACAATTGCCTTTCAGTGGAGTTACCCTTCCCCCCTGCATGCACACGTACACACACACACACACACACACACATCACTTTAAAGCTGCCAATTGCAAAAGGTGCATTGCATACTCAACCGCTCTGCTGAAATTACGATGGTCATGAAAAATCTGCTTACTGAAGTTGTTCTGAGATGAATGTTTACATTCGTGTGTTTAGAGCTGCACAGATTACAGCCTTATTTCCAGAGAACTGTAAGTATGTACAAAATGTACTGCTCAGGAAAGACCCCGCTCTGTTAGAAACCGTGTCTGCTTGACAAAGGTCTTCACTTGACCAAAAAAAAAAAAAGAAAAGGAAAGAAAACAAAAGGAAAAGAAAAAAAAAGAGCCAAAAGCTACAAAAGTGCAATATGCAAACTTGAAACCCAAAATTTCACCTTGTCAATTAAACAACGTATCACTTTCAAAGTAACTCTGTCCCCTGACCCTGTTTACTTCCAATTAAAGATATGCTGATTTGGCCAGGAATTGTAAATTACAGAGGTGCCTTTTCAGGTTCCCGAAATAATCCGGGGGGGGGAGGGGGGGCGGTGGTGGTGGTGGTGGGAGGGGGAGGAATAAGCATAAATTTATACCAAATAGGTTCTGCAGAGTTGAGGACGTGAAATATGGCGCCCAGCTCTGCCAGCGGCCTGGGAGCTCCAGGCACCCCCGGGCATCCCCGGCAGGCTGCTCCGCTTGGCTCTCCTCCACCCAGGCAGCAGCAAACGGCAAGGAGTTAAACAGCCAAATAATTTTCGCACGTGCACACCTCAGTTTAGTGCAAGTCACTAACAGGGACATTCGTGTTTTTACTGCCGCTGGAGAAATTAGCCAGGTACAATAACTCACTAGGGGAAAAAAAAAAAGAAAAGGCCGGGGGGGATTGAAAAAAAGGTATTCTCTCCAATTCTGGTAGTTTGATAACTGTTTCTGATGACATTGTAATTATTATTGCGATCAGAGTTCATTATCATTTCAGCCTTAATCATGTGAAGTCTTATCATAGAGTTACGTAAAAATAACCAATTTTCTCCCATAAAGGTAAGTTCTAATAATGAGGAAAAACCAAAATTTTCCAAGGGATCTAGGCTACCATTTTGTTGCAATGTTTACAGGAGATAAAATTAAAAATATATTAGTAATGAATCACCACCATTTCCCAATTCCTGGTGTACACACAAATCAACAGAATTTTCTAGAGGAAAAAGCAATTGGGTGAAGTGCGTGTACTTTATGGACTATACTGCATAGGTATTTGCCACAAGTAGAGTTTACCGGTAAATTTATTGGGAAGATTTCTGCTGCCAGATGGACGACAAAGAAAGTTTTGGACTCTGTTTAATTCTCTAGAGCATTAAAAAGGGAACACGTGTAATGCCTTCAGCAACGAGGTATATTGCCTTAAAAGATGTAACTTGCTGTTTACAGCAATTTCCTTTAGGAACCGATTGTTATATAAGCTACACTTACTTGATACAGTGGGATAATCTCTTTACTGACTGTTTATTTAAAACGCCACTACTAGCAATAATGCAAAATAGTGGTAGCTGTTTTATGAAGTTTGCTGTTTAATCAATTCACATGGTGAATTTTTACATGGTCTCTGATCTCTTTACCTCTAACAGATTTAGTTGCCAATAAATTAAAGTTTCTGCAAAAATGAGAGCAATGCTATCATGTTTATGTTTGTCACTGTTCACACGTGTGAGTGGTTGAGACAGAAAAGGGTAAAAAAAGTGGCATTTTTGACACACGGTGGTAATCTGCAGGAAAATATTCTACATATGCAGTATGTTGGAGAACATGAAACACAGATAACCTTGTTAATTGTGGTTTTTATGGTTAAGAGGATTGCTGGGAAGAATATGTAACGATTCATCCTGGAATCTATTTGGTCAGCTTGAAGGTACAAAAGGAGGGCGAGTGCCTGAAAATGAAAAGCCCTGGCTAGCAAAATCAGGAGGGAAGCACTGGGATCTGTGTTACTGAAGTCACGCTTGCAGACATTACCCATTCCCCTGGTACGTGGCCCTGCAAGCCGCGGTCTAACAGCTCCGGCCTGCCCGAAAACCTTTCGGGAAGGGACAGCGAGCCGGGTTTAGGCCTTACACGTTGCATTTTTTCACTGCGCTGATATAATTATTTCCCGTGCCCTAGGCCCCTCTCTCTCCCCCTCTCTCTTTCTCTCCGAGGCGGCCTCACAAGCCCCCGCTTTAAAAGGCCCGAGATGTTTTGCATGAGGCGCTCACAATAGGGGTTGAGGGAATTGACAGTTTCAAAAACAAGGCGCCCTGTCCTTTCCAGATGCCGAGGAACCCTCTCCCGCACCATCTCTCGTTTGCTCCTCGCTGCTGGTGGCTTTACCCTTAGCATTGCAAATACACGGCAACAGCTGTGTTTGTAAACAGGGGGGAGAACGGAGGGAGAGTCGCCGGCCCCGCTCCCGCTTCGTGCGGCGCACTACCGCTGCCTGGAAATTACAATTTAAAAAAAAAAGAAAAAAAAAAAAAGAGGCGAGTGAAAATAAAAAAAAATGCGGGAGCGCAGCCGGGGCCCCCGAGCGGCGGGGCGGCCCCTGCGCGGCGGGCCCGGGGCACACCGCGCCTCGGGCCGCCATCTTGCCCGGCACCGCGGAGCCTCCCCGGCCCCCTGGCCTGGCTTCCCCTCTCCCGGCCCGGCTCCCTGGCCCGGCTTCCGTGCTCCCGGCCAGGGTTCCGCGGGCGGCGGGGGAGGCGCGGCGGTCTCCGGGGGTTCCGCACTTCAAAGCGGGGCCGTGGCTCCCACCCCGCACCCCCCTCTGGCTCCTCCGCCGGGGCGTCCATCTTCCCGGGCTCTCCCGTGGCGCGGCCCTACCGCCTCCCGCCCTGCCCGCTCCGAGCCGAGGACGAGCCAGGGGGGAAGCCCGCGGTGGTTGCGCGGGGCCCTCTGGGCAGATGCCGGGCTCGGGGCCAGGCAGCGGTCGGGGGAGGTCCGGGGCCCCGGGCCCGGCCTTGCACCCTCCGCCCCCGCGGAGCCGGCCCGGGAGGGGACGGGGAGCGAGGTCAGCGCAGAAAGTCCAATAGGGCTGTTTGCTCTTGCGTCTAAAATGCAGCCGGGGCTGTAAAGCGTGTGAAATTACGCACTGGTCTCTTAAAGAGTGGCTAATTTATAGTAAATAGCGAGGGCTTTGTAAATGGATTTATTATGTTGTTTCTTGTTAATTGTTGAGAAAATCCCCATTGTTGAGTGTGAATGGCTTTATGGGCTAACCCGGGCCGCGCTGCAATCCCGGGGCAGTAAATGGCCGCTCCGCTAATGTGGCCCGTAGCGAGGAGCCGGACCAGCTGCGGTGACCTTTGGGCAGCGGGGACGGACACGGACAGGGCAGACAGGCCCTGCTGAAGCCTCGTCCCTCGGCGGGGGAAGCACCGGCACCCCTGCTCGGGGTGACTCCCTGTCCCGGCCCGGGAGCCCGGGGAGCAGCGGTACGGCCGGGCCCGCCGGCCCCGCCGCGGCAGCGCCCACGTGCAAGAGCCGCTCCTCGCCTTTGTTCACGGCCGCGCTGCCCCGGGTGCCCCTGCCCGCCTGCCCCGGCCGCAGCCCCGCTGCCCCTGCCCGCCGAACGGCACGTCCGCATGGCGAGGGGGGCTCCGGCGCGGCCCTGGGCCTCCCACGCCGACGTTTTCCCCTTAGACAAATAAACAGGAGCCAGCACCTTCAGCCCCTTCTCCCCCGTCCCGGAGAATAGGGGTGTCGCAGTGAGCTTCCCCAAACTCCACATCGTGCCCCCTCTTTCCCGGCTGCGGGAAGAGCTCCGCCGCTGCTCCCGGCGGTCAGAAGGACCAGGACGCGGGGACTTCCTCGCCTCTGGCACCCAAACCTGTCCCGCGTGCACGCGCCTGCATATTGTAAAATACAAATCACGATGAAATGTAAATTCTACTCTAGAAACTTATATTGGGCTATTCTCTTTCCTGAAATCTCTCCCCCTCTGATTTCGCTATTAGGAGAAATCCCCCTGGGTTTAGAGCACTTGTTCCACGGATTTCTGTACAGCCCACATCTGTTGCCTTCCCCTCTCCGGCTCGGGGCTCTGCCTCTGCTGTAGGCAGAGGAGGGCGCGGGTAACCCGGCGGGACGAGCCGAGGAGGGGTCGCCGCAGCCCGGCCCTGCCCCTCGGAACCCAGCGATTTTCCAAACTGCCTTTCAGGATCGGGATTGAATTGCAATCGTGTCAGATGCACGGCTCCCTCTTCGCCGGGACTTGTGCTCGCAGCCCTCTTCCAGGCTGATAAGTAGCGTCGGAGCTGCTAGATAGGGCTGTACAGTCCACTTCCCTCAAAACAGGATGTTTCCATCAACCTGCATTTGGTTTTCCCCAAAGAGCAGCGGAGAGTTTAGCTGGGAAACACGTCCCGGCTAAACCCTCGCCTTCAGCTGCCACTCGGGTCACTTCACATCTCTGTATTATATTTCATCCTGTCATTCTCCTTTCTCTACCTTCCCGGGCAAAAATAAATAAACTAACAAACAAACTGAGCCTTGGAAAAGCCTATGGTGATGGTGAAGCGCCGGGCCGCCGCACCGGCAGCGGCCGGCGGAGCGGTGGGGCCGACCAGCATCCCTTCGCCTGCCGAGGCACGGCTCGGTCCCGGACACACCCTCCGCGACCTCCCGGTTGTTTGCTGTAGGTTGTTGTTGTTCCCGGAGCAAAACCCCCCGCTCTCCTGGACCACCTCCTGCCTGGCTGTCCCGGGAACAGTGTGTTTGCTGGGATTTCCAGGGTCTTTGTGCGTTTGTGGAGATGCGTGTGAATGGGGCTGCGAGTGTTAAAGCTGCCACATAACCTGTGCGAACATATGTTTTATATTTACCCGCGCTGCTTTTGTATTCCCGAGATTCGGGGGTAAGCTGACCGAGACAATAACAAAGCTAGAATTATTATCTAATAAAGTGCATGGGGAAAATAAAGAAGTAAATACATTTTTTAAAGGAAGGAAAGAAAAGGGTTTATTCTCTTCTGGAAACCCTCATTTCCATTTTCGTGGACATGACATTTTGGTAAGAGTAAATAGCAATAACGTGCTATTCCGTGTACACTTTCCCAGATAATCAGAAAAACTTTACTGTGTCTTCTGTGGATTTTCGAAGTGCCACATTATAAGCAGAAGGATTTTCAGGTTGTTTTCCCACTATGACATAATCGTCCCCGTCAAAATCTGGCTAAGTTCGCCGGAGGGAAAAAGATGTCCATGCTAAATGATGTGGTAGGAGAAAAGAGAGAATGGCGTTTAGTACGCCATATAAAATAATGTCAGATCTCCCCGGCTGTGATCTCGCAGTCTCTCTTACATTTTAGAGGAAGTTTATAAATGGTTGCCTGGGGTTTACAAATTTTGCTAGTAAAATCTCATTAATTCCATTATGATTTCTGTATCCTTCTCCCGTAAAGGGGCCTGTAAAATGTAGCCATTCTACACAAGCCCTGCCATCCATCAAGTCCGTGAACATTCGTATTTCCCTATCTAGCTGCGTAGAGGACGATAAATAGAAAGGCTCTCCAGATAATCGCTGATATCTCTTGCCCTCCACCCAGAGCACTTGGCGGTGTTTGTTCCGTCCCGGAAAACCGAGCTTCTGAAACAGGCTTGAAAGTAGGTGAACTTTTTATAACACACCTGAAAGTTGGAAATCTTTATGTGCGTGTTTGCATTACTCGTGGGGCAAAGAGGAGTGTACTCGGCAGCAATTCCTCATCAGCCGACTTAAAAGAGTCTCCTGGCTTTCCCGAGGCCTTTCTGCCTCCTTGCCTCCCCTCTGTAAACACGCGCGCACAGATGCGGTGGGGCTTCCCGGGAATGCTCCAGCCCGGAGCCCGGCTCCTCTGCCAGCTCCTGCCGTGCTGCTGCATTTGTTCCCCCCGTTTCCCGCAGAAGAAGGATGACACTGGGTTTAGCAAAAAGCTTCGGAGGGTAATTGAGAGTTCAGCGGCTCCCAGCCGCAACGCCGGCACAAAAGTGCAGGGTGATTTTGCTGAGGCTTCGTGCGAGCTGCTCCGGCTTCACAAAACCTGCGAGTCCGAGCCGCCCTCCAGCAGAATTTACTGCTTGTATTTGGTTTAGCAACGCCGATGGCGTCTGATCATTTAGAAAGACGAACTACATAAACATCTGATAGTTTGTATTAGAATCAAGCACAGCGACAATTGCACAGAACTGGTTTTAATTTTATTCCAAAGTGTTTACACATCGACATATGGTGAATTTGTCTTTGCCGAGGAAGTTAAGAATCAGTAGCGTTAATAGCTCTGCATAGGCATGATAGCGATTACCCTCCCTACCAGCCCAAAGTTTCTGACGAGGAACTCTTGGGTGCTGAAAGAAAATGGGGTTTCCAATGAGACTAACTGGCTCTGCCTGCAAAGATGCTCATGGTTTCCTCGCAGGCATCACCGAGTTCAAGAGGACTCGCTCTCTCTCCGCTGATGGACGTGGAGAAGCAGCAGCACCCTTGCTCCATGTTTATCTCTGTTTTGCAATGCCTTCGCTCGCTAGTACCTGCAAAGTTCAGCCCGAAAGAACAGCCTGAAAGAACCTGCTTGCTCCCGGCGAAAAGACCTGTTCTATGATAAAGGGCTGGAGCCTGGTTCCGCCGAACTCCGGCTGGGATGACAGCATTTCCAGGAGCCTCTCTCGTTCCCAGGGAAGCAGGAAAAGCAGATCTCCCGAACCCACTCCCTTGTCCCACATTTTCTATCAAGGTGCCTCAAATCCTTTGGTGTAGTCCCTGGTTTTCCCAAGGGCTGTCCAGCGACATCCACTCGTAGCAAACTCGGGTGGCAAAAACTCGGTTATGCTGGGACATTTGCTATAAACGAGGATGTGCTCCCAAAGAAGTCATTAAACTATATATTTCTGTGTATTGAAAAAAAGAAAATCAATTCATACGCAAGAGCCATCAACATTTGCAAACGCTGCTAATTTAGCAATTTTCCCCAAAGTCAAAGGACTATTATTTTTAATTATCAGGTGGTGCTCTACGAAGATCATGGAATCACGTAGAAACGCTAAGCCTAACCCAATCCACAGATGTCTACGCACGTCTCTAAGTCAAACAGGTCAAATATTTTTTAAAGACGCATTTACCAAGAGAAAAAAAAAAAAGGCATCTAAGCTGGAAACCTGTGGGGGCATAACAAAAGGAAAGAGGCCACAAAGAAATATCCCACAGTGGATTACAAGGTTATGGGACAGGTCACTATAGGAAAGTTAAACAAAAAATGAAGGGTACATTATATAAACCTCACATAATTAAAAAATAGTTAGTTCCAATGTTTTAGTTATACCTTCAGATATTTGTTGAGTTTGTTGTTCAAGTGCCTGTGAATTTATTGGGAGATTATTCAGTTAATATGACTTTATTTAACCCTCGTTTGCTTTTCCAGATAATTAGAAAACTGACCGCAGCCTTTAATGACTGTGTATTTAATGAAGACTATGATTATTTTACACGCAGACAGATGTACAGAATGAGCTATTATAGGAGAGGACGTAGTCAGACAAGAAATAAACCCAGCCTTACAGGGAGAGGACTCTAAGACAGTAATATATTAAATATTGCAGCGATCGATTTCAATACCCTGAGTGGAGACGGGAATAAAAATTCACCCCCAAGATGAAATGATTAGGACTTCTTTGTTGTGCGAAAAATAAAGCGAATTTTTTTTTGAGATCCTTTTTGTTCAGGTTAGAGAAGGGCCGGGCAAGCATCTTTCAAGCTCTCGGGTCGCTGTTTGGGATATAACTCTAGAGGTTAGCCGCATCTCCGCATCTCAGTGGCGTTTCGCCGTGGTAAAAAGACGGGTCTTTGTCCGAAGAGAGCCGGATTAAATATCAATCCCGGCTCTGGTGCTCGGGACAGGAACGGCCCCGCGGCAGCGGCTGCCACCCGCGGCAGGGCTGAGCACCGGGGCGCCTGGCGGGGGGTGGTGAGGGGGTCCTGCAGCCGGGACCCCGGGACGGGCAGGGATGGGGCGGGCGGCGGGAGCGGAGCGGTACCGGGCCGCCCCCGGCAGCCCCTCCGTGGCCAGGCCAATTAAAGCGGCACACAAAGCTGCGCCCCCGCCACCCTCCGCTCCCACCGCTGCCCCCAGCTCTCTCTTCCCTTTCTTCCCGCATACCTTCCCCTCCGCCCCCAGCCACAGCCCTTCTCAGCTTTAATTAATAATTAAAAGGCGGAATGAAAATTAAAGAGGGGGCAGCGGAGGAGCGAAAGCCCGCGGGAGCCCGCCTGGGTTGGGAGAGAAGGTGGCCGGGCGTCGTGCGGGGCTGCCGGTCGGGGGTCCTCCCGCACCCTCTGGGCCACCTCCCTCCCTCTATTCCCCCGGGATGCCGAGGTGGCCGCCTGGCATAAGGCTGTTGGCGGTAGGCCGGGTCTGAGGCTTGGCATAGCAGCGGCGGGGGGCTCGAGTTCGCTTCGCTCCCGCTTGCCTGCAGGGAAGAGGAATTACAGCCCAGAAAATGCGAACCTGTTGACTGCCACGTCCCGAGTGAAAGGGCCGGTAGTCTTTTACATTCCCAAACCTATGAAGTAGGGATGCCATCGCTGGGCCCCTGGATTCACCTGTCACTGCAATCACTGCCCCTGAGCACTGACAAATATTCACAATAAAAGAGTGAAAGGGTCTCTTAAGGTTCACTGATTTGTGTGTAGAACTTTGGAAAACTGCAAACAAGCGAGAAAAATTGTCCATTCTTGTGAAGGGAAATACAAGTTTGCACTTAACCGTTCAGCGACAAAACCCAAGGACTGGCCAAAGAGCCGGTGACATACACTGTAATCTCCATAACAATTTCATTTCCTCTCTTCCCTCTCTCCCTCTTTACTGGTTAGCAAAGAGGAAAATCTAAGGGTTTAATCCCGAGGAAGGCTTTCCATTTATTCCCACTGCAGGGAGAAGGGGATATTGAGAAAAGCCAACAGATCCCGAACAAAATGGAGAGGGAAGTCCTCAGGCTCCGCGCTGGGAGAGGCGGGTTGGGAGCATCCAGCCAGAGGACACATGCGAGTCAGAGTGAAATAGAAACTGGCGCTATTAAATTTCCTTTTAAGTGTGCCTTTGGATTAGTTGTACACGGAATCTAGTAATTAAGGCCCTTCTCTTTAGAGAAAACCTTTTCGGTTTCGTATTCCAGTGTCGGGCGTGATTGCTGCGTGCTCGAGAGAAAAAACATAAAGGACCAGTTTTTCTTTAGAGTGCAAAAAGTTGCTGCCACATAAGTGTTTTTTACTAAAGACAATATTAAACTGTAGGGTATTAGCAGTAATCACCGAGGGATCTGTTTTGTACCGTCTCAGGCCTCAGAATCTGCTGTTCCCATCTTGCTGGGACCAGGGAAAAAGCACTTCCCGATTAAATTCTGCATTAATAGAACTTGGCAACCGGCAACAAAAACCTTGCTTAAGTGAAATGAAGAGACAAAAGGCACTTTAAATGCTGAGGTTGGGGGCTGGGGAGCTTATGCCACTAATTTTGAATGAAGACGACGTTCACGCCTTGCAGCCAGCGGCGAGCCCGTGCTCGAGCTGAGTGAGGGATAGCACTAATTCTCCTCCGTGGGCTCGCTGCGAGGCTTCGGGCAGGGCTCGCTGCCCCCCTCATCCCTCGCCTCCCTCAAAAGCAACCCTTTCGTCTCCCTTCTTAGGAGGGACCTCAGCTCCGCCGGCCGCGGGGGACGCCGGGGGCTGGCGGGAGGTGGCGTGGGGGATGTCGCCACGCACTGCCCGGGGCGTCCGAAACGGGGCATTTCCACGCCTTGCTCCGGGGGAAGGTTGTTTCACCCTCATCCGAGAGGCGGACGGCGTTCCCCGCGGAGGCACGCGACCTCAGAAGTCCCTTCCCGATGTCCATGAGCTCTGTGCTGCCGTGCGGTGGGCTGGGGGGCAGCTCCCACGCGTGTCCGGCGCGGTGGGACGCCCGGCCCCGCAGCGGGGGTACGGAGCCTACTCCGGCGGGGGATCGCGGAGTGCGGAGCGGGGCCGCAGCCCGTGCCGGGGCCGGCTCTGGGCGCGGAAATAGAAATGTAACATCTCCTCAGACAAATTAATTTTTGACGGATTTATGGCACGGTTTGCTTTCAGGATATTCATTGGCTTCTCCGAGCTGTAATAAAGTCCAGGGTGCAGAAGTATAAACACGCACCGTCTGCTCGGCGGAAACCCTCCAGCAGTATCTGCCAACCAAAGATCAAGACACTTTGTGCATTTTCCACAGATAATGCCCATATTCCGAATGAGTGATCAGAGAACTCCAGTATTGTTAAGTAAAATGAGAGGAAGGCGAGTGACGTGGGAGTCGAACAATGGCATTTCTGAATCAGTTTGGTTGATTGACATTTGGGGGCTTCATGACCCGAGGGAATAGGACTCATTACCGTGAATACACCAAAACATCAACCGAGATTAGAACTCTGGATCTTTTAAAAATCCCATTTCATTCTAAATTATAGTGGGAAAATACCAATTCTAAGAAAAAAGAAAGAGAGAGGGAAGAAATTACTCCTTTATGCCCCTTTAATTGCTCAAAGCCCCCAAATAGAGTAAGAAATAGCGTTAAGATTTTAGGCAGCATTTAAGAGGAGAAAATTAACTTTACAAGCTAAAAATCTTGCCGCTGACAGAACAGCGAATACGTGAAAATAGGTATTTCTGGGACCTGCAGATCTTGCGTTGAGCCGAGGTGAGAATAGGCACACGGTGCAGGAATAACTTAATAAGAAGGATATTTGACAGATTGATGTGAATAACTAATTAGATATGATTCCATGCTCCTTTGCGTTTTGTATCTCAAATTCTCAAGAAATGTACAAGTAAGCTCGAGGAAAAAAAAAGGGGGGGGGAGCAAGTAAAAGGATGAGGGAAAACGTGTTCAAACCAGCTTCGAGAGTCAGCAAAGGCACTCATGAGGGGTGCTGTGGGAGTCTGGAAGGGCGACTGTCTCTGAACTGAGTCCATTTCTCGCAAAATTGTGAGGGGAAACAAAAAGGTAGATAGGGTATGTGACAGAGTAGGGTGAAGTCCCTGAGAGCCTGTGACCGACCTTCCCTGGCGGAGCAGCCCCAGCCGGAGTCGGTGGCCGTCGCGATTTGACCATCTTCAAACCCATCTCCCTATCCTGACACCGAAAACAGAGTCCCTGAGTCCACCACAGGGCCAGCGTGCCTTACAAAGAGCTGGCTCCTTCCTATCCTTCAGAAAATAAATACTCACGGGGTTCCAAAACAGGATAAGGCAGTTAACCAATGCCATTCTGATTGTGGCTGCAAGGGGAGGTTGCCCTGTTATCAAATTTTCGATCGCTTATCAAAGCTGAGGATTGCCGAGGAGTCACTGCTTTGCACAATAGGAACAAGGACGGGTTTATTTATTCGGCGACCAGAAATACAAATAATTAGGACCCTGACAATCCCGCCAAATGAATTTAGTGCTTTCAGGTTAAAACACAGACACAGAAGCAAAACCGATGATTATCTAAATGTTCAATTATACATTTACTAATACGGCCCGTGACTCGCAGCCGGCGCATATCCAGATACCATCTTTGTACGGAGACATCTTGGCTTTAATTAATGACTGCTTTATTTTTATTATTCTCAGGAAAAATACAGGTGTCACGGCACATTAAGATTATTTTAATTTATTTAGGCTCTTAAGCAAAAATCAGTCTAATTGTATTTCGAATTACGAGAGAGAGGCGATTGAACTGATCGGGAATTCCGAACAAAGGCAGGGCGCGCGTAACGTGCAGCGCCGAGCCAGAGCAGGGGGAACCTCCACGCTTCTCCCATGTCCTTCTGCGGTTCCCCCGGGAGGGAGGAGCGGAACGGAGCGCCAGAGGTGCACCGGGAACCCGCAGCCCGGGCCCGGCCGAGCCTCGCGTGTTGCCGCGGACCGGCCGGGAGAGGCGAAACCCACGGCGCTCCCGCCCGCCTGCACATCCCCGGGCACGGCGGGGACACACCGGGGGCTGCGGGGGCGCGGCGGGCGCGCTCCGCTCCGCTCCGCTCCGCTCCGCTCGGTCGGGAGGTGGCCCCGCACCTGCGCGGGGGCACCGCGGGAGCTGCCGGCGGAGCGCAGCGTCCCCGGCCGCCGGGGGAACAAAGGCGGCGACGGGGGGCGGCCCAGGGGGCGTCGGCCGGGCCGGGCCGAGGGGCCGCGGGGCCGAGAGGGGCCGAGAGGGGCCGAGAGAGGCCGAGAGGGGCCGTGAGGAGCCGAGAGGGGCCGTGAGGAGCCGAGACGGGCCGTGAGGGGCCGCCCCGCCGCGGCCGAGCCCGCCAAACGCGGGCCGGCAGCGCCCCCTGCAGGGTGGTGGCGGCGCGGCGGCGTCTCGGCGGCGGCACCGCCCCTTAAAGGGGCCGGAGCTCTTAAGGTGGAACGGACGGGGCGGCGGCGGCGGCCCCTCCGCGCGGGGAGCGCCGTCCGCACCGACGGGGCGGCCGCCCGACGCGTCCTGAAATACTGGCGGAGTTGCCGCCGTCTCAGTCCTTGGTCCCCGCTCTCCCGTGGAGACATCGCAGTGTTCGCAGCGCATGCGGTTGAAGCGTGCAGTGCTCTAGCGGCCGTGATTCGGCCCGTACCGCTCTGAGAGGGTTATCAGGGCCAGCGGTGCCGGGGCAGCCACCGCTACGTCTGCGGCGGGGACATCCCCGGGGAAGGTGCCGGCAGAGCTGCCCGGGCCGCACCAGCCTCTCCGGCGGCGGCGGCGCTGCTGACGGGTCGAACCTCGGCCCACACTGTCCCCGGCGCTTCGTGCTTTGCTTCCTGGCGGGGAGATCCCGCTCCTCCCGGGATGCGGAGTCTGTCCACGCATCATCCTTCGGGACCGGCGGCTGCTCTGGGTTTCCCGCCTGCCTTGGAGCACTGACCCCGAGTGGAAGTGAGAAAAAAAAGGGGGAAGAAGGAAAAGAGTACTAGAGCCCATTCAAGTGGTCCTGCCCCAGGCACCAAGCTCCTGCCAGCCCCGAGCAGTTTTAGCGAGGGGTCCCCGGCTGCCAGGGTAGCTGCTCTCCCTCGGCCCCCTCTTCCCTCCGCTCCCACGGGCAGGTGGCAGCTCCATTTCGGGGCGGCCCGAGCCCTCCGTAGTGCTGGACGGGACGTTCCCGGCAGCCTATTGAAGCGGAGTATCCTCTCTCTGCCCTGAGACACCTGTCCCTAGAGCAAACCAAATAATGTTAATTAAGAAAAAATATATATAAAGTTTTAAAAAAGACTAAGGAGGACAATTCTCCTACATGGTGTTTTGCAGCTCCCCAGAAAGGCCGTGCGATGCCGTCGCGCCATCCTGGGGGCAACAGGGGTTGGAGGCACCGCCGTTCGCACTTCTCCGTGGTCCCCTCCCCACCCATCAGCCTCACGGGGCAACTATTTTATTCTGGCTCTTGGGGTTACCGAGAAGGCGCGATGACAGCCTGGACGGTCTTCCCATGGAAGTACCAACCCTGAGTCCCCGACGATCCGCGGGCGCGATGCCCGCGGCGGGGCCGGCTTCGCGGATGCAGCGGCGGGACGAGGGACACCGGTAAGCCTCGCAAAGGCCACCCTCATCCGAACCTCTTCTACCGTCCGAAACGAAGCCGAAAAGGCAGGAGCGGTGCCCGGGGATGGCTCTCGGCTGCGGGGGGATGCGGTCGTTACGCTGAAAATTCAGGGCTGAACTACTCAGGTTTCCAGGCGGGGGATGGGTTTTTTGGGGGCCTGGTGGTGGTGGAAACTAATGAAGACAAATCTGCACTAGAGCTATTCCACACAGGCCATTAGGCACGACGAGGTTTTCCTCTCGTGTTTTTAGGCGGTGATTTGTGAGCGCCGCGCCCGGCGGTAGCGGCGGGGCAGCCCCGCCGCGCTGCGGCCGCGCCTTCACGGTGCCTGGCGAACCCGAGCCTACAGCGAGCCGGCCGGAACGGCAGCGAAATGTTTCCAAAATCAAAGCGATTTCCCGAGCCTGGCGCCCCGCACCCCGCGCAGAGGAGCTGAGGGAGGGCGGCTGGCGCTGCGCGGCGCGGCCACGACCTGCCCCGCCGGCTTTTCTGGGCGCTGTAGCCCAGCCGAGCTCTGAAACAAGGCGAGGGAGGGAGTGCCAAGTCCTCCGCCCTTCGCCGCCTGATTTTTTGTTTGTCTTTTTTTTTTTTTTTCTTTCCTCGCTTGAAGTTTATGCGGATTAGCCAAAAAATTTAGCGCTGGGGTTCTCCCGGCCAGAGATGATCTCCAAAATTTGGGATTAATGTGTTTAGGTTGCTGGTAGGCTTTCATGGAGAAAAACAGACAAAAATCTGCACCCCGAGAAATTACCCAAGAGACCCAAATGCCGCAGGGGGGAAGTGATGTTTCATACGCAAGTGAATAAAAAATAGTACACGGCTTTTTATTGATCAATCTAATGTTGGAGCGGGTGGCTGTAAAATCCTGAAGGGGCAAGCTGTGCCATGAGCAAGCAACAATCCCATAGACTTCAGCGGACCGTGTCACAATAACCCATAATAACCGCTATTAAAGCGGCAGCAGCAAATCAGGTACCTTATCTCCCCTTTTCATCTAACGCATCAGAATATTCCGTCTTCCCTTGACAAAGAAGCCCTCATCCAAAGCATTTTGTTCCCCTTGACAGAATGAAACACATTTTCCTCCCCAAAGTAAACATAATGCATGTGACTAACACACTGGCAGGGCCAACAGCAGGGAATTTAACTTTTAAAGAAACCGATCTCTACCCGTGATTGATGTTGTGTCGCTCTGACAACAGAGAGTGTGTAGCTAATTGCCTCTATAAACGAAAAAGATATTGCCCTCATTTTATCAAACACATTCTTTGTCTGGGGCTAAAACAAGTGTCACAGTAAATGGACATGACTGTAGAGATTAATAGTTTCCCAACAGTGAAATCTGAATAAGAACCCCACGTTGGCAACCAGTGTCTGGTTTAAACTGCGAAGGAGGCTTACATTAATTTTTCAGGAGCAATTTCCGAGGATTCCTCTGTTGAGCTACAATCCCCTGGGGGCTGCCGGACAGGTTAACCCACAGCTCCTGACACCAGGACCTCAAGGAATTCCTGGAGGCCCTTGGGACCCCTCCAGTCCTGGGGATCTTTCTGGCCCTTGGAACTTCCCTGGGCAGAGCTTTGGCCACCGCTGCCCAAAACAGGCTGGTCTTCAGGTTCCAGCTCTCCAACTCGCCATCCACGAGGCATCACAAAGAAGGGTCTGCAATAGGTTTCTTTTGGGTCTCACTAAAGGACAGGGCAGTCCTGACTTTCTTGCAAAGGAACTTCAAATGTTTCCTCTGTTCTTTAAGAACATTTTGTTTTCTGCACAACTTGAAGGCCAACAGCCAGTATTAGGAAGAAAAAGGAAGCTTTACAGCAATATTTACACAAACAGGTATTTATACAAACAGGAAATTCTATGTGATCACACAAGAAAATCAAACTTCATCTTCATCCATCAGGCTTCTGTAGTCTTTCTCACACAGCAACACAGTTTATACTTTTACTCCTATTCTTTTCAAGCTTTCCCCTCAGTTTTATAGCCAGGCATGACAACGATGTCCTGTTATACTCTCTTTTTTTTTTTTTTAAGGGGTATTGAAATTTTGAAGAACACTGAAAAGAGACCCTGCCCTCCCACCCTTATGGTTTGATACCCAAAACTATTGTACAAGATGGAGAATACCCTTTTTTAAGGGACTGGATTACAACAGGAAATACCCTCAAGAGCTGGAAATGTGAGGTGTAGAAGCTCTCTTTAACCTAGTGGGGAAATAAATAGCCTGAACAAATAGCTGGAAACTAGAGCAAGGCAAATTCACGTCTGAGGAAAGTACACCTTCATAGGATGCTGCCCAGGGAAGTGGCTGATTCATTGTTATTGCTGGTTTTAAGCCTTCCTGGAAATTATGGTTTTGTCAGACACGAGTTAATAGACACAACACTGGGTGAAGTGGGTGAAATCTGATGGCCAATTTTAAATAAAATATATTTTTGTAGATTCACAGAATTTAACACTGAGGACCACAGTTTCTTCTTCTGCTTTGTCCAAACTTAGTGACAGGTCAAGAAGCACGTGAAGCAAGAAGCATGGGTACCCTGAGACTGCTGTTGAGTAGTTTTTCATTTTCCTTCAGTCCATCTGTAGTTGTTACTGACAAAATACCTCCGGAGTAAAGCATCTTTGCATAATTATTTGTGCTTTAGGTTTAAACTCTCAGATCCATTCCCTTGTATTCTTTTGTTTGTTTGTTTGTTGTTGTTGTTTGTTTTTTGTTTGTTTCTCTAAGAGTTTGCCCCTTACCCCATGGCATAACGAGCACGTTCTCATTGCTGATATTTTCCCTGCTGAACCTGCCTTACAGATAGCATGAACAGTGCAGTTATGCCTATTAGTCACAGTGCTCGGCCCTGGTGTTAGACTAATTTGGAAAGGCTTCCTGCATAGCAAGAAACAGCAGGATTTGATCATAGTCAGAGATCCATTACAACATGCAGCAAGGCTCTTTAAGTAGCCCTTATCACCTGGGACATTTAAAAACTGCACTCATGAGGCATCAGTAAAAAAACCACGAAGAAACATTGCATTCAAAGGAAGACTGATTGCTCGATCTGCTGGATCTTGTTTGGCACTGAATTCTAGGAAACTGAATAAATAATAATAATAAAGAAGGCTGGCAAAACAGGGAGAGAATGGACAGCAAATATTGACTCTTTAACTGCACTGTTTTGCAGAATATTAAATTAACGTTCCCACATGATGTCCAGGCATCAATTCTGATCTCCCTGGAGTCAGTGGTGACATTTCTATTGTCTTCCATGGAAGAGGACTATTTATCTGAGGGCATCTTGATCAAAATAAACACAATGAAACAGATTGTACTTGAAAATGTTTTGAACTTCCTTTTGCTTGATTTGAACAATTGCTTTGGTCTTAGGTTATTAAATCTTGACTTTACCCCAAGAGAGGTTGCTGTTGTATTACTATTCTCTTTCCTTTGCTGCAGGGATAATCAAACATTTCAATAGCTTTCTGTTGACTGTGAGACTAGAGTTACTTTTAACCCTTTTTCAGCCTAGTCAAACAAAGATGTTAATGGAAACATCTCCAGACAGCTCTTGGTCAAACAATTAGATTTTAAAAAACCCTAGTGCTCTATAAACTATTAAAACCCAGGTATTTTACAGAGAGGGAAAATATCCTCATTTTGCTGTACTTTGTACTGAAAAGAAAACCACCTTGTGAAATTTGAGTGCCCGTACCTGGAAAATACAAAGATGTTGATGGCATCTTCTGTTTTAAAATGCTATCCCAGAGCTCACATCTCACATCTCGGCCTGTGACATCTCTGCAAATAACATCTCCTTTTTTAACAAAATGTAACATTCTGATCTTTGAGCACTACAGGAAAAAAAAGTGCATCTCTTTTGGTTCACTTTGGACAACCCTTTTTTCTGTCGTCTTGTAACCCCTTTTTTTTTCACCATGAAAGCAGCCCCACGGTAAGATTCACAGCTGTTTACATGGATACCTAACTCTATTACCTGCAAAGGGGGAGAGCTACACTTAACCAGTTATTCTTTGGTTTTAACTAATGTAGCTGCCACTGAATTTTTTCCTTGGCTCCCAGGACAAAAATAAGCAGTACTGGCAAAATGTGTTTGGTTTTCCAAATGGCTTTTTGTATGATCCTGTGAATAATAGTAGTCAGAAGTGTGCAAAGTGTGAGTCCCGTTATATTACAGGACCTCTCAGGTATTAACGATGTGCATTTATGTAGTTATATAGTTTATATAGTCAAGTTACCAATAAATACAGACCGACACAACAAACTCAGAGCAAGAATTTACCATCTGCGTCTCGGTATGAAACCCTTCCCCAATGAGTGGATAATTTACTTTCCTCATTCAGCAGTATAACTCAGCTGGGCAATTAGAGGCCCTGGTATTTTAATAAAGTTTCCAGGGGCGGAGGAGGTAGGGAAGGGTTAAGCTGCCTGCCTCGGAGCCCCTTCCAAGGGGGTGAGTGCAGGAGAAGGAGCGTGGCCTTTTTCTAAGCAGAGAGGGGTGAAAAGGGAAAGCCTACTGGCTGTGTCGACTGTTTGGTCAGAGGAAAAACCTTTGTTTGGTGTTACTTTGTGTATTAATGAACCATGCCTTAAGGGAAGGGCCTACAAGAGATTTGGGAGTTTCCCGGGCAGGCAGGGGTCTCCCTGGGCTGCGACGAAGCCCGACTCTCCTGAGGGATGCTCCGGAGGGATGCTGAAACCCCCGTGTCCCGGCTTCCCGGAGTACACCGGCACAAAGCAAGCAGGAATACAGTCCTTCGGGGAGTTATCCCATCAGGATGCCCCCCTCACACGTGTCCCCTCTCCAACCCAGGCTCCTTATGAGCCCGCCTGCTGTGGCAGCTCCTTCCCCGGCCCTCCCGGCCCCTGCTCAGCCCCTCGTGGGGCAGCGGCACCGCCTACCCCTGTCCCAGGGAGCCTAGCCCTGGCTTTTCCCCCGTCCCTTACAGGAACATCGTGTCTTTAGGTCGCGGGTACCGTTTTCCGAGGATGGAGCAGCCCACGCGTGAGAGCCGCGGGGGAAGCGGCGCGGGGCCCGGGAGCGCTTGTCATGTTTCCTGCGGAAAATCGGGCTCGAACCGCAGCCCTCGGGTTCAAAGGCCGGAGCGGCCGCGGCGGCTCAGGAGCGTCTCCTGCCTCTGCGGGGACCGCGCCGTCGGTTTGACCCAAGTGCTTGAAAACACACAGGAGGGAACTTTCTGTCCCATCCCCGCCTGCCCCCGAGCAGCCCGGGCTCCCGAAGGGCTGCTCGGACGCAGTTGTTTGGCTCTCCCGCAGGAGCTGGTGCAGGTCAGCTGACTCCGACTCGCTTTCCCCCTTGCTCTTTTCTGCGGACCCTCCCAAAACCTACCCTCCACTTTTCCACAAGCCCAGTGTCGTGAATGCAGCGAATAACCAGCAATAACCGGGTTCTGGTATTCCCCAGGAGTTCAGAAAACTCCTTTTGGGAAACTGAGGACGACAGAAAATTGGGAGTTATCTATCTACAGCAAAAATTTAATGCTGAGTCTCGATGAGATAAATATTTATCTAAAATAATTCATTACACAAACCTGATTAATGCTTTATATCTGTAGCTGTTTATTGACTACAGATCCAAGCCTTGTGGAAAAAGAAAAAAACAACCCAAGAAATCCTGATTATGATACGTGATTATTCAATTAAAGACTGTCTTATAGTGTGCACACAAAAGCAACTAAATGAAAACCACAGAAGCAGCTATATGACAGTATCCTAACTCTTCGGTACCTTTCGTTGTAGGTTGGGTTTTCTAAAGGTGAAAACAACCTCTCTCTGCACCCCCCTCAATGTTGAATTCCCAACGACGGCAGCAGCATTCCTCGTTAGCAGGATCTGAAACCCGAACCTTCAGCCGGGCACCACAGCTTGAGTTACAGGACTAACCGTGCGGGTCGCATCCAGGACAACAGCGTTATCTTGGCCGTGGAGAAGGTTCCCGGTGTAAGGCTGGGGCTGCACACCCCGACTGCTCCCCTGTGCCATCCTCTCAGATTGCCTTCAGCCCCCCGCGCAGGGGGTGCTACAGCTGCTCACATAGGGGTCTCTTGGCCTGGCCTTCGGTTGAAATGTGCATGCTCAGTTATTTTTGGTGTGTCACCACCATTTTTGTTGAGAATGTGACTGACTGGAATGTTTGTAGCTTTGTATCTTGGACAAATTGTAGCACAAAACCACAGGACTGAGAAAAGGTGCTTTTGTGGTTCTTAGTATTTTCTTTTGCTAAAATTAAAAAATGTTTTGTAAGCAAGTTTAAGATATTGTAAATTCCCTAATATTCCAAAAGTATTTTACATACTTGCAGCACAAGTATTAAGGTAACCACTTACTTAGTTTACCAGTATTTTAATGTAATTGTACAAATTCCAAGGCACAACTGACAAGGTGTTTGCTGCTTGTGGGCTTCATAGTCATTTTAAAATCATTACCACTTCTATCATGTCAAATGACTGATTTTATTACCGTCTGTGTCTATATGTAAAAATTTACCCTAGACTGATTTCTTTTAGAGAAACAAGTAGGGAAGACTGTTTCTATACTCTTTTTGCAAGAGGTCTACTTTTGCCTGTCAGATATCTGCAGGTAATTGCTAATTTTACTAAAACTGAAATGCTTACTTTGACTTTACACTGTGCATTATTTTAACGGCAGAAAATGGCATACAAACACCTTTTATCTACTTTCCCTCCTACTGGGCTTGCAACATCAAAGATATTGCCATTCGTCTTTGTTTCAAGGTGGGCTGTAAGTTTTCATCTGGCAGGGTTGAAAATCAAACTGACTGTACTTGATCACAGTGGGATCTGCATGAAAATCCATCTACAAGTTGAGCAGTAATACTTACCTGTCTGGCTCAATTTGAGAACAACAAGGATGATGAGCACATAAAGCTGAAATAGTGTTGTTTCACAGTAGGACTGTTCCATTGCCAGTACAGCAGATAAGGCTGATTTAAGGAACTGTGAAACTGTGTGCAAAGCCACATGATTTTATCCCAGAGGTTATTAGGTGCAATTCCTTGTGATAATCTGTCTCTCCAGTTGTCCTGACTTTGTATGCCATACTGCCTTGGAATTATCCCAGATGAGTAAGGAGGATTAAGGCATGTGAAGGAATGTAGTGGAAGTCTTAACAGAGTTTTCCTGTTGAGCAGGGGAAGAGCAAAAAAATCTATGCATATGCCTTGGTGTCATGGGAATAAAAAATGCTGGTTTTCAGTGGGGCTCAAGTTGTCACTGGAAAGCTGATTGGTGCAGGATACAGCCACAGCAGGCACAGGCTGGAGGTTCAGCTTCAGTCTGTTGTGGGGGTGCTCTGTGTGAGTCCACGTCTTATTGCTGGTTGCAGTTTCGGCATTGCTAACCAAAACAGACCCAGCAGCAAAGCATACATTTATTTACACCTTGTTATTCTGGCAATTGTATCATTTATATATGCAAAAGAGTGAAAAAACAAGAAAAATACCCTCCCCTTTCAAAATGAAATGATAGTATGCAATGATGTTCTGCCACTTTTGTGCAGTCTCATGTATCAAATAACCTCACTGTATTAAACAGATAAGTAGGCACAACACTTCCTTTTCCCCTGAGAGTTACCCTGCTTTAAAAGAAAGTTTCTTTTGACTTAGATATACTGACTCTGCACAGACATGAGTAATACTGCAGAAGTTACTCCCATGAGTGAGTCTTGGACATCATATATTTATTGGGAAATTCAGTCGTTAGTTGTGTATCTTCCTGTAATTTGAAAAAGTTTGCCAGATATATACGGGTGGTTATGTGTGTTTTAGTACCTAGTCTTATTGCCTATAACTAAAGCTTTCTGATTCTTTCCATTATGTGTCCGTGCTTATACCTCAGCCAAACTTTAACTACTGGGACTGAAACTTTCCAAAGAAATATTTAGCCTGAGGCAGATCTTGCAATGGAAAACTTTAGCTAAAAGACTTCAGATTTCTCTGAAAAGAAAAGTGAGAAATTTGTTTGTTTGGCTCATGTTAACAAACAAACAAGCTAATTCCAAACCGTACAGAAAAGCCATAGTGTTTTCTGTAGCAGTGTCATGATCCAGCATTTGGGAGAACAAGTTTGGAAACACACTTCTAGATGCTCCTGGGAAAACGTGTGGGAGTTTGCTTGAGCCATGATCCTCAGGGCAGTTACAGCTTGTGTGTGTTTGGGCTTTTGTGCTCCAGTCTCCCAAGGATTTAACCCGACTGGAGTCCTTGTTCTTCCCAGCCTTGGAGTCTGCCATGGAACTGAGGTGTCTGGAGGAGCTGGGACAGCATCCCAGCACATCCCATATTTTTGGGCCAGGCGAGCTGGGGGAAGAAAGGTTGTGTGCTGCCTGTCCTTTTCATGAAGGAAATTTCCATTAGGAAATTATGTACAAAAATAAGTGGAGGCTATAAAGTCAAGTGCTCAGGAATTAGGAAATGCCAGAGTGACGTTTCCTGTACTGTCTTCCCTCTTTGTCCCCCTTCTGTGTTCCGTTATGATGCAACCTCTGGGCACTCAAACTGTTTTTGCAGATTTCTCATAAAAGTTCTGCTGAAATTCATTTCTTGTGATAACTAATAACAATTTTTTAAAATTGTTTAGCAGCATTAGCCTGGTGGCCATGCATGTTACAGAGTAAAAGTGGATTTTTTTTTTTGCGGAAAATGTTGGCTTCTTTTTAAATCAAATTTTGATGCTGTTGAAACTGAGTGTCCTGTGACCCTAATGGAGATAGACATCAGTACATGAACTGGATCTGTCAGACCTGTTGTCTCTCTGCTTTGTCTTCTGTTTGTTGTTATCTTGTAGTTTTTGATTCGTCTTGGTCCTTATCTTAGTGTTGTATCAAGGAGATCAGTATTCAGCAAAACAAAAAAATGCCAGCTAAAATGGAGCAGTTTAAGTTGCCCTAAAGAGGAAGGAAGGATGCCTCTTCCTGCCTAACCGATGGTGTGCTCTTCAAGGCGTTACTTATTGCTCTGCTTTCCCCTGCCTGTTTCCTGGAGGAGGTAGAAAGCAAGTGATAAACGTCCTTGGCTGAAGCTTGCACAAATTAGGTTACAGAGACAAATTACTGCCCAGATTTTCTTATTATACAACCTTGCCAGGTTTTGTCTAAAATTAAAAATAGGTATTCTGTGTATTTCTGATCCATTATTGCCTGCAAATACATAAATTAAACATATCAAAGCAGAATAGACCCTAATTGTGTCAGATACAAGTTGCGCTTTCTTCTAAAAAGAAAGAAGTGTGAGTGGGGAAGATATAACAATAACGGTGAAGTTCCTTTCATACTGATCAGCACAGATGCAGCACCATGGGCTGAACCACAGCATCATGGATTTCATCAGTGTGTCTGTAACAGTCTCAAGCTCCTTTTCGTGCTTCAGCAGCTTCGCTATTACCTATTTTCAGATATGTCATACACAAGAAAGTGGTGATTTCCAGACTTTTAAGTCCTTGAACTTAATCTGTATGAACTCCAGGTGGTTACTCTCTTGCGCTATATTTGAACTGGGGTCTCCTTTGATAGATGTTGTACATAAGAAGTAAATAGGATCCTCAGGTCAGTCTTGTCTAGTGTGGGGAGGCCAGAGGGAGCCCGTGCTCGCTTGTGCCCTTCAAACAGCAGTCGCAGTTTCCTTTTGTTTTCTCTTGAGCTGAGAATGTTTATCTGGCTGGTTAGTGAATCCGTCTCCACGCATGTCTTGCTAGGCTGTGCTTGATAAGGAGTTTCTACAGGCTGTTGTGAGCCTGTGTACACTGGATTCCTTATTGAGTAAATGTAAATGAGAGGATTTCAAGACTTCTACAACAATTGAACTCCTCAGTTCTGTAGCAACCCTCATTTAATCTGTGTGAAACTCATCAAAGAGCACCTACCAGCCTCATCAGTTTTGGATCTCACCAGGAGATTTTGGGGCACTGCAAACACCCACAAATCGAGTGGTGGTTTTGAAAACCTGAACAAAACAGGGCTCAGAAGCTGTTCATTTGTTTTACTCATTAGCTTTTCTTCTTTCTTTGTCTAAAATATTGGTTTCTCAAATAACGAGATGATGCTGCTGGTTCTGATAATGTGCTCAAAAGTTTTGTTGACGTGGTGTCTTCTGGGCAGATAGCTTGTGGTTTTGCTGATATCTTTTTTGTTTTGTACGCTTTCTGGTGGTGCTTTGAAACTCTTAGCCTGTCCTCACTGACGTTATGTTCAAGATGCAGCTCCTTACAGGTTGCTCTTTGTTTCTTGAGATTTAAGTCCTTAAAAGCTTAAAAATCGTTGCCACTCTTAATGTGTCTAATGAAATATGTGAAGGCTTCTTCAGTACTTAGAAACAATACTTAAACTGAACTAAAATCTCAGTAGTTCTTTAGTTCAAAAAAATCTGTAGATCCTTCAGCACCTCTAGATTGCACCTGATTTGTTCCAGGTTTAGAAGACACTCTGAAGGGCTGAAGTGATCTAAAGATGCAGTTTATTTCCTTGGTCCTTTGATCCCATCCTCACTTGAGATTATCCAAATTAAAACTGCTGAAATGTCTTGCTCCTAATATTTTATGCCTGTGTTTGACCTGCCTGGGCACTGCATCTCGTGTAAAAATGTGACATCATAAAAATCATAAAAACAATGAATGTTTTTATGTCTTCTTTTGGCTTTTGAGGATGTGCAGGTAGGGATGTCCAGGGTTAGGTATGTTGTCCAGTCAGGCTAGCCTCCAGAACGTTACTTAGTTTCATTGTTTCCTGGTATTCAGGGAACTCAAAACTGGAAACTGGCCACCAGGAACACTCCTTGAAGTGCAATCTGATGTTGCACTTGATCATATCTTGACAAGCTCACCTTTAGTTTGGGAGGATGCACTGGTGCTGCCTTACTGCAGCTGTGCTGATTGCTTCCTTTCACTGCCTTCCACCAAGGCTTCTGTTAACTCAATCCTTAGCTTGTACTGGCCAGGCTGCCTCACCACCTCTGTTGCTGTCAGAGGTTTTGAGATGCTGTCTCCCTCTGATTTTTCTCTAGCTGCACCTTCTGTTCACCCTTAGTGATGGTTCCTGTGCACAGCTCATTCCTTGCTTCAGCCTGTAACATTCTTCTCCTGAACAGCAATCTTGTTTTGCATAAGAACCCAGATATCACCATGCTCAGAAAAAGCTGGATTTCCCCTGTTGCCTGCAGCAGGTGCTCAGCAATGGCCATTATTTTAATTTGTGTAGTCCACTCTTGCTTTCCTTCTAGCTTGTCAGTTTGTCTGAGAACTCGAGTAACTTCAGATGTCTGAGCCATCACTGTGGTGTGCTGGCTACTGGTGTCCTCAAGGCCAAAGGTGCTTGCACAGCTCTTTGCATGGATTACATTAGCAGTTGTTGGCAGTGGCCCTTGTCTACCAGCAGCTTTCCTTCTGGACAGCCTGTGCTTAGAGCTGTTGCCTGCCTGGCATGGCCTGTGGGCATACCCTGGCCTAGGACCCAGTGGGAGAAGAATTTCTTTTATCCACTGCAGGTCAGAGCTTCTGGCCCATTGCCTTCTCTCGTGGGGTAATTGCTCCACTAGCCACTACTTCTGCAAGTGCATAAAGGCTTGACCAAGGAGCCCTCCTCTGACAGGGAATTAACAGCAAATCTCCCTAAGGGTTCTCCCTAAGGGTTCTCCCTAAGGGCATTTCTGTTTTTACACTTCCAATTCTCCAGCAGTAACCTGGACCAGGATCTGTGGCTGTGGAAAGCAGGCAATTGCCAGGGCACTAAACTGCTGAAGACTTACAAAATGGCCAGGGATTTTGCAGCCTGCTTTGCTTATGCCAAGACACAGGAAGTCTAGGCTGGCTTCTTTTCTGAGGGAAAGCACACGGGCTCGGCTCGGTGTAGAGAGGCATCCCCTGGCAAGCACCCTTGCTGCTCATTGCTCCTCTCTGCTGGGTGTCAGCGGCTGCAGCAAGCCAAGATCTGGGCGCTTATCCTGGCTGGTTCAGCCGGCTCTGCCCCTGTCCAGCAGCCTCTTGTTGCAGCAGGATCCTTGCTGGGCTCAGCCGGCCCCGCGTTCTCAGAGTGCGGGAGGTTCTCACCTCCCTCCTGCCAAGTGCCAGGCTGGCAGTGACCTGCTCTGGACACTGCCCCGGCCCCCAGCGCTCCTCCGGCAGGGGTGATGCGGAGCCCTCAGCAGGCAGGGCTCTCCCCCGGGGAGGTCTCCTGACACCCTGGGGGGCGCAGGGCTAATCTCCCTCCTGCCGGCCCCTCTCGGCCCCGCCGCTGCCCCTCACCGTCCTTTGTCAGCCGGCAGGGACAGAGCCCCGCCTTGGCTCCGGCCGCCTCCGAGGGAAGGACGCTGGTGTGTGCTGAATTGTCTGAAGGTGATAAAAAGCAGCTGGGAGGATATTTTAAACAGAACATTCGTTACATCTGTATATCTGTAAAAACAAATGCCAAGACAAACCTTCGATGAGTTTATAGTCCTGTTTTGTGTTTCCAGCCCTTCAGCTCCTGCTCTGCCAGCTCTGCAGAGGGGATGTTGGCAGTACACGCATTTGGGCCCTCAGGTACAGTCTTTGGCTAGTAGTCCAAATCCATATGATATATCTTTAAAATTCCACTTCTTGTTCAGTTTGTCTGACTCTTTCTCTTTATGTTTAAGAGAATATGTTTATTGTCTTTTCTGTGTGAAAATGCAACCTGTGCATTAGTGGATGACTTTGTGGTCTGCTCAGTCCACTGCGAAACCTCCTGGATATACTTGGACTGTGGCTGTTTTGACAGCCTGCATTACTCCATCATGGTGTTGAAATGCATATACCCAGTCTGCTGATCAATAACAGGGAAATGGAAGGTGTACCCTCAACCAGGGCACAAAAACTTTCCAATATATTTCTCGCAGCTCATGGGTCCAAAAATACTTTTGTATTTGTTCTTCCTTTTACCCGTTTTTTCCCAGGTTTCCAAAGCTCTTTGCCTTGGCTATCATTTAAACTCTATTCAACAAGATTTATTTACTATCAAATTCTGTTAATTCCTAGGAAGGGATTGTTTCTTTGTTTCACACCTAATAAACATATTACACTGTGGTTTTGCCCAGTGAAGAAATGAGAACTGCAGTCAGAGCCTTGGTGAGCTGCTGGGCTGTGAACAGCTTGCCGAAGGCAGGACGGGACAGCAACAGGGTTTCTCCTCCTTTTTCCATTGGCTTTTTCTCCTCCTGGCTGGGCCAGGGGATGGATGGTAGCATCTTGTTCTCCCTCTATCACTGACAAATTCTTGACGTGTAGTTATAATCTAGGAACCATGTTTTCAGATTTAATAGGTTGCCTTATTTTGATGTCAGAATAACATATTTTCCTATTAGGATAAAACTGAGGAAGTACAGGTATTTTTATGTCTTATTTGTCTGTTTTTCCACTCATATGTCATTATGACAATAAATATGGCATAGGATATGGGTATAAATATTAAGTACATTTCATACTTTTGTGATATTTAGTGTAATAATTACTTGGAAACTCAAAGCTGGTATGCAGCATAGATATGAATTCAAAGTATAACCTACCAGAAGTGAAGAGCTGGGGTTTTGCTGGTAAACGGCTGAGAAAAAGGAGATCCAGTGCCTCTGCAAGTTGAGATTCCCCCCTCCATGCTCCTATCTTTCTCTTTAAGGTGAGAAGATGTCAGATGTCTGAAACTGGTTTCTGTAGGTAGGACAGTCAACCATGAATTATAATTTGTATGGTGGGAGTCCCTTAACTCCTACACTGGATCCACTTAAATGCTTGGATATGTTAAGCTAATAAAGTTGCAGGTTGCCACTGAAATCAATCCCAGAGTCTGTCTTCAATAGTCTCCTTGTAGTGATTAATGACAGCAAGCCCGTTGCTGTTTGCAATGAAGGATTTGCTTGTATCTGTCTGCGTTTGCAGATAGTGAAGTTTCAGATAACGGATTATAGTTCCTGTGGTTCTTTGTTGCCTAGAACACGGCACAGAAATTTTACACCCCTGTAAATTGTTGTCAAATGCTGCTGTTCTGATTTAGTTACCCACATGTTTACCTTGCATAGCTGTAACCAAGGAGTTATACCATAATGCTGGGAGGAGAATCGGGACCTTTGATTTCAGTGGTATTGCTGTATCAGTAGTTCAGGCAGCTTTTCACCTTCCATTTCTGGCTAGATGTATAGTGGAATATTTTTATAGATGCTGGCAGCTCAGGGAAGAACAATTAGCATGATGGTGACAACTAGCAATTTGCTGTCAATTGCTTGTTTTATTTACAAAACATCCTTTCTCCATAAGTTCTTTTCCTTTCTTGTCATATGTATACCCATGACATTAAACTTTTAAATTTTTTTTCTTAAAAAAAATAATGACATGTAAGTTGCTCAAGTTTAAGTAAAATAAACTCTAGGAATTGTTAAGTTCTCAAATGTTTTCTACGTAAGTACCAATAATCATTCTCTAATTGTATTTCACTAGCAGTTTGTGGTTTAAATACTCTACAGTTCTTGGTAGGATGAAGAGAGAGAAAAACAGAAAAAATTCAGGTGATCAAAAGATCTGACAATAGCCAAGACCATGTCTTCTGATGTCTTGAGGACGTCTTGTTTCTTGTGGTCAAATTTCAAGGAAAGGGACTTGCTGGAGTTCTCTCCTCCTGTCTTCCTGCTAAAGCTCACGCTGGTTTTTAGATTTCTTCAGTGCTTTGTGCAATAGCTTCAGGCGTTAGCTAGATCTCACAATTAGAAGCATAGCATAATGTTAAATGTTTGGACTGTCAAAAGCATCCCTGCCATGTACAATATGGCTATGAGGTCCAACATACATGTATATGTGCTTGCAAATCAAAAGTATCTTTCTGTTTGGTTTTGGCACCACAGTGCTTACAAGCATACAGATTTAGTGTGTTCAGCCATGGGGCTTTTTGTTTACTTTGTTAAAGAAAATGTCTCCCATTAGACTCAGGTGAGTGATTAAAAAAAATAATTTCAGATTTCTGCAAACAGATTTCATCCACTTGAATCTGAGTGTTCAAAAGCCACTTATATCACTAAGATTTTCTTTAGTTTAATTTTGCACCACATTTATAGATACTTTTGTATTGTATCCTTCCCTTTGGATGCTTCACCATCCTTTCCATCAGAATTAATGTGAATATTTCCTTGGAGGGGGGAAGGCAGGGAGAGGCTCAAGAGCAATGGTGAAATTCTCATTCATTGGTTCAGCAGCATTGAGGGAACTGAATGAAATCTTTCCACTCATCCAGTTTCTATGGCCTAATATTCACCACCTTGTGACTGCTTGGCTTGTGCTCATGGCACACTGAATTCTCAGATGCTCTCCCCATGAAATGCTAGCCAGACCAGGGACTGTTCCGCTTCCAAGACTAGGCAAAACTGGGTGCATTGAATCTAGTGTGGCGAAAGGCCAACCTGCACCTAACCATGTAATAATTTACAGATACATACGAATCCTTCATATTCTGGAAGATATTTTTCTTTTGGGGTCCATATATATGTCCCATTAAACTGAGTAGCAGTTACGTGTGTTCTCGGAGAGGAGAATAACTTCTGTGTTTTCCTTCTTACAAGGCATATGCTGTTATGATATATATTTTTAATTGATTAAGAGGTGGGAACAGTAACAGTGTATCTGATCCAAGTTTTTAGCAAAAGCCTCTTTATTGGCCTCCATACTGTGAAACATTATTCTAGGCATGATCCCAAAGGCATTTTTAATCATCAGGCTAGATGAAAAGAATATACATTTCTAAGTATCCTGGAAGTACTAGTAATTTAAATTACAAGTTTATCTTGTTAACATTTTGTTTGGTGGGCAATAAGCCACAAATCAGAGAAGTTAAACAAAATCCTGTCTTTTTTACAAAAATATGTTTCAGGGCTTTGGAAGCTTCTCTCTTCTCAGTCCTTTGCCATTTGCGTGGCAAAATCTCAAAACATTTGCCAGAAATAAGCTGTTTGTCACTAACAGAAAAATGGACATCACGTGCCGAGATTGGGGTGTCTGCAGCACCCCAGGTTATTGTCCAGCACGGACACACACTTGGCCATAGCATGAGCACCCTGAGATCTATCAACCTGTCCTAGGCATTATATGATCAAAAATGATGCCTCATATCAAAAGCACACAGAACATGACCTTTCTGGTATTTTCAAGGCAAATGAGCGGCTGTGCCTGGAACCACAGCTCTGGCTCACACTCACAGGTAGTTGTGGGGTTGCCTTGTGCATGTGTAATTTCTCTGCTTGGGACTCTAGTACTCATTTCTCCTGTCCTCCACATCTGTAGCATGCCCTTGGCAGTGCTTCTCTGAAAGGTGCCCTGTTGAATTCGCCCTATCAATGTATTTTTATGTTTTAAATAATGCTCAAATATTTTAATACCAAAAGCCAATGTAAATATTTCTATATACTTAAATAACCTAAATGACTATGCACATCTATAGATTCTTCTCTTAACCCCCCCCCAATCATCTTTCTTTCCTTTGCAAATGATTTATAGTATGAGATTCTCTCACTATTTTCATAAGCTCATACCATATGAAAGTGTAGCATGGACTATCTCAGAGCTATTGAAATAGGCGATGAAAACCATAAAGTTATGAAAGTACACAATTTTATGATAACTATTCATATGTCCACTTTGAAATAAGAATATGCCACGTAAAAGTTAAGTTTTATGAGCAGACATGTTAGCACGACCTCTTATTGAGGTCTCCTGTTAGTTTCTACTAAAAGACTTGGTTTTCAATTGTTTATAACTCTGCCATCTGTTATCTGCTTAGGCTGAAATTTCCCTTAGAGTGACCCCGGGTTATACTGTGTTAGTTTGGAAAACTTCAGCCAGAATCATTCATCTGTTAAGGGGAAATGGCTTTAGCCACGCTGGAACTCCTTTTTTAATAGTAAATGAGCTTCTAGCATTGAAATAGGCTTCTTGATAAGGGGATGGGGAAGAAGAGTCTCAGAGTAGGATTTTTGTCATATTCTGAAACTGAAAACCTGGACAAATACTGTTTAAAAACCAAAACCATAGTGTGCAGATGCTCTGTAGAAATACTGGAGATTAGTGTCTCTACTTTCCATTAAAAATTCCATGCAGGGAGAACATCTCAAACTTCTGAAACCCATGTGTGTGATTAGAAATAGTATTTCTGACAGTAGAGGAGAATGACAGCCTCAGCTTTTCAGCCTATGTGCCTAAAGGGCAGCCTCACATGGTGGTGCCATTCCCAAGCAGGATAGAGTTTGGTGGGAAAAGCACAGTCCTATGTGGGCAAGTATTTTGTGAAGAAGAGTTGGTAGGCAATGCTAAGTATTTCAGAGAGTTAATCTTCTCACAGTCAGTAGCAGCAGTATGACCCCAGAGGCTGTCACTGTGCCTTCACATGGCAAGACTCACAAGAGTTTCCCATCATGCTCTTCAGTGGTCTTACTCTTGATATCTTCCCAAAGCAGTAAAATAAAACAAGAGGAACCAGATTTTTGGTAACAAAGTCTCACTTCAAGACTGAATTTGCTTGGGCCAGGTGGGCACTGCAGGCTGAACCTGTTATCTTCTGCTTAGCTTTGGTGTTTGGAGTATCCATTCTGGAGACTTGAACTAGATGGTGACTCCAGTTTTGACAGAAATATCTTTATGAAGCAAACTCCAGTTTTTACTGGAGATTTTCTACCCCCACCTAATGTTTCGTTCATGACTTCAGAACAAGTATTATGTTGAGCATAATCGCACTTTTAATGTGCAATGAAATTATTGAAGTGAGTAACATATTGACTGAAATTAATATTTTCAGTCAGGATTCAATTAAATTAACCAAAACACACCTTACTGGGGGTCAGTAACCAGAGACACCCCCAACCAAGAGCCTAAAATACCCCTGGGAATGGACGTGACATTGGTCAAAACCCTTTTCCTTGCCAAGGAACAGAGATACAAAGGAGAAACTTCTTGATGTTTGGGTAGGGAAACACAGGTTACCTGAGGTTGTCCAGTCAGGGGTGGTGAGAGCCTGGCCCGATTAACTGTGACCCAGCCCCAGAGGTGTGATATTTGCTCAGAGCAGAGTCTAATCCTGAGAACCATTATGAGATGCCAGAAGTGAAGATCTGGCCCAAAAGCTCTTCCTTTTTTGATAAAACCAGGCATAGGCACTGATGAAAGGAGGGACTCAGCTCAGACTGTGACTCAATATATGCTGAAGACCAGAGAGCTGAGGAGAAGCTCATAACCATTTGTTTGATGTGAACTTTGAATTATGCAGACAGGTAGAAATAAATCCAAGGAACGATGCAGACTCAGAAAGACAGAAGACAGTCTCCAGCTAAAAACATCTGTAAGGTATTTACTGAAAATACAGCTATAAAATAGAACTTGTAGAGTCCTGTTAGTCTGTGCAGCCTGGCAGGGAAGGGTATTTCACAGAGTCTAGCAACTGGACAGTGAGTCTTTACACAGAAATGGCGAAGGCGACTTTGGTTAATGTGATTAAAATCATCAACTTTCTTATAGAAGCATTCTTGCACATCAGTAAATAAAAGAAGTTTCATATTTAAAGACAATTACTGTAAATAGGGAATTCGCTGAATTTAAAAAATGATCTTACATGATAATTATTATGAAAACTATCAAGATGGAGTTATTTCATTTATGCATCAGGTTACCTTAGGTTAATTGGCATTTATTTCAAAAGAAATATTCACTAAGATAGTATGATAATCATGCGGTCAGTTAACTGGTTATGCTAGGAATGATTGTATTGAATATCGATACGAAGATTGTGACAAGAATGACTATCAAATTTAAAGAAAAATAGAGATGTAGAATTGTCTTTCTTCAAGCTCATTTGCAAAATTCAGAATTTCCAGTCCAGCACTGGACTTCATAAAGGAAAAAAGTTGTTTTCACTTCTATTATTTAAAATCTTACATAAAGCATCAGTTCTTAATAACATTGGGAATTTTAAAATTATTTTCTGTTACTTTATTCTTTTTGGAGACTTCTAAATTTCTAGTGTTTATTTTGTTCATATATGTGGTATGCATTAAAAAAGATTAAATCTTATTATAAGATTTTCTTCAGCTATTAGCCTCCTAACCAGCTTCAAATTCTGGGTTTGTTTGCCAATTTTGCAGTAGGGGAGTATTTAGATGACATGTGTTTTTTTAGTGGTGGAGTAGAAGAACATTTAAGAACAAAGTTCCTCTTTTATCTGTCTTTTGCTTCTTATCCACAATATTTGATTCCCGTCATGGTGAATCGGATCTGCTCCTAGCCAAGAGGTATACAATCAGTTAGCAGGAATGAAATGGAGTGATATTCCTGGAATGTCTCTTTACTCTTGCCCTAAAAGCTAATCCCACATGCTCTCATTGTGTTTCTAAATAAGTTGGAACCTGGCACTTGTTTCCTTGTAGCCTGGCTATTAGACCCTTTTTCCATTGGCTCAAGACAGACAACTTGGTGTGTTCATGCAGCTCAGGGCCCCATTTATACTGACAAATTTACTGTGCCAGAAGTTACATTAAAGCGTCATACTGCCCTAGTTGTTTTAGAACAGGATTCTGTAACATGGTAAACTTTCCTACATAAACATTTACCTATGCAGAATTTATGCCTGTACAGTTTTACCTTTTTTAAAAAATAAAAATCACATTTTTCATCTTTCAAGTGGTGAAGACAGCTTTCACGTATATATTACTCCATCGCCTTTTCCTGTTCCAGAGAAAAAAAATTGTCTACTCTGAAGGCTAAGGCTTTCCTTTAGGTTTACAGCATTATCTGCACACCTACTCAGCTGAAAAGGATGAAGAGGTAGGAGTCAAATAAATTGATGCTGCTGGGCTTACCGGTCCAGAAAAAAAATAATGAAGGAAAGCAGCCTCAACATATTTTATTTCCCACTAAATGATGATAAACATAACATAAATTATCTCTCCTAATGACCCTATCTATACTGACTGTCACATGTGGTATCTGGTACACGATTGAAATGCAGTCTGTTAGCAATCCTTGCAACCTTGCAATGTTTTGGATATAGACAGAGAGCTGTGTACACATTGACCTAAAATACCCCAGTAAGTCAGAAGCAAGTCTTCAGGGCAGAGCTTTAGAAAGCTCTTCCTTGGAGTGATATGTCTACAAGTAACTGGGTATGTGTGCTGGGGAAGTAGAGCAATTTGAGCATTATTAGGAGATATAGCTATGAAAATTCGATGAAATAAACCAGTGAATATCTAGAAGAACTGCATTCTGATGCATAGATGTGTTTGGCTGTGTGACAACTTGGAAATTACTACTGTTGAAAACCTGTTGTTGAGATGTATATAATAAAAACGGATATGTTGCATATGGATCAGAATGGGGTTGGTGCTGGACACTAAGTCACTGGGAGCCCTTTCTTCCTTTCACTTTGGCCTGCAAGTCATCACCCAAGCTGTGGAAACCACAACTTTGAATTATTTGATATTAATGCACACTGACTTCTTTAATTGATATAGTTGCATAATCACAGCACCATTTCTCCTCTATGATATTTTGACTTTATTTGACCTTGGGAAAACACCTGGGAAATGCCTCTGGTGCCCGGCGAGGTTCAGCATGTTGGTCCTGAGGCCATCTCTGGTGCAGCACTGTGACCTGGCGCAGCACTGTGACCTGGCACAGCACTGTGGGGGTTTGCCAGGAGTCCTGGCCTAGCATGAGGTGCCAGCATGACAAGGACTGCCTCTTCCCAGGCAATGGCTGTCCTGGGGGCTGCCTCTTCCCAGGCAATGGCTGTCCCGAGTACAGTGGTCGGGAGGGGCACCTCTTCTGCTTCAGCTCCTGCAGGCAGCTTGGTTGAGGCGAGCTTACATCTCTGTGCACCAGGCTCCACTGTGAAGCACAGAGTGGCCTTGAAAAGCCTTGGGATAATTAAGTTTTACTTAGAAGTCTTGCGCCACTGAACTCCATGGCAAAACTGCAGTTGACTTCACAGGGATAAAACCTGTCTCTTATTCTTGCTAGATTTGGACTAGAAATCTCAGCTTCCACTAAAGCTAATGGAAGTCACATGCACATTCCGGGAGGAGACCAGATCTCTTTCATCTCTTGAGTACCATGCTCCTCTGTGGCACTTCCAAGGCTGCATCAGTTATCGCAGGTCCGTTTATTTTAATGATGCAGCAGGAGTGTCCTAACTTCCTATGAAGGTACTTTGTTGTAATTATCTTGTATGTCTAGGGGCGCCACAAGGGGTTACATTTATTTTACTGCCAAAGAACTGTTGTTTCAGCTGCAGTTCTATGAAGAAACAATCACATCTCCAGCAGTTTGTTAGATTAATCACAGGTGTGTAATCCCAGCACATACCCTAGAGGGTATATCCTTTGACCCGTTTCCTTTTTTTAAAGGAGAAACTCTGAATTAATATCACTTGCATTTCTTATCACTGTTCACATTGAGTTTCTCAGGATGCTGCAAAAAACAAACTAAAAGCTTCCATGACCTTTCTTTTACTTGTATACAAGTGAGTATTGCAATTTAACAAACCTGAATTGCTCGTTGGCAAAATTCTCTGGAAAACTGAAAGTTTGAATGTAAAACTGGTTCAGGAACTAAGTAAAGCCTGTAGAAGCAAAGCATGTGTCTATCCTTAGCACCTAGCTGTGCTTCAGTGTTTTATCCCAATGGCATTAGAGCAGTTAGTTCATCAACTCATTATTTGGTACTCCACAGTAGGCAATATGTAAACATCTCTGATCCTCAGCAATCTATGTGGTCACTGCACAGGTTAAAAATGTTTGATGAACCTTTGATGTTAACCTAGTAATTATTCCTTCAAGTTAACAGCAGCATAAGGATGCACTATTTTCCAGTTTCATTCAATGCCTTCTGCTACAAACCAACATCAAGTGAAAGTTAAGAGACTTCAGAGACAAAGCAGAAGGTTTTCTGGACTTTCATATTTCAATAATGTAACCATGTAATGTGGAAACAAGTAAATATCTAAGAACTAGAACTTTTTGCTAATTATAGTGTGTTTAAAAGCCTCATCTGGGGAAAATTAAACGAGCATATGAGAAAGGATATGCATTTACCTTTATTATAAGCTGAATTCTTACAATAAAACAGCCTTAGGAACAGAATCTCTGTAGGGGAATGGATTTCTGTACATTAAAAAGAAATACAGCCAACGATTCATAGAAACATATGAACTGTTTTACCCGGGAGTATATTTTCAAGTAATTTTGGCTGCTTAGTCCTCTGTTTTTTTTGGAAACGAGAGTTTTGTTTTACCTGAAGCAGTGGGTTGGTATCAGTGTCTACCACAGCACTCCAGAGACATGTGTGCGCTGTGAAAAAGTGAGATGAAATATTACAGCTTCAGAGTAACTGTATCTGTATATCTGAACTTCCATGTGGAGCCCTATCCTGAAACACACTCAGACCCAAGAAAAAACATTGCTGAAGGATTGTTGCAAGACTCAGTTCCACCCCAAAATGTAGCACTGTGTGAATCAGAGAACATGCATCCAAATAGGTATTTAATTAAGGTGATGAATGCAAATGATGAATGACTGTTGGCATGAATTTTGCAAGGGCTTGTGCAGGAATGCTGCTCTTCCCAAGCACAGAGCCCTGTGGACTGCAAGTCTATGATGGTGCAGATGTGCAGAATTTGTACAGCAGTGAGGAAGTTTGGGGAAAAATCCCCCAAAACCATTCTGGAAGGGGTTAAACATGAATTTTCTTGCTGCCTGTATTCTTTACTCACACTGTCCTGAAAATCTAGAGCAACTCTTGAATATTTAGGAGTTGGCTTTAATATAAGTCTTTTGTATGCCCTAAGGATCTATTCAATATGCATAGTACATCCTTAGTTCCCAGATTTATCACTAGGCACAGAAAAGCAAGCTTGCTATTGTTTTAGCAGAAGTTTCTCTAGGAAAGGAGTGGTCTGGTTGGTCTTGCAGAATAAGGCACGACTGCAGTTCTTCAAGATATTTATATGAAATGCATCCAATGGGAATTCATATTCCTTATGGGATTTCTTTCTGGGATGGGGTATTGCAAATAATAACCTTTAACTGCTATTAATAATCTATTAACTCCTTTGATGGCTCTAGTGAACACAGCTGTGTGACAGGAAATCTTGTTTTGGGAGAATGGATGTACAGAGTCCACCCTGAAAAAGATATTTGTGGGAAGAAGAAAAGGGATGAAAAAATAAAAGTGCCTTGTCTCAGTTGAGTGTTTGTGTCTCATATTATTGTGCTTTATAAAAGAATCAACTTCAAAGCCCAATTAACACTTGCATGAACACAGTATGATTGGTGCAATAGTTCACATGTTTTTTGCTAAAAGCAAGATTGTTTTTTGCTAGGGTAAGTTCATATGAAGACTTTCTCAAAACAGACTCGACTTGAAACTTAATTGAAAATGACACATAATTCTGCAGAAAATGCAAAAATGAATATTAAATTCTTTTTGCTGTAAGGTTTTCTTTAGCATCACTGTGATTGAGCTACTGACAAAAGCTTGCTCTGCTTCCTACATAGGGCTGCTCTGTTGCAGTAGTAGAAGATCAATCAGAGAAAGTGACTAATACTGGAAATATAATACTTTGTTTTTCAGGCACTGCTAATTTGTTAAATTTGGCCTGCAATGATCTAAACTATTAACAATGACTTAGTTGCAAGAGGAGCAAGAAACTCTATTTGTTCCTGTTGATCATTTCAAATGTTGGTATCTTTGCTTTGAGACTTGTTGAAAGAGCATGAACAGTAAGAAGGAAGCATATTAACTTTATTAGAAAAAGAATAAGCCTCCCAATTTTATTCCTTCCTTTGAATGTTTACTAATGTAATTTTACCATAAGAACTGAACAAAGCCTTCAGAATTTCTCTGTGCAGTGATAACCCAAATGTTTCTTTTGCAAAATCCTGGGAGTACTTTCATTCTGTGTAAGTCTTGGCAAGAGAAAACTGTACCAACCACCACCAACACACTGTGGAATAAGTTTATTAGTATTTACAAATGGAAGAAATGGAATAATCATATAACCTAGTCCAGTGGGGCATTTTATATTGTTATTGTTATTTGAATTTTAAATGAGAAAATGATAACTATGAAAATCTGATGTTACTGAATTTTATTTAAGATCCCCATTCAATTTTTTTTTTTATTTTTTAAATGAGAACAGTATATATTGAATACTTTGTAGGGGTATTGTACAGACAAAGCTTCTCCTTCACTTTCATATGTGTTTTAATGAAGACACACAACTCCTCTGACTGGGGAGGTAGAGACACTCCACTTAGAAGGAATTAGATTTCTTAAAACAGGATAGAAAGATGAGAAATCCATGCAAAGACTGGGCCAGATACGCTTGACTTATATATATACTTACATATACGTAACATAAAGCTGTATGCTGCTATCTGACAATCTCACTTGACCCCAAGAGATGACTTAGTGCTGTAAGTAAGTCATCTTACTGCCGATCAGCACTTCCAGCACTGATAGACCATGGACTTCTGTAGCAAAGAGGACATTAAAAGCTGGATCTCAGGGGTTAAACCCAGTGCACTATCCATAGGCAACCCTGTCTCTGATTTTCAAGGACAGCCCAATACTAGAACATATTAATGCAATAAATCTTTTTTTTCCCTTTTTTTTTTCCTTCTTTTTTTTTTTTTTTTTTTATGATTTAAAACCAACCAGGTGTAAGGAACAATGTTAAGATCAAAGTTCTGGGATTCCATGAAACCACCTCCTGGCACCCCACACCCCCATGTTCTGCAGGTGGCAGCCCCTCACTCAGCACGCATCTTTCACGCCACCAGAAGAGGAGCAGGGACAGGAGAGGCGGCTTGGATGGGGCAGGGAGGTCAAGGAGCCACACTCAGCTGTCTCCTGTGAGCTGCCTGCCTGGCAGGTCCTATCCTACTCCATGTGCTGCTCAGAGCAGGAGGAATAGGGAGGATAGTGCTGGAGACCCCTTGGCTGATTGATGCAGGCTGCAGGCTGGCCTGGCCAGGCGCCAACGCCTCCACCACTTTGAAAGACTGCTTTGAACCACATCTGTTTTTTCCAGCAATTGAGGATGAGTCAGTGCTAATCCAAGGACTGGTCCCACTAATGGTGAAGAAGTCTGAATTTGTTGTTTGCTGACAGGGTTCTCATATTATTATTTTTTTTTAATTTTAGGGGATTTCTTAATCTTAGCTGTATGCTCCAGCATGCAACACATATCAATTTGAGAATAAAGACTGTGATTCTTGTGTATTTAAGTGAGTGCTGCTATATTTTGTAGGTGCTTCTCTAAGGAGTGGAGTGTGGAAATGGAAATGATACATTTAACTCTTGAAATTTAGTGTAGATACCTAACGGAAAAGAGAGTAGTCTATGAATACAAGATCAATTTTGTTTAAAAATTATCGGTAGTATGCTGGATATGTCTGATGTTGGTTTCTAGTATTTGACATGCATGTGTTTATTGAATGTAACCAGTGGTAATCTCTCTAAAATTAACTGTATAGTAATATCAGCTGTTTGTCAGTGTTACATGTAATTGCTCTGGAATTTGATGCTGCATAACCCTTCCTGGAAAAGGAGAACTCTGCCTCCCTCTTCAGCAAAGATTTAAACTTAGAAGGAAGAGTAGCAAAATTGCAGAGGCCATTGATTGTTCAGTAACATCAGTTTTTTTAATCTAAAAAACCTAATCTGTTTTCCAGCAGAAAGAAGAGCTTTCCCTCAGAGAATGAAGACTTAAGCTGTACTTTAATTACTCATCACTCACTGTTTACCATATATAATTTAGTGCATTTAAAGCCATCTGAATTAAAAAATAATGTCCCTGTCTTTGCTAAGACACTCTATCTCAGGGTCAGTGTTTTATAAATGATTTGTCTTTACGTCACACAAATGTGTGACTTTGCTATTATTATTTATACCTCAGTGTTGGAGAGCTGCAGCTCAGGAACAGTATTATATTATCAAGGGGACCTTTCTGGGATTCCAGGACCTGGACTTTCAGAGAATCCAGAGAATAGATGAATTTTTATGTTCAGAGGCCGGCTTGGATTGACTTTGGCTGAGGGTGGGAGAGTTCAGGACCCCTGTGAGTTCCCCAGCCCCAGGGCATGAGTTCTTGCCAGAAAAGAGGAACTTACAGTTGGTGACAGGGTGTGAACTCTTTACTTTTGGTGAGCTCTCGAAGAAGTCTGCGGCAGAAGTGGGGCTGGAATTGAAAGGCAACACTCAACTGTCTTAACCACAGTCCCAATTCCCTCTTCTTGCAAGTCACCAGTGGGGTCGAAACCTGTAGATTTACCGCCCACATCAATGCTGGTGGATGTAACGGAATAACTGGTGGCTGCAGCAGGCTCTGATCTTCCTTGTCCTGGAGATGTGATGTGGCAGGGGCTCCCAGAGCTGCGTGAGTGGGAATGGCAGCCCAGGGTGCCTTGCTGTTGCCTGGAGCCTTTTCCTTGAGCTTTGCTTTCTTCAGCCTGCCTCAGACCTATTTCACCCCTCTGAACCTCCACTTCAGTGCCAGGCTCCCTGTCCCTTTCCCAAAGTCCTCTTCAGGGCTCTTTATCCTGGGTGTCTTGCTGAGCTGGTCGGGGCCACCACTGCCTGTGGGTCATACCCCAGCCCAGGACTTCTGCCCCTGTCCAGCTTCTCACTCCAGTGTGCAGACCCCTCACCATGTGTCTCAGTGCCCTCTGCCCCTGCCTGGCTCCGCTGTCCCTTGACTCTCTCCCAAAGCACTTGGGCATTTCATTCACAAAGCCAGACAATCTTTACTGCAAATACAGAATTTAGTTATTACTTCTAACAAATCATGAAGTTCAGGTTTTTATTTTGAACAGCACAATTCCAGTGTTTTCCTTCCTTCTGCCCCTTTCTAGAATAACAAGAAACAAAGCCTGGACAGTGAGATAACTGCCTTCACAAATGCCTAGTTCTCTAACCAGAACTACAAAGACACTCCTGAAGTAGATCCAGAGTTTTGGATCAGTTTTCTCCTTTACCTTTGTCTTTTTATATGGCCGAGCTGTTTTCCCTGAAGTTTTCAAGTAAGTCAAGTGGAGGCAGACCCTCTGAATGAAAATTTTAGCCTGGAAGTTCAAGTGGAAACAGAATCTTGTAATAGAAGGTGCCAAGACCACCTTCACTCAGGCAGAACAATCAGCTTATCCTGTAATGCTCCCTTATTCTTTCCATACCTTCCTACTGTTGCTCCTCATTATGATCTGCTAACCAAAAAGTTTGTGGAATGAGTTCCAGGAAAGAAAATGCAGGGTATTCCAAATGACTGATTCTGAGAGAACTTTACCAGGACAATTAACATTAGAGTAAGCAAACAAGACAAATTAATTTTAGATGAATATCACATGGAAACTTAAAAATTTGTAAGAGCACTTGCAGAAGTGTCAGACACACTAACAGGAAACAGGTAAACAGTCAATGAGGGCTAAACTTGGCCCAGACATGAGGTGTCCAGCTGGGGAGATATCACTGCAGCTGCAGGCAGAGAGCAGGGCTCCAGCAGAGCTCAGAGCTGGAGGAACCAGCTGCAGGGCAGAGCCAGCCTTTTAATAATTGCCAGTATAAAGCTGCATTATTGTAAGTAGGTAAATTGTATATCAGCAATAGTGTGGCCAGAAGCACCAGGGCAGCGATCATCCCTCTGTACTGGGCACTGCATTCACTTTTGGGCCCCTCACTACAAGAAACACACTGAGATGTTGGGATGTGTCCAGAGAAGGGCAACAAAGTTGGTGAAGGGTCTGGAACACAAGTCTGATGAGGAGCAGCTGAGGGAGCTGGGAGCAACTTGGAGAAAAGGAGACTCAAGGGAGACATTACAGTTCTCTAGAGCTATCCCCAAGGAGATTGTAGTGAGGTGTGGGTTGGCCTCTTCCTCCAAGTAACAAGTGACAGGTTGAGAGGAAATAGCTTCAATTTTTTTCCAGGGGAGGTTTAGTTGGGGTATTTGGAAAAATCTCTTCACTGAAAGGGCTATCCAGCCCTGGAATGGGCTGCCCAGGGAAATGGTTGAGTCACCATTCCTGGAGGGATTTAAAAGAGGTAGTGAAAAGTATTGATGTGGCACTTAGAGACATGGTTTAGTGGTGAATATGGCAGCGTTAGGTTAACAGCTATACTTGATCTCAAAAATCTTGCCCACCTGAATGATGCTATGGTTTCTGAAAAGTGGATGTATTCAGTGTACCACTTCGGTTTTGGAGAGGCTAGATCTAACTCTTAGCCTGTTTTTTTAATGGCCTGTGTTTACTTAGACAAATCTGATCTGGTTCTGATCATTCCTGTGACTATTTTCCTTATTGCTGCTGCTTCTTTTGCCTTCTCTTTTGAGCATAGGCTAAAAGTTTAAGTGACAGAAAGACAGTAAAGCTGTCACATTTTAGCAGACCTGTGTCACTAGTGCTATTTTCATCCGTATTTCCTGCTTGTTCTTTACCTTAGAAATGGGCTCTGAATGCCGCTTGTACTGTGCTGCATCTTTCAGAGCTGGGGAGTGGATCTGGGCTCCCAGGGGCCGCTCAGGGGCTGCACGTGATATTGGGGACATTGCAAGTGCATCTGGTTTGTCCCAGAAATGCTGAAATGTTAGAGCATGCAGTAGTGACAGCCTGGGTAAGTACAACTATAAAAGTTTGCCATGTGTCTAAAGGATGCTGTATCATCCTCTGGACTGGGCTTTTATGAGGGGAAATGCTGCCTGCTCTTTCGTGTTGCTAAAGATGTTTTACGAATCCTTTGCTGCTTCCTTATTTGCCAGGGAAAGGAATTGTGTAAAGGAAAGCAGTGGAGAGAATTAAGGTTTTGGCAGTATTTCAGTTAAAGGAGGTAAAGGAGCCAGTGCTCAGTTAAGGATACGAGGCTTTACTGCTATCTGAAAACTGATGGAGTTCTGTTAAAACTGAAGACTGAGCTGGGGCCCAGCTGCAACTGTTAATTCCCAAGTAAATTTCACAGAGGTCTGGGCAGTGTTTTATTGTGGCTGATGCAGTGTTTCTGCTTTAGGCAATCTCATTCTTCTTGAAAATGGTGTCAAAAATCACTTTTGGTGACACCATGCAAAACAGACTGAGATATATTCTGAGATAATGACTACTAATCACTGATCAAATATGGTACCTAAACTCCTATGTGTTTGTGACATTAAACAATCAGTAATATTTACATTTGTTTTTCCCTACTTCAAAAGTAGATATAGTGCCTATGTCTGTAGCCAGAATCTCTTCCGGGAGATTGTTTCAGTCAGAGAGCAGCTTTATGAGGGCTGAATTTGAGTTCCAAACTTGCAGGATTTCTCCCAACATTTAGCTGTCATATACTAGTTAAATAAAATTTGATATTTGTTGTAGCAGTGCCTTCTAGCCATTTACAGTAATATTGCTCCTTTCAGTTAATATTTGATGTCTTGTAAGGCATATTGTGATTGACTTGTGGCTGAAGAGTGAAATAAGTGGAAATAGAAGATTTCCTAGGGGTGATGGCTTATCAGAAGAGACAGAAAAAACCTCAGCACCTTTTAAGACACTAAGCAATTATTTGGGAATAGAACAGTTAAAATTGTGATTAAATATATTTTGATAGGTAAGCGTTGATTCATTAGTGGTCCATCCTCAATAAACGTTTGGTTGCCCTCCTTGGTTTGCTCTTGCTGGGAAAGTTACTGATCTGAATAGTTTCAGTAAGTACTTGCCTGTCACTTCAAGTCACTCACAGTCTGATTTTTAGCAATTAAATCTAGTCAAAGCCTGTCAGCAGGTAGTTGCCTTATCCCTTTTAGTCATTGCCAAAGCAAATAACAACAGGTCAAAACTTATCCGTTTATGGGCTTTGATTTTCTTTAAGAAAATAAAATGAAAACATAAAATTTACTCAGAGTTACCTCTCCAGTGCTGGCTACATCCCAAGGTTTGCTTAGATCACACCCGAGGTCCTCCTAAGAGTTATAACCTAAGAGTTGTAGCAAACATGGAGAGCCACCACTACTCATTAGTGTGGCTGGGAAGACGTACCAGCTGCCTGGTCCCTTTTGGATATTTCTTTTCCTCCAAGCAAAAACAGCAGTCCAGCTGGGATTAGCCATGTGGGACTGTGCTTGTGGAGGGCCCCAGCTGGAAATGACCTTTGGTCCCTCATTTGGGGATGAATGGAAGCTGAAGTCCACCAACAACTCCTTTAAGCACGATGGCATGAAACCCTTCCCAGTAGGCAGGTCTGGGGCTGTGGCGGTGAAGGGAAGTGTCTTCAGCCTCTTGCCGCTCTAGGTAAGGCTTTGGTAGTCAGGTCAACTTGTACCTCTTAACAGGGTATACACACAAATTGTTTCCAGTGAACCCAATTATTGAAAAGGGTTTTTTATACAAATGAAAATCATTCATGCACCTGATTAAAGAGAAATCTTTGCTTCTGGTGTAGTGTTAAGATTTTTGTCTCGCTTTATTGTCATAGTTCACCTTTGGTGATGTTCAAACAGATGCTCTTTAATTCAGATCTTCAGAGCTTTCACTTCACCTCAGGACTACTCACAAACACAAAACCAAATACAGCCAAAAGTACTTGCAGGACTGAAGCAGATGAAACACATGTAAAATATTTTCGGGGTTTTGGCCCAATACCACCTCAGAGTGATGAACTGAAATCACAAAAGAAATTTGTGTCACTGTAGTCACTTTACTCATAAAATTTCAATGTTTCAAATTCAGGTTGGGATGACCTTGCTAATGGGAGATTGTATCTACAATTTCTTGCCATAATACGAAAGAAATAGAGAAAGAAAAAAAGAAAGAAATAGAGAAAAAGAAAAAGAAAGAAATAGAGAAAGAGAAAAAGAAAGAAAGAAAGAAAGAAAGAAAGAAAAAGAAAAGAAAGAAAGAAAGAAAAAGAAAAGAAAGAAAGAAAGAAAGAAAGAAAGAAAGAAAAAGAAAAGAAAGAAAGAAAGAAAGAAAAAGAAAAGAAAGAAAGAGAAGGTTTTTGCCATGTAACCATCTTCTCCTAATTTTCAAGTTTGTTTGGTGCAGAAACCGACCTCTCAGTCAGAGCTTTGTATCAGGATATAATCACCCATCTTTGCTTCCAATTCTAACACAAATTTAAGAAGATAAGAGGAGAAATTAGACAAGTGCTTTCCTTCCCCCTGGAGGCTGAAGTTGACACTTCTGAGCTGTAGCTGGTCTCCTCTAAATCCTGGCCCTTGCAGCTCAAGGCTTTCAAAGAGCAAGGGTGTGTCACTGCAGCTGCTGCATCAAACAAAATCAAAGAGATTTGATTAATATAAACTTCAAAATCAGTGCCATCTTTTCTTCACAAAATACTTCAAACACAGCAAGAAATGTCATCTCCCAGATGATGGAGGTTAATCTACTTAATCTCCTCTTTTCCTTACATCTGAATGCAAGCTACTGGAATATACCCAATTACCTCTCACCAGTCAGAATAAATTCCTCATTCCAGCAATGTCAATCAGATTTTAAGAGGAGATTTACAGTCCTTTTGTAATATCAACATGGCTTCTGAATCCATAAAGCAAAGCAAAGTGGGACGGACAAAATAGCAAGCACAAACTCCTGCTTGCCACACTGTCAGGGTGGGCGATTAAAAGATCCTGGCTAAAATTTGTCCTTTGATTTGAAACCTCTGACTTCAATGGATGTAGCAGGGGCTGCGGCCAGCAGGATTCAGCCAACTGTCTGTAGTGACAGTGTGACTATACTATTTCAAACAGTAAATCTTCGGTAACACCATCAGGTTTTTAATCTAGAAACCCCTTAAATTTACAGATGAAAGGCTTCTTTCTGGTGTTGTTACTAATTTCTTACAGGAGCTTTCTCTAGACAATGAACTTTAAGACTGTAATAGAGGTGCATGTGCATACCAAGCTCCAACCTTTTTCTTCACACAATTATACTATCTATTGTTTAAAATTTCTGGTATGATAGAAGGCTATATTAGTTACCATTTTAAGAAATTTCTAACACCACATTGCTCAGTGAGTAATGCCTCTTTATGAACTAGCCAGCTTTTTATTTCATGTTTTCTAATATTGTTTTACTCCTGTTTGCCTTCTGTGCTTTGTTTTGACTCAGACATTCAAAATGTCTCAGTATTTGGTGAAACCGCACACATTTTTCTCAGTAGTCTGAAAGGGCAGAAGTGTTAACTCTGTCCCTCAGTCCCTGTGAAACGTTAAACAACCAAACACATGAGCAGGATTCTACATGTGGTCTGGTTTGTAATGTAGTAAAAAATTATATGTTCGGCATTAAATTTACAAAAAAGAACAATTCTAAATTCCTTCTGTGAGGTTATGTAGCAATTTAAATGACACTGAAACAAAGCAAACCTTTTCCCTCTCTCCTCATACTTGCACCGTGCTCGGAGAACAGTGCAGTCCACATTCAGGGGATACACAAAAAATTCCAGTGTCACAGTGTAATATAGTCATATTTTCAAATTCACTTGACACCATTTAAAAACTCCTTACAAGTTGATAGTCATACTAAAGTGATGACTGAAAGCATTACCCCTTGCAGAATTAATTAACCTGATGTACATACTGAAATAACAGAAACAAATATAATAATTTAATGCTTCAGTTAGCATTATTTTTAACTTGATGATTCATATTTTTTTTGAAACTACATTATTTACCTCAACTTCTCTGACTTTAGGTGATTTCTTCTTACTCTGTCTTAAGTGGTTATTTTAGAAAAGAAAAATCTAGGTCTAATTTTCCTTAGCACCTTCCTGTATTTAAATAGCCCCTTGGAACCAGTCACGGTGAGATCATTGCCAGATTTCCAACTGCTAGTGAATAAAACCTAAATAAAGCAAATAGTTGCCAGACAGGGCAATAGTCTGATGCTTTTGGCAATAATAAATATGCATATGAAGTTCTGGTATTGGATTAGTCAACTGTGGTGATTGAATGGAAATGGAATTGAAGACCTCAGTGGAATTGTTTCAATCTCAGCAGTAAGCTCCCTGCTGTCCCTGCAGGCACCTCCTGGTGAGCCATGCTGGGACACAATGAGCTGGGGAACAAAGGGACAACTATTAAAAGAAACTACTAAAAGAATCTTTTAACTCTTGTCCATAATCCCAGGGTTTGAGGCAAGTCACACAAAGTGGCACATAGCTGCATTTTGGCTGAAGGGTAAAGGAGGGCAGGGCAGAAACAAATTTGGTCAGATTATACTGTCCTTTCTTCAAGAAGGAAAGCAGGTGAAGGTGAAGGTTGGGCTGGGACCAGTGACGCAGCCCTGTCCACCATGGTCTGAGCAGCTGCACTAAGGGACAAGGCAGAAAGCACTGGCAGCAGTGCTGGGCTAGCTGGGGAACCCACACCTCCTGTGTCCCTGGCCCTGGGGAAGCAAGGAGAGAGCTGAAGGCAGATAGAGCCAGCTCTACTCCCTCCCTAAAAATTCAGTTTTCTGAATCTTTTCTGTGGGATTGAATGGTACCAAGAAGGGTTCATTAAGTCCAGCAATGCCTGAAATGGAAATACAAGTGTTCAGAATCCATACTGTGACAAGATAAGGTTACTTTGATGAACTTTTTTACGTCAGGATTTCCTGTATTTCATAACACATCCAACAGTTATATTGGCCAGTTGACAACAACCAACGAGTGCAATGAAAAATCAACTCCCAGCATGGTAAGATTTGCAACAGAATCTTTTAGATGCCGTGCAAACCCATCTGCTGTTTCATGTATTTGTTTGTAATCTGAATGTAATGGCCAGTCTTCACGAACGAAGATTCGGGGAAGGTCTTTACACCTTCCAGCCTGCGCATTGGAATTTTTAGGTGAGTCACAGTGTGCGCGGAACTGAGCCCACCCTTTAATCCTAAGGTTCATCTGCCGGAGCCAAGCGAGCTTGGACTGTGGCAGCGAGATCCTTAGAACGTAGGTGGATTGCCTTACAGGGCTAACGAGCTCCACCTGCCCGGGGAGTATCCCTGGCTGGAATCGA
>JAWMRA010000078.1:17180105-17227600 GCA_035584735.1 Pseudotriccus pelzelni
AGCAGATGAGCTGTCCAGTCCTTTTCAACCCAAACTGTTCTGTGATTCTATTACTCTATAATACATCGTAGCATCTGTATGAGCTTGATAACAAAGCAGAAAGGTGCCAGCGGAATGCTCTAACAATATTTTCTGTTTACTCCCGTAACACAAGTTCAGCAGCAGAAGGTTCTGCCTGCGGTGGCAGTGGGAGAGCCCTGTCCAAGGGCAGCCTGTTGGAACAGGCGGCATTCCCGCGGGAAGCCAGGTCCTACCCGCTGCCTCCGGCAGATGGCACCCGCGGGCAGCGGAACCCACCACGCTCGCCCTCGCAGGAGCGAAGTTTCTCTCTTCCCACCAGCAGAGTTCAGGTTCGCAGATGCACCTCTCAGTCTGCGACGTGCCTTATTTGCGTGGCAATCTACGAGAGCTTGTTTGGTTTTACGTTTTTTCCCCTGAATTACCTCAATTAATTGTTCTTCTGCTATATGGAAACTGAAGGGAAAAAGAGACTTAAAAAAAAGTCACAAAGAAGTTCTGTTACACAAGCTGGCTTCTTAAGTGCTGTTTCTATCAAGCAGTTGATACTTTATTCTGCTTTCCACCTACATTTACCATCAAGATAATATTTCACTTTAAAAATAATATGTGCATTACTGGATATGCAAATGCATTCAGTGCTTTTATAAAAGTGCAGAAAACTCTTCACTTGTGTTCAACACCAAGAAGTCAGAGCTGGGGGAAGGGTGGGCCTCCAAAATGAACTGATAGTTCCATTATCCATGTTATTTAAAAAGAAAGAGGAACTGATAAAATCCTGAAGAACTGAACATGGTTGATTTTTCTAGATATTGAAACTCTATTTTTGTAAATTATCTGTCTTGGCACTAGAAATTTCTTGAGTTCTCCTGTGCAATGGGGTTGCTTTATATGGCACTGACACACAACTCACTTTTGTGAGTCAAAGGAAGACATTTAATTGCAAGGCTGATCTTTTAGGGAGGCCCTGTGCCCCATTCATTCCATGTGAGCCAGCTTATACCTACTCCGTCCTCACAATGTTCATTCAAGGCAGGGGAGAAGTGATTCGGTTACAGGAAAAACTATTTCTGGATTAGCCCCGTCGTTCTCCATCCTTCAGTGCACAGCAGTGCCTGGGACTGGACAACCACTCACTGCTCCTCCACCTCCCGTGGGACACAGCACTCTGCTACAGCTTCAGAGCAAACGACTGATAGGTTACATGGACTATAAGGAAAGGCTGGGAGAACTGGGATTGTTCAGCCTGGAAAAGAGAAGGCTTAGGGGTTACCTGAGTGCAGCCTTCCAGTACCTGAAGGGAGCCTACAAGAAAGATGGCGAGACTTTTTTTAAGAGCATGCAGTGACAGGACAAGGGGGAATAGCTTCAAACTGAAAGAAAGTAGATGTTAGACAGAAATTCTTTACTGTGAGCGTGGCAAGCCGCTGGAACAGGTTGCCCAGAGAAGCTGTGGGTGCTCCATCTCTGGAAGTGTTCAAGGCCAGGTTGAATGGAGCTCTGAGCAAGCTGGTCTAGTAGAAGCTGTCCTTGCCCATGGCAGGGGAGTTAGAACTAGATGATATTTAAAGTCCTTTCCAACCCAGGCCATTCCATGATTCTGTGACTAGCAGCAAGATTAGTGCATTTTAAGGGAAAGCTTTCTTTGTGACCTCTACTTCTACAAAGCACTGGGTGGAAAAAAGTGAAACAGAAATATCTATTTCACTTAAAAGAGAATTAATATCACTGCTATATATATGTGTGAACAAACACCAGATCTTTCAACTTTAATGCCGTTGCAGTTTCTCTCCCCCGATAGCTGGAGGCCTGTATTAGTCATACTTGATTCAAGCAGTCAGCAAGAGATTTGCTTTTGACAGTAAAGACAGTGGCATAATAAAGCTTGCAGAGGCTCTCTATGCCTCATATTTACCAAGAGACTGGGAGAGCCAGAGCTACAAAAGAATGATCAGCAGTTACCAGCGATCACTGCCCACAAAGCAGCCTTTTTCAATTCACAAAAAATGCCTGTGAATTAGTCTGTCTGTTATCTTAATCACCTCTCTGATTAAATCTCTTAAAATTCACACATAATTCTCTCCACATCATTTTACTGGAAACCAAATAGTTTATAAACCTTTCAAAGATGCAGTCTGTGGATTTCCCTGACCTGGCCCAGAAAAACATCGCCACTGGTTATTTCTGCATTCTGTGCCCTGTCAGTGATTTCCGAGGGCCAAATATTCAGTTACACATCTCCTGTGGCTGACTTACAGCCAAACTCATCTTAAGTAAGTAGTAAACGTGGATGAGTTTTGGAAAACATTTGAAATACCATTTATTATTGAAAGGGGAAATAGAGAGGTATATATTGGTAAAATTACATTTTATTTCATTTTTAGTCTTAGTCAACTAATGTTGACTCTGATCAGACTCAGCCACTCATTATCCTTCTGTTCTCTCCAAAACTTGCTGGATGTTCTGCTTTAAAGACCACTGCTGTGATCTGAGGAGCAGTAGGTCATAGCTGCCTGAAGGTGCTGCTTGATCAAAGTCAGGAGACTACATGTTTACCTTTCTACTTTACCCCTGAGCCTGGATAAGCACATTCCCTGGCTTCCACACAAACTCTGGATTTTGTTTCTTTTCTTCAAAATGCTTACCTTTTGCAAGGCTATTTCGCAACAAAGTACAATATGGCATGGGATATATTTGAACATAAGGGCATATGCCCTGGGCCAATATCAGTTATGAATTCCTCTATTTGCTGCTGAACAACTACAACTTTTCTTAAATATTATTTTACAAATCACTAAACACAAGGTGTGCACACACAGTTTGTTGTGTTAACTGCAGAAAAGATAATGAAGGTGGTATTTTCTTTAGAGAAGTGGCTGAGATATTCTGCAAAAGAAAAGTAACTTCTCTACTTATTTGAAATAAAACATATTTTTGGCTTCTAGTCTAAAAAGCTTAGCATATTCAAAACATTTAATTCTGATTTGAATTTGAGTTTTCCCCAGCTATTTATCCTGATCCTTATGAGCTGTCAGGGACAGATCTCTCTGCCAAGAAGCCATCCTCCTGGAGGATATAAGCAAGGTTTTCCTCTGAGCCAAGAGCTCCAGGGCGCACAGGAATGAAACAGACTCTGTTTTCCCTTTGCAGATTCACAATGCTCCCGGATGCCACCAACCTGGTGAGAAAACGTCAAGAACTTGCTCCAGAGTCCTGAGACACCTGGCTCGCTCCTTCAGCCTTTTCAGTGGGGCCCTTTAAGCTAAAGAATTTGTTTGTAGTAATATTTATCCCTCGAAGACATTTTCTTGGGGCGGTCTCTCTCATACTTCTGCTCATTTGATTAGTTTCCATAGTGACACTTATTTGTAGAGTTTAGAGTTGCTCATAGCAGGTTTCTGCAAATGCCAGCCACATGCGTGCCATGTTAATAAGACAAAGTCAGTCCTGTTTCTTTCCCTTTGTGCTTTGATTTTACTTTACAGTTGGGAGCATCCTTGGGGGAAAAAAAAAAAGGCAGCTGGTGGGGGCTTCTTTGGATACAGGATCCAGGGGCTGTTAGTTTATTATTCTGCATGGTATTTTTTTGACTGGACTAGTTCTTTCTGAATTGCAGTTGCAGCCTCTGAAGGACTGCCTGTCTGTGTGAGCTATTATGTAAGCTGGGGAAACCTTCCATTACAGCAAGGCCTTTAGACTGCTCCTTTATTTAAAATGCAGAATTACATGAAAAAGCAATTCACTCGAGTGGTGCCTTGTAGGTTGCCTTTTATCCCATGTTGAAGTAAGAATTTGCTTTTCTTGTAGGGAAGTTGCTACTATTCTGAGAACAGGTGAAGGCTAAAATCAAACTCATTTATGCACACACAAACACACATACCTTACCAGCGTGCCTGTCTATGGAAGGGATAAACAAACATCTGCAAAAAGTGAATGAGAAGAGGTTTTTTTGCACACTGGCAAGAGCAATTTCAGGAGCACGGTTACATAAAAAAATGCTGATTCTTTGTAGCAATCACAACAAATTCATCCCAGACTAGAAGAGAGTTAGGAAGCAAAGGATTTTCAATGTATGAGCCACGTACAGGTATGCCCACCAGACAGACATCCTCAAGAGACCATTTCCAGAATTTAGATAGTGAGTCAGTGCACATATTTTTTTTTCCACTTCTGGGGAAGAATAAGAAGTAGAGGGAAGACCAGATTCGGCAAGCTTTTCGTCACACTGAGTGTTAGTTCCCTTAGGTTTCTTGCAGAGACTGTGAGGCATCTCAGGTAAGTTAGATACATTCCTTTCTGCAACACACTGGAAGGTTGCTTGAGCCACTGATATTTGCGCAACAAACAATTGCAGGAGTGCCTAATAGCATCTGCCCAGAGGAAAGACAAGGAAGAGTGCTCCCAGGAGACCAGGGGTACGATTCTGCTCTTGTACAGTGAAGAAAACAAAGAACAGACTCTCTAAAGCCACAGAAATTAAATTGGGGTAAATGTGATGTGAGTCCCTCTGGACCGTGGCCTTGGAGTTCACAGCAATCCTGAATGCACTACTGAGGTGGAGCCAGAGGAAACCACGCATGTTGGGAAAGGACTGTCCTCCCCTACACAAGGAGAAGTGTCAATCTCAGTAGCACATTCCACAGCAGCCTTTAACTCTCAGTAATGTAAAAGGATTTATTAATATTATTAAGATAAATCAATAAAATAGTAATAATAATAATAATACAAAAGAAATGCTAAACCTGGCTGATCATTTAATGAGAAGTAAAAACAAAAGAGAAAACCTGTTTTCCTCAGTGTTATTTTAAGGTAAAAAATTATAACTGTAGAATGAGAGCTAAAATTTTAAAGCCTATATTTCTCCCCCCCAGTCTTAAAAAAATGTAAGTATTCAGTGGAGGAAAAGAAGCAATCAAATTTATAAAACAGTAAACCTCCTTGACATCAGTATGTGATAATTTTTAACAGGTAGGCAACCGCACCCTGTGACAGATCCAGCAGCTGAATGGAGACATCAAATGGTGAATTCTGTGTGATGCAGTCAGCCTTCAGGTTCACTGCAAAGAGGAGGAAAAAAGAAAGAGGTCCTCAGATCATCCCATGCTACTCTATAGGATTAATGGGATTTACTGGGGAAACTCTTCAGCTGTGTCTCAGTGAGCCAGATGGTGGCTGCAGGTGAAATCTTTCCAAGAAATCAAATTAAATGTCCTGTGAATATGACTGCTGGTGTAAGAGAAGCTCTCTCTCTATTTAGATTGCCTATTTTCTCGATTTAAAGAATATTTATGAACTGTTTTGGTTTGTAGAACTCCTTAGAAGTTTGAGAGGGAGAAAGTCCTGTGACTAGAGAAGTGCATTGCCTTTGTCCTATGAATTTCCATTCTGATTTTATTGAGAGATTAGGCCAGACAGGAAGGAAATGATTATTTTTTGTTAGTTGCATGGTGAACAAAACAATGGCAGCATGTCAAAAACAATAAGTAAAGACAAAAAATCATGTCTTGGACTGAATCTGTGAAAGCATGAAGCAAAGAGGCACCAAGAAGAACAGATGGTCCCTCTGGAAGCAGGGAGGGAGAGCAAGGCCAAGCTCCTTGGACACATGCACCCTCCAGATAAGGTATGTGCACCAGGACTGAGTGGCAGTTGCTGTGCTGGGGCAGTGGTCGCTGCGTGGCAGCTTTGGCAGACAGTCAATGTGCCGTAGAGCAAAACACTCTTTTGCAATTCAGGAGCTATTCCCTCGAAATCCCAGCTCTAGAACAAGTTGTATCTACAAACGTTCAGATCATTTTACCCACTTGTGGTATCAAATCAGTAATATTCTTATCCTGTGATGGAGGTTTTACGTTTGTGAGGCACAAAGAAGTGTGAGTAGTGTAAGAAAGGTCTGAAGGAAACACGCAACTCTGTTTTAATTGCTGGCATTGGGTGGATCACTGGAAAGAAATATGCTCTACTAATTAAAAGAAAAGGGATAAAAATATCAAATGACTTCCTCATTATATGAGCATCCGTCAGAGAGATGAGTGGAGGCAGGGAACAATAATGATACACACATGCAGGCTGACAGTGCCTATAACTGTAGATTATGAATCTGTTCCCGTTTACCTTGGTTTCCTAAGGAAGTGAGACTGATGTGAGTGTGCTGTCAGTCTGTCCATCCATCAATCTTTCTATAATTTCCCTCCAGTAACTTTTGAACTTGGCTAAATTCCATCAATTCTGACAGGAAATGAAGAAGTCTCAAAGCTATGAAAATCAGTGCCTGGGCTTTGGTGAGGACAGCTGTGGGAGCTCTGTAGTTTGCCATTTAGTCCATCAGCACATGCACTGGCCAGCCAGTCAGCATGGACGTGTCTCAGACACCTCAAACTCTGCTTCTTGGTGAGCAGGTATTTTACAGACATGAGAAAAATATGAAAGTAATGGACATGGAGCTTTACTGAGCTTGAAGGACAACTGGAAGCACTGCAAAAAGGTCACAGTTATTTTTGTGGAATCTACTGAGTCAGGGCACACACCTCTGGGAGACCAGACACCACTATGTGTGGGACTGTTCACTGATTTCCCATCAGGAGGTGCATCTATATAAATAATATGGATTTAGGAGAAGATTTTATTATCATCCAAAACTGAAAAGATAACATCGTTTTTCAAAATATTTTGGAGTTCATATCTATTAACTGATTCATGGCTACTGACTGATTCAATGGGCTAAGCCTGAATTTGCCCTACTGCAGTGAAAAAAATTATTTAAACTGCTTAAGCCTATCGTGGTCAAAAGCTGGTTCTTGCATGAAACATTTACAAGTTGAAAATCTGATTCTGTATATGAATGTTTGAATATATTTCTTTATGAGTTTGATTTCATCCATATTGAAGACAAAATTAAGGTTTCTACTGACTTCAGGGACAGGTATGTATGTTGCTTTACAGTAAAATATACTAACTAGAATAGAATCTTACAGTAAATGAAAAAGATTTGTAAAGTCAAACTTGGTATAGAACTGCCATGGTTGCAGAAGACATCACAGCTTTATTAATCTTGTCAGTAAATCTCCAGGAGGGGCAGACAGGCTGCAGCTATTGATTGTACAGGTAGTGCTCTTGTTTAGGACTGCTGGTGAGAAAGATGTTTTCTTCTCTCTCTGTTTTTTAAAAAAAGTGATAATGGACAAACAGAAACTCATACAATAATTTTGTTGGCATTCAGATATTGTGTGCCACTGGTCTAAGAAATATCCCTTAAAAGCAGTCTGCTACCTGATTTTTAAAAAATATAAATTGAATTCTGCACTGGCACTTAGGAACAAGTCAAAACTCTCATCTTCACTGGTCAGATTTGGTAAGAAATAGTCCAGAAACCCATCTCAAGAATCACTGTCTATGGGGTATTCTGCATATATGTGAGGTAGTTACTGGCTTAACGTTTTCTTGGAACATAACTGTTTCAGATAATAGATTCTTGTTTGAATTATCACACTGTTTTTCTTGAAAGCCATTAGCCACTGCAAAAATTGACAACTGCTTATCTTTCATATGCTAAGACCACAGGCAGGTTGCTTATCACAAAATGAATCAATATCCAAAAAACCCAGAGCTGAGTCTAACAAAACTTAAGTGCAATTTTCATAAGTTTTGTCTTTGCTGTCTATCTTGCATTTTCCATTCTACTCAATATCAGTTGACTCACTTCTTGTAAGTCTGGGTTGCTACTTATATACTCCTTGTGTTACAATAATTTATAATATCCTATAATGAATTAATCATCTTTCTTAATAATTGAACAGGAATTTACTGTGGCCTGGATAAAAAAATGCTTTCTAATGCATTTTGGCACTCAGAGTGCCATTTTGAAAGAGGAGTGAGCTGAAAAGCATATTAAAACCAAACTCAGTGTTTGGCAGTGTGCCATTTATCCACACTGCTATGGACAGATATTGAAGGTACAGTACAGACCCAAGATAGGTCCCAAAAAAGGATTCACCACATAGGTTCAGACCTCCAAGCCTCCTGCCTCCCTCATTACCCCCAGCTGCTTTATGACCCTCTAGAGCAGAAAACAGACCACACTTCCTCTTTTCTGAGGCTGAGCTCATCAGCTGATGCTGTGCCTAATGATTTAAGAGCAGTGTACACGGCAATACCATGCAGAGATGTAAGAGCTGCCTTTGAACCAAACCTGCTGGGGTAGCAAAACTAACTATATTAAATCATCCCTCAGAGTTTTTTTGCAGCTTTGCTTTTCCTCTCTGAATGAGCTTGCCCAGGTAAATTGCTCTATATCGTGATGAGTACACCAGTTACTTCTGCACTACCCTGATCAATCTTGCATCCTCTGTTCCGTACAGACTCTGAAGTTTCTTCCCTGAAATCTAAAAACCAAGCACCTGTTCTAAGAATGGCTTCTCTATATTTTCAACTTCTTTAGTTCTCACACTGTGAATGACAGTGCTGGGCATTTTTTTTAGAACATGCATTAAAATGTCAGTGTAACACTGTGGAACACTTAAGAATTTTAGTTTAGTTTAATAATTTTCTTTTGAGTGGGAATAACAGTAATTTTCTAGGCTGTTTTACCCTCCAAAGAAAAAGAAGCATCAACATGCAAAGTACTTATGGTCCTTCTAAAAAACTTAAATTATATTTCCAGTTGTAGACCCCAAGATTAGCTCAGTTGATTAGAGTGTGGTGCTAATAACAGCAAGATTGTGGGTTCAATCCCTTTATAGGCCATTCACTTCAGAGCTGGATTTGATGATCCTTGTGGGTCTCTTCCAACTTAGAATATTCTGTTAAATTCTCTAGAATCTCCAAATCTCGGTTTTCTGCTTGGGCATTTAGATAGTGCAAACATTTTATTCAAGGGTAAATAGCTGTTACCCACTTTTGCCTTATCTAGCAATTAAAAAGCTGTAATAAACCAGCCAGAGTTACAAAATCAGTCTCTGAGGTTTAGGAGAGTATTGAAACACCACCAGAAACAGCACCAAAAGGAAGCCCATTAAAAAATGGATGTCTCTGGAAAACCTTGTCATAAAGCATAGTCAGTTTCGAAATTTTTTCCCCTGACTCTTCTTGAACAAAGCGATTTCTTCTCATAGTAAATTGTTTCAGAAAAAAGATTTATACTGATGCACATCCTGCACTCATGTAATGGTGATATTCACCTGGCCTTTATCACTCTTTGCAGTGTTTATGCCTACAAATGCAGGCATAGATGATAAAACCAGATATCCGACAAAAAATCTGGTCAGGAATGACTGAAGTTGTTGATGACTCTATATTTCATAACAATTAGAGAAAGGATTAAGGGATTAATATGTGCTAATCTTGTTATCTGTGAGGTCCTGAAGCTGAAAATGTTATATTGAAGCTAAACTGGGACAATGTGCGAGGTTGAACTCACACTTTATAATAAACCCTGGCTAATGGTATCCTAACACTTACTTTTGTCACCTTCATTTTGATGATTAATTACAAATTCTTAGAAATAAAAAAATATACCATGCAGTGTAATCAGAGGCACAGGCTCCTAGATCCTTCTGCTGTACTGTATGTCCTCTGTAGCTGCCGCCTGCCTGCAAGGATAGCCTTGTCAGGATCTGAAAACATAAACTGTGGAAAAGAAGCAGATTCTGTGGAAATATGAAAATTCAGAACTAGAGTTCATTTGAATAAGAAAGACTGTTTTATACCTGATTCAAAGTTTTTCTATTGTATTTATGCAGTTCACATAGATATTACCCTGTCTTCCAGAATTCTTAGTATTCCAAAGTCATGAATCAGAGCACGAGATGAACAAATACACAGGAAATACAAAAAATTGTTTATTTTTACTTCCTGTTTTTGCAGTCTGTATAACACAAATATTCAACATAGAGGACTAGAAATTCATTACAAATTTAAAACTAAAGCAAATTGAAATGGTTGCAGTCTTACAGTCTCTGGGTTGCAGTGTCTGGAGTTTTAATAAAGAAGACACTAGCACGTTACTTCAAAAAAAGGTTTTTTGTTATGGAAAAAAGCCTTAGCTTTAATTTCAACTATTTTTTAAAGTGTTTCTGAGCTGTGGATTATCTATAAGCAATTGTTTTCTGTTGCAAGGGTGCTGTCCTTTCTTATGAATTTGATGTTTATTATTTTGTGAGTGAAAAGTAAACTGCCACAGCCCAACCAAATGCCCAGTGAACAGAGGTAGTATATGCAGTATTCCCAGTCCCTTTGTGACAGCCTCCTGCTGGCTCCCTGCATTGAATGGGAACGGGAATGTACTGAGACGAGGGCAGGGACAGAAGCTGTTTCAGGAGCCCTGTGAAGAATACAGTCCTCTGGCTGCAGTGGTGGCCAATGCTGGCTTCCCCTCCTGCCCTGGTTTTGGGTAGGATGTGTGGGAGGAATATGGAAGCAGGGCTGCTGATTTGGAATTGGATCACCACTTTCTGCTATATTGTGCTTCTCTGTACGGACACCTGCTTTAAATTCTAAGGGGACATTTAGTTCTTCGCATTTTTAAAGTGTGCCACACAGTGATTTGCTTGCTTCAGCGAGACTTCATCACTTACAGCTATTTTGCACAGTCAGAGCAATTCAGAGTAACACTGATGAAAAAAGAAATCTCTTGGGTATGCTTTTTTTTTTCCTCACTAGATGCATTATTTATCATGGCAGAAACTATTCAATTTTGGAATAAATCCTTAAAATTCTTAATCTCATTTTCTATTGATTCTGTTTAAAACCAGTTTCTTTCATATTTCAAAGAAATGTCTTCCTGGTCCTTTCTGGACTTTTTATCATCACGGATTTCTCTTTCTGCTGGTCATGGTAATGTTACCAACATTTGCAAGGGAAATACAAATCCCGTATCTCACCATGTAGAAAAAAGATGCATATGCTTCCTTAAATGTGATTTTTGAGTACCCTTCTTTGTAAATGTTAAAACCCACTGACAAATTTCACTGGGATGTTGAATAGTGAGTGATCTTATCAGGTGAAAAAAGTTGATACCGTGGGAGCAGAGGGAAACTCTATCCACAAAATTGTGAAGCACATTCTGTGGAAAGACTATTGAAGCAATTTTTGAAGGCTACCACACTCCTGGAGGGTTTCTATGGCTTGAGGAGAATTCCCCAGCCCTGAATTCCCACACCCTCTGCCTGCTGCTGGGACAGACCTGCACATCCCCAAGATTCAGAGAACTGGAGATTCCATCTGAAGCCCAATTAGACTTGCAAAATCTTCTGCATTTACCTCAAGATAAAAAATTGGAATTTTGGATTCTTGTTGGGAACACCAGTTAAAAAAATAAACTCATTTGGAGCCAGCTGCTAGAATTAGGTAATGGGCTCTGCTGCATCAATGGTCTTTCAGCAGATCAGACCTGAAGCAACAAAGCAATGCTTTGGAAAAAACTCTAATGAATTTATTAGCATTTTTTACAAGTTCTACTAAAAACTTCTAGATAGAGGTGATCAGACATTTGCCAGCAAATCATTGCAATAAGGAGAAACTCACACTTTAAAGAATGTGCTCCAGTTATGTCCTTTGCAGGATCTGGGACAGCTTTTCACTGCTGGATTGCAGGGTCCATCTTGACAAAACCTCGTGGCTGGTTAGTGAGCTCCATAATGAGCTACTTCTCTTTGCTCTCCAGGTTCTTCACAGTTTACTCCTACACTACACCACTATTTCTACCAGACTGCATATGCACCTCTGAGCAATCTACTGACCTTGTGGGCCACTTGCTAGGTTTTTGAACAGAGTTCCTTTGTTCTTTCTCTCTTACTGGAACAAAGCTCACAGATATTCTCAAGGTCAACTTTTCTTTTAAAAACTTTCCAGCAATATCTAAGAACTTTAGTCAGTCTGTGTGTAAACTATCACAGTTACCAACACCTTCTCATTCTGATTTTTTGAAATTTCTCTTATGCCTTTATCTGCTTCTTCTACTTTGCCTTAGACTGCCAAGTATCTCTGAAATCAAATGTGTTCTGGTTTTGTGTTTGTCTGGAAACTTATAAAACAGAATCTGGAACACTAAATAGCATGAACATGTACAATCACAAATGTGACCATTGTCTCCTTGTGATGTGATGCATTTTGTGATTGTGCACTTTATGAATGGTATTGAAGATCAGCTCAGAATTCAACCATAGTGTTTTGCTAACTTTCCTAGTCCTTATTTTAATCATAATTCTCAAGATTCTTTGTCCCTTAAAAAAGTGTGCAGGCAGTTGGCAGGAGACATTTAGACCTTTGTTCCAAGGCAGAGAAATCCTCTTAGACCTAATTCTTCTTTAAAATGAGGAACTAACAAGTGCTCACAATCTTTCTGGATTTAATATACATGACTCTACACTTTCTGATAGACAGGTTCCCTAATTACAGCTTTCCAGACCAAATACCTAGAATCACAGAGTCATAGAATATCCTGAGTTGGAAGGAACCCACAAGGATCATTGAGTCCAACTGCTTGCCCTGTGCAGGACTTGCAAGAATCACACCATGTACCTAAGAGCATTGTCCAAATGTTTCTTGCACTCTGTCAGGCTTGGTGCTGTGACCACTTCCCTGGGGAGCCTGTTCCAGCGCCCAACCACCCTCTGAGGGAAGAATCTTTTCCTAATATCCAACCTAAACCTCCCCTGACACAGCTTCAGACCATTTCCTTTGGTCCTGTCACTGGTCACCAGAGAGAAGAGACCAGTGTCTATCCCTCTACTTCCCCTTGTGAGCAAGTTGTAGACAGCTATGAGGTCTCCCCTCAATCTCCTCTTCTCCAGGCTGAACAGACCAAATGACCTAGCTTTTCCTTGTATTGCTCCCCTGTGCCTGCAAAGGCTGTGCCTCTGTGTTTTCATGGTCTTCTTATTGATATTCATGTTTTTCTTCAAGTCATCTGTCTTGCTTGAATTCTTCAGTCCATGCAGAGCACCTGCTGTGTCAAAGCCATCTTTGGAGCAGAACTGGGATCTCTTCAGGGTCTTCATTTGAAGCAGGTGATCCAGCCTGCTCAAGCAGCTGGGTACAGCCATGAGCCCTTAATGTCTGCGATGAGCAATAGGCAAATATTGCTGGCTACTGAGCTCAAGAACAGACTTTTCTTGTGCTGTTTATATTTATGATTGCTCTGCACAGTTTTTGAGACCAGAGTAAGATATACTTCTAGCTTTTGGTCTAGGAATAGGATTTTTTTTTCCCAACCAAGCCTTCTTTAAAAAACACTTTATAACTTGCTGTGGTAGTATTTGTGTCCAGTGCAATATCTTATCAAGCCTTGATGAATCCTCCTGCATCTCCACATGTTGGCTAATGAGAAAGCTTTACCCAACCCTTGAGAGCACATATTGCTGATTTGTTAGGACAGGGCAGGATTCAGGCACTGAACCACTGTCTGGGTGTCTGTAGTTACATGGTTATGGAAGAAGCATTAGCATTGGCATTCTGAAAGCCTGCAGCTGCTACAAGAAATTAAGCATTTGCATTACTTTCTGACCAGTCCTCTGAAAGTAGCACTAGCTCTCAGTCTCACTCCTTGCTGAGCACACACGTGAGTCCTAGTGAAACGATGTACTCTTTTGATCGGGGCAAATGCAGCCTGGAATGGGTGCTCTCAGCCCCTGTGTTGAGGCACTGCATCAGTATTGGCTCTCATGAAAGAGGTGCTAACAGTCAGGGGAGGAAAGAAAACACAACCATGCGCATTCACCTGGCTGCAGCACAACAGTGTAGCTTCCCTTTGGCCCTGCAAGTGTTCCAGGAGAAGCTCCGGCACTGTTCAGCACTATAGGAGCCACCAGTGTTGCAGTGGAGTAGGTGAAATGGAGCTAAAGCCAGTGGCTAAGGTTTTTCCAGCCTCCCCTTGGAAATCTGTGTTCATATTTCTCTCTTCAGAAAATGTACAGTAGCACAAGTTATTTACATGGAGATTCAGCACAGGCACTATTATGTAAGCATGTGTTGTCTTCCCTCTAACCTAAATTTCACTGTCAGAGAAAATGCAGAAGGATTGCAGATACACATGAACATAACACCCAAGAATGTTCAGCCATCTAAGCCCTACCAGGCTTTTGTCAACCTTCTTAGACCCTTGATTTCATATTCCTTTCCATTCTTTGTATATCCTTTGCCTATCCTCCTTCTGTCCTGATTGCTGCCACAGAGCAACTCAGAAAAGACCTTGTTCTGTTACAACTTCCTAGTCCTCTTCCATCATTCTAAAAGCTTCCCCTCAGGATTACTGAGATTTAATGAATATTTCAAATTTACCATCAACTCGACATGCAGACTCAAAAATGTGATTTTTGCTGCTTAGCCACCCCTTGTAGACAACTTCAACTGACTGTGTAAGTGAGACAGTCCTATTCACGGTTAAGACTCGATAATTCTGCGACACGGATTCTGTGCAGTATGTGACAGTTCCTCTTAGCAAATGTCTGATTCAGTGTATATGGAAGTATTCAGTGATACAGAGCTTTTTATTAAATCAATCAGATTTTGCAGGCTTATAGATAGATTGATTTCCTGGTGTCAAAAAATACTAAAAAAAGGATAATAATTTTTCTTACAGACTCATTCAGGAGATAATAATTTTTAGCAATTATTCAAAGACAGAGGCAGACATTTAAATCTCATTATTTTTTCAAATATTTCCAATAAGTATGAGAGTCCATGGCAGTGGAAACCAATATATCACACTATGAGTCTGCCTTTGAGAAGTCAATCCAGCATTCTGATTGGAGTATATACCATGGAAATTTTGCATCCCCGGAGAAATATGTTTGCTAGATTACAAATAACAGGCTGATCAATTCAAATTCTTGGAATAAAAAATTGGTTCTGCATCCACTATAATATTTTTCTGTGAAAAAGCCCTTTCCCAAATTTTGTATCATTACTTTCTTAGAACAAACTTAGTTCAATCAAAGAAGAGAGTCAGGGTTTTTTTCACCCTTTCCATAATTTGGCTACACTGGTCTGTAGTGTTTACTACCACTACTAGTTGCATTTTAGACAGAGGCATTTCCATATTAGATAAATTGCCCCAATCTCTTCACTAACTGATGAAGCTAATGTTTTTTCCAGGAGACAAAAGAAAAATTTTTCCTCCCTTGCTTTCACTTGATTTTTACCACTGTTTTAAATTATTAAAGAAAAAAGCTTTAAATGTCACAGCAGTATCAAACAGTAAGTAAAACCTAATGGCCACACATTTTTTACTAACCAAATACTTAGCATACTTAAATTTATGTGTCTTTCTCAGGTTACTTAGGACATCTTATGCAGAGAGCACTCTTTGTTTTGGGGAGAGGTAAATAAATTAATTCAAGCTCCATTAACAAACCTTCAATGCAGAGTAATACTATTACTACAATTCATACTTATATGGAGAGGATATTCAATTGATATTCCCTTATACCAGCATTTCCTTTGGGTAAATGCTTTTTCTGATAGAAAGCAATCAAAAATATTAACCATCCTTGAGATGTTAAGTAATAGTGTTCCAATCTGTCACTAAAGTGGCAATGCTGGGCAGTAGGAAACCTGCAATTTTCAAAGTTGGATGGTACACAGAAAAAACCCCCGTGAAATCCTTAATTATAAGTAGTTATTAATTATCTTTACTGAACCTTGGAAGCTGTTGGAGTACTGTAAACATGGAACATTATAGTTAAAATGGAAAAAAAATAACATTTAAAGTATTTTTTCCATTTTGAATAAAATGTTTTCATCTTTTCCAGGAAGACATGGATTAAAAAAGAATCTTTACACTTACTAAAGCTTTCAGAAATGTAAATATACATTTTTAAATCACCTAAGTAATTTTGTCAATGCCTCCTTACAACTGGAAAAACCCCAAAACCAAAGCACAGGATTAAAAAAAAGGCAGGAGCCAGTTAGTCCTATCTTCAAACAACTGATATCTTCACTGCTTCAGGGACTTGGAAAATTGTGAAGCTATCTTGCTGAACCTGTACATGAGCTTTCTACAGACCAGTTGGATTTTAGGCTCTTGTAGTATTTAGATGGAATTTCACTTGCCCTCTATATATAGTAGAGCCAAATACTGATGTAATCTTAAAAAATTAGATGAAGTCTTTTGATGAGAAGACAATATTTTGGTAAATTCATTAGATAAGAGATACAATCTTCATTCCAATGTAGACCGCTTTTTCCTGATAAATTGCTTTTCTCAGTGTCAGAATTGCTCATTGGTAAAGGCTGCTGTAAATTTTGCAAGACAGGATCCCACTTATGGCCATTTTTTCTTTCCTGTGTCCTCAGACTCTCATCCTGCTGGTGGGGCTCTTTGCTCTTCTCTGCTATGGTCTAGGCCCTTTGCTGGCTCACCTGCAGCTGAAAGGCAGGTGAAATGCAAAGGAAAATCTCTTCTACGTAAAGCTGGGTGGATGTTCAAACATGATGAACATGGAGAAACCACCTAATCAAATCATTGGGGTGACACATAATTCAAACGGTTAACCAGCCCCAAGTTCTTGTCTCAAGGCAGGATCAGTATGGTTTTTATTTTTCTTGACACAAATTTAAAACCATAGAACAATTTAGGTTGAAAAGGACCTCAGGGGATCACCCCATTCAGACTCTCACCTGAGGTGTGCTAGCATTAGTACTTGCTAAACAATTCTTAATGCCCAGAAAATATTGCAACTCTGTCACGCCCCTTCCCGATGGTTTATGCCAGTGTTTTACTGTCCTCACTTGAATACGTTCCTCTTAAACTTGGATTTAATAAATGAATAAAAAAATTAAAAAGTTTATGACCTTTTTGGTTTTAAAACAAGAAATCTCTGTTGACAGGAGAGGGAAAAAAAATAAATCTTTTTCAGTGTTATAAGAACAGCCAGTTCCACACAACATAGTCCAAAGCTTGCCAGGCTTAGACATTTCTTAATCTGCTGTAGTCATGAGGGCTGGATATCAGCTGAGTTTTCATTATAATTAGTTCTCATTATTTTGTAACAAACATATTTTAGTTTCATACATACTTCTGTGCTGGAACTTTTTTGTTATTCTTTATTAACTATATTGATGTATATTTTTGCTTTGTAAGTTACATTTGATGATGATGATGATGATGATTATTATTATTATTATTGGGATTAAGTTGCCCAAATGAATTGTGGTGTATGTTTCAGGCAGGACTAGCAGAAGGTTTTGACTTACAGTTGAACGGTTTACAGGTTAGTGGTAAGAATGGCAAAAAAGAATAAAAAGAAATTTCACATGACAGTTATTATACGTAATTATGAGCATATACTTGACAAATTTTGGTACAATTTGAAAACCTGACAGCTTGGGGTTTGCTGATCTATCATTAATTGAGTGGATTAATAGTTACAACTGCAACTCACACACAACTGAGTTCTTTCCTTAATGGTTTTGCATATTATTTTCCTTTCCAGGACCATAAAGAACTTTGCAGAGAGTTATGTTAGAAAAAACATACCTAGTAAGAGGAGCATATTTGAACTGAAGCCCAACTAAATATAACACATTTTTGGGTACAGATTTCCTGATTTTTTTTTCTTTTCAATATGCTTGCAGTTGAATTGTGTTTTTACATTTTCTTCTAAAAATAGATTGTGATCTCTTTACTGAGTAGGACTGAAGAATATTAAGTAATATGCTGGATCCGTCATACCAGTCACCCTCCCACTGCAGAGGCACTCAGAAGTTATGAGAGGGAGCACAAAGGCATGAATTAAAAATATCCTGTGGACCAAGAGACTGATTTGGTGCTGAGAGGATTGTGATGTTGGAGTTGGTCCTACTGTCTCACCAGTTTAGATACACACAGGGGCAACTTCAGTTTTATTTACGAAGAAAGTTTTCTGAATAGATATAACATTTGATCTGCAGTGCAATCCTGCCTTATTTAACTGGATTTATGGAGAGTAGACATAGTGTAGCTAGAGCAGCTGTCCATCATGATACTTATTTATCGACTGCAGTATTTACCCCAGTTGGAACACATGCTGAGCAAAGGAAATCAGCCAAGTGCCAACCCAGAAAAGTCCACAAAAGGTGGCTTTTACTTAACTTGTGAAGAGCCAGGTGGTGTGGTGCTAAGTATGTGGGCCAAGGTAACATTTCTGAATGATCATTGGTGGGCCATGTATTTATAGTGCCAAAGAAGTGAAAATGTCATGTCGCCATTTTCCTTCCTAAGTAATTGGATAACATCAAATTGGGGAAGTTTACTGCTATCTGTGTTTTGTTTGAAAGTTTTCCCACAGTACAATTTCCAGGGTGTTGCACTATTAAGCTTCCTGCAACCATGAAGAACTTTTTTTTTAGTTAAGTCCAGGTAGATGGTATCAGTCCCTCTTCCCTCATCCACCATCACTGTAACCCCATGACAGAAGGCCACCAGATTGGTCAGGCATGATTTGTCCTTAGTAAAGCTACATTGTCTCCTTCTTTTTCAAGTGCTTTAACATAGCTTCTAGGAGGATCTGTTCCATGGTCTTACCATACACTGTAATGAGATTGACTGGCCTGTAGATTCCTGGGTCTTCCTTTTCTTCCGTTTTTAAAAAATGAGGGTTATATTTTCCCTTTTCTAGTCAGTGGAAACTTCATTAGACTGCAACAACTTCTCAAATATGATGGATAGTGGCTCAGCTACTTCCTCCATCAGTTCCCTTAGGACCCGTGGATGCATCCCATCAGGTCCCATGGACTTGTACATCTTCAGGTTCCTTAGCTGGCCTCAAACTCGATTTACTCCTATAATGGGCGGTTCTATATTCTCCCAATCCCTGACTGTCCCTTTCTGTGACTCAGGCAGTGTGGCTGGAGCACTTGCTTGTGAAGACTGAGATAAAAAAGTCATTGAGTACTTCAGCCTTCTCCATGTTCTGGGTTAACAGGACTACCATTTGCTTCCAGAGAGGGCCAACATTTTCCCTTGTTTTCCTTTTGTCACCAGTGTACCTATAGAAGCTTTTGTTGTTGCTGTTGATGTCCCTGGTCATGTTTAATTTTATCAGGGCTTTAGCTTTCCTGACCTGATCTGTGACTGTTTGGACAATCTTTCTGTACCCCTTCCAGGCTACCTGCCTCTGCTTCCAATCTCTGTAAGCTTCATTTTTGTGTTTGAGCTTTTTCATGAACTCCTGGCATTTTTGTCAAACTTCCTCTTTGTCGGGATGCATCATTCCTGAGCTTGGAGGAGGTGATCCTTGTGTATCAACCAGCTTTCTTGGGCTCCTCTTCCCTGCAGGACTTTATCCCAGGGTATTTTACCATGGAGATCCCTGAAGAGGCCAAAGTCAGCTCTCCTGATGTCCAGGGTAGTGAGTTCTGTGTGCCCTTCCTGCTGTCCTAAGGGTCTTGAACTCCATCATTTTATGGTCACTGCAGCCAGCACTGCCCTTGAGCTTTGCCTTCACCACCAGCCCCTCCAGGGTCTCTTTCATAAGAGTTAACTATGATGAAGAGAAAGATTATAGCTATGCAAAACATCATCTCAGTAACTTCCTGTCCACTTCCATTAACCAGTGCTGTGAAAGGAGTTCATGACATTTAAAGGTGGTGTGTGCTGCCAGCACATAACCAGCTACACTGTTCTCTGTTTATGCTGAAACTTCTCCTTAGTGTAAATTAAATGTTCTATTGTTTTTAAACTTCAATCTAGCACACACAGATGTTAGTGAGAGTGTTTCAGTTGGTTTCAACATGTGTTGGATGAGACCTCAGCAGTCCAGCTAACTAAGTCAACATTTTTTTGGTCTGAAGACTCCTCTGGAGGTGGACTTTTCTGTTGGGCTGGTATCCCCAGATACATTCAGACTTTACAGCTACATTCCAAGCCACAGCAGAAGAGAAGGCAAGGCCCTTATAGTTCTTGCCTCACTTGTTTGCCTTTGATTTATGGTTCCCCATAAAGAAAGACTGAGAGAGTCCTATCTGATATTTGGCATTATTTACTGCTATCTCTTAGCAGAGTGACTGAAGGCAGAAAATCAAGTTCAGCCTGGCTTAGATGGCTACAAGGATTGCATCCTTCTCCAGCTCCATTTTTAAGTTAGGAGTACATGTACACCTGTGGAAGAAACTGGGAGACAATTTAGCCAGAAGGGAATGTGTTTAATCAGGCTGTGGTAAGAGAAAGGAGAACTAAAAGGATTTGCTCCTGCTTGTCCCAGACAATGCCATCCTAGAAAACTTGTTGGCTCTGAACCATGTTTTGCTGTACCACCTGGCAGATAGGAGCTTCTAAGGAAAAAATGGGATCATGTGCATCAAGACACGTGGTCAGAGGTAGCAGGGCCTGCCACCACACTGTCATCTCAGACTTACGCAGCTGGTTGTGAGACAGATGTGAATTGATGGCCACTGGTGGGTTTGTACTTAATTCATATGGTCAGAGTAAAGCCCTAGTCTGTGGGAGCTGGAAAACAGGGAAATCAGTGCTACAGCTCACTGGTTAGTTTGGGAAGCTCTCTTAGAAAGGTTGTGCTGGTAATTTCAGGGCTGTGGTGCTAATCCTTCGTAAGAGTGTTCTCGGCAGGAGATGTGAGGGGCTGCCTCATACAATTGCTGCTGCAGGGATGGGGAGTTCTGTCTCCCTGACAGTCACACAAGCAGGGGCTCTGAAAACCAAGTCCCCTGGTTTGCCCTCCTTCCCTTGGTGGACCAAGTATGTTGCTCTCATTATAGCATGAAATGTACTCTGCAGTCAAGCCAACACAGACAGTCAGACTATTTGGTCTGCAGGTTACAGCAGGGAAGTGGTGGATACAGCAGAATCACTAGGATTTTCATAATGCAAACGAAATGAACGAAACATTCTCCATAACAGTACTTCACAATAATTCCCTCTGTGGCAAGTCCCAAAACAGCATCCTTCTCATGGCAACACAATCACCACTTGCCCCTATGCAACTTTAGAATGATTTAACTCTGCTGTTTTCCTTTATTTATGGTTCAGTAGTCAAAGGAAAATTAATCGGTGTCTCTGCAGTGTACCAATATTTGTGCTCTGTTTAATGCTCCATATAATAATTGCTTTTTCTAAGATAACATTTAAGATAATTCATAGAAATCTGTCAGGGAAAAATGAGAACTTCACCCTGAAAATCCTCAATTACATGTTAGAATATTTAATTTATGTCAAATGTTGCTCTCCATTTACTTACTGAGTCTAAAGTTAATGTGCTAGTTGTAATTTTAAAGGTAGAAGGAAAATAATTTAAATAGTCACTTTTCAAAGTTCCTCTTTGTTTTGTGTGTGCCTAAAAAAGCTCTCCTCCAAAATGCAATGTTACAGAGTCTTACTCAAGGTCTAGACTATTCAGATGAATTTTTGTCTGAACAATCAGTTTTGTTTCTCATCTTCTGATTTTTTATTCATGAGCAAGTGCAGAGATCTGATGCAAAGAATGGTTCTTGCATCTTGTTCATGACAGTGGCATTGGGTCTGCTATATCCTATGTTGTCTAATGCAGAGAGGAAACAAATAAAATAATGCTTCAGAGTAAAAAGATGAAACAGATTTTATAAAGTGCCTGTATGTACAACAAAATTTCTATTCATAGCACAACTTTATCCATTAAAACAGTCAGGATGTTTGAAAAACTTCAATGGATTATTAATTTTCTAATGCAGTTGTATTAAATTTAAAATAAACAGAAATAAATTGTACATTTCCCCATCCAAGCCTCATATAACCCTATATGATAGCTCTATATTTCGGAAGATGGCTCAAACAAGCCATTGTTCTGTGCCCAGTAAAGAAGCCTATGAAAATACATCACAAACGGTGTTGGACAGAGAATACTTTGCTTCTAAGTTATTTATGATTTTTCAATGAAAGCAGCAGTGCACCAAGCCACAAATGGTGCCCTTCAGCTCACCAGAGAGCCATACGGTGCAGAGGGTGAGGGCTGAGTCTTTCCCATGGCCCATTATTCCCAAATTTTCAATAATTTGAAGATCTGTTATTAAAAATTCAGATATAAGGCATAATTCAGTCACATCCTTAAATGTCTGAGTTGAGCTCTAAGTGAGATGAGCTTTGTTGATGTATTGTTTGTTTTGCCTTTAGCAGTTTATCTCCATGTATGTTCGGGAAGGTGAATTTTCCTCAGTCCTTTCTTTTATTCTATTAGCATATTCTTGCAAGCTTGGAACCAGGAATGGTGTTGCAGAAGCTGATGTTGTTGCTGGGAGAAGACAGCACCATTCACTGTCTTGCTGATCTGAGCCTGTAACATATTTGAACTGTATTTTTTTCCATTTGTTTATTTATAGATTATAATTTGAAAAGTTTGCAATACTTTATTTAATAGCCTTGGAATTCATAATCTCTGTGTTCGAAGCAGAAAACTTTAAAATTAACATAAATTGGAAAAATGTTAACATTGACCTATGAAGAGATTTTACTTCCTACCTTCTGGAAAGGGATTTTGCTAGTATTTCCAGGAATTCCCCTAGAATCCATTGTTCTTTTCAGTGGTGCAACCATGCTGCGCTGTGCATCCTCCTCCTCCTCCTCCTCTAGTGCTCCCTGATACCCCCCAGTAGCTGCAGCTGTGTGGCAGATGCAGCCTGGGCCATCCAGCTGTGCCTGGCACGTGGGGTTGGAGAATGGGAGAGCAGCCATGGCACAGCATTGCAAATTACTGTGATACAGGTCGGTCTGCAGGGGACAGAGTTTGGGAGCTAAACGTGTGAGGCTCCCCCTTGATGTGTGAGATTTGTCAGGTCTGCACTGTGAAGGCATAATTTTAAAATCTTTTGAGAAGAGTTGGAAATACAGATTCCTCTGAAGCTCAGAGTTAAGCTTGTTAATGATTCTGTATCTTTATTACAAGAGGCTATTTCTTTTGGCAATGGAGGGAGCACATTCCCCGCGATACTTTCAGGCTGTCTACAGAGTAAGTGTACTTAGTGACTCTGAACTGGTCACGTAACCTTTTAAAACATTAACTTCAAGAATCTGGTCCAATCACAGCCCAACCCTTCCTGTATTTCACTATATTGTTCAGCTTAAAAAAAAGGAAACCTTATTTTAAAAAGCTTTACAGCCCAAGTCCCATCTATGTGAACTGCTTATTTAGGCAGGAAGCTACTCAACTACTATTTTTGGAAATAATGGGAAAGTAGTTGCATGAATAATGGCATTGTTGTCCTTTTATTCAAAGCTACCAGAACCCTCTCATTAGGTTTTAAAATTCAGTTTAGGACCCTAACTCTGTCTCTAAATTCCTATTTTGTTCTCAGGCTAAACGTAGGCCTATAAACAATGTCCACAATTAACAAATAATCTTTTCATTCTATTTAATCTTTATAAGGAAAATCAAGTAGCTTTACACTTTTAATCAACAGAGCAAACAAAAAGTATGTGTCTAGAACACCATCTGAGCTGTAACTGGGTTGAAAAATACAGCAACTGTAACAGAGAGAAGTGAATTTAAAAGAACTCCAAAAAAGTACTAATACGGTATATATTTATTTTAAACTCTGTCATTGAATGTGGTAATTTGATTGAAGGCTTCCAAATTTCAGACTCCTTTCTATTTAACACTGGTTTGGATTCTGTGAGTTCCTCACTTTGGTCTGTAAATGAAATGATAGACTGAGTGGCTGAACTGAGGCACTGGGACCAGTGCAGCTCTGGCAGTGAGGAACAGCCCTTGCTGTGCTCTGCCTGCACTTGTTTACATTGTTCATTCCTCTCAAACATGCAAGTTTAGTGTTAAGAGTGCACAGCACCCCAGCCTCTGATGTTAGAATACATTACTGAACTTGACAAGCTGACTGTTCCTGTGTTCCCAACTCACTGAAGACACAATTTACAAAATACTGTATATATGGCTACAGCTCCCTAGCTGTGGTCATTTGCCTCCATCTCTGGATATACCTGCTAAAGCAGCTAACACTCAAGCATGTCCTGCCAAGTTCTTAAAACTCCCTGTGTATTGCTATTCACAGAACTCCACCTGCTTTGTGCACCTGAAATATAGAGCGCTTATGCTTGCTTAATGCCAGCTGCTTTTCTGCCACACACACATGCACAAACGTAATAAGATTTGCACCTGAATGAAGTCTTCAATCTAATTTTTGATCATAAATCAGCTATTCTAAGGTCAAACAAAATCCAGTGAGCTAAGTAACAACCTTCTGTTCAGCATAATCCAACTGGCCCCTTTTAACTACGCTTTTTTTCATAACTTGAAGTGAAATTATCATCCAGGTATTGTGGAACATCCAATTAATAAGGCAAAATCCTGACACCACGCAGCAAGTAATAGTAATTTCTCCTGCAACATTAATACTAAGAGAATATAAGTTCCTTCTAGACAATTCCAGAGGGTGGTTGGACCCTGGAACAGGCTTCTCAGGGACATGGTCACAGGACCAAGCCTGTCTGAATTCAAGAAGCATTTGGACAACACTCTTAGGCACATGGTGTGATTCTTGGGGTGCCCTGCACAGGAGCAGGATTTGGACTCAACGCTCCTGACGGGTCTCTTCCAGCTCGACCTATTCCATGATCTACGAGTCACATTTTTCATCATTATTTTTTTCATATATTTGTTAAGCATATAACTATTGTGGAATGCAGTTTGCATGCTTTTTGAGTGAAGAAAGGAGATCCTAAGATTCCTAAGAACAGAAAACACTGCTGCTGATTAACTATTCATTTTTGTTGTAGTATTTCCTTACTCTATTAGAATAATCTGATTGGGTAAAGATTGAGTAATTTTGAAAATGGATATTGAAACTCCACTTCAGAGCGGATTTCGGATCATATTGTAGAAAATAATAAAGTCCAACCATTGCTGGTTTTGTTTTAGTTTTGGTGGGAAGCTTTTCTATAGCTGAAGCTGAAAACACACTTTCCCTGACTCTTGCCTGTGAAAGTATAAATTATGCTTTCCCAGTATTTAAAAGCATGTGTTTCTAACAGCACCCTGGGTAGGTTTAAACAAGGTCACATTAAAGTTACATTGTTTCTATTTGAAAGGTAACTATGAAGTTTCTTCTTTCATGTTGTTAACCCAAAGCTCAAGTAGTAAGGGTCAAAAATTGCCAATTCCTGCGCCAACCAATATTTTGGTTCAATGTTTTCCCTTCCTAAGTAATTTAGGACAGCCACATAATTTCACAAAACTTCTCTCAGTATTATTTATCTGTATTGCAGTACTGCTTAGTGGCTTCATCTGCCAATTCTCCATGCAACGTCTTAACCATGAGATCATCCTGCCACTTAAACATGACACAATGCCCAGTATCTGCTGGAGCTCATACTCAAGTGTTATGAGCTGGTTACAGCAGTAACCAGTATTTTTGGTACATTATCTTAACTTGTTAATTATCCACCTTGTTGACCTGTTTAAAGAACAGATCATGTATGAAATATACCAAACAGTATTTTTATAACAGTCCGTCGGAGTCTGAGTATATATTGTAATATTTATTCCAGAAAAAATGACTGAATAATGACATTGCGAGTGGGGCATCAGCTGTTAACTGAGGCATTCTACATACAATTTTTTTTCCCAATACGTAAATAAATAAATATGTGTCTGAATTAAAAGAAAGCCACATTATTTGCCATCACTATGCTTACTTGAACTCCTATTTTGTTCAAAAGGGCCCTCTACAAGCATAACTTCATGAACAGACTCCATTTGCAGAAATTTGTGTGAAAAGTTCACTTGATGACTCCAAGAGGTCTAAACCCCATCCATGGGAGATGGGTATAAGGAGCCTATTTTGTGGGAAAGAAAGCTGAGGAAGTTCCAGTAAAGCTTTTAGAAGAACTAGATATAAACTTGGGATCCCTTCAAGCCTCTATGGGTTGTTTCTTCCAAGGTGTTGTCAAGTCATCTCCAATAACACAGGGTAAGTTTTTAGTGTAACAGTTTTTTTGAAATTTTTCTGTTTCAGGTAAAATTCAGTGAAAACACCTATAACCATAATGTTTGGAAGTTTTTTTCTGTAACACACATTTATATGTTTAGCAACAAAACAAACTGAAAGGAGCACAACAAAACATCCTCTCAAATAAACAATTATAAAACGCAACTGATGAGTGTATTACCCCACAGAAATACTAACTTTAGTAATCACTATTTCACCTAGTCATAATATTTCTAATGCTGTAACACAGCTAACCCAGAAAGTCTTCTGCACTGAGACCACTGTAGGTGTGCTGAAAAAGCTTCTCTTTGCAAGTGCTGCTAATCTGCGTTGCTCAGCTAAACACTTTTCAACCACCTAGGCTAGGTAAACAGCCCTGAAATGCACCAGACGAGAGAAGTATAATAGCCTAAAATCTTGGGATGCCAATTGTAATTTGCCATTACATACCAGTTGGGAATCAATTCTGAAACCTATCTAGAGGTCCACCACCTAGCACAGGCTCCATGCTTGTAGCAGCAGTTTGCTGGAGCACAAGGTCTGCCCCTTCTGTGCTTCATAGTCTCTGGTTTACACCTTTAGTCAGTGACATAGTGGGATTTGTTGTATTTTGCTTTGCTGGACTTTACCATTGCATCATCACCTACTCACAAAAAGGAAAGGCTGCTGATGAGTAACATTTCACCGCTTTGTCACAGTCACAGGTGAAGTAGATTTTTCTCTCCCACTGCTTTGTATAGAGCAAAAGAATCTGTTTTTCACTACAGTAGCAGCAGAAAAAAATTGTGGCTGATGAGGAAAGAGATCTGTACTGTGGAAATGAAGACTGTGACTCAGATACTAATTTCTCCCCCTTGTGAAGAAAAGTAATAAAAGTTAATAAAAGGATCCTGAAACAATGAGAAATATTGGAATGCTTTCATACTGCTAAAACACTCAATTCAGGTATTCCTATTGATTTTACTATTCCATTTTTAATGTTGATATTTTGATTAATAGAAGTTTTTCCTTCAAGAATAGGGTGAGGGATTTAATTGAGACCAAGAATAATATCCAAATGACTTTTGTCAGCACGTGAACACTTTGATTGTGATTTTAATAATCTGGAACGTCCAAGCCTCTATCTCAAAGACTTCATACTTGTTGTTTGGGTGAGCTGTATGCCTCTAGTTATTTCTAATGGACTTTTCACCTACAAGCCATCAGGTTGAATCTTGAATCTAAGCCAAGAAAGGATTGAGTCAGCTAAGAAAGATCTTTTTTTTTTTTTTTCTATTTAAGCAACATTCACTGCCTTTTATTTGAGTTTAATTTAGACCGGTTTCGACTCCAGTCTCTACTACTGACTTGTTGCTCCTCTATATTGTGTAGCCTTTGCAGGATGGAGATTGCTTACCTGTGTGTTGGGCCTAATTCAACTCAGATGGAACCTTAGATGGGTCCCCAAATGATAGCTCCCTCAGAAAACATTGAGTTACTATGTATTCAAGTTTCCTTTATCAACATACTCAGATGCCTAGCATTCAGATTTCCTTGAATGAAAGCCATTGTTCACTGCCAGTCACATCGCTCAACAGAAAATGTAAGATAATCTGTACAGCACAGAGGTAGCAGATGATGAGACTCACTGCATTGGCACTGCAGGGTGCCTGTGCACCTATTTCTGTCTGGGAAATCTTTGAGACCAAATTGGTCTTCAGATATTTGTAAAAAATCATCATGCTGTTATCAGTGATGAACAGTGAGAAAGCAAATCTTAAATTCTGTATCAAAGCTCATTTGGTTCCTAACAACAATAACAAGAAAAAAATCTGCTTCAGGATTTTTGAGAACTGCAGATTGTTAACACTGGCTCTGAAACAGACCAGAATGCAGACTGCAGGAACAGAAACGGAGCTGGTCAGCAGTTTGTCTATTTATTTGCTGCTGCACGAGAGAGCCACAGGAGACAATAAGCATTTCAGGACTGCCTGCAAATCTGCTTTCCTGTTGCTTGCAGCACAGCCAGCATCTCAACATTGAGTTTCATTGAGTGCCAGCTATTTCAGTCTAGATGAGGCAGAGGCAACTTTACAACTTCCATCATGTAATATTTAAAGCCTGATTAGGTGTTTCTCATTTAATCACATATATTATTAATTTCAATGAAATTACTGTTTCGCCCTGTGCCTTTAAACAGCCAGTGCATAAAAGTTGGGTTGCTAAGGCAGAATTATAGCCAAGTATTCCAGTTTAGCTGACTGCATTCTGATTACTTAATAACGCCCAAATATGTGCAGAATTTGTCCTTGCTGTGCTCCACACGGAGTGCTGCGTACTGAAAAAAAACCTCACAAACGGCTGCGCTGCATTGGCTTAAGCGCTTTCCTCAGTGTGGTTTATATCCAGGTAGTTAAAGAAGTCCTTAACGAATTAAAAAGGCATGAGTTCTTGCTGTACCGCTCCACAGCGCTGCAGAGCAAGTCAGAAATGACTGCCCACAGCCTGCCCAAGAAGCGTCATTTGCCATTCTAGCTGCGACTCGGTTGCCCCGCGGGACCGCTGGTGAGACCCGGCGAGACTCAGCCAGGGGAAGGCAGCAACACTGCGCCCGAAACCTCATCGGGACACAGAGCTGGGGGAAAGCACAGACGTTCCGCACCAGCTGGAGGGTTCGCGGGGCTGCGGCTGGAACCGGCGGGAGGCCGCGGCCGCTCCCGGCAGGTGCCCGCGGGCGCACGGCCGGGCCCCGGGCCTCACTTCGGGGAGCGGCTGAGCTCTCTGAGCCCCGCCAGCACCGCCGCTCCCCCACGCTCTCCTCTCTCTCTCCCTCCCTCTCTCTCGCCGACACACGGGGCTGGCACCGCCCAGCGAGCCCCGGGCAGGTGCGCCCGGAGGCGGCCGCAGCCAGAGCCCCCCGACCCCGCCACCTCGTCCCCCGCGGTGCGGCTGCGGCTCGGGGCTCGCCCGCCCCTTCTGCCCCCCCCCCCCCTCGCTGCGGGCCGCGCCGGTGGGCTTGGCTTGGCTTGCGGCTGCAGCGCGGGGCTCGGCGTGAGTCACGCAGCCCGCGGCGCGGGGAGCCGAGCGCGCAGGCACACGGGGGAGGCGGCGGGGGCGGGCGGCGAGCGGGCGGGGGCGGCAGCACCGGCTCCCCGCCCGCCCACTCGCACATGCTGCCGAGCCGCAGTCAGCTGGAGCGCCGCTTCCTCCACAGCCGCCGCCGATGACCTCCTTGCCCGCCCGCAGCCGCTGAGGACCCCCCGGCGTCCCCGTCAGGGCAGGGGATGATAGATCGGCCGCCCGCAGCCCCGTCCAGCCCAGCCCGCCGCACCGCAGCATCGGCAGCCACCGCCCGCCGGAGCCGCCGCCCGAGAGGAGCCGCAAAATGAACCCCCAGTGCGCTCGCTGTGGCAAAGTGGTCTATCCCACCGAGAAAGTCAACTGCCTGGACAAGGTGCTGGGGCGCTGGCGGGCGGGGACGGCGCCTCCCGGGCGTGCCCGCCCCGCTCTTCGCGGTTCCGGCGGGGCGGGCAGGGCAGGGCCGGGCCGGCGGGGCATCGGGGCGAGCCGGCAGGTGGCAAACGCAGCGTCTCAGGGGCCGCCGCTGCACCGGCATCCGCGCTGGCCCCGCTGCTGGCAGCAGCCGCCGTGTCACGGCGCTGGCGTGGGGCGAGCGGGGCCCGCAGTGGCCGAGGCGCCCCAGCTGTGCCAGCCCGGCAGCGAGGGCGCCCGGGGCCGGCGGAGGGCCCGGCGGTCTCCCCAGCCCTCTGAAGGATGAAGTTGTAGGTGGCCCCCTGTAGCTGTCGGTGCCTCCCCGATCGGGGGCAGCTGCGGCTGCCCCTCACACCGTGGCCGGCTCGGTGGGGCCGGGGCAGCGTGGTGGTGGCGGCGGCAGCCCCGTCCCGCGGGGGTCTCCCCGGTGATGCTGGTTACCGCCGAGCGCCGTCGCTCCGTAAATAACAACAGCGAGGCTGTGACAGATGCGCCAAATTAACGTCCCCGGAAAGGCAAGGCAAGGCGGTAAAAGCCACCGGAGGAGAATGCCGTATTATGTGCTAAATTTAGTGTCTGTGCGGCGTACCAAAAAGCCAGCCGTCACATTAGTTAGTGATTTTATTCGTGTAGTATTGCATCCTGAACAAGTGGGGTAGGGTTTTTCTCTAACGAGGCAAAACGTCAAACTCCTTTTTCAGTTATCTTTAAAATAATCCTGGCAAGGTCAGCATGCGGAGATTTTGGCATTTACCTTACCAGAGAATTTATGTTTCTGGGAGTGTTTCAGAAGTACCTTTGGCTTCATGTGAAAGTAATTATTTTGATTTAGTTAACAGAGACCTATGATGCCAAAATATTGGCATGTAATTGTGTTTTTACATTTACCATACCCTAACACAGCTTTCAAAGCATCAGCACCGTAAGTAATTCTACTTTACATTTATTTACAGTACTGGCATAAAGGATGTTTCCACTGTGAAGTTTGCAAAATGGCTCTGAACATGAATAACTACAAAGGATATGAAAAGAAACCTTATTGCAATGCGTAAGTATTGTAAATGTCAAGTCTTGCAGAAATGCACATGAAAAGAAAACCTGGCTGTGGATATTGTCAAATAGGTATTGTCATGCTGTAAAAACTTAATCTAGAGAGTGCAGTGCAGTCTAGGGCAGTTTAGGATCTTTTCAGATGGAGTATTCTACTTGGGATAGAAGATGAAAACATTTGATTATGATGTATTTAGACAGTGCTTTAATATCTGATCTCAGGATACAGGTCCTTTCCTCCCAGAAAGTGTTGGATCTGGTGCTGATTCCTGTTACATTCATTATTGGCATGCTGGGTTACAGTTGTCCATTATGCTGCTCTCTATTCAGGGTTATGGACCTGATCAGCATTTTGTAATAAGAAAACAAAGTGCATCTCGGTTGTGTAGTTTACCAGAGACAGTATCCTGTTAGAGATCTGGGCAGCCTCTTTTTAAAACTGCAGTGTTGTTCATATGTCTTAGATTTGCAAGCTAGATATTTCCAAAAGCCTTGCTTCTAGTGCTTCATGCTATTTTCTATTTTTCTAGTCTCTTGGATTTTGATAAAGAAAATAGATTAATTTTGGTTTGATTATACTCTAGTATAATAGTGTTGCATTCAACTTTTAGATTTTGTTGTTGTGTGGATTTGGAAGAGTGCTTTGATATTTGGTTTGAAAATACTGCAGAAGAGCATTTTGATACATGTAGAAAAAAGTTGCTTATTGTTCTTTGTACCATGCTCCTAAGATTTGCTAATTGCATTTCAGTATTAAGTTTTAATCTTTAGAAGCTGTTATAATATGCTTTGTTAGAAGGAAATATCTCAGGGTTTTGGAATCAAGTTTGATCTTCTATGTTATTTGAATGTTGTTGTTATTTTTGTCTTTACCTACTTAAAACATATTTTAAGAGAAGAGTTTTGAAGTCATAAGCATGTTGTCATTTTTTTTCAGAAATATTCTCCTCTACTCATCTTAAAATATTTGTTTGATATTGAAGTAGAGAGTCTATGGCTGGCCATAACAGAAAAATTCAACAGCATATGTTTGTTTCTTCCAGGCTAAAACTGAAGCCAGTCAGTGTCTAAAATACAAGTTTTTTCATAAATCTGCTATGCTGCCAAAAACTTGGAACACCTGTTTCAGTGTGCACAGTTGTACTTAGATTGCTTTAGGAGCATATGGAGTTACATACGTACGTTTCTAGTGTACGAGGGTGACATTAGACCTCTTGTAACAAAGTGTGGTCTGTTGCCAGTGTCACCTGCTGTAGAGAAAGCTGTGTAGGAAGGAAGAGCCCTGCTTCAACAGCTACAAGTTGAGACTAACCTTGAGGATCGGCCCTAGATGGGACTCTGCTTGTGATACGATTTTAGTTAAGTACAAGCTTACATCCTTTGCAGTGATTAAAACTCCGATAGGTGCCTTTCACCAATTTTTTTGTGGTTAAATATCAGTGATGATGCTTTGGTTGCTTGCTCTTTCCTATGTAATTAGATGCTTATTTACTCAATAACATTGTATATTTACAAAGTCTCCTCCATGCTAATGTGTTGGGGTTTCCATGCTGTGCATATTTACTTGTGTCACAGGAGAGTTTTTCATACATGTAGTTATGGCATGTGGCGTGTCCTTCTCTTGATGGATGAGGGGGAGTAAGGATGATAAGGATGACAGATAAGGATAATCAGGTGCTATTCTTCTGGAAGTTGCTTTAAGGAGCTTTGTAGTAGCAACCCTTGAAAAAATAACCCCTAGCCTTGAAATGTCTCTCAAACCTGATGTATGAAATGGGAAGAAACAATGGAAAACTATGAAAGAACTGGGATTTTGTCTTTTAAAGATGTAATGTGTAATATCAACAATGTGTGTTTTTTTCTTAACTTTTAGTAAACTTAAGTTTGGTGTTTTTTTCCCTTCCTTTTTTAAAGAGAAACTTTAATCATATAATCTAAATAATTTCAAGTATTCTGTGGAACCATGAAGGAAAGACTGATATGTGCTTTGTGATTTCAATAACCTTTAATATTCTTCAAAGGAGGGATACTTTTGGAAAACTGTTTTGAAAATGCAGTTGATTTAAAATTCTGACAAATACCTCTTGCATCCCAAAAGTTACTAATTTGCAAGGCATTAGTATTTTAAAATATGATTTGTCTTATCCAGTTTTCATTAGTAAGAGGCAAATCCGTTTTCATGTTAAATGCTGCTTGATCAGAAAATCTCTGAAGAAAAGAATGTAAATTTACTCATACGAACATCTACAAGCACTTGACAAAGGGCAATTACTATTAACCTGTTTATTGAGGCCATCCATCAATGAGAGTGTCATTTGTAGATACAAGTGAAGAAGTATACACTGATTTGAATGGCAGAGGAATACCATGGAGTTGTTTAATAGTTTGAGAAGCCATAGTTAGTTTTTCATAAAGACAAGTTTTGCAGTTCAGCCAGGTGCTATGCATTGCCTGAAACAGGTGAAAGAGCCGTTCTTTGTCTCTCTGAATGTGCGTAAAAGTAGTAAAAGAAAGGTTAAGACAATTAAAATGTCTTTGGTAATCTGATGATTTATCAAGTCACAGTGGCTTTGATGTGAATCTGACCCCCTATTCCACTTTAATATCTGCAGATAGAATTATTAAACACTTGATGAATATATATGGAAAGGATAAGAAGAAAAGTTGTTGATATTTATATTATTTGCAAAATCAGAGCTGATTCTTTCCAGCTGCGAATAACCAAGATGATGCAAGGAAAGGAATGGCATTTTGGCAACTAACCATCTGTGTACTAGTTCTCAAGCTTGTTAAATGATTGAATCGTGTAGGATGATTATATGGTCACTTATTCTTGTGGATATTAATTTAAACACTTTTCTGACAGATTCACTAGAGCAAAACACAAGACTACTTTTTATGCAAAATGTAGAAGCTGAAATGCATATTTTTGGAATGTGCTCTCTGCATTAGCTGTACCTGCCGATGCAAACAGACTTCCTGCATGTATGAACACATCCAACAGAGACTTTTTAATTTCTGCAAAATGTAGTAGTTTAAGCTTCTATAGACCTGATATACCCTGTTGCCAAAGGCAAACGACCTCACTATTGCAATAAATTATTCTGAAATATTTAGTATCTCAAATTTTGCTGATTGCCTGCATACAAGGTAGCTTCATTCAAGTTTTTATTTATGATGTTCACCATATGGAATGATTACATAACTACTGTCATCAATCTTAGTGTGAATTATTGACATGAAGAAAAAATCATCACTTAATTTTTTTCTAGATTTAATTTCTTTTTAACTTGTGCCAGTAGGAAATAGATATGCAAATACATTTGAAATATTGTGATGTTGTTAGAAGAACTGTACTACAGTTTCAATGTGTAAGTTCAGTCAGACTTTACATTTTATGTTACTATAGGAGAAGGATAAAAATATCCAAGTTATTTTATACAAGCTTGGAAATTGTAAGAACATGGTTCAACTTTCTGGATAGTCATATGGGCTGGAAAGTGGAAGCAGTTGCTTTTGGTCAATGGATGAATGTGGCCATTAAATGGAATCCATTGTCCTGAAAGGTGCACTTATGTATAGAAGTTTGGTTTTAGCTGTGAAACATGAGTGGGTTTCTTTCTACCAGACAGAAAACTTCTAGATGGTTTCAAGGAGTATGATATTATTCTTACTAAAAATAGCTAGCATTATCTTATTTTTCAGTATTGATTTCATCAGGTGGTTATTTCTCAATTTAAATATGTTAGGAAGAAAGAAAATGAGTAGGTAAGAAGCAGCAAGAACAGCCCTGAAATCTGATAGAGCGACTTCCAAGTGATGCCGTAAAGAGAGTGCACGTAGTGAACAGGCTTTTGTTTTCAAATTCTTCATCTTCAACTGTTACTGAACAACAACTTGTTTAGTGTAAAAGGATGACACTAAGTTTGGGTTGAGGAGGAAGGTTTTTTTGTGGTGTGGTTAACCTTGCAGCCAATTATATGTGGGGTTTCTTCTTTTTTCTTTTTCTCATTTTGGTCTTTTCAGCTTTTTCTGATCATCAGATTTGATAAAAATTAAGCTATTAATTGTCAACCCAAAACGTTCATTCTTATAAAAAGAAACAACCCAGAAATTCCTTTGCAAACCTTCCTAGAAGGCGAGGATTTGCACTTTATAATTTTGTTAACTTTATGTATTGAAGACTTTGTTCTTAGGATGTAATATTAAATGAGTAATGCAAATAACTGAATCACTAGAAAAACAGCTGGTAAGGATCTCCACACAGAGCCAAATACACCTATGTCTTTTAAGTCCATTATTCCTTGTTCGGCATCCCACCCACTATTTGAAAATATTTATCTCTCCTCAGCAATCTTTTCTTTAAACAAAACAGCTCTAATTCTATCCTCATGAATTGTATTTTCTGTTAGTTCTTGTTTCTTTACCTTCCATTATACTCAAACTGTGTGTGTGTATACATGTATCGAATTTTTCTAAGTCTATGTCTTTGCCTTTTTTTTTTTTTTTTTTTTGGTAAAACAGGTTTAAGTCATGTTTAGATTGTTGTGGGCTGTGTTTTTATGCAGAATTTCAACCTCAACAGTTGTTATTATCCATTATCTGAGCAGTTAGTTGTTCTTGGCTAAGCACAGAATCTTCCACTTGGTTCTCATTGAACTAAATCTTCATTTTTCCCCAGGCTGCTTCTCCAATTTGTCAAATTCATTTTGTATTCTAATTTTGTTCTCTAATGTGCTTACAGCCCCCTCCTATCAACCTGTCAACCCTCCCACCATAAAGCCTGTGAGCACATTGTAAATTTAATAAGTGTAATCTTCATTTCATCACCCAGGTTGCTAGCTGAAGGCCTGGAAGGGTATTGGGAGCAATGTGTACCACTGTGGTCTGATGCAGCCTTCCCTTCTGCAGTGAGCAGTGATGAACGAGAGAAGCACTTTATCTTCTCTACCTATTTATGGAGTGCTAGATCAAGCACTGAGTTCTGTGTGAGAAATAAAGTGAAATTGTGAGATAATTGTGGATATTTTTGCCAACTCTGCTTAAATATAATGGACAGCTACAAGTAGAGGAAACATGCATTCCTGCTGCTCAGTGCTGTGCTTTCTTACTAGGTTAGTTGAGTATTCAGCCCAAATTAGTATTGTTGGTAGCCAGTAATGAAAAGGAAAGTAGGACAAGAGGCTGAGCCTATTTACTAGAACAATTGAAGGAGTCTCTTAGGCAAAATATCTGAGTCTCTGAAAGGTGTTTGATGCATATCTTTGAGCTCTTTTAAGAAGGCACACAAGAACACTTTGTCAGAGTTGCTGAATACCGTGCATGAGGCAGATGGTAGTTAGTTGCAAAGGCGTTACTAAAGAATAATCATCACTGACACTCAGATCTTGGAAGAGTTGGGCTGGTTTTTATTGCATCTGATTAATGGGATGCAACCCTATTTCTTAGGTTCTATATCAACATATTCAATTGGCCGTGCTCTGATTTCATGTTTGGTCATGTTTGACACCTTACATGCATGGTGGATGTGCAGGGGGAGGACTCTGTGAGCTCCAGCAGGTCCCTTGGTGTGTATTGTTGCAAGCAGTGGAAAGCACCGTGGAGTCCTACAGCTCAGGTACAGCCAACCTGCTTCCCTGCTGGTCCAAGTGGAGTAGAAAAACTGTCCCAAGGGAGATAAGTTGTTACCTTTTTCTCTCAGAGCAGGTGAACTCTCACATTGCATTGAGCCAGTTCTGTCATGTCTAGTACCTGACGTGAGTATAGGGTTTGTGTTTGGAATTCACATTTTAATATTTTATCTGTTGGTAAAATACTGTTGTTGCCCCTGTTGCTGCTTCAAAGGGACAGTTACAGTTTAGTATTACTTAGGATGTTGCTAGGACAAGTAAATAGAAAATATGCAACTTAATATAGTACATTTTATTTTACTTTATTGAAGACTGCACTAAACATAGAAATCTTTGCTGTGTGGAATCCTGTTTTGTTGCCAGCTTACGTTATTCACTCAAGTAAATGTGTGTTTTTAATGCGTGATCATTTGTCATTGTAGTCAGCAGATAGTTTTTTCAAGGAAGAACATGTGCATATCCTCAGCACCTGTAGTCATAGAATATACTGCACATATATTCTCAGGGAACTATGTTTACTGAGATACAATTTCAGTAGGTGGGTTTTTCTTTGCTTGTTAGTCTTTTAGCCACTGTTGATGCTCAGGATAATCTTGATTTTTCTTACTGGCTGTTACTTTCTGTATTCAGTCCTAAAGACTTATGAAGTTTATTTCATTATACTTACTAAAATATTTAGGCAACAGAACAATAGATGAATTTTGTGATTCCGGATCATTTACTTATTTGCATTGCATGGCTTGAGCTTTAGAAGAGGTAATAACCAGTTGTAGCAAGCCTGTGAAATATTGATGGTATGTTTAGATTATAGCTTTGTGATCTAACTGTTTGGGGTTTCAAATGTTCTAAACAATAGAAATTCCCATCATGTTTGTCAAAGAACTTAAGAAAAGTATTTTCATCTGACTGACTATGAAGTTCTGTGCAGTTCTGCTAATGTTGGTAACAAATAAACCTGCTGACTACATACTTTATGAAGCTTGAAGAAAAATAAGTGTATGTTGCAGTCTTTCATATAATTTTGAGTTTTCATAGTCGATGGTGCCAGTAGAGAATGACACATCATGTCTGTCAGCTCAGTGTCAAGAAGCATGTTTTTCTGTTTACATATAATATCAATGGAAGCTTCCTGTAATTATCCAGACAATGCACAATCTTGGCTGAGTGGTCAATTAATCTTATTTTTGCAATTTTGGATATTCAGGGGGTGCTTATAGAAGCCCTGCTAGATTTAGAGATTGTAAAAGTTACACTGAGAGCGGTGTTTGGCTGTGTGATGTTGAGGTTCTTTGAAAAGGAGATGGTAGGCAGGACCTTAAGGGAAAAGTTTGCTGTAGGAAGAGGTGAGTGAAGTACTTGTTGAATAACTGGTCTGCCTTAATATAAATGACACAAACTGGTTCATGCTGCCTCTAGTAATGTCATCTCGCATTGCAGCTTTTTAAAAAACAAAAAAATCTTTGGTTAATTCTCCTTGATTTGCAGCTCAGTCCAGTTCTTCTCTCTTTGCCTTCCTCTATCTTATGATGTTGGTGTTGATGTTGCATCAGAGTTGGCCAAGCTATTTTCCTTTGCTTTCTCTTTATGATGCCTGTGTAACTTTTGTTGATATTAGGGGGAAAAGTCTGGATGATGAGTAGTGCAGAATTTTTAGTCTCTTATATTTCCTCCTGCTTCTATCTCTCCTGTTTCTCATCCTCCTGTGCTTGGCTGTACTGCAATTGTGTGATGATAGCTGATCCCGTAACATCTTAATATGAGAAGGGCACAAAAATGTGTGATCAGTGTCACACTTGAGACTAGACTACAGAGCTTAGTTTTAAATATGAAAAACTAACTGTAATTTGGCCAGTATTCATTGAAGCATATATTGCAAAGGCTTTTCTGGGAAGTGCATAGCTACTCTTGAAGGGAATTTCTTAAAATCTACATGGATACTGGGTAAGTTTCCTCCATGCTTCACAGTTTCAAAAATTCACACTAGTTTTTTTCCCCCCTTTAGGAGAGCAAATGTTTGGAGGTAGTCCATCATGTTCTGCCTCTCTAAATGGCAGAATTTTTCACACAGGTGTATTGGTGTAATGCCAATTTCACAGATTTAAAAATAAAGTTGTGCTGCATTTTAATTTAGTTAATTATACCTCAGGTATTTTTTTAAACTTGGTAAACTAAGTGGTAATAGCTGTTTTTGTTTTGTTCTGTTCCAGTTTTGACTCTGGAAGAATTTAATACTTGTAATGCAACTCCTTTTGAAATAAGAAAACTATAAATAGAAATACTTAGGGAAAGATTTAAAAGAAAAAAGATGCTGATTTCAGACTTAACTAAAATGCGAGTGGCTAAGTTTGTGGAGGGGAAAAGCAGTAAGAGGAAATAAATTGCCTAAATTAAAAAGCATGGGCTATTTCTGCTGAACAGTGTAGAGTGGCATACATTCAACACAGTAGGGTATTCCCATGTTGCATAGCATTGATGATGTGAGGCTGCAAATGCAAGAGGCAAGAGGTTTCTCACTGGATTTGTTAGTAATACAAAAAGAAAAGGGGCCAGTATGAAGATTTCTAGCAGCAGAAGTGCTCAGTAAGTGGTTGACTGGGAGATGATTAACAGTGTAGATGATTAACAAGCAGAACTTGCAGCATGCTTGGTGTGTTGATGAAAGGGGGGTGACAGTTCATGTTTTAAAGAACCTGCCTGAAAATATGTATGTCAAAAAGCAAAGCTTCCTAGAAGACTTGGGGTTGTTCTTCTGAAGCTGCTGTTTGTATTTGATGGAGTGATGCTAGTGCCTCTGTTGATGTTAGTGTTTGATGGGTAGTAGAAAAATGATATTGATGAATAGAGAAAGGAATGCCTGTTGGAAGAATCTTGGTTCAAAAAATATTATCTGGATGTATTTGGTATAAATGTTGCTATAACACAGGAAGGTCTAAGAGTTATATTTTGAAGTAGTTGATAGGAATTTATCAGGGTATCAGAAATTAGAGATGAAGTTTGTTACAGCAGTTATTAGCATAAATTGTTTAAGCAGTGTTGTGTCAGCACAAAATTGTTAGGAGGAATGGAGAAAGGGAAAACCAGTCTGGAGGAAAAAAAAGTGTCAAAGTATATCTATTTAGAAGAACAATATTTTCTGAAATATGTGAAATGAATTGACAGCTCTAGTAAATGAGATAAATTACGAGAAACTTAATACTGATGATGTGTCTGCTTACACGAGGGGCAAAAAGACTATGCATGCAGAGAAAGCAAGGATAGACAGAAAAGAGAAAGAATTTATCAAAATGTTTGTTGAACTTTTCAGTTTAGCAATGGCAGACTATATTTCTGAAATGGCTGCACTTTTGAGTATTTGATTAGTAATGAGCTGCTATCATGGTGAACCATGTAATGAGCTTTTGGCTTATTTTGATCTGAAGATCATAAGGGAAATTAAGCACACATTCCCAGCTACCTCACTATTTATACTGTTGTGTGGCTTCTATTATAGTTGTGTCAGGAATGCTAGAAATCCTTATCAACAAGAGTGGAATAAGCTGGAAGAAAAAGGAAGACCAAGTAGATGAGCTTGGACTGAGTTAATGGTCAGTGTGCTCCATGAAATTCTCCATAGAGCCACAGAATACTTGCTCAGTCTGAGTTCCATTAATTCTATCATTATTTTACTGATAAGCGGATATTCAGAATAGGGAATATTGTTGTTATATGAAATGTGATTTGGTTTATTGCCACTGCAGGTACTGAAGACTTCATCCTGCTTTGAGGAACTTGCAGTGAAGTGATTGTTATGAAGCTATGAATTAATGAGTAATATCATGACAACTGGAAAAACCCCCAGTTTTCAATTTTATGCCTGCTGAAAAATATTTCTGTACACTGAGCTAAGCTACCAAATTAATTGTCCCTAGGAAGGTGAAAAGCTTGAGGGGAAACTAAGAAGTGGAGTGAGAGTCATGTGAAAATGAAAACAGCACATATGATTAGTTTTTCTGGTAGTCTAATTCAAGCAAGGGTAGATTGTAAACTTTCTTTTTTTTCCCATTGAGATGAAGATGGATATTCTTCTGAGCAGCAATGATTTTAAATTGGCACTGTTAATCTTTTGCATTTATGAATTATGAGCAATTCATCATAGGCAAAGATTTACCTTTAGAGTTTGTCTTGAAAGGTAAGAGATCATCTGATTCTGTAGGCTACTAAGCTGCTTCAGTACCTAAGGATATTTTTGTGAAAATTGAAAAACCTAACAATTCTTTATAAATAGGGCTTTCTCTGCTAGTTACTTCAGGAAGTTTGGAAAGGCATTCTGAAGTCTGAATACAAGCTGGTCAAGCCTTGTATTAATTCCTCTTTGTGTTAATGACCTTCTTTCAGGGTGACTCTTGTCTTTGTGGAGTTGAGACTTGAAAGAGTAGCATTCAATTTCTTATACTGATTAAATACTTAACTTTCATTACCATGCTACTACTGCTGTTTTAAACCTCATTTGGGTCAGCAGCAGGAGTTTCTCTTACCGCCTAAAAGGCAATGATAGATTATGTCTCTTGTGCAGAATAATACTGCGTATGCAATATATTAAAAAAAAAAAGGAAAATTTAAGCTTGTCAGGCTGGGTATGGCTGTGAAGGATATTGTAATGTGCTTTTAGAAGTCAAAGGAAACAGGGTAAGAGTGGTTGTTTTTATCTAATTACTTATTTCACCTGGAGGAGAATGGCAGCTCCTCTTTTTTCATAGCTTTCTTATTTCATTTCTGTTCTGCTTGGAGACGTAGGCTCTGACGGACTGAGTTTGGTGAGCAAACAGGCCCTTTTGTTTTCTTCTGCTATTTGTCTTTCTGCATTGGCAAAGCCACGGGGCTGTTTCGTGTCAGATCCCCACAGCAGGTTTCTCTTCTCCACTACAGGCCTCTGGTGTGTCAGCAATTCAGCATCTGATGTGCTGTGACCACTGCCCATGGTGTGAGAGACAGGTGTGTGTCCCTTGTGGCACTGTTTGTACACATCTTGGGTATCATGAGGAAATGTTTAAGGGTCTCTTTGATGTGTATCTTAGGAAAGACTGCTACAATAAGGCAGTACTTCACAACTGGGATAACAGATACTAATAATGCAGTTAATAGTAACTATAATGGCTAATACCAAAGCTATCAGAGCTGGACGTTCAGTAACAGACTTATAACAGATACTTAAATGGGGTAGTCTAGTAGATTAATAAACAGTTTCATAGTAATAAGTACTAATTAATTTTGTGCCAGTTACATATTTTTTTCATTGGAACAATTTCTTACTAGGACATGTTTTACATGAATTTGCAAGTTTCAACTTTTTTTTCCTGTAGGAATCAGTATTTTGTCTGTGTTGATTTTATAGTATCGGAATGCTTTCAGGGACAAAATGTTTAGTTCTGTCAGTTAAGCTTATTTTGTTTACATGTATTTTGCCAAAACAACTTTTATGAGAACATTAAAATATTATCTGTATTTATTACAGATAATAATTTTATTATAGTTGTACATTACATTTAGTGTTATGAAGACAATTTACAAATAAGAAGCTATGAATGTGGAAGGAGATAAAATATGTTGTTTTCGAGAATATGGATTTGTAATATAGTTGGAGTTCTTTACTATTTGTGAAGGATAGTAATTTTAAGAGAAAACGTTCTCTTTGAAGAAAATTTTAATCACAATTCTTCTCAGAAAAGGATGCTTCGTTCCCAGTCATGTGTGATATTAAGAATGGTTTTTATATTCATGCAATTGGATGTGAGAAGTTCTGCTGCTTCCTGAGGTATGGGAGGTAGTTTAAAAAAAGTTTGTAGTGGTGATGGCCTTGTGGAACACTTTAACACACAGACTTCATAACTGTTGCAGTCTCCATTTTTTATTTTCTTCTTGTTAGGCATATGTTATTCTAATTTTATTAGAGCTTTATTAAAAACTGTGTTGTTTCTATTTTATATAGACTTCAATTAACTTTTTGTGCCCAATTACCATTACTTTTTTAATATATCAAGCAGTGTGTTAGAAAGACTACCCAGAACAAGTGCACTGAATATTGCCCTGGAAGGCAAATTCATGAACTTGGGCGTAGTTAACTCCAAACAATCCCGAGACTGTTAAAATGCTTATAAAGTATTTCAGTGTAGATCTACCTTATTTTGAATTGCATTCTTTACCTTCTATGGTTTGTGGTTTCTGTATGATTTTTGTCTAGAAGATTTTGTCTCAAGGTCTAAAATTGATAGTGTATCAGCCGGTTTTTGGTCTTGCAAAGACCAAAGTTGCAGAATAAAACTTAATCTTATAAACTTAAGTGACATTTGGAACTTGATGTCTTCTGTAATCACATGTATGATGAATATATTGCTAGAATAGAGACTTTAAGCATAAAGTTTTAAAAAATTTGCTAAGAAACGTGTTTTATTCCATGAATGTTTGTCTTTTGCTAAATGTTTTTGAAAGAAACTTTTAAGATAAAAGGCACTCTCTTATTTGCATAGTTGTTTTTTTCTTACCCAAGATATAGACTAATGTAAATTTATATTATGTTACCAGGAACATGTATGTCTCTTCGTCCCATATATAAAACAAAAAGAAAGATACTGCTCTGACTACTATCCTGATAGTTTTAATTTACAGTTTTATAGTTAGGGAGATTTTAAATTTGTCTCCCTGGTACTTTGTTGTTTTTTCAGAGTAACGTGACCAGTAATGTCTTTGTACATCTTCCTTTGCAACATAACTACACAGCAACTGTGAAAGTTAAGGTTAAAATGATTCCTCTACTTTTCCTCACAACTGTATGCATGCCTGCTTTCACATGAACCAATTTTGTTTTAATTTTAGATTTGCAAAATACACCTGTAAATGTTAAAAAACAACAACAAAAAATGTATTGTTTTCCCATCCTTATTGCATATTATTGAAACATGTTTATTCTGGACAGAACTATATTGGTCATTTCAGTACATATATTGCTTGCAACTTTTATTTTGGGCAGTTAAGGTCAGTGGGACAATTTAACAGTAAATTGGCTAACAGATTTTTTTCTGTTGTAGTGGGACTTGTGAGAATGCTTATGTTAATTTTCAAAAGTTATTTTTCTAAAACAAAATAAGGTAAAAAAAGTAATCTGGCATTTTCCTTAAAGAAATAAGCAGCACTGGAAGTCTTCATGGCACCATTTTCTTATCTGCTATCAAGTAACTATACTAAAAAATCATCAGTTTTGGTCATAGTAAATTAAGTAGTAGATGGGCAAGAGCTGGGAAAGCTTCAGCATTTAGAACTCTACAAATAGTCAAGGAACTATCAATTTCCCAAAAGAAGCAATGGGATTATTTTTGAGTAGGGGAGGCTTAATCACACCTTTTAGTATGTTGAAGACGCTGGATATGAAACCAGCGGGTAATGTTAGAAATACACATCTGAGCTGAAAAGACTTTTCCATATGCCCCAATCTTCATGAAGGCTGTGCTAAGTAGGGCTTCATAACCAAGTCTGTTGATGCATAGGAATTCATCTCGTCTCTGTTAGCCTTGCAATAGAGATGGGTGAAAAGCAGAAAATACTTGCTGTTCCCATAAAATATCAGACCTTAAAATAGTAATGCACTGAACACACAAAAGGAAAAGATCCTGCAGAATCAGAGTGTCATTTGTACTGTCATTTTAAAAGTGAAACACTTGAAGAACACTGTCCTCAATTATGTAATTTGTTTTTGGAGTGCTTGTTATTGTTGTAGTTGAATACTTTTTACCCAGGGAATGTTATTTATATAGTGGGGATGGGCCAAAGTATTATAAAACAGTACATGTCTCTGCTGGGGGGCTGGAATTCATGTCCTGGAACACTGTTTTGAGGACTGACCAGTGAAAGTGAGGACAATTAAGTGAAACAGCCTTGTCTTAAGTGTAGGAAGTTGAAGGAAGTTTGAAAGAATTAGATACTCAAAAATACCTTGTGAACCATAGTGTGGTGGTGGCTTTTTTTTTCAGACACTACACTGAGGGAGACTTTTTAAAAGTTAAAGATGCTTTTTAGATGGGGTTGCAAATAGTCATCTTAGAATTGATTTTTGTATCTCCTAAGCTTCTCTTATCACAGAAAAACAATAGTGGAGATGGTGTGTCTGAAAATTAATAAAAAAAAAAATTGAAGTAGACTACTACCTACTCTACATTCTGTTTTCTCAGTGGAAGGAATCAAGAAATACAGCCTTTTGTACTTTCTTCAATGTTCAATTTGTCACCCTTTTCCCAGCAGGAGAGACATGCTCAGTGGAATGTCCCATGGTTTGATTTCATTTGCCCTGTAAGCAGAGCAGCTTTTATTGACCTTACTAGAAGATGTACACATTAGGATAGTGGATTATGTAATTAAATTATATTTTGACTGACAAAGAATATGGAGACTCAAAACTATTTCTGTAAGACAAGAAATATGTAAGGCAGTGGGGATAGAAGTACTTTCTGCACAGTACCACTGGCACAAAGCAGTAGTATATGAAAGTGCACTCCGGGTGAAAGAGGGGAGGTACAGAAATGTGACATTCCAGGAAGGCTGGGGTATGGACCAAGTTGTCACTGCAGGAGAATGTAGGATGGAAAGAGCTCTACAGATACTATATGTTCTTTAAATGTTTAAAACAGGCAGAAGACCTTAAAAGCCATGATTGAATAAAGCTGGCAAGTTTTCCCTTCTGCTCCATCCACACAGGTTGTTAAATGATTCTCCTTGCTGTGGTAGTAGAGAGCCTGCCAGGAGTGCATTAAGCATCGTGATTAATGTCTGTCACGTGTTTGTTCTCTCATCTTCTCCACAGCAGGTGGTGTGTATATGCAGTGTGTTTGTTTGTTTGTTTGGTTGGGTTTTTTTGGTGTTTGTTTTTTTTTTTTTTGGCTTAGAGAAAACAAGACTCTTTGCAAAGATCCATATATGCATAAAAGGAGGCAATGTCAAATAAGTGGAATATGTGCTTGAAGCAGAAAGCATATGATGTCCCTGAGTTCCTGAAAACTGGACTGAACAAGGAACTGTCTCCAAGAAGGTTCTGTTTCCATTGCAGCTGATTTTTGCTCTTGTTCTAGAGACTTCTTGTGAGACAAAAGTAGTAAAATAACAGTCTTCCTTAGGATTGGGTTAAGATTGGAGGAAGCCTAGGCTGTAGTAACCATGCCCTGGTGAATTTGTGATCTCAAGGAGCCTGGGCCTGGCAAGGAGCAAAGTCATGGCTGAGCAAGCATCTTCTCCTCACACTAAGGAGCAAGGAGAAAATGCACAGCCGGTGGAGCAGATCTTTATGGTAGCAATGTTAAGGCACATACAAGACAAGGCAGTGATCTGAGATAGCCAGCATGGCTTTATTAAGGGCAGATTGTGCCTGACAATCAAGTGTCCCTTAGGACACTTCATCAGTGACATAGACAGTGAGATCAAGTGCACCCTCAGCAAGTTTGCAGATGACACTAAGCTGAGAGGTGCAGCTGATGCTCTTGGAGGCCAGGATGCCATCCAGAGGGACCTGGGCAAACTTGAAGTGGGCCCATGATAACCGCATGAAGTTCAACAAGGCCAAGTAGAAGCTGTTGCACGTGGGTCTGGGCAATCCCAGACATGAGTACAAACTGGAACAAAAACTCATTAAGGTCATTGGTGGATGAGAAGCTCAACAAAACCCGACAGTTTGCACCTGCAGCCCAGAAAGCCAACCACATCCTGGGCTGCATCAGAATTGGAGTGACCAATAGGTCAGGTGAGGTGATTCTCCCCCTCTGCCCTCATGAGACCACACCTTGTACATCTTGTGCTGGGGTCCCCAGCACAAGAAGGACATGGACCTGTTTGAACTAGTCCAGAGGAGGCCATGAAAATTGTCAGAGGGTTGGAGCATCCCTCCTATTAGGCTGAGAGAGCTGTGGCCATTCAGCCAGAAGTACGGAAAGCTTTGGGGAAACCTTGTTGTGGCCTTCCAGTACTTAAAAGGGATTTACAAAAAAGAGTGAGACTGACTTTTTACATGGATAGATAGTGATATAACAGCAGGGAATGGTTTTAAACCAAAAGATGAGAGATTTTGATTAGATGTTAGGAAGAAATTCATTGCTCCTGGTGGTGAGGCACTGGAATGGTTATCCAAAGAAGTTGTGGATGGCCTCTCCCTGGAAGTGTTGAAGGCCAGATTGGATGTGGCCCTGAGCAACCTGATGTAGTGGGTGGCATCCATGGCAGGTGGGGGTTGCAACCAGATGATCTTTAATTGCCTTCCAACCCAAACCATTCTGTGATTCTATGTTTAAATCTAGGTTGCATTTTGAAATATTAAGTCACATTTGATATGAGGTCTGGTAACTTGAACTCTGAAACTCTGTGGGAAGGCAGGATTGACAGAGACAGAAAAATTTCACGTGCTTACAACAGTCTCTTTTGCTTAGAGGTATTCCGGTCTAGTCTGTATGAACTGGGAGTTTCCTCACATTACTTGATAAGCCCACAGAATGTCTGAGTGATGGAGTGATGGGGACATGCATGCCAAGTGCTGCCAGTTATTAGAGAGGTACTTATACTTGTATATATATGACTGGAAAAAAAGGCTTTTTTATATTGGAAGTGCAACAAAAAAAATTAACCATTGTATTACAGTATTCTTTGACACTGTATATGTGAATATGATATTTTCTTTTAAAAGTTTTAATAATGACTATTAGTAGGTTATTTAAAGTAGTGTCAATTTTTGTATAGTTTGGATACCGTTAAGTGGCAGAATGAAATGCATATGATGAACAATCAGGTTAATTTGAAAAAACTTCTAATTATTTTATCTGAAAAATATACCCTGATTGTTAGCCCTTTGCAGGATTCATTGTATGGTGGAAATGCTTACAACTAATATAAACATATTTATGTTTTCTATGTATCTAAACTATTTCAGCAACCATAAAACTAAAGAGTCATTCTTCCTTTAATATGAACACATTCTATGCTCTTTAGCTATTCAATGTGAGGTTGTATTTAGAGTACCGTTACCTTGGAATTTTAATCTCATTTACACAAGGTCTTGGTTACAGTTGCTTAGTAACACGCTGTGGAAAACAGATTTGTTGATTTATGATAATCTATCTACAATATCCTTATAATTAAAGATGTGGAAAGGAAAACAAGTACACCATGTGGGTGTGTATTCCAGCTGTACACTTCTAACAACCTCTGTCTTCCCCGTGTATCTTACAGCAAGTGCCATTGTAGGGGTTGATGTTTTATGTAACTCGCCTGACACCTGACTCACACCATTGTATGGGGTTTCATGGCAGTTTTGGATAATGCTATTGTGCTGGTTTAAAAGTTGACCAGCAGGGGGAATGAACTCAACTCAAAAGAGAGATTATAAGTCAGAATAACAATTTATTAAAATAATACAATAAG
>JAWMRA010000078.1:17227700-17255308 GCA_035584735.1 Pseudotriccus pelzelni
TATTGATAACAGTTTCTGGGAAATGGCATGGAAGGCTATAGAATACACAGGTTTGGGTTACACCCATCCAGTGATGATTGGTCCCAGCTGTTCTAACTAGGAAAGCTATTTTGCAATTTGTAGGTGAATGTGAAATCCTGAGATTTAGCAATTAACTTCCACAGGACTGCAATTCCGACACAGTTATTTTCTCAGACTTGCATTAGTATCAGGAATATATCAAGAATAATCTGTAAGAGAAAGAGTGAGGCTTATGGCTCATTTTTACACGGTGTTACACTTAGTTCCCAGGAGAGAGAAGTGTGTTAGAGATTAAGCATCATGAGACTTGTAAAACATCTTTTTTGACAGCTAAAGGAAGTATCCAGGGAAGTGTTGGCTGTTGAGTGTTGCATGTCTTCAAGTACTTGCAATTACTGTATTTTAAGGTTTCCTGAAATATTTAAGGTCCTTTATTGCTTTGCAAACAGGGCTCAAGATTTGTATTTACCTCCGCTGCAATTTATTGCAGAAGAATTTAGAAACTGAGACATTTCTAATATTAGCATGCTTATTGTTTAAAATGCCTATGGAAACATAAATTAAGCAAGCACTTCTGAGACATAGATGGGGTGTTATTAAAATCCTGGAGCCTACTTTAATCATAGACCCAGGCCCATGAAAAAATGCAAATGAATTTAATGAATTTATAAATAAACCAAATTAAATGTCTTGTATGGTGAGGCCTGAATTTAGTCTCTTGTTCTATATGTTTTAGAGCATAAAAAGTTTCTTCAACTCAGTTATTTTAAAAGTACCATTCACCTCATGGCTCAGTTCAGTTGAATGTTTCCCTTTCTGCCTTCAAATACTTGTGACCTTTTATGGTTGTTTCACTACTATTGTATCCCTTGACTGAAAAACTGTGGGTGGCATTCATCTTGCCTACCTTTGACATATCCCACACCGACATACGTAAGCTGAAATCATTGTTCTAGTCCTGTTTTTGTAGCTGGTGGGGAAATAAATAAAAGCTTTAAGATTCAGTTCATCTGACGACTCATTTTATGATAGATGAAACTGCCTTCAGGTTCTTGTGTTACTCAAACCTGCATCGTTAATATAAAAACAAAGCAAAAAAAGTCAGGGGAAAGAAGTCAAACATTTTGTATCTCAAAACACTGATCTCACAGTTTAAGAAGAAAAATACATATTCTTCTGTTTTTGATGATCTCTCCTTCTTCATCTCCAGGCTGTACCTGGAGAACTGTGTTCAGGGTTGATCCCCGCAATTCAAGAAAGGTATGGACTGACTGGAGAAGGTCCAAAAGGAGGGCCACAAAGATGATCAAAGGGCATGAGAAACTTCCCTGAGAGACTGAAGGCCTTACGTCTTTTCTTCCTGGAGAAGAGAAGACTCAAGGGGGGCCTCGTCAGAGTATTCCAGTACTTAAAGGGCAGCTACAAAGAGGAAGGAGGCTCTCTCTTCGCAAGGAGCCACATGGAGAAGGCAAGGGTACAAGTTGCATTGGGACAACCTTTATCTTTACACAAGAAATAATTTTTTTACAGTAAGAACATCCTCTCCAGGGATATGGTAGAGTCTCCATCACTGGAGATTTTCAGAGTGCAATTGGACAGGGTGCTAGCTCACCCAAGCTTGGGTTAAGCTCACCTAGGCTCGTTGTCCCGTGAAAGGCTGACCCGGATTGTCCTTTCCAACCTGGGCTGTTCAATGATTGTATGATGGATCTGAAATTTATGCCAATATCATTTTGGGTCTAATAACCAAGGGCAGTTGTGAGTTCCTCAAGCATAGTTATGAGGAAAATTAGATGAATTCAAACAGAATTTATATTTGCATTGATGACTGTATGGAGATTGAATTTGTTAAAACTGATAATACTGGGTTAAATCAACTCAGATTTTTAAATTTTGAGTTACACATTAGATTCACATTTAAAAAGAAAAGTCATATAACCTGAGGGGGAAAAAATTGTGTTTTACGGCTGATTAAAAATTTTATAAAAAGTCTGAATTTAGTTATATGCCTTTTTCACATCTTAGTGGGAAATCTAAATCAACCCAGCAATAAGCATCTCTGCTATTTTAAAGAATATGTATCTAAATGCATCTTTTAAAAGAAAATTACACAGAAGTGGATTGGTCTTTGAGACTATATGCAGAGAACAGTGAGGTACAAGCTTTTATGACATCCAGAAATACATGATGACACTGTATGGTAGGCTCTCCAATGAGCAGTGACTTTTTCCTTCCAAGATATAGGATCTCACTCACTTGGGGCACCCCTGCAGCCAGACAACAAAGAAGGGCTATGCTCATCTATTTAAGATGTGATGGACTGATGGTTTATTTTTTTTTTCTTCTTCCCCAGTTTATTTTTGCCCTTTCAGAATGATTTGATTAATTGGTATTCAATTTCTATAGTCTTTTGTTAACAAAAAATTTAATTTGCTAAATCCAAGTCAGCAATTTATCTCCTCTCTCTAAGCTCTCTGTTTGTTTTATAATCTCCTGTGTGTTTTGTCTGTCTTTTATTAAATCTTTATTTACATATAAAGGAAGACATATATAAATTCTTGGACAGAAGATCTATCTACATGAAACTGTATATGTAGTAATTCTTAAATTTATGTACTACAGATCTGTCCTTAACTTTTTACGTATACAAATACTATTAAATGAATACTATTAAAATGTACATTTTCTGTTAATTTATAAGTTCAAGGAAACATTTTGCTGATGTTGATGATAATTTTGTAGGCAATGAAAGCGGTACTTTCAGAACAGCCTGATGGTTAGTCATGAGAGTTTTTTGTTTACCAGGCTCTATGGAGGTGGTGGTTGGCATTAACCACGCTCGTTAGTCAGGACTGCAACACCAGTGTGTGCCTCTGACCGCACATCTCATGGTATAAAGTGGTGGCCAAAGCCTTACAGTGCCTGAATTTGCAGTAGATGGAAAAGGGAACCATGTTTTTCGACACTGCCTATGCGAGGGTGTCAAAGACCTGCATTTTTCATCCAGGTGAACTTCTGCCCCCAGCAAAGCACTGCTCTGCCTTTCTGACTTGTAATCACTCAGTTGGTAACGCTGTTTCCATCAGGGGAGTGCCACTTTGTTCTGCCTTTTGAAGTGTTTCCTTCCCAGTTGTGTTGAAACATGGAGGCTGCTTTCTGCTGCTCCTTCAGGCGTTTGCCTGGGCCTGCTGGATGATGTGCCCCTGCAACTTCTGAAAATGCAAGAATGAAATACCTATTATCTGTACGTTTTTCCCCCACCTGTTTGATTAACAAAGGCGAACAATGAGTTTTTTGAGGTAGGAAAAAACCTTTATTAATATTTTATAAATGCAGGTCTTTTTGCATTCTCTTTAGATTTCCTCCTACATCTGTACAACTCATCTTCAATATGAATACAGTATCTTACCAAGAAAGAAACACTTACTAAGGAAGAAACACTATTTCAGAGTGTTCCTTTTGTTTCAGTTGGGCGTTGTTGTTAATGGTCTAACTAATGACCTGGATCTAGATTTCACAGAGAAGGTAACAGTTGGCCCATGTATGGCTGTTGTCCATGACTATTTTTGTTGTCATTCACCAAGTGATTAACAAACTTCTGAAAAAACCTCGAGGCTGGAGAGCACAGTAATCTATAATCTGTCACAGTGAGAGAACCCACAGAATTGTTTTCTTTGAAAGAGGATAAAATTCTTTATTTAAAAACTTGTTTCTTAGGAATTTAGTATTTAAACTGTTACATAATTTAACTAGTCGGAAAAAATACCATTTGATTTATTGTTAATTGTTCTTTTTTGAGGGATTCTTTTTGTGGAGCTATATTTTCCATGAGATAAACATTTAATATTAGATTTCTGGCCTAGTTATAAGTGTACCTATAATCTCCTAAATATTATTCTGACATTATCTGTGAAGTGAAAGAGAAGCTATGAATATGCTTCTTGTTCTGCCTTTATAATACCTTATGTAAGATGTATACTTCATAAATTAGCATTTTCTTTTTTCATAGAACAATTTCTGTATAATAAAAGTTTATAATTTTTGGACATTTAAGTTTGTTTACTTTGAATATTGATTAGACTTTTGACCAGGAAGGATGTCTGGTGAAAATATATCAACCCCATATTAATATTTTGTAAATAAAATACATGGAAGAAATTGTGAATCTGGTCAGACATTGAATGTCATATAAGTCTGACTGTTATTTTTTGTTGTGTTAATTAATATAATAATATGTAAACCAGAAGACAGCACCTCCCTAACCCCAAATTTCCTTATTGGTGATGAGATCCTGTCTGTCTAAAAATGTATGCTGTCCTTCATGTTTGGGTGTTCCTTCAGGTAATGATGAAAGTGAGAAGCCCTGTGCACTCCTGGAGGGGCTCTAAATGGCAGTGGGGCAAAAAACCCAGGGGGTGAGAGTTGGAAGGTTATGGGTGAGCTGGGTAAGGGAAATTCTGTGGAAATGTGGATTACTGGTTTTCAAGTGTCTTTATGTTACTTCTTACAAAGAAAAAGAGGCCGAAGAGTTGTCCATGTTTTAGCTGGCTCATAGGAGTAGTCTAGGTAAGACACAAATTGTTGTAATAATTAGCACACAAGCAGGTGATGTACCTGTGTCTGAGGCTGCTTCAGCTCTTTGGCACGAGTGACCAAGAATGTACCCAATGCAGGTCTGTGGTAGAAAGCTGTACTCAGCACACACTGATAAGGAATTATGGTAATAATCTCTAGAGGTAGAGAAGTGTCATTTCGTCTACCCTAAGTGGAAATAAATTAATATTTATGAAGACACTCATAAAAATTAAATGACAAATCAGCGTAATTATTCTCATTGTTCTGCGTGTTTTTCATAAAAATACATCTAATGCATGCATTTGTCTTATGTAGTGCCTGGGAGAGCTAAGGATCAGAAACCAACTTTATATCATTTTAACCCATCTTGCACTGCAGTAGGATAGTGTTTATCTAAATTGTGATGAATACGTTTTTCTAATCTGTTCTTAAAATTTTGGGTTTTGGACTCCTTACAGTTCATAGTTTTCCTGAATTTTTTATTTTTTACAGTTTTTTCTTAATTATTTTTCCTCTTTCTTAGTGGATGTGAAAAATTGCTACCTCTACTTTTTTTCTGTAACATGTTATGTATTGGAACACTGTTCCCGTAGCTCACCTCAGACTTTGTCTGTTTAGAATGCAAAAACCTAAATTCCTCTAGTCCTTGTTAGTACTTTCAGAAACTCTTACTGTTCCTGATCCTTTCCACAGATTCCTCCTCATTTGTCACTTTTCAGAGTGACATTTACATTTTAAGAACAGGATTATACTGCTGACTTGCATTTTTGTCACCGTCTTTTGTCACTTCCAGAGGCTCTCTTCCTGATTGCTGTATAGACAGAAATGAGCTAATGGGAAAGGTGACTCCAAAAACTTCTGAGAAAGTATCTAAAAGGTGGAATACACCTAGGGTGGTTGAAACAGACATCTCCGAAGAAGAACAAGTTGTTTGCTGTCTGTAGTGAGCTGACTACATGAATTTTTCTGTCACGTTAATTGGATGTGGTAATGGAACTGATATTGGAAGTTGCAATCCACTGACGGGTAGTGCCAGTGCGGTAGCAGGCTGTGGTCGTGGTAACTTCAGAGTGCATTAGGAAAACCATGGCTGTCCAAGGTGGTGCAGGTCTTCTTGCTTCTGTTGGTTTATGGGACAATTTGTTTCTTGATTCCTAAGTGCTTTTTTAATCTGTTGAATGAGGCGACTATTTGCTCTGCTCATGAGAAACTCTACGTAAGAACTAATCTGTATTCTATTTTTTCTTACAAATGTGTTTTGAAATGATATGGTGGGCTATTACTACCTATAAAAAAAGTAAATAAAAAGTATACTCAAATGCATATAGCTTTATTTCAAGATAGCGTGAAACATTGCTTCAGTTATTAGGCACCCCTGTCTTCTGTTTAAAACATATGTTTGTTGAAGAACAAGTGGAACATTTTGAGCATAGTTTTATTGCAAAATTGTGGAATTTGTAAAAAGATGCAATGGAGACACCTGAAATTAAAGGATGTATTTGGCACTGTATCAGCTTCCTGTTTAGTATTGAAAACTGTTAACCCATCCAAACATGAGTGAAAAACGGCCCAAAATGCTGGGAGGATTGAATGTTTCAGCAGTAGCCATCTGATGAGAATTACAATTCACTTGATATACTGAGTAATTAGGGATCAGACTGTCTGGATAAGATGAAAGGTCAAGATGCTTTCAGTGAATCTCTGCTTCTGAGGAAGAGAAACGTGTTTTTATTCCTGGATACCCATGTTTTTATACCTGGATATTTGGCAAAGTATGCATGAAAATTTGGGAAACAAAGTAAGAAAATATTTTTTAATTCTTTAAAATTTCATAACTGCAAATGTACCAGCAGTTATAATACCTTCAATGTGCAGTTGAGCCTGCATTCCAATCTTGTAACTTGCTCAGCTTGTCTCTGTTGTGTGACGAGGAGTTTAGGTTGATCAGCATACAAGACTGCTCTTAGATTTGTAAGAATATGAAAAAATTTGAAGTCATTTAAGCAGCTTTTGGATTCACTGCATAGATCAATTTACATACATATATATGTATTAAATGTTAATGTGAAAACGTATAATGCATGTGTATTACTCTCTTTTGCCTAATACACAGAAGAAATGCTCACACATTATTTGATGATCTTTCTTATGTGGCAGATAGATTGATCCCATATCTTGCTGATTACTGTGCACAAAAATCAAGAAAAGATTCTTTTTTCTCAACCAGGCTTCTCTTAGCAAATCTGCATTAAATTCAGTAAACTTCTGCAATTGTCATGAAAACTTTCTCATCTTAATTCTCTTTGAATTTTCTCCACTGGAAATATCTTAGCTATATTTTAGAATGTTGCTTCTTCTTCTGCTAAAGAGGAGGATGTCTCTGCTTCTCCATGTTTGTGGTTTGCCATCGTCTGACTGGTTAGCTAGTCTTGGGGCAAAACAGAAATGTAGATATCAGGCCTTTATTTCTGGCTTCATCTCTTTTACTGTAGATTTGTACTTGAAACAGACATTAGGTACTTGTCCTTTCTCTTTAATTAAAGAAGTAAAAGCAGTGATTCTCTGTGGTGTATTATCTGGTGAGTTGGTGTGCACAGAGTGCCAGAATGAGATGCAAGCTCCACCATAATTGTCATTTAGTCTGATGGGCTGACCTGCTTGAAATCCTGAGGTGTGTACTGCACTTCTCAGTCCAGTAGTTTCTGCTTGTCCACCTTAGGACTCGAATATTCCCATCTCACCCACCTGAATCCAAAGAAAAAAAATGATACCTGAGCCATTGAATGTGATCTCAGCAAGGGAGATGAAGTGAGGGAGTAGTATGTGCCATTCAGCGAGAAGACACTGCCATCTCTTTTCCAAAATGTATGTTTGCTAATCTGGGGTTGATACCGGGTTGGTAGCTGGTATTTGTGGTTATTAGTATGACAAGCCATTTAGAGTTGGTTTCAGAAGAGTCACAGGACCTGGGGTATGGCTTTTATGCTATATATGTCTTAATATCCAGGTATCCAGCCACACTTGAGATTTGAGAAGAACTCAGAGAGGACTGGATGAGATACTGACAGGAATGCCACCTGATGCTAGCACAGTGGAGATCCTGCAGCAGGATCATGCCCTCCTGTTTACCTGTGCATGTGCAGCAATTGTGAGCATACTTAGGCTGGCTGTGATTATGTTGCTTTACCCAGCTGGCACAGCATCAGCACTGTGCCCAGTGTCCAAAATATGCAGGGCTGCCCTATGCTGTGGGCTTAAACACACGAAAAGGTCAGATGCTGCTGGAAAACAGCAGAGATGCTGCCTGATTTGGTGAGCTGGTTACGACAGGTTGTTGGTTTTGGTTTTAAAGGTATTTCTCTCTGATGTCCAAAAAAATTCTCTGAAAGTTCTTTAGCTGCAAGATATCACTTGTCCTCTGGAGGGGGAATACTGCAGAAGGGGCATTGTTTGGAAAGCTTATTTACATTTTTAATTTTAAAAATACAATATACTCTTGCCTCTGTCCTCCCACGCACCTCCAGGAATGAGCAGGACTTTGATCTTCCAGTGACAGAGGTGTGCAGGCCCCTCGTGGCCTGCAAACCAGGGCAGTGCAGCAGCAGCGTGGAGCAGGGCTGAGCCCCGGTCCCTCGAACAGGGTGCTAAAGGGCTGCTTAGCAACGCGCGCCTCAGCGCCAGCGGCCGCCCCAGCCCGTGGAGGCTGCCAGGGGAGACAAGTTTTCAAAGTGAGATCTTCTATTTAAGTATTTCTTACAGTGTACCAGATAGCTGGAAAAGAGGGCAGCAGGCAGAATGAAAGCAAAGAAACTGCGGAGGAGGAATGAGAAATAAAGGAAGGGTGTCAAGGCTCTGAGCGAGCAAGGATCCAAGGAAAAAATAAAAGAAGGGAGTAAAATTGGAGAAAGAAAACTGCAGGATGCAAGAGGGGATGTGATTAGAGAGATCAGCAGATATTCAGAAACTGCTAGAAGAGGGAGGTCTTCATCTTCGGAGTGAAAGTTTGGCAATAAAATCTTACCAAAGTGAAATGATATTAAGATGGTACTACAATTATAATGAAATTTCTCTGTTGTTTTTCTTTCATTCACTTATTTTCAGAATGTATTCAGAAACAGTTAAATACAGTTATGCAGTAACTGTACAGAATACTGTTCCCACTACGATGGCTTATTAGGAGAGAATTAGAAAAAAATGAGCTAGTTCTATATGAGTTCTTATGCTCTTAAATTCAAAGAGAGTTATTTCTCCTTAAGATAGCAGTGAATTAGTCTGTATTACTAGAAGTGCTTTCTGCCCTTTTCTCTATAGACACAGACAAGTTAAGAATTTTTTTTGTTATCAGAATTTTGTTGGTTTGATGAAACAGAGAGTTGGCAATGTTGCCTTTTACTTTCCAGTTTCTGTAGCAGCTGCAATGCCCTTTCCTTCTCACTTATGCTTCTGTGCTGCTTGCAAATGCTGTCTACTCTCTTATCCTTGACATTATCGCAAATTCAGTCTCTTCTTGGGTCTCCTTTACTCCCTGGAAATTGCGCCAGACTTGATAACAACAGTTTTTACCTGGCTACATCATAAGGGACCTTTTACACTTGTTGTACCTGCGTATTTTTGATGACATCAGAATCATTAGTCATACACATGGAAAATGCTTTTCTTCTTCAGACTTCACAATGTTGTTTGTTTTTTTCTCCCCCCTCTTTTTTGGGTCTTTCTCTAACACCCCCCGCCTCCCCCCAGGTTTGAGCATGGCATTTGTCAGCATTTATGGCATCTTCCAGTGCTTTACATGGTGTTTAATTTATAATGTGGGGAAAGAGAATTCCATCAGGCCTTTCCTTGTCTAACTTAGTAACTCATCCCTGGTTAACCTCATCTTGTTTTGGCATTTTATGTGCTAGATGTGCATAAGGGTTTAATGGATGAGCTTCCCTCCTTACCTTAGACTTTTCCGCTGGCATTCTGCCAGCAAAATGTAAGCACAGCAAAACCTGTCCACCTCTTTCCCCCAGGCTCTTGTACTTCACTTCTGTGAGGGCCACTGGCTTCGTCTTCTGTCCTTCGTAAGCAAAACTGCACTGTGTAGCTTTCATATATCTTCTTTCTCCCACGGCTTGATACAATTTCCTACTGCATTTCGTTCATTGCATCTCCAGTAGTGTCCTCCTTGTCTCCGTTTCCGTTTTGAAACTGTTATCTGGGCTTTGGTGGTTTGTTTGGCACCTTTTATTTACTTGATACACATATGTCCATCTCTTGCCTCTCTCCAACCTTTCTAAATGTGACAAGGAACTGCCCTATTTTGTCTCTGGTTTTGACTGTACCTACTGGATGGTATGTAACCATTAATTCCTTTTTCATTCCTTCCGATTCCACCCTTGTCTTTCAGGTCTTGATTTCATTCTCATTCAAAATCCCTCCTTTATGAACAAGCATTCAAAGGGATCTTTAAATCCTGGCTTTTCTGTTGCATCTTCATTAAGGCTTACTGTAAGAAGTAAAGTGACTCAGAAAATACAAAAAGTAAGCAAAGACTCAATCCTAACCTTCTACTAATACAACATCCCTCTTTATCATCTAACTGCTTTGACCTTCATAACTACTTCTTCTGTTGTCATCTATATAGATTATAAACAACTGTATCAAGGATTGAGTTTTTCTTGCAAAGTACTGGCACATTGTGGGTGTTCTATAAAGAGAAGATGGTGACAAGGATTTAGCAAATTTAGTACACTTTGAGATTTTATTTTAGCATTTGACAGATTCTTTTTTTTTCAGTATTTCATTAGCATTTTCTTCATCTAATATAATGACTTCTGCATTATGCACCTTGCAACGAAAGGCTGTTGATTTTAAGCTGTTTTTGTTATTTAGAATTTTTTTAATAAAGAGAATTTTCCATTCAACTTGCTGCTAATAGCAGCAAGCAGTATGTTCTCATCCAGTCCCCTCCCTCAAGCTTTGCAAGTTGAATTTTCCTAAATTGCACAAAGTGCAATAACTATTGTTGAACTCTGAGGTGTCCGTGGGTGCTGTATGAAGTACTGTGTGACTTCCAGACTGTATCAAGATAGGAATAACCTCACAGCAACTTCAGTTTGAATGGTTCTCACTAGATGTGGACAAGAGATTATAAGCAGTTGATTATAAGGCTGAATACTTGTGTTTATTTCAAACAGTAATTCTTACTGAAAAATAGAACATCAGTTTTGAATTTGGAGAGACTAGTGCAGAGATTCTAGGTAAAGGCTAGAATAAAGCCTGAGCGGGACCACAAAAGTCAATATGGGGAAGCTGCTGGAGCTGATAAAAACAGGAAGGGTCATCCACACATTCTCTCTAGACATTAAAACATGCAGAAGCAAGATGTGTGTATCAGAGGTCAAGACAGAATAAGGTAGAGATGACTTTCCAATAGTAACATAGGGAAAAAAAACAGGTGAAAAATGTGGCAGAAATGGAGTCAGGCTGCAACATGTGTGAGAATGTTTTGATCCACAGTACACTGCGTTGATGTACACGTTTTTGCCAAACACACAGTATTCTGTGTGTGTTTTGTCTGTAAGATGTGTACATTGAGGAGTTATGAAGGGTTTCACTAATTTCTAGGGCAAAATCAAGGTGTTGATTTAACTTTATTTTCTATTGGTAAAGGTACGCAGACTGAATTTGTTTTCCAGTTTTGAATACTTTTCATGTATAAGATCCAAGTTTACCTTTAAAGTATGCAAGGAATGGAAATTTCCACTGTCAGATTTTCCTTGCAGTGAAGTAGTTTGCCTCCCACATGCTGTAGTAGTATTATATTCTCAGTCCTACACAGGGTATGCCTGATCTGTTCCTTCATCATGTCATGCTCAAACAGGGGCTGAGGTGTAGCTTTAGATCTCACCGTACAAGTACATGTAGATGTGCATAATTTCTGTGACTGATGGAGCTGTCCATCTTGGAAGAATAATTGAAATACTGTGCTGGTATTGCTACCAGAACATAACTGTGGAATAGTGGAAAACAGAGTAGTAAGATAAAGTCCTGCAGAATTCACTCTGCGTGTAAGACTCTGTAAAATGTAGGGCCTATTTATTTATCCTTATAACAAATGGAGAAAAGTGCACACCCAGAGGGGAATTCCCACTAGGTAATCAGAATTTTCCAGCACTGACTCAAATGAGGCAAGACACATTCAAAGTCTTGTGTTTTGTAGTTTGGTGTTGTACTCCAAGGTAACATCAGCTGTTTTGAAAATGGTAGAAACTATTTTTTTCTGTATCAATTGTAACAAGCGCAGGTCTGCCTTCGGTGTCAGGAAATTCTACATTTGATTTTTAGTGTTCTCATTCTGAAAGTGATTTTGAGTTGACTTTAAACCTGCAATAGTATTTTCTATTTTTCCCTTATCCTAGATTAAGGCTACCACAGCCTGGAGAGAAGATAAAGCAAGGAAGTGCAGACTAGAGAACAGTTTTTGTTCTCAAAACCTCCATTTTTGAATGTGATGTTTGCATTGTAAGGTTAGATACTGTGTATGTGCAGTGGAAGTTCTTGGAAAGCCTTGGCAATTGCTGAGCTGCCTTGAATGGTAAAAGTTTAGAAAATATTCGTACGTCTATAGCTGACCTGCTATGAGAAAAGCTGAAAAGCTGTTGCTCCTGCTGGGTGTTGCTTACTGCTGGGTGCTCAGCAGTTGGGACAATAGGATGTATTATTTCAGCAGGGGCAGAGCATTTGTAAAAGTTTCTAAGCCACTCTTATTGAAACAAAAACTGAGCTCCTTTTGTTTCATTTTTTTTCTTGTAAAAATAGATGACATCTTTCTTTTTTTAGTTCACTTTGAATGCTTATGACTTTGAACTCTCACAACTTTTTGTCTGTCACACTCAGAACTTATTTCTGTGAATCTTTAGAAATTATTCTGTATGTAATTGTAATCAGCTGTATTGTTGGAAAACTTGTGTTAAACATTGCTTGCTGCATGGTTGTGATTTATGGTGACTGCTACAATTCATGGCTTGATACCGGCTGGGGGTATCAATAAGAAATTGCAAGGGTGTTATTTCACTGAGCTGCATTTGACTATTTTCCAGCTCCTCTCATTTTCGAATGTCGGAGGAGTACAAGGTTTCACAGGCATGAGATAACGTTACAGCCTTGGCATAGCGACTGGATGTATGGGCCAGACTGGCTGCTGCATTTTCTCTTGGAAAAAGATGCAAAATTCTATCAATATACATTTAATAAAAACTGTGTACAAAACTGGTGGAAACTGTGCATGTTCCTTTTAGGGCAAATTCTGGTCAGTGTGAGTATTCAGTGACAGCAGTGGTGAGATATGATTGCCTATTAGGAATGTGCCATCACGGTATCAAATGTAATGGCTGCAGTTTAAATGCTTGATTTGTTTCTCTGTGTTTGACACAGTTTTAGTATTACTGTTTCCAACTGTTTAGCATTGAGCATTAATTTTTGAGATTGGAGATGCTGTAAATTAGAATTCTGTCTTTCTTATTTGAATCGGTTACAAAGGAAATTAACTATCTCTACTGAAATGCTTATTCATTAAGTTAATGTAATTTAACAACACAATATGCAAAAGAAGCCAAAAATGAAACTAGAGAATTGTTTAACAATTAGCAAATCTTTCATGAATAGACACTGGGAGAGGCTGGAGAACACTAAGTGTTGCTTCCTTCTCAGATTTCTAGTAGAATAGTTTTGTGATGATTTAAAATTCAGGATCAAATCACTTCTTAATTTGGATGAGTTTGTAAGAATGAAAAATCCAAGGAAGTTATAAAACAGTTGATGACATCCAGAAAAAGCCAAGCACAAAAGGTCAGAGAAATTTTGCATGATTCAGTGTATGAATAATACATTATTTTCCAGAGAATATTTTATGAAGTGATTGTCCTTTGTTATGTTTATGTGTGAGAATTGGGTTTTGTCAACGGCAAGAAGAATCCATTTTCCTGCAGCTTTTTCTTAAATGCTAATTTATTGCTATGAAAGATGCCAAAGTGACAGATCTGAAGAATGAAGCCCTCTATTTATCTTCTGAATGGATGGAGCATGAGTAGCAGCGAAGCCTTTCTCATGCTCTCTTGCCAGTGCGCCACAATCTTTTTACCATATCCTGAGCATATTTTTACCAGTGAGAGGTGCTTATTCATTCCATAGTTTCCTTAATGGACTACCAAGGGTATCAATTAGTGACAAGTGAACAGTAGTTTTACAGCTTGGATACCTGCCCAGTAGGAACAGAAACTACCAACTCTTTCATAGAGGCCATAGGACAACCATCAGAGTAGTGAATTAGTGTCACTGCAGAGAGGAGCTGTTTGCAGTTGAGCAAAGAGAGGACAGAAAGATCCTGGTTTTACCACCAAACATCTTAACATGTGGGAAAGGATTCCAGTTTAGCTCACTTGTCTTTACACTGTGCAGTAATTTTTTACCTAAGACACTAAAGTTGGCAGTACTACAGATGCTACTGTAAAGCAGTAAGTAAATAATAAATGAAATAGTTTTTGTCGGTTTGTTGTCTCAGTACCCTCTTGTTTACTCAGTATGAACTTGGTATGAGTAGTACCAGTGCATTTAAAAATCTAGGACTAGAAAATAGGATTACTGGGGCTTTGAACTAGCTTTTACATTCCAGTGTTATTTGCAGTTTTATTCTTTATTTGGTTATGGGTCCTGAATTTAATTCCCTGATCCTGCACACGTGCAAATGGAACTAAGAAAAAACTTAGCAGAAAAGAGCATGATGAATTGAAATCTTGTGTAAGGAATGAGTAAGATAAAAACAAGACTTGTTTAGACGAGTCTTCCTGAGCATTCAGGTAATATAGCTTTTCATATTCTTAACAATTGTTCCTGTGTGTGATACTACATCACACCAGTTATTCTACAGCAGATTTGTTCCTGTGAGTCTTGTCCAGGCTTGTTAAGACTTGCACATAGGGTTGGAAACTCTCCTAATTCCCTCCAGCTTCCAGCTCCCCTGTTGTCAGGCATGAGCTCCAAATGCAGGCACAATTCTATCCCCTCACACTGGTTCCGGCTTGCGCAAACCCCGGTGCCTGTCCCGGGAGTGCAGCTCACAGACAAGGGTTTCACAGCCCTTTGTAGAGTGACTGTATGGGCACGCTCAGAAAAGTGAAGGTTAATTAACGAGGGGGTGAATTTGTAACATAATAATTAAATCAGATTAAACTAGGCCACTTTACTTATGAATGAAAATGTCCACATGGGGGTTTAATATGTTTTAACTAATGCATTTTGAACTCACACTTGAAGTCAATTTGGCTCAGTGTTCGCAATTTTCCCTGTGCAGATACGCCTATAGAATTTTAAACAAAAAAAAAAGATTTGGTGCAATTTCTAATAAAGATCTACCCCTACTGCACCCCCAGGAAATACATCTGCAAGTTTTATCTGTCAGTGAGTGAAAATAGTTGTGGAAGCTAGATGCTGAACAGAGTTGGTGTGATGCTCTTTTCTTATGTTCCCAGCGATTTCCATTCCTGACAGGAAGGATTATGAGAACCAGGTTTCTGTTTCAAAGCAAGCTGAGCTACCATATATTACTATTTGTGTGCTCTAGGTACCAGTAAGGGAGGCCGTGGGATGCCATGCTCTCATACTTAATCACTGTGTGGTTAAGTGTGAGAGCATGGCATCTACCTCCCAGGTAAAAGTCTAAAACATGACACTATAGACTCATTCTGACTGTGTTGATCTCTGACTCAATGAATATTGAAATACTTCATGAAAAGTTAGGTATCTCTGAGGAGAGAAAGATTAAATCAGACCTCTCCAGAGTACTTAGTGATGCAGCAATTAAGGCAAGATGGTGTCTAATAATGCTTTATGTCAAAGAAAATTACAGATCTGGGAAGGTGAGGTAGTGTTTCTTAAAATAAAAATATTTATATGCAGTTTGCTCAGAAATTGTATTTAAGAAAGTGGCTCATTGAAATGAAAAACCAAGTTTTGCAGCCTTTAGTTTTGGTGAAGGAAGTTAATAGATTGGGAATGAAAGTAACATTACGTGTAAGACACACAGACTGTAATCTTATAACAGATTTTTTTTTCTATTTTAAAAGCAGAGAGAGGGTACAATTTACTTACTGATTTTAATTTTTTTTTTTGCTTGTAAGCATATAATTATGGAATAATTGTATTTTTATGCGATATCTGAATGAGTTTGACATTGTGGATCTTAAGTAATACTACTGATTTCTTATTTCATAGAAGTAACTAATAAAACATTTTTATATGACTTTTTTGTAGTAACTAGGGTTATAATTCTTTTACAAAGATCATAAAAGATGGCTAAATTGTGTGAAGCTTTTAAATACTGTTTTTTAAAATATTCTTTTTGTAGTAATCAAATTACACTTTTTTCATAGTCACAAGCAGCCAAGCCTCTTACAATCTCAGAAATTTTGAAATTTCTATTTTACTGTCTTCACTGGCTCTTCCTTTATTTCACTGTTCTCTGAAGACAAGTATTTTCCGGGGACTGATTTTCCTATTATTTATATTTGAGTTAGGGAGGACAACTCCATTTTAGCAAACTCTATTCTAGCAGCCTTCTGCCTCATCTTACCTCTTGTTTAAAAGGGTAATAACTAAATCTCTTACTGTTTAACTGTACAAAACCTATTTTTCCTCATGTAATTGTGAGGAAATTGAGCTATAATAACGGACTATCCATACAACATCAGCATTTGTGGATGTCAAACAGCACAGACCACAAGCATCTGTTCACAGTAGTTCCCCAACAGTATCTATATCTTTAGACTATTTAGAGATAACTGTTCGTTTTTCTAAGTTTATAAAAACTGATATGTATACATGTGTTCTAAAAGTTTTTACTATACAAAGTCAGAATTTTCAGGTGTACGTTGTTTGTTCCGTAATTGAGCAAACAATTTGTAGTCCTGGCATTAGTTTGGGCATTGGTTTGTGATCAGTTTAGGTTGAACTCAGACTGCACTGCCACGGAAAGCCTCAGTTTTGCCCTTTCTGCTCCTGCTTCCTTTGCTCTTTCACACTCTTTTTGGGATTAGTACTGATGCTCATGGGGTCATATAGAGGGAAACTAGAGGGACACGGGGATTAAACAGGAGGATGGTGGGGCAGAGGTGGTGATGGATCCCATCTTTTGGTGATAACTTGGTGTTAGTTTCTTGCATTGACCTAAGCTGATAAAGACACTAAACTTTTGGCGTAATTAAAATATTTGTAATTTCAGCTGAGATGAGTATGTGGCTTGTAGTTCCTTCCCCAAATTCAAATGGAATAATGGTCCAGATAACTTCAGTGCACATGATGATGCTTCAGTCAAAACAATATCTAATAAATGCTATTTGATCTCACTGTGATCTTTTTGGCCCTCCTTTTTGGCTGTTCATTTCTATGTGCCTCTTAATTGTTTCCTGCTTGCAGAAAGTATGTGCTGTGTTAGCAGTGAGTAACTTTTCTTTTTTTTTAAGGCATGTTTTGGACACCCCACCGCCTGGTGACCAGGTTTTGAACTACCATACTGCTTCTGGTTCTTGCTGAATTGTTTTCTGGTCAACCTCAAGAGCAGCTATGGTGAAGTACACTCCATCCATAAAGGACTAACATTTAGCCAGATCGTGGGCTCTAGCTACCGAGTGTTCTCTTACTGTGGCGTGGCTTGACCCGATGTACATACTATAATAGCAGTGATTGTAATGGAAAACACTGAGATGATGCTTTGAGCTGTCAAGTTAGACAGAATCCTCCTTTTCCTCCTCCAAATCCAATTAATTCCATCTGCAGTTTCTTCTAATTCCCAGTTGTATTTATGAAATAAAATCTTAAGTTTCTAATCTAAGAACTAATTGTAAATTAATGGCATCAGTATGTAACAAAGAGAAGGATTAATGCAGGCCCACACATTCACTTTTTCTTTTTGATTACAATTCTGTATTGGATGGATCTCTCAGGACTGCTACCAAGCTGTGACATAGTCAGAAAAGTGTTTAACACTGGTGAGAGAAGTGTGGGGTCTTTTTCTATACTTATAGCTTGGCTAGGTGTCTGATTTTTAAAAAAATTCTGTGTTACTATCCTGTGAACAGTTTTCTCACAGTTTTGAGGAATTGCAGTATTCATTATTGGGGGCATGGGAATGATTTAAAGTAACTATAGATGATTTTGCAACAAAATCAATGAGGCTTGTGTTTTCTGTCGGTTTGCTTTTGTGTTTAAGTGCTGCCAGAATTACTTGTAAAATGGAAGGCCTAAAATGTACCATACTTGTCCTACTGGAACAGTATTCCTGAACTATATCTTCAGTGTCCTGAATTTGTTACCTACTGTAATTTCTTCTGTCCTTTCTATTTGTTTAAGTTTAGACATTTCTCTTATCAGCTTTCTAAATGTTAAAGTTTATTTTCTTGTGGTGCATGAATTTGCATTTGTCTCAGAAAGGTAATGTTTAAGTGGTAGAATGCTGATAGTCTGATGATGATTAGTGTCTTTTCTTGGTAATCAGACTGTGCTGCTTTTGTCTTTGTGTACCTCTGCTTTTCATTAGAGTAAATGTTTAGTACTCTATGCAAGCTCTGTGTGACGCTAGAGGAAGTATCTGCAGCTTGGCTCTTTGTTTCCTCTTAAATCTTTTGCTCAGGCATTACTTTGGTCTTGTAGGAGTGGTCCTTCATGATTTCCTATATTGTCCATATGTGTTCAACCGTCCTTGATATTAATAACAGATTAAACCTTTGCTGTCTGCCGTGAGTTCTTCCAAATACTTCCACTGGGCTTAACATCATACCAAAGAAGAAAGAGAACTTCTAGGAGAGGGAGGAGACTATTTAGAGAGCTGGAAAGACAACAAACCAAGATTACTCCTTTGTATCTGCCTCTATGAGAAAAAGAGGTCCTAGTTCAGTATCTTTCTTCATGCAGTACTTTTCAAGACAGGACTGCTTTTATCCTTCCATCATCATGCATTTTGTTGGCATGCAGCATAAACAAAAAATCATGTATGAATTTAGAAATCAGGCTTAAGAAAAGGAAATGCTTCCCTGAGTCAGTGTTTAGGATTCAGTCCACTTTCTAACTCTTCTCTGTCATTGTGCTAGTTTGAGAGCTGTGCAAACAATTTTTTGACAGGAGACGTGTAAAGCTTAATGACGAAAGCTGTTATATTTTCTCAGCATCTGTTTCATGTGTTTTCTCAAAGGAGTCATAAAAGTAGATGTAAACACTGAAACACATTCAGTATTATTCAGTGGCTCAGTTCTGACTCAGTTTATTTTCCAATTCTCCTCTGAAGCAAAGAAGTCTCCACCTGCCTGAACTGGTGTCTGGTGGGCTTTGCTGCTATGAAGTGGAGCTCCTGAGCATTGGAGCATGGAGTTGTCTGTGTTGCCTCTTCTGGGTGGCTGAGCTATGCCCAGAGGGAGGAAAGATGGGACTTTGAATTTATAATTTCCAATTAATTTTCAGCTACCAGGCTGGCCATGGGAGTCTATGCCCTGGATTTTTAAATAGTAACATCATGAAGGCCTATTAGGATAGTTAGCTTAAGCTGGAAGTGAACAGTCTGCCTTAGAGTTAACTGCCTTGTTCAGTTAGAGGTATTGGCTGTTCTGATAGAGGCTTATGGAAATGGTTTTGAAGTCTTTCCTGGGTAGAGAGAGTGCAGCTCTTTCTGCAGCTAGTGACTCAGCCAAATGTCAAGCCAGATTGGCTTCACGCTGGTTAGCAAATCTTTCCTTCCTGAGCATTATGATGGACAAATCAGTCAAGGACTCTCTTCACACCCATCAAATTGAAGCTGCTGTCATTGGAATTAGTGTCATTGAACAATGCTGCTAATGAATAGTGGACCACTGCATAACTCTCTTTCTCCTAATTGTCTGAAGAATGTGATAATTTATTTGGGATACTGATGACTTTCCTTAACGGCAGTAGCAAGGGCTTTATTTTTCTTGCAGTAGGACAGGAGAGACTGTTCATTAATATGGGATGGTTAATTTTTGCTGCTAAATAACCAGACCAAGAGTAACTGCAGCTCTTAGGCTTCAGAGCACCTCTCTGCCTGGAAAGAGTTTTTGCATGATGTTGTGGCTGGGAGAACAAGCAATTAAAATAAAAGTTTTGAGAAAGGAGAAAGCTATCCTGCTGTTGCAGATTTTAAAGTGCATAGGAGAAAAAGGCTGCCTAGGAAAAAGAGATGAGAAGCCCTACATTTAATTGGCTTTCCCTCCATACAGCACATTTAATGTGTAGTAGGTGGAATGAATGTTGCTGCTTATTTATAACAAGCTTGGCACAGCAGTAGTATGCATTAGAAGTGAACACTTTTCTGAAATACACTAAACTACGTTAGTAATTTGAATTGACTTGTATTGTAACTAATACAATTCTTAAATATATCTATGTGGTATATTTTTTTGTAATACAAAGCAAGCAATAAATGCCTTTGTTTATAAAGAAGAGACATTAACACTGATAACAGTACAACTGATAGTACTAAACATATATACTAGACAGTTATTAGAAGTTTTCATTCACTTTGCTGCATGACATAAATATACAGAAGTATTCATCTAAATTAAGGTGCAGATAATTTTCAATCTATTTTGTCAAATTCTGTTTCACTGCAAGTCAGTGTCTGTTTCTGTATTTTTGTACTTTGACTCCAGTTGTCAGTATCTTACACTGGATTATTGTTAGTGACTTGCATAGGCAGGTGTAAATCTCTGGTGTGTGCCCTAGCATGCTATTAATCAGAGATTATGAAAACATTACACAAAATATCTTTGAACAGGAAATATGGTTAAATTTCCAAGGAGAAATCCTATTTTTTGAACAACTATGCCATTAATATTGATACTTGGCCCCTGATATGTCTTCCTTCTGTGACTAATGAATCCTTATGATCCTTGTACACATTCACAATGACAACTAAAATGATTGTCTAAATGTGGAAATTAGCCTCTCTATCACCCTTTCTCTGCTTGCTATTCCTTTGTCAGGACACAGGGCTTTTGGAATTGAATTTATTATAGCTGGAATTGTGTAGTTTTGTTTGTTGCTGTTTTAAGCTTTTCAGCCCTCTTTTCTAATGGAAGCTGCTGTCTGGTTCAGGGTCTTTTTGATCCATTTCCTCTCCTTCCTACATTTTGCTGATAAGGAGGCTGGAGTTCCACCCTGTCATTTGGCACTTCATTGTACTTGGCATGTTTCAGGAGTGAGGCCTCTGATAGCTGTTGAGATATTTTTTTTTATATAATGATATTTTATTCTCAGACTTGTTTCCTGCTTGTAGGAATTAGATATGCTCCCATTCCAAAAAGTCATGCTGATTTTGGAGACTGTATTCTGTTTGCTTCGAGCAGCCACACATCTCACTTCATCAGTTAATAAAAAGGAAGAGTTGAATTTTGATAGTTAAAAGAAGCTGAGCCACTGATTGAAATTGCCATTCCTTTAAGAGCTCCATTCACAGTCTTCAGAAGGCATAATTCTAGTGGTGTGCTGTGTTTGTAGGGAGTAAGAAGGAAATTACATCATTCAGGAGAGACATAATTCTGCAAAAGGTGCAAATTATAGCTGACTTTAGAGCTGCAAATAATTGCTTTGATTTGTTGACTTGAAATTGTGAGGCAGAGAGGAAAAAAGAACTGCTGGTATTTCTTCGTGCTGCCTCCACTAGAGACTCTTGATGGCATGTCATGTGTGTCTCAATTGACACTGTTCTACTGTTGTTGTAAACAACCAAACTCAAACCAGCTGAGACTCTGCCCCTATATGTATTGTGTATAATATTACTTTGTCTCATAGTAAGAAAATAACTGTTTCCCTACTTGGCTTTGCGCAACAGTGAAAGATTTATGCTTCGTTCTGTCTGAACGAAGATTACCTCTTGTGCTCTTTCCAGAAAGGAACCTGAACAGAGTTCAAATTGCTCTGTGCCAAAGAAGTTACATAAGGGAGCTACACTCAAAATTAAGAACATCCGTGAGAAATAGTTTGTGAAAATATCTATTATACTTATATGAATAATGTATAGAAACTGAAGACTATATTGAAACAGCAACCAGTATCCAAGGTAAGGTATTAAACCACACCAGTGCTCTTAGCTGTCTGTTAGTGAAGTAGAGGCTGTATGTAGGTCCAAGCTGTATTTTCTTCTGTTCATCTCTCACCTTACAAAGAGTACTCGTACTGTGTATCCTTTCCACATGGATATATTTGTAAATAGGAAGAATGTCTCCAAGCACCTCTTTGTCGGCTCCTGTATTTCACCAAGGTCTGCTTGAAGACCTAAAGATTATGGTCTTGCAGGGGGTCAAGAGGGGGCTGTGTTGTAACCTGGGATTCCTCTTTCCCTGGTAGCCTGTAATAAACGTTGAGTAAAGATCATGGAAACAGCCATATGGGGTCACCCAGAGCGCCATGTAATGCATAATCTATTTGTAACAATGGCCATTAACAGATGCTTGAGGAAAGAATGTTGAATATCTAAAGAACTTGGGAGATTTTGGTCATATATTCCTAGTTTTCAGCACTCTGTGATGTGGTGCTTCCTCAGTTAAAGTTTTGTCTTTGGGATGAACTGTTGTGGATGTATATTTTTTAATTTAAATGTTGCATAACTTGTTGAATCCAACATCTGGCTTCCTTTATGTTCTGTTGCAGATTTAGTGCTACATTATGCTACATGGAAGCTCAGTAGGGATTCCCATGACAAGAAGAACACCTACACAAGATTTAGTTATTTCTTCTCTAGCCTTTTCAGCACCAACTCTGTATTATTAATATGGAGCTAGGGGTCTGTATGAAATTTTGAGAATTTGGTCCCAGGTTATCTTTATACTTTCTTCTGAGATTCAGTGGTTGTGTATTAAGGCAGCTCTTTTCCAGCTGTTTCCTTACTTTGATTTCTCATCTGCTGTTTAAGGATTTTGCACCCCACTGAAGTAAGAGCCATTATTATCATTATTATTTTGTGTAAAACAAAGTTGAGAGTCGGTGTTTTAAAAGTGCCTAGGAGGTGGATATAAGCATCCAGTTTTCATTTAGGGAGCTGGTGCACAACTTCAAGGTGCTTATAAGAAAGCAGCTGCCAGGATATGTCTCTAAGGCACAGTGCAGAGAGGCACTCAGGAGGCCCTAACAAGCTTGTTCAAGTACTAAAAGCAGTGCTGTTGTGTTAGCACAAAGATCTGCCCAAGGTAATTAACCCTGCAGAGAAATTAGGTAAAATAAGTCTGGTAGAGAGCTACAGTTACACTGCAGAGCAGGGCTGGTGGAAAAGGCTATTAGATGATTTTTGTTGAATTACATATATGTATGCCATAGTGTTATGGAGTGCTAATGTTAAAAGAAGATTATATTGCTAGGAATTTTGTGAAATAAAGTCACAGGTAATGTCTGGTCAAGGACCTTAAGTCACCCATCTTTCATCTAGACCCACCAGGCATGATTTTGCTCATGAAGGCAGGTAAAGCAATTTTAGTCCCTTCTTGAGCATTGCTCCACGGTCTGTGTGAGATTCAAGTCGGATGACATTATTGGAATAGTTTTAATGCACCTCTTCAGTCCCTTCCTTCTCTTTTTTTTTACACTGTGGCTGTAACTAGACCTGGACATACTCTTAACTGCTTACTTTAAGGTATTTTTGCTCTGTGTGCAAGCAGAGTGACTCATGGCTGATAACCAGTGACTTCACACCTACCATACCTCTTAACTCTGCTGTCAGATAAGAGGTAAATGGTAACAGGAGAAGTTTTGGGTCTGTATATTGTAGTGGGGAAACCATGTTAACATAAACGCAGTGAGGTGCCATTGAAGTAATTGCCAATTGTTGGTCTTTTTGTCTGCTCCTTGCAGAGATACAAATAGAATTGCACACTCCAGGTGTTGAAATATGGGAAGCAGCAGCAAAAAAATCAGGGTGTTTGAAATCAATGACACTGCTTGCACTTAAGTACTGCCTTGAACCTGAGCCTTAGAGTTGCATTTCATGGCTTTTGCAGCAGTTCCTCTCTGCTATCTTCTAAGTGCCAGAGATCCTCCAGCAGGAAGGGATGGAGCCAGAGGGTGGCTGGGCAGGAGTGCAGGAGCTGTAGGACAGCTGTGCTGGGCAACCAGGGGACAGCTCTTTGTGGAGGGTATCAAAGCTGCATAGAGAGGCAGAGGGGAAAGGCTCTAATAGGAAAAAAGGAACAGCAGAGCAAAAGAAAGAGTCTGAGTCATTACTGAAGTATTTCAGGATCCCAAAATTGCTGAAGTCTTTGATATTGCTGTCAACTGTCGGCATGTCACTGAAGTAGTAAGTCTAGATAGAAGGATCAGAACCAGAACTAGAGATGTGACAGAGTTGTATAACCTGCCTTTCAGGGAACTGGAATCCTGAAAAAGGATAACAGTCACAGAAATGAATTCTATTTTTTTTCTAGAGTTTATAAGTAGAGTACAATGCATTTGAATTAGTAAGTCTTTAAAAATAAATTACTGCTGCATGGAGTTGATGCCATTATGGTGACAGATGACCTGGATTGTTTTGCTGGGAAGGAAGCACCCTTCCCTTGAGAAGTCACAGCTGCTTATCTTGGCTATGCAAACCCAAAAAACCTTAAATATTTAATTATTTATGTATTTTACATGGAGAGTTCAGAGGGGAAACATAATTCCTTTTATTTACAACAACAGTGAAATAATTCAGTTTTTTTTTTTCTTTGAGGATTTGTAATGGATACTAAAAATACTTGTGGTGAGTTCGTAGTGATCACTGACAGGCCTCCTCTTTTCACAGCAAGAGGTGTAGTGAGATGCAGATGATAACTCTGTAAATCACTAATAGGAAAATAGAAATAACAAAGTGCTTATAATTTTTGAGGTTTCCTTCAAACAGCATGGTCGTTTCTCCAAACCCAGCTAATGGAAAACCAGTCATGTCTGGCAATTCTCTGTAGTGGCTAGTTTTAAATTCTTCATTCTTGTGCTTTATTCAATGGTATTCAGAAAGGCTGGTGTGAAAACCTGTCATTTGTTTTGAGAACATAGAAAGTAGACAGAGAGAGAGCTTAGGTCTCCCTGTTCTTGGTCACCTCTGCATGTCCCGTGGGCAAGACTGTCTTCCATGGATGCTACAGGGTGTTTTTTGCTTCTTAGAGAACAAAGAGCAACTGAGGAAGTCACTACAGAAGTAAGATTTACAATTTCCCTCCTTCATTGATTTAAATTTAGATACATAAATTTGTGTATTTTGAGAAATGGCTTAAAACTCTTTTTGTTACTAGAAGTATATCTTGTACATAGGATTGCGAAATTTTATTTTCAAGAGTGAAAACTTATAATCTTGAATACAGAACAGTGTATTTCTAAATCTCTCAGTTCTGTCAAGTTAATGTAACTTCTTGATTACATGTAATCAAGCATGTGTTAAAGCAACACAGAATCATGTCAGCAACTTAAAACAAAAGCAAAATATTTTTGACTGTGCACATGCAGTGATGCCATGAGAAATACAACAGTTTGCTGAAAGCACGCAAGTTGTTATGTTGGCACGGTTTTAAGCAAGCAAGGCTGAATGAGGCACAATATGACATTTTGGAGTTCATGTTGGGAGTAAACATGCCACAACAATCAACTATCTTGTCAAAAAGCTACAAAAATAATTTATTTCCCCTCCAGAGCAACTCCTAGGGAAAGAATAGTTAGTATATTAGAAGTCTGGGAAGAAATTACTACGCAGCTCTGAAAGGGGAATGTGTTTGGGTCATACCAAAAAGAAACATCAAAAGCTGTAGTTTGTTTAATCTATTTTTTTTGAGCACCAAAGTGAACAGTTTACCATAATTTCCACTTAAGCCTGTTACATAATCAAGTATATCCCACCAGCAGGATGTATAGATGAAACCACCCTTTGAATATAAAAGAAGTTCTTGACTATTTGGCAAATTCTTCAGTATTGTCTTTGATCTGTTTGATTTATGCTAAAACTGTAGTAAATATACATGTGTATCTAAAATATTTATATATATAATAGCAGATTTTTTAAAATCTAGTTTTCTCTGTAGATGCTGAAAGATCTTTAAAATAGGAAGTTACATTTCTAATTTTTCTGCATTGACATCATAGTAAATATAGTGATTTTAATTTCCTTCTTGAGTTATCATCTGAAATCACCAACAAGACCTTCTGAGGGGAATGTTCCCATCAGATGTGTTTGTGCAGGAAACACAATGCTGCCAAGGTGCTATAAAGGACTTTTCTGTAAATTGCAGTGACTTTTACAGGCAGGATTTCAGGAAGACTGCTCTACCTGGTCTGCTTTTCCCTGAAGCTGAAAATCTGAGTCCATCCTGTAGCACTCCACCATTACTCTCTATTGTTCAAGGTTTTATTGTGAATCATAAAATGATTTTTTTTCATGTGAAAAGCAGCTCCTGAATTTAAGGAATTAAAGTGAATCTCTAAGTAAGTCTGTAAACCACATTCAGAGAAGTCTTTAGCAAAACTTGACACAATGACAGTAAAGACTGAGTGTTGGGCATTGACATGGAAACTCCCATATTTGCAAAACTTTTGGGGTGCACTTAGGAAATAGGTCACCTAATTTAAGGATCAACTTTGAGATTACTCTGGACTGCAAATACCATGTTCATGACATGTGAGGACGCTGTGTTTGGTAGGATGACTTTGATACTATTTTGACTTTTTAGCTGTACTGTTGCTCTTCCTTTGTGTAGACAAATGCAATGGCACGCTGCTGTCCTTGTTATGCTGAACACATGCCGTGTGTCTGTCTGGTCTTTTCTCAGCAACTCGTAACCTTTTGCTCTGTTGCAACCAAATTTGATAGAAGGTCAAGTTAAGCTGATGGTTTGTGTGAGTTTCCCAGAAAGGCATATAAAGAGAAGAGGGAGAGAATGGATTAGAGATTACCCAAATAAAACCGTATGGTAGAGCAGAGTCTGAATTCACTGCCTCTGGGATATCAGGATATCTTCATGCATTATTATCTTCCGAAGTTGTATCTACAGAACCCCAAGTGTCAGCTGCTCTGTGCTTGTTTTTGGTCACATTTCATCTGTGCTTTTCTATTAAACTCTTTTTATTCCCAGATTTTCCTTTGGTTTCTTTTACACTAGAAAACTTAATCTCAAAACTATCTTCTGAAATGTTTATGCGTTCTTTTCCTTAGTTGCTGTTGAAGGCCTTGGTAAAATTCAGACTATTATACAAGATGTTGTGACCTCGTTTCTGAGATTTCAAGAGAGTTTTTGGACTAATCTATTCTTTTCTTGGGGAGAGTGCTGATGTGTCTTTTGTAACAGATATTACCAAGGAGCAATGCAAAGTATGTATGTGGTACTGTTTGGGTTGGGGGAAGGGAGACACATATTAACATGATTACTTGCAGGATGAAAGATAGTGAGGTATTTTAACTGGCTCTGGCTTTAGACCAAAGTGAAAAATTAATGGGCTGTAAAGTTGTTTGCTTTGTTTGATGAAGTGCTTAGTGAATATTATTCAACTGAAGAATAAATATTCTTGATACAGTTGTTGAGAGAAAAGAAAAAACATTGCAGCACTCTGTAACTTGGTGGTGTTAAGCATTCATTTAGTCAGCATGTTAATCATTAGCTTTGGTTTTGGCTTTTAAATTCTGGAGTGAGGAAAGGCCGTTCACAAAAGTACGTTTAAGAATGTGAGGTGGCCAAATCAGAGAGGCTTAATTACTGACCAGGTTTTGTTTCCGTAACAATGAGGTGTATTGCAAATGACTGAGATGCTGAAGCTTTGCCTGACTTCTTTCAGTTCAAGTCTAGGTACTGCAGTTCATTGCAATGCCCACAACTTTCTGTTGCCTCTACAGCAACACTATCCCTCTGCACACTAACGTCATTATGGGCATCTGTTATGTCCAGTCACCATGGCTAGGCTTCGCGAATGAAGATTTGGGAAGGGCTCTACCCACGCTTGCTACAAGCGCGCTGATGGCTAAAAAG
>JAWMRA010000078.1:17255408-17270794 GCA_035584735.1 Pseudotriccus pelzelni
TTGGGGAGTCGGTGGTCCTTCATCCTGGAGACGTGCCCTGCCCAACGCAGCTGTGCTCTCAGCAGCATGGCCTCAATTATGTCCATAAGTGCAAGATAAATGGGTGAGTGATTAAAGAGGTAATCTAACAAGGATAGTTGCATTGAGATTGTCAGTGGATTGATAAATAGTCGAATAAACTTTATCTGAAGAAATTTGTAGTGAATGCAAAGCATATAGTACAAATAAATATGTTTCTTAGCCACTGCTACAGCATTCTTCTGGGTATATTAGTGCTGATCATTCTAACAGAGTAGCAGTTTGTAGGGAAGGGTATGATGGAATGGGGGGGTGTTTGTTTGCCCTTTGATATATTATTCTTGTATGCTTGCAATGTGAATTTTTTTTTTGAGTGAGAAATACAAGTTGTGATTGAATTCTGTGACAAAATATTTGGTGGATGCTTAGGCAAAAGTCATTTTAACTGCAAAATGAAGGAAGGAGACTTTGAAGAAGTGGCATATTTCTTATCTAAATTTGGGGTAGTGTCTTGTTGGATAAAATATTGAATCATTCAACCTGTTGGCTTTTCTTGGTAGTTTGAAGCTTCAGGTATTGCACAATGTGCAATAATTCATATTTAGTAAAATTACCAAATTATTTTTCTGTTCTTACATTTTGTAGGAGAGTTAGTGTTGATGGAGTTGGTAGATATCTCTGAACTACAGTACCCTCTATTATCCTTCCAATATTGAATTACTTTTATTAGGTTTTGTTATTACCTAGTTAAGGTAGCACAAAATTCTCAATTAAAATTGATTATTCTGGTATGTGCTGCATTCACTTATCTAATTTGGTGAATCAAACTTAAGAAAAAGTGAAGTTAATTTGTAATGTAAAGGGACTTGGTTACTCCAGATACGATAGAATAATACTGATAATGCCTAACTTAAAACAGTTCCAAAATAAGATAAAGATGTACAGACTCTTGATACGTCTCGGGTTTTTATGGGTAGTGAAAGTTAATTTTTGGTACTGTACCAAAAGGGTACGTAGTTAGCATTGCAATTAAATTTAAGAAGGGAGCAGAACTGATACAATAATGGCTGGAAATGAATATCAGATCTCCTCCTCCCTGCACAAAACTTTTGAAGTCTCTGTAAAAAGTATTGATAAAGATGCATTGTATGTGCAACATGGAGCTCTTCAGTTTTTTTTAAGGTGAAAGTTTCTGCTTAGACTAGTGTCAAAGTATTTTTACGTAGGAACTGTTTGAAGCACTACCAGGGAGACTGATATGTATTTTAAAAGAATGGAGCCAATGAAAGCCACTTAGGTGGTGGATTTCATAATCATGAAATATTTTCTGTGGAGTAAGGAGAGTTCCCTTGTGCTGCACAATTATCCTGCTGTGTTGCAGATTTTAGACAGTGAAACCACAATTCTTCCTGCAGGGGCAAAAGACTCCTAGAAATGTGGCATGGAGTTACATCATTGATATGAGAAACCCCAGTAGAGCTTAGGTCTTTTGGAACAGCAGTAATCTTGGAGAAGATTTTTTAACATGAATTCCCGGAGTACACCTGTTTTGGGTATAGCAAACTGCAGTCCTAAAAACCTGAAAGCATAAATTGTTTTTTTTATGCTGTCCTAACCCTTGGTATCAGAATTGGTCTTTGATACAGTGCACTACTGTGAGCTTTAACAACTGGACTCCTAAGGCCATGTTCCTGTCAGCTGCCCAGGCAGTGTTGTTTCCTATATGTTAAAACTAGATAATAATACTTGAACTGAGTAAAAGCCTGAATAAAAGTTTTTCTTCTTTTTTTCTTTTTTTTTTTTTTGTGAAGAAGGAAGACTGATATCAATTAGATTAATTACAATGACTGAGAGTGGAAATAGGCACAGACCTGTCAAACCAGAATATTGAATCTTTTTAATTATAATTTTTGTAATTTTGCATATGGCTAGATTCTTTGTTATATTCTCATAGTAGTTTGAATCTATGGAACGTTTAAAATGGTAATAACAAGCTATTTTTAAAACTAATGATAGTAAAAAACCCCACTGGATTCATATTCACATGTTCATGAAAGGTCTCTGTAAAACTGACACAGAAGAGAGCAGTTTCTATTGGAGAGAGTACTTCAATTTTGTTTAGGCCAATGATCCTGTGCAGGACAAGGCATAAGTGTGTTCTGTCTCAGACATTCTGACTGCTATGACAGGAAAGGTGTGATCAGAAGAGAGGGCCCCACACAGGTGGAAAAGCACTGTTGTGTTTGTTCTTTGGTGGAACTCAGGGAGCAAGTAATCTCGAGACCAGTTCAAAAAATATAACAGTCTGGAGCCTTGTCATTTCTACCTTTTGCTCTTCTAAGGGACTGTTCTAGCAGTTCTGAAAGAAAGCCACTAAATTGTTTCCAATTCCCTCCATGGTTGTATTAATAGATGATCTTCTTCACAAATGTTAATGTAATGCTTGTCCAGCACTTTGAATAGCAGAGCAGTAAAAGAAATTTAAACATTATCATGAAGTGATTGAAAGAATTAAACTAATGCCAGGATTTAATGCTGCATTCATTACATATTGCATTGGAGAGCATTACATTGTACTGCAGTATATCGTTGCTGCTTGAGGCAGTGAGTATTTGTATTGACAATTTTGGTGACCGCCTTTTGCTCTCGGAATCTTTGAGTTTAGAGGTAGTAATGACTGAGGGCATTGTAAGTTATTGCTCTCTAGCATGAAGTCTTGCATCTTGGGGAAATGAGCATTTTGGAGGAAGACAACAGCATTTAATCTCAGAATATTGGCTTCAGAAGCACAGAACTCCCCTGTGCAGCAGAATTTCAGTGCAGTTTGACACAAAGAATAATCCCTCCTTCATTTCCCCCCTTACTCTTTAGCTGGCTGCAAACTCTCACAACACCAACACCTATATTGCAGCGACCATCTTTGTCAAGGAGAGGAGCCTGTTCTCACCCATGTGATTGTCAGGTCTGATGGCTGGGTCTTCTCCCCAGTCCCTCCAGACCTTTTCTGGAGCTGGAGCTCAAGATGCCCAGTCATTTTGGCCTGTAACCCACCCAGAAACAGGGTGGTTGTATTGCAGTTCTGAAGCAAGAGATGAACCAGGTGATGTCTTGAGCTTTCTTCAAAGCCTGTGTTTCGAGATGCTGTATTTTTGTATGGAAGCAAAGCCCGTGAATATACTGCTTATCAAAGTCAGATTTGCACTAAAATCCTCTTGAAAAGAAACTGTGCTTTCCTAAGAATTAAAAATACTGTCTAGACAGTATTTTGAATGATCTCTCTCCCTTGCAGGTTTTAAATTTTCAAACATGTATTTTATGTTTTACTGCACTACAGATAACCTGACATGAAAGAAAAAATTTAACCATTTGTTTTTCCCTCCCTTCCTTTTCTCGCTGGTATACTTTCCTAAATGAGAATAGAATTATTTTAAAGAGTTGATATTATTTTTCAAGCCTGCTTTAATTAGTGTATTTCATTTTGGTTGATTTTTTTTTTTTTACTATTGTAATCTGTTTCAAGTAGAGTGGTTTTTTTTTGTTTTGTTTTGTTATTGAAGAACATTTAAAAAATAAGGTATACAGAAATGCAGTTTTCTCTTTTATCTGTAAGAAACAATCACAAATCAAAAGATGTCTTCAGTTTAGGTCCCTCTGACCCTTAGTTCACAGATTTTTGTCCTGAAAAGTTTCTTTGCAGTTTTTTTTTTTTTTTTTAAGAATAGCTTTATAGTCACTTATATTCGGTATAAAAAATAAATATTTGGAGAACTTTTTCCAGAACTGTGACAAAAGATAAAACATTGCTTAGTCTTTTGATTTACTAAAACCATCTGTATAAATATGGAATTTTTAAATTTTTGAATGAATTCTGTTAGACAAGAAAGGAAATATAAACATATCGTTGCATGCACATTATGCCTCTGTTTCTTTCTTTCTGATGGAGAATGTCATGTTCTCATGTATAGAAAGGGGTATAGATTTTTCCAGATCAGGCAACATATGTTGTATAACATTCTTCAGGTTCAGATTGCAACCAAAATGTGCAGCAGCATTTTCTGTTAAAAAGCAAGCATAGGTGATAAGATCTGATTGCTTAGGAAGCAGTGTCAGGACTAATAACTATCTCATTCAATATCAGTAACTGTTGGGTTTCCCAGGACCACTTGTGCCAGATTGCTATCCATCTGAACTCCTTCTCCTGTTTTTGGTGAAGGTCAGGAATACTTTGTTGCAGCAAGTAACTTACTTGTTTTTTCTCCATGATGTAGAAATCTGAGCTGACAATCTCAGATTTATACCACCTTGCAAGTATTTGTATTATTTACACATGAATTCCGAAGTATTTGTGGCACCAAAAACCATGAATCGAAATCCAGTACCTATCTCTATTTACCTAACAGTTGTTTTTAGGAAGATGTGCTCAATTTAGTGCCTTTTTGGGTCTTCTTGATTTGAGGTATTTTTGTTGTGAGAAGTTTATAGAACGCATTAGCATTTTATATAATCAAGATTAGTCTATTTTAAAATACCACTGCTCCTAATAGCAGTAATATTTCCACTTATTCTGTGTGTAATAGCTCTGCAGCTAGACTGTCAACAGCTATAAAAAGAAAATTTTCACTTCCTAATGTATTTTTTTGTTATTTCCATTTAACGGCAATGCTCCAAAGTTCACTGTCACACTTGAATAAAAATTACTGAGTGAACCCGAGACATAAATATTTTTTTAGTATTTACTATATTTTTTGCATGTGAAATATAAATATCATTAGTGCCTAGGAATAGAGGACTCTTGAGTAGGCTGAGTTTGGGGGGAACTCCTCCATCTTGCTGTACTTCAATAACCTATATTCATGTGGAAATGTATAAAGGATATTTGGTCTGCTCTTTCTCAACTGTAATTTTCCATGTCTCTGACTAGGTAGTGAAAATCAGGACGAGAGTAGTGTCAGGTTTCTTTTAGCAGTACAGTTATTTACTCTGCTCTCAATGGTTATGAAGATCATCTCATTAACTAAATGTCCATTTCTGTCCACAAAGAGTTTTCCAAGGACTCATAGTAGCTCTCAGCATCTTCAATGCTCTCAGTTCCTGGCTTCAAAGAGGGAAATGCAGAGAGATTTGGTAGGATAAATGATGGCCTGATGACAGTGGAAGCAGAAACTGCGTAATATTTTGCACTTTTGTGGTATTAAATATGATTCTCAGTAAGCAGTGCTATCTGCTGGGAAGTTCTGAAAAAGCTGAGTGGTGTCCATTGGCTGGAGCGAGCCATCCTCTTCCAAAAGGTCCCATGGAGGGAGCGGTGAGAGATCATGGCTTTAGTTAACCTTGTCTTGAAAAGGCTGTTCCAAAAGGTCACTGCTGAATCTTTTTTTTTTTAGGAGTATCTTAGCTCTTAGAGAATGTGATGGGTCACCATTTAGAGGCACCTGTCTTTCTCCACTGATGTTTAGAGGCAGCCTTGGTGGTTACTGAAATGAGATTGCTAATTTAAATTCCATCCTGACTGTGGCAAACTAATTGCAATCTGTTAGTTCCTTTTTGGAGGAAAGCCTGATTTTTGTCACCTTACAACTCACCTATCCATTCCTGTTTTAGGCCACTGACATAGCTGACTGTACCATTAGCCTATTAAGCTGAAGAGAGCATAAGCAATGCATATGGTTTAAGGTGGTCCTTATTCAAACACACAGTTATTGGTGATTAGTTTAGATATCAGCATTGGGAATCTGTCAGGCAAACTTTACATAGCTGTTGGTTGTGGGCTACAGCAATGTAAGACCTATTATGTGATGCCTTCTCTGGAGAAGAGAGAGCCCAAGCTGCATCTCAGCAACAACCCGGTGGTTCCTGTTTACTGTGGGGGCAGAACATCACTGTATTTGTAGTTGGCTTCTCACATTTCAGAGACGATAATCCATTGTCATCCAAGTAATAGCCTAAAAGAAAAAAAAAACCAAAACAACACCCCTCCCAAACAAAAATACCACTGTGTATTAATTTACTGTCTTTCTGCCTAGCTCCTGTCCAGTGAATGACTAGTCCATAACCATATCTGCTGTTCTGACTCCCACTGTGTTATTGTCTGAAGATCAGCTTGTGACAATTTTTCTTATTACAGTTTTCTCTCTTTCCTTTTCTTTTTGTGCTCAGCCAACGTGCTGACAATGACACGCTTTCTTCTAGCTACTGCTTCAGTGCTGCTGTTTGTTAAAGATGATGATCGTGCCCTCCTCCGTGTTTCCTTCCCTGCAAACCTTTCTGTGAGGGAGTCGTGAGGGAGTAATTTACACTGCCATGCAGTTGCTGTAGTTGTGATTTCTACCCTAATCGATATGTCGAGAGATTTTAAAAATTTTGCAGGCCCTGGATGGCAGGCCCACAGAACGCTGAGTCATTTTCCCCAAACTGCAATAAAATGTCAGGTTTTTATTTCATCTGCATACTTTTTTCCCCTCACTAACCTGTTCTTTGCTGCCTTTTTTTCCTTTTTTACTTCATATTTATGTCACTCTTTGTGTGTGTCTGTATTTTATTCTCTTGGCCTGTCTGCCCTTGCCTCCTTAATTTTCTTTCCCACCTTTTTGTTACAGATTTCTACAGTGACATGGTGTGCTGCTGATAAAGTTGCCTTTCCCTGCTTCTGGCTTGTGCAGGTTTGCTGTTGTTCAGCTGCAGATGCCAGGCTCTTTACTCAGAGCTGTGAGCTGTGGTTAAAAAAGCAGACAATTAGAAATGGTGGTGGAGCTTTTACAGAGCAGTGAACAGTCACCTTGCTTAGGGTATGTGTCACTAAAAAAAGTGCAGATAGGGCAGGTTTGCAATTCCACACATGATTTTATTTGAGAATCTTTTAATAAAACCCCTCTTATTTCTATGTTATCTTCTAAATGGAAAGTTCTTTAGATCTGATTTAATGCACTTGAGTTATAAAGGACATTACATTCCTGAGGTTCAGCTAAGAAGGAGTCAGTGGGGAACTCTTCAATGTGTAGAAACATCTTGGGTCTGGTTTTGTTTGTTTTAAATATCTTTTAGCTAAATCAAACACAAAATGTAACACTTGGACACCATATGGATTCATGATGTTTATGAGAAGAATTAGGAGGGATATGAGATTCATAAATCAGGGAGTGGCTCCCATTGATCTGTAAGTGTATTCTCTTTCTCAGTGACAGGGATAGATAGTTATGTTCAGATTTCTTGACATTTTGGGGCAGATTTTATGATAAAAAGCACAAGAGACTTTCTTGTACTTTGCATTTCATTGTATGGGTTTCTAAAAGACCTTTTTTCTTCTGCACAGAGATGGCAATGTGGAGTTTCTGTTCATCTAACATTGTTGACCCATTTTCCCTCTATTTCTGTCACTGTCAGCTAATAACATATTGGCAGGAAAGAAAATAGTTTATGCCCTATTCTCCAGCTGCTCTCTTGTACTTCCCTCAGTTATGAAACATTTTTGAGACCCTCCTTTTCCTCAGCCCCTCCCTCTTTTTTTTTCCTGAGATACAGCTGAGTACTTTATCATACTTTCCTTTCCCCCATCCGTATTTCCCTGCCTGCTCTCAATTCTGCCTCTCACTGAAAGGTTGGTTTTCTAATCTAAGTGACATCTATCTTTTTAAAAACAGACAAAGCTCAAATTGAACTGATCTACTCAAATGAAAGGAAATAGAGAACACAAAGCTGCTTTAACTCAAAACCTGTACCTAAGGCTAATAGAGATTAGGTCACATTTGGCAAGAGTGTGCATCTCTGAGTTGATTCCATTAACTGGGTCCATGCTCTCAGACTCACTGGAAAAATAAATAGAGAAGTAATTGGTGGAACTTACAGTTGCAACAGTGACCAAAGACAGAAGATAATTTTGCAATTGCTGTTCTGGCTGCATATACAGATTTTACATTTGAAAGTGGTGTTTTCTTTTAATTTCTGCTGCATCACTTTTTTTTCTGTCTCAGCAGAGGTCAGTAAATACAAACTTATGAAAATTCCCTCTCAGTTTTAAGAGGCTTATGATTCACTTTCAAAGCAGAGTATAATTGAAGAAGTATTTCAATTAAATGAGTGGTTTTTTAACTGATCACCTTTTAGTCTTTGAGTTATTGCTTATTTCTAATACTTCGCCCTTTGCTGGCACCTTAGCTGTGTGCCACAGAGAATAAATAAGGTGCTATACAAATATCCCATGTTTTAGGCTGTTAGACTTTGGTGTTACGAGTTCTTTCCTTACACCGTAATCTACAAGCGGGACTGCAGCGAAAAATCTTAAGACGCCTTCCCTTACTTGAACCAACTGTTAGCAGGATAGAAACCTGTGGGAAGCTATACTACATTCCCATTGAAGTGTTTCTCAGAGCGACTTGGAACTGTGTTGTGGTCACATACATCTGCTGACCCAGTTGTTCGCTGTCTTTCTGTTCCAGCGACAGCTCCTGCCGATCATGTGCATCAGGACAAACTGCTGCTTTGTTGGGTCACCTTTGCTTCCTTCAAAGGCAATTGAGGCTTGAGTGCTTTTGCACTGATGGGGATCTCAGTGGAGTATTTCGTAGTAGTTGTGTGTGCATGTGTTTAACACAGCAGCAGTGTAGAAAGGAATGTGCTATGAACAAGGATGAGGTAGGTTATTCAGTACCAGGGTAACAGTGACATGTGGGAATATTTAGTTACTGTAGCCTGGGAGAGCAGAAAAAATAGCTGTTACTTGGTAAAGAACCTTGTAAATTTTTCCTGTGTGCCTGTTTTGTGCTCAGTCCAGTTTTTTACTGGCCCGTTTCTGTGCACTGGCAAGATTCCTGCTGAGGATTACTGAACTGGTGCATGATGCATGAGTACTCTGTAGCATATTTACTGAACTTGTTTTTCATTATACAAAATCTATTTTGTTCAACTTCACTTTACCCAGGAGGTTTGAAGCACCTGCTTATACATGTGCTTCATGTATAAATACATATCTGGATAAATTCTCGCTGCTCTCCTCTTGATAAAACAGCTGGGGTGCTGGCATCTCCCAACTTCTGCAGCCAGTTCCGTGTGCTCAGCCTGGTTGTTGCATGTCTGTCTTTGACTTTAATGAAACTCAAGGAAAACCCCACTGAGGGCTACTGCACCAGCACAGTACATTTCCTATTCTGACACATATTTCCTTTTCTAGTGTGCTGAGGTACAGTGCTAGCTGGTGCACTGTCTTCATTTAATTCAAGAGCGAAATAAGACTCAGATTTTACCAAGGACTGAAAGTTTTGCTTGGCATGGACCTCACTATCCTCTATCTCAGAACCACCCCAGTTCAAAGATATCTGTACAGAGGCTCAGAAATGTGAATGGAAGCTGTCTCAGGATCATATGATAATTCAGACTGAGGGGATCTCAGGAGGTCCTGCTCAAACGAGAGTCAGCTGTGACTAATCAGGTCTTAAACCATCCGATGATAGAGCCTGTGTAACTTCTTTAGGTAATCTTTTCCACTAGTCGTCTGTCCTCATGGTTGAAAGAGTTTCTTCTTATATCCAGCCTGAACCCCCCTTTTTTCAATTTATGCCCACTTTCTATTGTGTTTCCACAAGGCACCACTGTGAAAAGCCTGGCTCCCTATACTTGGTATTACTTGCAGGATTTCTCTTTCTTTTCCAACTCCTTGCAAGTGTTGGAAGGCTGCTGTTAGGTTGCTTCAAAACCGTCTCTTCTCTAGGCTGAACAAGCCCTGCTCCCTTAGCCTATTCTCACAGGGCAAGTGCTCCAGCCAGCTGACCATCTTGTTAGCCCTCATTGATCTCACTCTGGTTTATTGATCTTTCTGTTATTGCAAATCCAGTGCTGGATGCAGGCTTGTAGATGTGGCCTAATGAATGCTCAACAGAGGGGGATAACTGCTCCCCTCAGGCTGCTAGCTGTGTTCCTGTTAATACAGCCCCAGGTGTCCTCCTGTGCAAAGGGAAGCTGTGTTGCCCACGCAGGGCATGAGCAGAGAGAGAGGGGGTTAAGGCTGTCTAACATAACGAGGGGGTTTTAAACTGCAGCTTGCATTGTCGTGCAAGTAGCAGGAGGCAGATGGCTGAGCCTCTCGAGTAGCTATCAGTGTGTCACCGTGGTATGTCTCTCTCAGCCTCCAACTGTTGTCAGGCTGGTGGTGGAGTAACCTATGGTGGGACATATGCAAGGCTATCGTTGTATGCAGCACCACATAGAGAGAACTGCACACTGCTGGCCCTTTGTGCAAGAATTATTGTGGGAAACAGAACCCTTTCTGGCATGTCAGTGTCCTTGTTCATTTCTTGCTTGCTCTCCAACACTTTCAGCCAAGAAGCAATAGGCAGAATTTTAAGGGTAGAGATTTGAGAAGAGGTCAATAACAAATGAAAGAACAAAAAGTGAAATGCACTGAGACAGTGAGTTTTGTTTCCCTGGCCATTGTAAAGATTTTGTCTTCATCCCACTACTGGTTTTACTTTGTTTATAAGTATTTGCATCTGTGCTTTCCTCATTTACCTGACTTGGCAATTGTTGGCTTTGGGGAGAAAAAAGCTACATGATTTGTGTTATGAGAATTCTCAGTAGCAGGATATTTACCATTCAAGTAAATAATAGTAGTGACAAGAAACTAACAACCATAACAAAATTTGACTTTAAATATTAAATGTATGTCTTTCTCATTTAAACCACTAATAGAAAAATAGAAAAAATTTGAACCATGTTTTCAGTTTTTACCCCGGCATCAGAAAGGTGGCAACATTTCAAAAAGTCCAGGGGTTGTGAACAGGAGGGTAGGTACCTACAACTGTCTCTGAAAAGCATGTCATTGCTGTTTTAATCTCTGCCATTTTATCTGTTGTTTATATGAGCAAGTTGTATAGCTTGATAGCTTTTAAGTGTATTGTGTCATTATCAGGAATGTGAAATCAAACCATGAACATTGGTATAAGCAGATGGAAACTGAGAATGAGTCACTCCTTCCTTCAAATGGAGTTCTGGATTATTTGAGGTTTTCAAAAAATTGCAATGGATGATGACACAGAAGGTAATTATTGGTTCATTCTTAACTTCAAGTTAAGAAGAGAGAGGAATTTGTCTACTATTCCCATCAGAGTGTGCCAGTCAATTAGTGCAGAAAAAATAAAAACATTACTTTCCCTGTTTTTTTGGAACAGTTAGCCCTTAAAAATAAAAAAAACCACAAAGAAAAAAAGATTGATTTTGAAATCTTAATGTAAAGTATTCTGTGTTAATGGTTTTCATTCTGTATGGAAGATTAGTTTTATATAGAGACTTCTAGTCCAAATTTGTGGCTGTGTGTACATGGTTATGTAAATTTTAGCATGGCTTTTGAAAATTTCCCATAGCATCATCATAGAGAAAGTGAAGTGTGAGCTAGATAAATGGCCACTGAGATGGACTGAAAACCGGCTGAACTGCCATGCTCAGAGGGTTATGATCAGTGGCACACAGTCCTGCTGGTATCCAGTGACAGTGATATACTCTGAGATATGATGTTGGGTCCAGTACAATTTAATGCCCTCCCTAAAGACCAGGGTGACGGGACAGAGTGAAACCCTGAGCAAGTTTGCAGATGACTGAAAACTGGGAAGAGTGGACAATACACCAGGGGGCTGTGCTGCCACCCAGAGGAACCTTGGCAGGCTGGAGAAGAGGGCTGACAGGAACCTCGTGAAGCTCTGCAAAAGTAAATGTCTAATACTGACCCCAGGGAGAAACAACCCATCAGCCATCAGCCTCCTGGGCTGCACTAAGAAGGGAGCTGCCAGCAAGTCAAGGGAGGTGTTCGTTTCCCTCTGCTCAGCCCTGGTGGGACACATCTGGAGTGGAGCACTGGGACATACTCAAGTGAAGCCACATAGATGAACCTGAGGTTGACTTTTCAGTATGAGAGTGATTGAACACTGGCACAGGTTGCCCGGAGCGGGTCTGTCCTTGGAGATACTCAGAGAAAGACTGGGCATCGTCACAAGCAACTTGGTCCAGTTGTCTGTGCTTTGACAGTTTTCAGAGGTCACTTCTAGCCTCATCTGTGGTTCTGTGATTTAGGAACAAAGAGGCAAGAAGGTTCAGAAAAGCCACACAGAAGAACCCACATGATTTAAATGTAAGAGCAGAAGTTGTTGAAGATTCTTCTTGGAGACCAGAGGGGCTCAGAGTCCAGTGGTACAGGAACTCCAGCTCACACTTCTTCGTTTCATCTGTACTAGCAAATTAGAGATCGGTATGAAATTCAGTTGCCTACATGGTAAAATTACTAAAATGCTGACAGGCACAATACCTTTAGCCTGTGTTGGTTACTCTCTCCCAGGCAGTTCCTAGGTGTGGCTCTGTTCACAACCAAGCTAACTTCTGCTCTATCCAGTCACGATAACCCTGTTTTGGACAATAGGAAAGTTGAACAGTAATATTAACCGCTCTGTGCCAGTTAACCTCACTAATGGAAAGTGTTGCAAGATGGTTTTTAATTTACTGGCACAGATGTAAAGTCTAGGTGCCTGGATCCATAGCTGGCAACCTGAAAAATTGTCTCTTTTGCCCCTGGCTCCTATGCTTTTAGGCTCGTGAACCGGATTTCAGGGCAGGCCCTCATCAATCTTTCATAACTGATAGGGAAGCAGGAGACTAGACACTGTGTCTGAACCAGAAACTCCCAGAGATTGAGCTCCAAATATCAACTTAATTTATTAAAAATTGAAGAACCTTAAAAGACATGAGAAGACATTCAGAGGCATATTAAAAGACTCGGGGAATTAAAAACCAAACAAGAGCTTAAAAGACATAAAAGCATTTGCATGGGAAAGGTGTATATTTTAAATTCTGCACAGCAACAATAGTTATGCTCTGTTGTTCTATTGTATTTCTGATTAAAGGAGAAATTCTGTTCTTTAAACAGCTCTGCTGACAGTATTCTCTATACCTATTCATTGCAATTCCCATCAAAAATGAACATTTAGTCTTTTAATGGTGAGCAATGCACAAGTTGTATGTTTTTAACAATTTTGACAAAACCAGATTAATTTAGTATGTCGTCAATTTTTTTTTCCTCCCAAGATCCCTTTTTATTCCACAGAAATCATATCTTGTGGAAATTGTTTTTTTGGGTACTTATTTTGGACTCCACCCTAACCTTTCACCATTTAGATTTCAGTGAAACTGTGGATATTCATCAAGTCTTGGTTGTGGGCAGCTGTCATTCAGATATTTTACTTTTTGCTTGAACAATATTCTTAGCAAACTTGAGTTATGGTGTGCAGAGGTTTTCCCTTTGCTTTTGTTGGCCACTGCAGTGCTCCACAGATGCCTTAGCTTTCTCAAGTGAGGTCGTCTTCATCTTGAGTTGAGTAGAAGTGACAGAGCTAAACACCTTGGATATCTGTGTCTTTGGGTTTTGATGAAAAGGCAAACAGAGCTCCATCAGTCAGAGGCTCACGTGTGCTGGTGCAGGAGGACAGACAGATGAAGGAGCATGGGCTCTTCTGCAGACTTGAGCGATGTGTTTTAAGTTTTAAATCTGTCCTGAGTTTTTGCAGTTTTAAACAGATGTTTAAGAGGTGCTTTAAGCAGTTGGAAATGCTCAAGTTCGCATGCTGAAACTGTATTTATTCTGTGCATTTCTTCTTGTGTTAAGAGCTATTTGTAGAAGGAACTCTGTGCTCCTGTCTGGCAGTATACTTCTATCAGAGAGTAAACATCCATATGAAGCCCCCCAGGAGGAATTGCAGTACAAGAAAGGATATATAATTACGTATCCAAGAGACATTTGCAGCACAGTTCAGTTTTGGCAAAAGGCTTATGGCTTGTTAAGCTTTAAAATATTACTTTTGTTTTTGAAATATTCAGAAAATGCAGTTTTTGGAATCTAGAATATTTTTTAGTTTAAATTTCTTCAGGCCTATAGAGCAAGCCATGTGCTTCACCAGTGATTTCACATGACTTGGCTGGTACTAAAGGGATATTAGTCAGTGAACTGCTTCAGAGGCTTCAGGCTTCTTCCTCACTGAGTTGCAAGAAATTAGTGGAAACATACTTTTAATTTCTATGAACACAAGAGGGTTGTGTGCTCATTGTGTGCATATCAGTAAATCTGTAGGAAACAAAAATAATCTAATTCCCAATGGAAAGGTTAGTGATTCTTTGGAAATTGAGTTAAAGTTGCTTATAAATTATGAAATAATTTATTGATTTCTTCTTCCTTCATTTTTATAAAATAAGTATTTTATTTTTGCCTTTGCGGAAGGCTTTGTTAGTAATAATCCATGTGTAATTGTAACAAAATTTGGCAAGAAAGGCATTAGCACTGTAGTGAAATAACATTTTTTTGAAAAAAATACGTTTTATCGGCTGATTAATAATAATAATTTACTAGATGAAATAAACTCCACCACCTTAAAGGAATCTTTGTGGTCTTGCAGCCTTGATTTATTGACTTCTTAAGATGATGGTTTAATTGGTTTACTTTCTCTTAGGCTAGCAAACAGGTGGTGGCACTGATCATGCACTTACAGTACAAATAATGGTTTTTCAACCATAAGATTAGTTTTAGGTGTTCATATGCCAGCTTCAGTTGTGGCTGTATTTCCTGCAAGTCATTGTGAACTTCAATATAGCAGCTACACATAGTTTGTTTTGCATTTCCTATCATCTCTTTATCTGTTACTCAAAGACACATATTCGTTTTTATTCTGAATGGATTCAGTTGCCCTCTGAGGGCTCTGGCCATGGAAGTTCTACCTGATGGGTTTGTAGGAATGTAGTATTAGGTGTAGAAGGGGCTCAGATGATGACATCTGACAGATCCTCATTTAGGAATGAGGACAAGAGTTAGGAGATGTTTCACTTTCTTTTTTTTTTTTTTTTTCATGGTTATGAATGCCTTCCTGGGTCATCTGTATTCCTGTGATGTAAATACTATTTATTGACTAAGCTGTGTGATCTGAAGCAAGAGCTTTTCCTTTCATCTTACACATATCACATGTCTTTTCACAATTAGTTCTGTGACTTCCTTTCTTCTCTATCTATCCCATAATTCACCTTTTTGCATTTGATCTGGCAGCGTGATAATGTATTTGCTCTTACAGGCTGAATTTTTCTATACCTCATGGAATTAGCTCTTTTCTGCATTTTGTTGTGGTTAAAATATTTGGTTTGAGCTTTGAGAAGGTCATTTTTGTAAATTGGCTTAGGAAAAGCTTGCATTCCTCTTATATGTTATTCAATGCACATGATTTTATTTGTGCCTATTTTATATCCTGGGAGCCCCTGGTGGCCTAGTGGTTAGATTGCGGCACCTTCACAGCGGAGGCCAAGGGTTCGATCCCAGCCAGGGACACTCCCCGGGCAGGTGGAGCTCGTTAGCCCTGTAA